>CM065135.1:31508210-32708210 GCA_033026305.1 Cirrhinus molitorella
CTCAATTACTGCAGTGTATGGGGTTTCCATACGGGAGGCCGATAGTAGCTGCTCATGTTTCTTTTGATGTTGCTTTAATTCTCTCGCTCCAGAGGCAGGGTAAATATTTCATAACCTTCCTCAAATATTGATAAAGCTTTTATTCACGGCTCATTTGCATCATGCGAGTTTTGGGAAAGTTATTTTTGAACTTTTTTTAAGCTGTTCTAGAGCTCCTCGCTGGTTTTTCTCAGCAGTAAGCTGGTGTCTTTTTCTTGGTGGGAAAACTGTAATTCATGCAAATGATCTGTAAATATTGTCCTGCTCGGGGATTAAGTTCATTCGAGCAATCCGTGAAGGAATGAAGCGCAATGCTGCGGTGTGTCAATCTCCCGGTTCTTTCCAAAAAACAAGGCGGTCACAAAGGGCCAGACCCCAGCAGGAAGTGCATATGTATTGGCTAACCCCAGGTGGAGGCTTATTGTCTGTTTCTTCAAAGATTTGAATTTAAATGCTCAGCTCTGCAGCTGCTCTCTCTCCCAGCATGCACTGGGCCCCTTTAGGGTACAAAAGCGTTCTTGGAGCTGCCAAACTGGCCTGTAATCCTGCTGAAGGGGCATCAGGTTACTGTACCCAGACAACTTCCTGCCTGTCGTTTTGCACCTTGAGATGTTGGAAGGCACAAAAATCTGCTAAGGGAGAAGTTAGGAAATTTCTTAAGTAAAAATTCTAAAAAGGTTGTAAGAATGTTCCTAAGTTTACATTTTTAGAAAATTCTTAAGTTCTCATACATTTTCTTGGGAGCATTTTTTTTTATTATTAAGAAAATGACAGACTTATGGTATTATTAGGGGTTAGTTTTATAAAAATCTTCTTGAAAGAAGTTAAAAAATAATTAGACTTAAGAAAGAGAAGTTAGGAACATTCTTAGTAACTTCCAAGAATTTACACTTAAGCTCTTAAGTTCTTTCTTAAGTTTCTGAAGTTCTGATGTATTTTTTTAAGAGCAACTTATTTTATTTTTTATTAAGAAAATGACAGACTTTGGTGTCATTGGGGGCTGGTTAAGTGAAAATCCTGAAAGTAGTTAAGAAATAATTAACGATTTAAGAAAGAAGTTACTTATTCTTACTAATTTCTTAGAATTTTCCCTTAATTTTTTAAATGTAAATTCTTAAGTTCTCCATATTTTCCTAAGAACATCTTATTCTATTTTTTATTAAGTGAATGACAGAGTTTGGTAGTTAAGGAATAATTAACGACTAAAGAAAGAAGCTAGGAACATTCTTACTAACTACTTAAGAATTTTCTAAAAATTTACATTTAAGAAAATTCTTAAGGGAAAATTCTAAATTCTCATATAGTTTCTTAAGAGTATCTTATTTTATTAGAAAAAGACAGACTTTGTTGTTATCAGAGGCTGGTTTCATTAAAATGTTCTTGTAAGTAGTTAAGAAAGAATTAAGGACTTAAAGATGTTAGGAACATTCTTACTAGTGTAACTTAGAATTTTCACTTCTTATCATTCTTAGCATCTTATTTCATTTTTTTATTAAGAAAATGACAGACTCTGGTGTTATCAGGGGCTGGTTTCATGAGAATCTTCTTAAAAGTAGTTAAGAAATAATTAAGGACTCAAGAAGTTAAGAAATGTCTTAAGTGAAAAATTTAAGAAGTTAGCCATAATGTTCCTAAGAGTAAAATTCTTAGAAAATTTAAATTTATAAAGTTCTCATATATTTTCTTTAAGAAAATGAAAATCATGAAAAACTTCTTGAAAAATGGTCAAGAAATATAAAGAAGCAAGGAACATTTTTACAAACATTAAACATTAAAAAAAATGTCTTAAGTGTAAATTTTTATAAAAATTTTAGGTTCTCATATATGTTCTTAAGAGAATCTTATTTTTTTCATTAAGAAAATGATAGGCTTTGGTGTTATCAGGGACTGGTTTCATGAAAATCTTGAAAATAGTTAAGAAATAATAAAGGATATATTCTTACTGTTTGTAAGGACATTATTCAAGAACTTATTTAATTTACAAAACTATTCTTAAAATAATTAAATTCATTTCTTAAGATGAATCTTATAAATCTATTAATATTCATTTATTTAAGTATTACTTAATATGTACTCTTTTTCTTAAGAAAAAATGACAGAACACTTCAAAAACACTTTTACTTATTTGTTTTTGCTTTTAGATTCCTGTAATAAGCATACTACATGCTGTTTTCTTTCCGACTGTTTGACGAGTATTTTTTTTGAAGAGTCTGTCTCAAGATGGAGTGCTTTTGAAGATTTAAAACAAATTGGAGGTTATCCTAACAGTTAAAGATATTATTTACAATGATTAAGAAAACAATCTTTAACCTTTTTCGCCTTTAGAACAATCTTGGTTTTGGGAATACGGAATGTTCTTAACTTTATTCCTAAATTAGAAAGCAACAGGACAATAGTATTTAAGAATGCTTTTATTCCGGCATAGTTTATATATTTAATACTGAATTGTGACTTATTTCTGAATAGAACTGAATATATCATGGGAAAAATGTGAGGTGGGACTTGATTTTATCCATCAGGAATTGACTGGATGGTGAAAATATGTTGAAAATATAAGGTCTTAATGACATCGTCCAAAAAGTTTTTTCTAAAGCAGAGCAAGTTATATTTGAATTAGTCACTAAGCGGTCCGTTTTAATTTCATGTCAACTTCTGCCTGAGTAGTTTTCTTGCACCTAAGTCTATACTTATAATCTAAACTCTTGTCAGGCGGTCCAGTGGAGTTCATTTTTCCGCCAAACTGCTGCTAGAGCCAAGCTGCGTGTTTTTACGAGATCTGTCATAAACTCTCTGGGCGCTTGGCATGAACTAACTCTCTGTTCTCCTTCCCGAACAGCCCTTCCACCCCATGGTGAACCTGCAGTGCTCTCCAGACCTCAGGCCCTTCCTGTGCGCCCTGTATGCCCCTGTGTGTATGGAGTACGGACGGGTGTCTCTGCCGTGCCGGAGCCTGTGCACGCATGCCAAGAGAGACTGCCAGAAGCTCATGGACATGTTTGGAGTCACCTGGCCAGAGGAGATGGAGTGCAGCAGGTATTTATTCAAGAGCAAGAATAGAAGTTTTAGTTTGTTTTTGAGAGAAGGTACTAAGTGTACATTTCCCAGTGTGTCAGATGTAATTGCTACATAATTGCTCAGCATTTCTGAAGGTAAATTGTGCCGTAATGGTTGAACGAGTTACTTCTTAGAGATTTTTTTAAATGGTGGTTTAACCAACTGCAGGTGTTCGAGGGAAAACTTTAATCTCCCATCATTCTGAAGAGGGGAAAAATATGCTCGCAATTCAAACCAGTCTGCAGCGTATTTCAGTTTAATGTTTGCAGCAGTCAAACTCTCAGTGGTAATATGGAAACATACTTTCAAAGCAGTAGTTGTCAGAAAAGGAAGCATGTTTTATTACTCCAGAATGCCTTTTAGTAGGGGTGAGTGAAACAAAACTTGCAACAATAAATTCTGTTCTGCTGTTTCAATCACTTCACATACTAGTAAGAGAAAGAAGAGCTTGTTAGGAAAAAACAGTGTGTCCTTCATGGAACTAATGATTTGCTAGGCTCCACCCTTCGTAGTTACTGTTGCTAACGCTGTCTGTTGCTAACTTTCTTACAAGCACTTATTATGCTGCTGGCAAATGTGAGAGAGAAAAAATCATATGGGGTGAATAATTTAATAAAATCTGGATTAAATATGCTTTAATATTGCTCCATTACCTGGAGCAGTGCATCATCTTCTAAACCTGCTACAGATGTATACTTTAGACATTGCTAATATTTCAGTATTCTAGTTGATTTTAATCCTTTTTCTATAAAAAGATGAAAGTATATTGTGTATGAGCAGTGTAAACAATATTACATACAAAAATAGCATAATATATATTGCATACGATAAAGAATGAAAAAAAACCCCATCTTAATAGTAATACCTAATCTTAATTTTTAAATAAATAAATAAATATCATTCACTGTATGCATCTAATACTCACTTAAGTTGATCTTAAAAAAACAGAATTAAAAATTAAGTAACCCTATTAAATGTAATCTTTAGTAAAGTCCTGAAGTCAATCATTTAATAACACTATTAAATGTAATATTTTTTTAGTAAAATCCTGATAAGAAAATATTCATTTTTCATACTGTATATTCATTTAGTAAAGCCTAAATGCAGTTGTAATATTTAAAATGATTGGTTTTAGTTTAGCTTTCATTTATTTAGAAAAAAAATATTCAATATTTAGTATCAAACATTTATCAGTTATGACCCATAACATGAAAATAATTATTGGCTTATTGGTATTGGCAATAAAAAAAACATATATAGGTACCAAATACCATATATACCAAGATGTAGTTGATCTTGGATACCCATTTCCAACACTGAATAAAATAAAAACAAATCTCAAAATTGTGACTTTTTTTCTCTCAATTGTAAGTTTACATCTCGCCATTTTCATGTTTTTTTTTTTTTTTTTTCATGTTTTTAAAGATTTTTCTACTGCTCACCTTATTTGATCCAAAGTTAATCTAAAGCAGTAATATTTGAAATATTTGTACTATTTAAAATAAATGCCTTTTTATTTGAATATACTTGAATATATTATTTATTCCTGTGATCAAACCTAAATTTTCAGCATTTTAGATCTTTCAGGAAAAAAAAGCTTTTTTAACATTCTACACTATTCCATTCAAATGCTTGGAGTCAGTATAATTTAGAAGTTATAGAACTTAATACTTTTATTTAGTGAGGGTGCTTTAAATTGATCAAAAGTGATGATAAAGACATTTATGTTACAAAAATTTCTATTTCAGATAAAAATCTGAAAAAATTCTGCTCAGTTGTTTTCAACATAATAATAAAACATGTTTTTTTTTGTTTTTTTTTGAGTAACAAATCAAAATATTAAAATAGAAAATAGAATGATTCCTGAAGAAACATGTCACTGGAGTAATGATGCTAAAAATTCAGCTTCAAAATCACAGTAATAAATTGCATTTTAAAATATATTCAAATAGAAAACAGTTATTTTAAATGGTAAAAATATTTCAAGCAAATGCAGGCTTGGTGAGCAGAAGAGACTTCTTTAAAAAAACATTAAAAATCTTACTGTTCAAAAACTTTTGACTGGTAGTGTATATTAATAGTATAACAATAGTATAGCTAAATATGTATGTCTTTATCTGTTGCCTGCAGGTTCCCAGACTGTGACGAGTCGTACCCTCGCGCTGTGGATCTGCTCGTGAACGAGGACCCCACTGACCAGTCGTCCATGTCCGTTCAGCGTGACTATGGTTTCTGGTGTCCCCGCGAGCTCAAAGTGGAGCCCGAGCTCGGCTACACGTTTCTAGGTGTGCGCGACTGCTCCCCTCCCTGTCCCAACATGTACTTCAGACGCGAGGAGCTCACCTTTGCCCGCTACTTCATTGGCGTCGTCTCCATCGTCTGCCTCTCAGCCACGCTTTTCACCTTCCTAACCTTCCTCATCGATGTCACACGTTTCCGTTATCCGGAGCGGCCCATCATCTTCTACGCTGTCTGCTACATGATGGTTTCGCTGGTGTTTTTCCTGGGCTTTCTGTTGGAGGATCGCGTAGCATGTAACGCAGCCAATCCCAGTCATTATAAAACGTCAACAGTGACTCAAGGCTCGCATAACAAGGCATGCACGCTGCTTTTTATGGTGCTGTATTTCTTTACCATGGCTGGAAGTGTTTGGTGGGTCATCCTTACCATCACCTGGTTCTTGGCCGCTGTTCCCAAATGGGGCAGCGAAGCTATCGAGAAGAAGGCTTTGCTCTTTCACGCCAGTGCGTGGGGAATACCTGGCATGCTAACCATAGCCCTGCTGGCTCTGAATAAAATCGAGGGTGATAACATCAGTGGCGTGTGTTTCGTGGGCTTATACGACGTTCACACTCTTCGCTGGTTCGTGCTGGCGCCACTTTGTCTGGACGTCCTGGTAGGAGTGTCGCTGCTGCTTGCTGGGATCGTAGCGCTTAACAGAGTCCGAATGGAGATTCCCCTGGAGAAGGAGAATCAGGATAAGCTGGTGAAGTTCATGATCCGGATCGGCGTGTTCTCTGTGTTGTATCTGGTGCCGCTGCTGACTGTGGTGGGGTGTTACCTGTACGAACAGACGTACCGCTCCGTTTGGGAGACAACGTGGGTGCAGGAGCGCTGCAGAGACTACCACATACCCTGCCCGTTTCAGGTAAAATCAACACAAAAACATACTTCAAATTTAAGTTCTACTTCTGTACATTTTATGAAATTGATCCTTCTACTTTAGGTATGCACAATATATTAATTCCGTTACTTCTGTAATAATATTAACCCCTTAATTGTCACCGTCCCCTCAGTGGGACGCCTAAGTTTACTTCACCATTCTATAAATAAATCCTAATTTAATCATGACAAACTTTACACCTTTGGAAAGGTCTAAATCTCCTAGATAGATATTCTACCATTTTTTGTGTTACAAATTATGTAGAAAAGTAACAGATTAATTTATGACAAGAGTGCATCTCAAAAATCTACTTCATAACAGGAGTTCTGACCTTTGTCAAAAAAAGGCTTTCTTCGTTGCCTTTTTCCCTATCATGCTTTAGAAATCATAAGAAATTATATATCACTTAAACTTAAAATCTCAAAATTCATCCTTTGAAAAACATTTTAAAATCAGACATTACATACCATGGAAAATGTGCGTCAAAATCATATTGCAAAATGTGTTCGTTCATGAATTCTAAAAATTGAAGTGTAAGTTCTGCATTTTCAAATCTATGTTCAAAAATGGAAGTGATAGTTAAAGGGTAAACAGCATTATTTATATTTTTTACTGAAATATTAGGAGGGAAAAAATGCCACATGAGCATTTCAAGGTCATTTTTAAGAAGATATTAAATAAATTAATGCGATTTTAAAATATATTAATAACATATATATATATACGCTACCAGTCAAAAGTTTACGATTTTTTATTTTTTAAGGAAGTCCCTTTTGATCCAAAGTACAGCAAAAACAGTACAATTTTGAAATATTTTTACTATTTAAAAGAACTTTATATATTCAAATGTCCTTCAGAAATCATTCTAATATGCTGATTTGCTGTTAAAGAATTTATTATTATTATTATTATTATTAATATTTAAAAAGGTACTTTTTTCAGGATTCTGTGATAAATAAAAAGACCCAAAGATCAGCATTTATCTGAAATAAAAATCTTTTGTAACATTCTAAACTGTACATTTAAAAAGCTTGTAGTCAGTATTTTTTTTTCTTATTTTCTTATTACATATTACCTATATTTTTGTTTAAATATTTTTATTTTAAATTAAAAAAAAAAAAAAAAAACACTTTGCATTTACACTTTATAAAATATTTATGGAAAAAAAATTACAATTGCATACAATAAAGAATGAAAATAAAACTCAACCTTAATTCAAAAAGAAAAAATAATTTTTTCTTGTTTTCTTATTTTAATAATTACATTACCTTTCTCATCATTTAATGCTAATGGTTAATATTTAAAACTAAATATATAATTTAATAACATTATTAAATGTAACCTTTAGTAAATCTCATAATGAAAATAATTTTGTTGTTATATTTAAAATGGTTGATTTAAATTAGTTTAATTTGTAATTAAAGGTATTTTAAAAAATATTTTCTAAATTATTTTAAATCTAAATAATATAATTAAAAAAATATCAGACATTTATCAGTTATCAGTTTATTATTGGTATTGAGAATAATTCTGAGAGAAGTTGTTTCTAGTATATCATATTGTATGTATTTTTATATAAGTTGTGGCAACAATGTTCTGAGTTTATGATAAAAGCACTTAGATGGGATCTCATTTTTCAGTTTTTCTGCCAACCAGGCTTATAAAACCATGTTATACTTGTGAAGAGAGGCAGATGATATTTTTCCTCCCCTGGTTTCACCTAGTTGCACCAATATATCCAATTATTTTTATGAAGATGGAGACATCAAATGTTGAGGCAAAATAAGTGTGATTGATTTACTATACAACTGGTTTGCTTTAACTGACTGAATGAAGATGATTGAAGTAGTCGCAACCTTCTGCAAGCGTCACATTTGCAGCAGATATCCATGTTAACGGTTCTTTTGTGTTGTGGAGTGAATGGATGGTGAGATACGATCCAGCGCAGTGATGCATGAGGCATTTTTATTACAGTGTAACCGTAGCCACTCGGCCTCTCCCTCCACACAGTCATAAACGGATCCGAGCGTCACGTGATGCAGTAATTCTCTCCCCTCCCCTCCGGCGATCATCTCCGTCTTCACCATCGAATGCTCTCTCGCTTCGCCTCGTAAGATGAATGCCTACATTCATCTGACACATTTAACCGTTCAGTGCCTTTACTTTCTGATAGAAGCCAGTGGGTGCTATAGCAACAGTACACTATATGGTTTGTTAGGACTAGGTCAGATACCTAAAAAAAAAAAATTAGGCTTCATTTTCATATATAGGTATGAATAAAAAAGGATTGCATATTGTGCATTGTTTTCCTTTAGTTAAAATCGTAATGTTTAATGTAAAATTCTAAAATCTCTCTACTCATATATATGAAATATGAAATGCTTATATACTTAATGAAATACTGAAATGCATTTATTCTTGATCATATGCTTGAAAAAAATTAAAAAGCTAAAAAATAATCAAGCATAAAGTGCAAGGCATGTTTTCTGTGTTTTTCTGTAGATAAAAAGTCAGTATTTTTCACACATTTATTTTCGATTATGTGCATAATAATAAAGCAATTATACAGCAATATTTATCGCTATATATTTGTTTACTGATATATTAAGATAATAAAAATGTCACATAGGGAGTTTATTTTTGAGGATATTAATGAAATGAATAATATCTATCTATCTGAATGATATCTATCTATCTATTTATCTATCTATCTTTTCTATTTGTTTATGCATAAATAGTTTTATAATTTTTAAATTTATATTGTATTAAAGTATTATATATATATATACTCATTTCATAAATATCACCATATATTTGACTAAAATATTAAAAGCATGAAGATTTATTAAGTATATTAATGTCAAAATATATTATGAACATATATATTGTTAAATAAAAAAAAAATGTCAAAGAGAAATGCAGATATAAACACTTTACAAACTTTCAGCAAGTTTTCAAGGCAACTTTTCTCTTTTTCATTTAAATTGAAGTATTAAAATAACTAAAAATAAAAAAGACTATATAGGCAAAAAAAATAAAAAATAACAAAAAATGCTAAAATTAAAAATAAATAAACACTAAATTAACTACAAAACTAAAACTTAAACTACAGACATTTTTTTTAATTGCATAAAAAATGCACAATTTTTAAAACAGACAAAATACTATAAATAAAGTAAAAATTAAAACCTATTAAAACTTTATGTACATTAAAAAAATAACAAAAACACAAACTATAACATGGCATTAAAATGATAACCGAAAATACTAAAACAACAAATAAAAAACAAAAATAAAAACACAACAAAATGACTAAACGATAAAATTAAAATGAAAACTGAAAATACTAGAATAAATTAAACTAAAATGTAATTTTAAAAACATATAGACATATATATAATAAAAAATAAAAAGGCTATATGGACAAAAAATTAAACTGACAAAAAACCAAAAGTAAAAATGCTCAAATTTAAAATAAATAAAAAAAAATAATAATAAAATTAACTAAAAAAACTTAAACTATAGACATTTTTTTTTAATAATGACTAAATGCTAAAATTAAAATGAAAACTAAAAATACTAAAATAAATTAAACAAATTTAATTTAAAAAACATATATACAATAAAAAAATTATAAAAATGACAAAAAAACCTAAAACTTCTAAAATAAAAATTTATTAAAATCTATTTAGACATTTTTATATATATATATATATATATATAGAGAGAGAGAGAGATAGATAGATAGATAGATAGATATAGATATAGATATATAGAATACTAAAACATTAAAATTAAAATCTAGAAAAAAAAAATTTTGTGTCCAAGTATTAACAAAAATGCTATACTGTATGGTGTTTTTTCTTTTTATATTGGTAGAATTTTTATATTGGCAGTGATTTATGTCTGCCCTGTGTCAGGTCTAGTTTTGCAAGATTGCTTTTCAGATACAATGCATCTCTTTTTTTCCTTGGCTCTTGGTGTCTTTCATCATTGGGCTTGTTAAGTCACGCTGTGCTGCCTGTATTGTGGTCGGTCGGCTCCTGTAGCACTCTGGAGAACAATGGCGAGGGGAGATCCGTGTGATGCTGAGTTTGAGCTCAAGGACAGACCCCCTCCCGCTGTGATTAAAGGTGCTCAGGCCTGTCATTACCTCACAGCACAGAGACTGACTCACAAAAGCTCAGGCCTTTGATTGGCTCTGTGTGTCAGTCTGTGAGGTCTGAAGGAGTGAGGTCATGTACTATTCACTCATTAGTGAGGATATTATCTAGACAATTTTTAGTTTCTATCATGTTGACGCATATTAAGTTTTTCACTTTTGCTGTAATTAATATTTAATAAAAAATAATTACTTTATATTTTCTTTCTAAAAATGTAAAGTTATGTAACATTGTAAATGATTAAAAAATTTTTTTTATATACATTTTATTTATAGAATTTTTTTGGTTTCTGTTACATTGATGCGTATTTAGTTTTTCACTTTTGCTTTATATATTTAATATTAAAAAATTACTTCAGATTTTCTTTATACATTTTTTTATATTATGTATATTATGTCTTTTTTTATCAATTGTATTTATTTTATTTTTATTAACATTCTTAGTTTCTATTACATTGAACCATATTAAGTTTTTCCACCTTTATTGTAATACTATTTATTATAAAACTTACTTTATATATTATTTATAACAGTTAAAAATGTATGTAACGTTATTAAATTTAGTGTAATTTTGTTGGTTTTATTTCTTATTTTTCAAATTATTAAAATTTTTAGTTATAATATTTAATATAAAAAACTACTTTTATATTTTCTTTATAAAAAATACAAATTATTAACATATTAACATTTAAAATATTAGATTTTTTTAGTCTGTTTTTTGCTGTAATAATATTTAATATTAAATAGTACTTTTATATTTTATTTCTAAAAATGTACAATTATGTAACAGTATAAAAATCTGTGTATTTTTTTTTTAATTAATTTTAGATCTTATTTTTGTTATTTTTTATTTTAGTTTCTGTTACATTTTCCACTTTTGCTATATTTATTATAAAAATTACTTTATATTTTATTTATAAAAATTGTATTCTTTTTGTATCAATTTTATTTCTAATTACATTTTTTATTATTAAAATTTTAGTTTCTATTACGTTGAAGTTTTTCATTTAAGCTGTAATATTTTATATATTTAATATAAATTTTAAAATCATTTTAAATTGTCTAACATTATAAAAATGAGTGTATTATTTATCAATTTTATCTATTTTTGTTAATAAACTTTTTAGTTTCTACTATGTTGACGCATATTAGGTTTTTCACTTTTTCTGTAATATTTAATATAAAAATGACTATTTTATTTTTAAAATTATTTAACGTTATAAAAATTGTTTTTCACTTATAAATAATATTTTAAAAATTTATAATATTATTTAAATATTTAATATTTAAAATAAGAAATTATTTATAAAAATGTAAAATGATGTAACATTATAAAAATGTGTGCATTATCAATTTTATTTTTTTATTTTATTAGAATTTTTAGTTTCAATTACGTTGACACACATTAAGTATTTCACTTGTGCTGTAATAATATTTAATATAAAAAATTACTTCATATTTTATATTTTTAATTTAATAAAAATAAAAAATTATGTAACCGTATAAAAATTAATGTATTTTTTAAAATAAATTTTATACGTATAAACATACACAGTGCATCAAATAAGTCATTTAATAATATTTCTTTCTTCTGTTTTATATATTTCTTCATTACAAATACCTTATTTTTAATAGTTTACCTTGAAAGCGATGAAAGTCACTTTGGATAAAAGATAAAATGCAGACTTGCCTTATAGCCACTTAAATACTATCCATATTTTCTTGCAGATTTGATCACTATTCTTCATCATTAATAAACAGTGCATGCACACAAAATTGCACCTTCAGCATGTACAGCAACTACTTCATTTGGACCAATTTACTTTGATAGATTCATCCACATTTTCTGCTATGACACACACACCAGGAGTTTTCCTCCTGCTCATGCATTTGGCAGGTAGTTTTATCCTTGTAAATATGATAATCCTGACATGTCTTGAAGGCAGCATACATTAGTGTTTTTCTGTGAATATGTATCAGTGTCTGTTAATGACATTAGATTTCATCCCATGTTATCTGACGACACCCTGCAGAGATTGTGCATGTTCTCCTCTTCTGTGGTGGCCGCTGGTCCTGTCTGTGTGTGTGTGTGTGTGTGTGTGTGTGTGTGTGTGTTTGTTGTGACGTGACGAATGCATGTGTGCAGCATCAGGTTCCTTGGGCATGAGCTCCTGTCAGAGGAAGAGCAGGAGAACAGGCCGTTGTTGTGGCTTGTGCTCAACAGATAAAGCAGGATTGTGTGTGAGCAGCGAGCTGTGCCGTCTGAACGAGCCAACGGATACACACCTCAGCTCAAGCATGTTTAAACACACACACTTTTACAGGGAGAAAATATGGCCGTGTGCACTGCGCAGTTTTGAAAGTGAAGATTCAAACATTTACATGAGAAGAGACAACCATATTTATCTAGATTTTGTTTGGGGTGTATGTGAATCTGGTTTATCATCATTAACTAAAACTCAATAATTAAAAAAACTTTTTCATTACTTGAAATTATATAAAAAAAAAATTTGTAAATTATGAAAAACTTTTTTCAGCAAGTTTCCAAGGCAACATTTCTTTTTTATTTAAAGTGAAATACTAAAACAAGTAAAACAAGCAAAAAAATATTATAAACACTAATAAAAACTGATAAAAATGAAAAAAAAAAACTCTATACTATACTATAAAATAACAAAAACGCTGAAATTTAACATACATAAAAAACACTAAATTAACAAAAAAAAAAGTAAACCTAAAAACTATATAGACATAAAAAATACATATATATATATATATATATATATATATATATATATATATATACACACACACAAAAGTACAACAAAATTACTAAAACATTAAAATAAAGAAAATACCATTAAAAATTATGAACCAAGGTGACATTTCTTTTGTTTCAACTGAAGCACTAAAAGTACTAAAATGACTAAAACTAAAAATAAATACTATGTAGACATAAAAAAATAAAAATAACAAAAAACACAACAAAACCAAAAATGAATAAAAAAAACTAAATTCGTTTTTTTATTTAATTACGTAATTAACTAAATAACTAAAACTTTAAAACTATTGCCATTTTTTTTTAAAAAACAATATAAAAACAACAAAATTACTAAAACATTAAAGAAAATACTATAAAAAGATACTTTTATTTTAATTTCAGCACATTTTCAAGGCAAACATTTCATTCATTTCTACTTTTTCATTTAAATTGAAGTGCTAAAATGACTACAATTACTAAACCTAAAAATAAAGACTATGTTGGCATTAAAAAAATAATTAAAAAACACAACAAAATAACTAAAAATGTTTAAATAAAAAATAAAAACTTAAAAACCATAGACATTTAAAAAAAAATAATACAAAAACAACAAAATTACTAAAACATTAAAAGGAAGAAAATACTATAAAAATGATCTTTGATATTTCAGCAAGTTTCTAAGGCAACATTTCTCTTTTTCATTTATATTGAAGTACTAAAACTAGTAAAATTACTAAACGTAAAAATAAAGACTATACAGATATAAAAACACTAAATTATAAAAAAAAACGTAAAAACTATAAACATTTTGTTTTAAAATAATATAAAAACAAATGATTTAAACACTAAAATGAAGAAATTATAAAAAATAATTTTTTTTTTTTAACTTTTTTTTTATTTCAGCAAGTTTCCAAGGAAACATTTATGTTCCGTTTATAGTGAAATACTAAAATAACTAAACCTAAAATAACAAAAACAACAAAATGACTAAAATAAAATTGTAAAAGAAATAAAAAACACTAAATAAAAACTAAAATTATTACATTGGCATTTAAAAAATAAAAATAACAAAACTGCACAAAAAAACTAAAATATATAAAAAATATATTACAATTAAATAAATTAAAATAAAATAAATAAAAAAAAAAAAAATAACCCAAAAATAAAAACTATATAGATGGGTTAAAAAACACAACAAAATTAAAACTGCTAAAATTAAAAAGAAATGAACAAAAACACTAAAGGTATATCAATATAATAAAATATAACTAAAAAAGGTGTCAAAATGGTGAAGTACAGCTTGTGGATGAAGTATGTGGGAGCCTGAGGGAAGCACTGATGATGATCATCACTGTGTAGGTGGAGCAAACCAGCAGGCCTGACCTCGTCCTGTTCCTCATGAAGTACCTGATGGTGCTGGTGGTTGGGATCCCGTCGGTGTTCTGGGTGGGCAGTAAGAAGACCTGTTTCGAGTGGGCCAGCTTCTTTCATGGCCGCAGGCGTAAAGAGTGAGTTACACTACCTTCCTCATCCTGCTCCACTTTACAGGAGAAACAACTCACCGATTCTAGACATAATCAAGTTCTACTGTATATACAATATGATGAAAAACAATAAACATATTAGTGATGTGATATGATATAAACATTTTTGATGCCATATGAAAGCTGGGTTCAGGCCCTTTCCAAAACTGTTGTCCATGGCTTGAACATTACAAAGTTATGGCTATCTTAAAGGAACACTCCACTTTTTTTGAAAATAGGCTCATTTTCCAACTTCCCTAGAGTTAAACAGATGAGTTTTACCGTTTTTGAATCCATCCAGCTAGCTCTGCCGGTAGCACTTTTAGCATAGCTTAGCATAAATCATTGAATCTGATTAGACCAGCATCTTGTTCAAAAATGACCAAATATTTTCAATATTTTTCCTGTTTAAAACTTGACTCTTCTGAAGTTACATTGTGTACTAAGACCAACAGAAAATCCAGGCTGATATGGATAGGAACTATACTCTGGCGTAATAATCAGGGAACTTTGCTGCCGTGTCATTGGTGCAGCAGGCGCAATGACATTACGCAGAGCCTGAAAATGGTCCCCAGCTAGATAACTTCCAACATGACCAGCACTAAGCCAATAAGGTAATAGTAAATTAGCTGGGGACTATATTCAGGCGATCGTTTGTGAGCAGCTACAGTACTGTTCTCTTGCGCGTTGCCATCTCACGATATAAAACAATAAAAAAATACAACTTTGTGTGCAGTAGTTTACTCAGGACTGGCGGGGAATGTGCACAGATACACCTTTATTAAATATGTTTTGTGGTTTATTTTGATAGGTTAACTGTTTTTGTGGTGTTAGAGAACTGCCGCAGCGCGTTCTTAAAGGGTTGCTCCACTCCAGAATGAAAATTTTGTCATTAATCACTTACCCCAATGTTGTTCCCAACCCGTAAAAGCTTTGTTCATCTTCAGAACACAATTTAAGATATTTTGGATACAGATCGGGAGCTTTGTGGCTGTCCCATTGACTGCCAAGTAAGCATACGCTGTTTGTGTCCAGTGGATACTCTCCAAAATGCCGCTGCGGTGACGCAGAGGAGATGAATTGTTGAATGAAGTCGTTATTTTTGTTTTCTTCGTGTACAAAATTCTTGTAGCTTCGTAAAATTATGGTTGAGCCACTGATGGCAGATTTTGACGACGTCTTTCATACTTTTCTGGTCCTTGACAGTGTTATTTACTTGGCAGTCAATGGGACAGCCACAAAGCTCCCGGTTTTCATCCAAAATATCTTAAATTGTTCTAAAGACAAACAAAGTTTTATGGGTTTGGAACGACATGGGGGTAAGTGATTAATGACAAACTTTTCATTTTGGGGTGGAGTAACCCTTTAACATAAGAGAGATATTCTGCTTGCTACAATAAATCACTATTTTTCTGCACTAAACAAGTGAATTTTAACAAGATATTTTCAGAGAACATAGACAAGCTGTTATAGAATAATAATTAAATGAAAGTCTAATTTTGACGAAAAAAAGAGACCGCGTGACATCTGACGGGTTTTCCCAGATCGCATCACATTTGAACTACATTTGAACTGATTTTACCTTGTTGTCGCCATGAAAATACCATGAAACAGCCAATTAAATGAGTACATTTCTCGTCTGTATCCAGCAGCGGCGCAGTGAACGAGAGCCGGCAGGTTCTGCAGGAGCCAGACTTTGCTCAGTCTCTGCTGCGAGACCCAAACACTCCCATCATCCGTAAGTCCCGCGGGACGTCCACTCAGGGCACGTCCACCCACGCCTCCTCCACACACCTGGCCATGCTGGACGACGTGCGGAGCAAAGCCAGCAGCGTCCACAGCAAGATGAGCAGTTATCATGGCAGCCTGCATCGCTCCAGAGACGGCAGGTGGGTTCAGCTCGACTTCAAACGTTTTCATGCCAAAATCAGCTAAATACTGATGAGCCACTGATGCTAATACATACAGTATACTCACATAAAGACAAGTATACAATATATCAAATATACTCGATTGTTTATATTGTTGCAAAATATAACTATATTATCATCACTAAGCTCTTTAAGTCCAGCTTTTTCTGCAAACGAGTATTCTTGCATATGTAGCAAAACTCAACCGCATTGCTTGTATCGCCCAGCTCTAATATATAATTGGTCATTTATTTATCCTCAAAGAGTAAATTCATCAATTCGTCAAAAGTGTTAATTTCTTTCCATTGATGTATGGTTTGCTATGATAGGACTATATTTAGCCGAGATACTACTAATTTGAAAATCTGAAATCTGAGGGTGCAAAAAACAAAAAACAAATATTGAGAAAACTGTTTTTAAAGTTGTCCAGACGAGTTCTTAGCAATGCACATTATTTATCAAAAATTAAGTTTTGATATATTTATATAAAATATAAAATATCTTCATGGAAGATGATCTTTACTTAATATCCTAATGCTTTTTGACATAAAATAAAAATCAATAATTTTGACCCATACAATGTATTTTTGGCTATTGCCACAAATATACCCCAGCAACTTAAGACACAAGGTTTTGTGGTCCAGGGTCACATATATATATATTTTCACTCAGAAATCACAATTTATTACTAAGAAACTGCAAGTAACACATTGAAGTAAATGTGAAATGTTCGACTAGAAAGACTGAAACAGTATTTTCTGGTAAAATAATACTAAAATAATCTTTTATTCACAACATTTTTCTAGTCTTTTCGTTTTGAATAGTGCACAAATAAAATGTACTTGACAAGGGACCACTCCCTAAAAAAAAGCTATATATTTATGTATAAAGAAAAATGTTACCAGTATCTGTAAATATTTAGCTATCATTAGAGCGCTGTTAGTAAGTAGAAAGCAAGTATAATTCTGTATTTTTTTTTTTTAAATAATTCAATAATATGTAATTTTACATATATGCAATAGATATGCAATAGTGTGTGTGTGTGTATGTTACACAAACACACATTTTATTTTTGCAGAGTTTTAAAATAAATTATAAAAAATCTATATTTTAGATTTTATTTAAAAATCACAAACAAAATTCAATATTAAATTATGAAAAAAAAAAATTCCACTTCTCATTAAGTAAAACCAAATGTACAGTATATAAATATATTATATTTTGGCAATATAGTGTATATCCCTGACCCCATGTTTGAAGCCTCTGCTTTAATGTAAGTGTGTCAGAGGAGCTTCCTCAGATATTGTCATATAGCTATGCGTGTTTGAACACGTTGAGCTGCGTGTTTAAAAAAAGCCTGAACTTAAATAACCTGTCGGTTTTCTCTCTGAACACAGGTTCACCCCCTCCAGCCACAGAGGCATGGAGGAACGCCCGGCGTACGGGAGCATGCCGCGACTCAACGAGCAGCTGTCCCATCACGGCAGCCTCCACCGCCTCGACAGCCAGTCCAGACACGGCAGCGCCCGAGACCTGAGCAACGCGCCGGACGCCGGCATCACGCACGGATCCAGTATGAACCGCGTGGCGGAGGAAGACGGAACGAGCGCGTAACCCAGAGACTCGCCTCCGCCTACTGAAACGAAAGTAGCCGCTAACGGACAGACATGCGTTTCGGCAACGGCAGGGGAATCAGAAACTCGATGCATGTGCGTTGACAGAGCCGTCCTTGGTATTTGTCACCATCTGATGTTTTCTTTGATACTGTGAAGTTCTGCTAGATGAAGTTTACGCATGTGCAGGATGGGCCGCAGCTGTCCGATGGAAGGTTTTCCCCATTACATCCATCACACAACCCTGTTTCAAGAGTTAATGGATCAGTGACGCTTGCAGACTGATGACTGCCCCATTAGAGATCAGGTTTCAAACTCTCGAAAGCCGAAGGACTGTTCAAAGAGAGGGAGGATCAGCGGTTTTGTGCCTCTGGCAAGCTGTGTTTGGTTTCTGGTGGTAGTTTGGCTGAGAAGGCTTGGAGAAATGACGTACCAGAATCCTCACCAACACCTGATGTGCTTTTGTTCGGCCGCTTGACGGCTGCCTACCTCATCACATCGTCGGATCACTTTGACCTGCAGTTTCTTCACATTACAGAGTTCAAATGGGTTGCAAATGTTGACTTTCAGAACATCGTATACGCCGATGCTTTCCGCCCATGTGTACAGGAGTCTTAAGCTTTGTAAATGGTGCTTCTTTCTAATGTTGCTTCATGAATATTTCATACGACAGCGTTTTAGTGGCATGTTAAAAAAACAAACAAAAGTAAGGTTTCGGGAATACAAAGTAAAAAAAAAATGACTTTATTCTTGTCATTTCGATTTTATTTTCTAAATACTTTGACTTTTCTCGTAATTTCGACTTTTTAAAATAAAATCGAAATATTCAAAGAATAAAGTTAAAAAGATGAGAATATTCTTGTATTTTTGACTTTATTTTCAAAATATTTAGACTTCATTCTCGTAGTATTTTGACTTTATTCTTGTGATTTCGACTTTTTAACTTCTAAACATTTCAACTTTATTCTCGTAATTTCAACTTTATTTTTAAAATAAAACTGACATCTAAATATTTTAAAGTTGAAATTACGAGAATAAAGTTAATACTATGAGAATAGCGTCAAAATATTACAAAAATGAAGTCGAAATATTTTGAAAATAGTTGAAATTTCAAGAATAAAGTACAAAAATTTTGACTTCCTTCTTGTAATATTTCAACTATTCTCATAATTTCAACTTTGTCTAAATATTTTAGTTGAAATTATGAAAATAAAGTCAAAATATATTATAAGGAAGTCTAAATATTTCGAAAAATAAAGATGAAATTTTGCAAAAAGTCTAAAAAAAAAAAATTTAGACTTCATTCTCGTAATATTTTAAAATTGTCTAAATATTTTAAAGATGAAATTATGAGAATAAAGTCAAAATATTATGAGAATAGTGTCAAAATATTACAAGAATGAAGTCTAAATATTTTTACTTTATTTTCGAAATTCACTGTTTTTGAAATATTTAGACTTTTCTCATAATTTTGACTTCTCATAAATTCATAAACTTTATTTTCAAAATATTTCAACTTTATTCTTGTTTCGACTTCATTCTTGTAATATTTCTACTTTATATTTCAAAATATTTTGACATTAATCTTGTAATATTTTGGCTATTCTTTTGACTTTTTGAAATTTCAACTTTATTTTGACTACATTTCTGAAACATTTACTTTTTTCAGAATATTTTGACTTTACTCTTGAAACATTTCAACTATTCTCGTAATCTTAGATTTTTTTTTAACATGGCACTAAAACGGCGTCGTAATTTTAGCAGGCCATTTCTGCACAAAACGCCTTGAATATACATAACGTTGAATCGTGCTCTGTTTTACGACGCTTTAAAAGTGAAGTTGAGTGTTTCTGTTTACGTGTTGGATGAGATTACAGTGGTACTCAGTGCCTAAACATGTGACTTTGGACCTGAGCTTTGTAAAAGCTGTTTTTTTTTTTCTTTCTTCTGATCTGCTTCTGCTGTACCTTTGCCTTCGGTTTCCCAAGTACACTTGATTTTCCATGCTCGATTCTTCTGTCCACTTTACTAATGAGGAACAATATAGCACTTTAACCGTGGCTATCTGTTGAATGTGTAGACATAAACTCCAGTCATAGTGTCATGCAAGATTTCAAATAAAACTTTTGTATAATAAAAAAAGCTTGTAGTTCCCAATTTTATTGAATAATGAGCTTTCCATGTGAAAAGTGGTGTCCAAACCAATACAAATAACAGTATTCCACCTTAAATACACTTGTGCAAAAAAAAAAAAGTATGAAAAGGTCTACATTGCAGTATGGGGTAATGTTCACGTCCCAAGCATTCACGCCACACAGATCAATAAAATACAATAAACGAAACAATCCAGCCGTACAGTCCTTAAAACAAGTGATTACACCTATGACATGCAAATCTGTACATAGTCTTACAAAATCAAAATCAAGAAGAAATATGATATGAAGTAGCAATTCACTAACAAGGCAAACGAAATCCTCACGTGAAATGCAAGTGTGAATGTGTCTCATAAAAATCTCCAGTCATCTCCTCTCATTCTAGTCCATTCTACCTACGCTGACCAGTTTCCACTGATCTAAGAAAACTAAGGCACCTCCCGCTCTAACATTGATCTATTCTTTTGCTAAGTAACAGTCCTAAAGATCAAACGATCCATGTCTACCATCTCAACTCTCCTCCATGCAAACATATAATCATTGGTTCTGACATACCTGAGAACATTTCAAACAGGTTTCCTGTTCATGTTAATACCATAACCCTGGCAAAATTGTTTCTAACCCGTTACAGCCTTATTAGAAAAAAAAAAAACTGAATGTTAATTTCTGTTTGGAAATAACTGATCATGGAATAGAGCAAATGCATAACTAAGGTCCCATGTAATAACTGAGCTCTTGATTTCAAAACAATGCGCTGGACTGAGTTTGCTACACAGTGAAGGTTTCAATAGTGCTTGCATATAATGGAAAATACAAAATGCTGGCAATACTAGAATGAATAAAACCACAGGTACATATGCACAAACTCTCTTTACTTCTGGACTTGGGTGTGCTTCAATACTGCACTGCAAAAAATGCTTTTCTTACTTAGATTTTTTTTTGTCTTGTTTCCAGCCAAAATATCTCAAAAATCTTAAATCAAGAAGCATTTTCTAGACAATGTCTTGTTTTCAGAAAAAAAGTAGTTAAATTAAGTGAGTTTTGCTTGAAACAAACAAAATAATCTGCCAATGGAGTAAGCAAAATAATCTAGTTTTCTGCTTAAAATAAGATTATTTTTCTTACACCATTGGAAGATTAAGCAAAAACATTAATTTTGATTTCTTTTTTCTAAAAACAAGACAATGTTTACTTGTATAGAAAATGCTTCTTGATGTAAGAATTTTCAGATATTTTGGCTGGAAACAAGACAAAAAAAATCGAAGTAAGAAAAGCATTTTTTTGCAGTGTGAAAGGTCTTTTTTTCCCCAGTATACATTAAATGAATAGTTCACTTAAAAATAAAAAAATCTGCCATCGTTCCTAACCCATATGATTTACTAATTTTATTTTATTTTTTTTCAGCAATATTTGCATTTTTTATATTTTGCATTTATTTACTTTATTCCAAAGTAAAGTAAAACAGTATAATTTTGATAATTTGACAATCTTTTTACTATTTAAAATAACATTTTTTATTTGAATACATTTTAAAATGCAATTTATTTCTGTGATTTCAAAGCTGAATTTTTATCAGTCGCATGATCCTTCAGAAATCATTTTAATATTGTGATTTGCTGCTCAAAAAAAAAAAAAAAAATTGTTGAAATTTTTTTAAAGGTTTCTTTGATGAATATAAAATTCAGAAGAACAGTATTTATCTAAAATAGAAATTTTTTATAACATTATAAATGTCTTTATCATCACTTTTGATCAATTTAAAGCATCCTTGCTAAAAAAATAATTTCTATAATTAAAAAAAAAAAGCTTTTAAATTGTAGTGTATAATGTTACAAAAACTTTTTATTTCAGATAAATGCTTATTTCTATTTATCAAAGAATCCTGAAAAAAAAAATACTCTGCTGTTTTAAATATTGATAATAATAATAATAATAATAATAATAATAATGTTTCTTGAACAGCAAATCAGCAATGATTTCTGAAAGATCATGTGACACTGAAGACTGGAGTAATGATGCTGAAAATTTAGCTTTGATCACAGGAATAAATTACATTTTAAAATATATTCCAATAGAAAGCAGTTATTTTAAATGATAAAACATTTCAAAATTTTACTGTTTTTGCTGTATCAAATAAATGCAGGCTTGGTGAGCAGAAGAGACTTCTTAAAAAAAAAAACAAAAAAAACAGAAAACCTTACCGTTCAAAAACTTTTGACTGGCAGTGTTTATTCCAAATTACATGACAAAAATTGTAGTCAGTAATGTAATCCATTAGATTACACATTTTAGGTAATGTAATCTGACTACTTTTGGCCTAACTATATAGGACAAATCAAGTCTAAGGTTTTTAAGTCATTAGGGTAAGTAAACGATGCTTCATGGAATATTTGGGAATTCTGAATGCCATCTAGATATATAAGAATTTTTTTTAGCAAATCTGACAAATATACTTTGCAAAAGTGAGCAGTAGTACATATGAATAATTCTTAAATGCCAATTAGTGTATGAAAGCGGACATGGGGGAAGCTAAAATTGTCGCGCTAATGAGGTTCTGTTGGAGTCATAATGGCTTGGCTCTCTAATCTGAGGTATTCGGAGGTTCAGGGATGTCTGATAGTCTGACCCTGCACGTTTAAAACATCACTACAGCAGCTTTTACTGTACATCCTTGCTAAATTTAAAATAATATCAAATGACCTTATCTCCAGCTGGTCCTCGGGGTCCCTGTTGAGTCTTTATGAGCTGCAGGAAGTGTTAGAGGAAGAGGCAACAGCTATATGCACAAGTGAGTTTGAAGCATTGAAGCCCTTTGAACGCTTCACCTGATGCTTTTTTTGCGTTTCATCGTGTCGCACAAACTGAATCTAGTGGTCCAGGTTACACTACATGTTATATTCACATGTACACCTTAGGCAAAGTTTGGTTCTTGTGAGTTGGAAAACACTGAAAATAAAAAGACAAATACTAAAAGAATAATAATTAACATGAATAATTAAAGAAAAGAAAAACTCTTTGGAAACAGCATTATTGCTTCGGTAACAGAACCGTGAAGCACAGATGTAGGCAAGAGTAACATGAACAAGGCTGCAGTGAATCTCTGTTACATTCAGCACAACAGCTTATTTATGATCACGTGACTGTACGTGTTTTGAGTGCGAGTTTAATATGGATTTAGCGATATACACATCTTGATTTCTCTAAACGCTAGATCTTGCACACAGTGCAACAACATTCATGAAACACAAGGAGATTGCATTCATGTAAATCGTTCTTAGAAGACATTCTTATACAAGTCGTTAAATGTTCAATATTGTTTGATTTCAAATTCCATTCAATTATGGTCTGAATTCATGAACAATTTGACTGCCACCCTCAAGAATGTCATATTTAATGCAAGTTTACTCAAGAATGGCCCTCTGTATCTCGCAGAATTATTTCAAAACAACTGTACGACAGCTTTGTAAATACTGCATTCAAACGATAATTAACATTCAAATTATTTAAGATAAATTTCACAATGGACATTGTGGAGACAAAATGTAATGGCAACCTTTTAAATCTTGCATTTAATGCAACATATATATATATATATATTTTTTTTTTAATTTTATTGTGACTGTGGATCTTGCATTCAATGTGTCAATTTACTCAAGAACGGTTTTATAAAATCTTATTGTGACCTTGTGAATCTTGCATTTAAAGCAACAATTTATGCAAGAACGGTTTCATAACATTTTATTGTGATCTTAATGCAAAATTTACGCATGAACGGTTTTATTAAATTTTGTTGCGACCTTGTGAGACTTGCATTTATGCAACAATTATTGCAAGAACGGTTTCCTAAGATTTTATTGCGATCTTAATGCTAAAATTTACGCACAAGCGTTTTTATCAAATTTTATTGCAATTTATGCAACAATTGTTTTATACAATTTTATTGTGAATCTTGCTTTTGATGCAACAATTTACAGGTTTTATTAAATGTTATTGCGACCTTGTGAATCTTGCATTTAATGTGACAATTTATGCAAGAATGATTTTATAAAACTTTATTGCAATCTTAATGCATAAATTTACGCACAAATGGTTTTATAAAATTTTATTGCAATTTATGCAATAATTCTTTTATACGATTTTATTGCGACTGTGGCTCTTGCGTCTATGCGTCAATTTACATGAACAGTTTTATACAATTCTATTGTGACCTTGTGAATCTTGCTTTTGATGCGACAATTTATAGAAGGTTTAATTACATTTTATTACGACATTGTGTATCTTGTATTTAATGCAACAATTACTGCAAGAACGGTTTCATAAAATTTGATTGCGATCTTAATGCAAAAATTGCATTAATTTCTATTGCAATTTGTGCAATAAATGTTTTAGAAGATTTAATTGCAACTATGGATCTTGTGTCAAAGCGGCAATTTACACAAGAGCGATTTTATACAGTTGTATTGTGACCTTGTGAATCTTGCTTTTGATGTGACAATTTACAGGTTTTATAAAATTTTATTGCGACCTTGTGAATCTCGCATTTAATGCGACAATGTACACAAGAACAGTTTTATTAATTTTAATGCGACCTGGTGAATCTTGCATTTTATGCAACAATTAATGCAAGAACATTTTTTACATTTTATTGCAACCTTGTGAATCTTGCATTTAATGCAACAATTATGCAAGCACAGTTTTAGAAAATGTTGCATTTAATTTATTCTTGCTTAATCTTGCATTTAATATAATAATGTATGCAATAATGGTTTTTACTAATAAAATTGCTGTAGTTTCATGTACCTTGTTTTCAGTTCATGAATATACAAACCGGTTTTATGAATGTGAATGTTTAATGCATATTTGATGGAAAACTGTACATAAGAATGGCTTTACGAACAATTCACATTAAAATGATTCTCCTTGTATTTCATGAATGAGGCCCAATACTTTTTATAGTGTTCCCTTGCAAATCTTGAAAAAATTCAGTGGAATTACGAAAAACTAGCATATCTTGACAAAAATAATGCTTAAATTGACATAAAATGTCTGCATAATTGACTAGAACCTTGACATGGAAAACAAAAGGAAAGAAGACTCTCTCAAAGCCATGTCACACTTATTTAACAACAGAATAGTGTTATGATTTCATTATATATTATACTCTACTTAAACTCTATTTACATTATTGAACTCAGAATCTATTCTTGAACTCTGACCTCTGACTGTGAAGGTCAGCATGGCACTGGAGGGTAGAGGCTGAGTTATACAGTAGTGCCACTCTCTATCTATTGGGGCTGAACTCAAATGAAGTGTTCATGATTTATCAGTCTGATTGGAATGCCAGGAACAGTTTTCCACGATCCTCGATGAATGTTTTCATGATCTTTAGTGTTATGCGTTTAAAGTAACATCCCCCCGGTCCATTAAGACTTTCGAATGCATATTTTTTCTTGTGTTAGATGAGGCACACTTGACAACAAACACTGATAGATTTACGTTAAAGCTCTGCGTTTGTCGTTTTTGACCCCGTCCACACCTGTGGCAGTAGGTGATAAGCTACACTCAGTGGTCTGTTCCCCCATCCAACACAGGAACAGGAACAGTGGTGATGGGTCCACTCAAAAGGGATGTAAGGTGCACGTTAAATGTGTGTGTGTACAACAATCACACGTGTAATGCTAATGCACACCAATACACGCAAATACACACACCTGGGCCCAGCGGCGTGTTTAGCAATATGACGTATAAAGAGTCAGCTCTCAGTCTCGGGGCCCCACAGAAGGTCAGAAGGAAGTGGGCAGGGGCCAAGCTCATGTCTCCCAACCCAGGTGCTCACTGCGCTCCAGAGACTGAGTCTTGCTCTTGTGTGGGGATAAAGGGCTTGGTGGGCTGCTCAGGTTGGAGCTGTTGGAGGCTGTGGAGTGACGTGGCGAGTCTGAGTCCTAAAGGTAAGACACGAGGGAAAGGTTAGTGACAAAGCTTTGTTTTCATTCTGTAGATATTACGTTTGTCTTGTCTATTGTGGTCAACCATCAGTCTTATCAGGGTAAAACTAATCATTTATGTATTTACACGCATGTTAAATAAATATTTAATTCAATTTGGACAAGTTGGAGTTAAAGAAGCTTGTATGGGATCATGTGGCCAGGCACATTTATGAATAATAAGAATAATTACAGGTCAAAAGTTTGAGATGAGTAAAATTTATTTAAAAAGTGTGCATTTAAAGGATTACTCCACTTCCAGAATAAAAAATTCCTGATAATTTACTCACCCATGTCATTTAAGAGATTCATGTCTTTCTTTTTTCAGTCGCAGAGAAATAATTTTTTTTGAGGAAAAAATTCCATTCCAGGATTTTTCTCCATATAGTAGACTTCAATGGGGATCAACGGATTAAAGGTTAAAAATGCAGTTGAAATGCAGCTTCAAAGGGCTCTACACAATCCCAGCTGAGCAGTAAGGGTCTTATCTATTAAGACTATTGGCCATTTTTTTTTTAAATATATATGTATACACTTTTTGACCACAAATGCTCGCTTTGTCTAGCTCTGTGATGCATATGCATACTCTGTGCACTCTGGTTCAAGACAGTTAGGGTATGTCGAAAAACTCAAAATTCAAAATCATCCTACATTGCTGCAGAATTACCAATTTTGAAGCTGGGATTTTTTTCAACATATTCTTTCTGTATTGAACAGGAGTGCAGAGCTAGACAAGATGAGCATTTGAGGTTAAAATGTATTTAACTTGGATTTTTTTTTAGAAAGTAACTGATTGTTTCGCTAGATAAGACCCTTATTCCTCGGCTGGGATCAAGTAAAGCCCTTTGAAGCTGTATTTTTAACCTTCAATCTTTTGAACGACACTGAAGTCCACTATATGGAGAAAAATCCTGGAATGTTTTCCTAAAAAAACTGAATTTCTTTCTGACTGAAGAAAGAAAGACATGAACATTTTGGACGACATAGGGGTAAGTAAATTATCAGGATTTTTTTATTTTGGAAATGGAGTAATCCTTTAACTGATTAAAAGTGAGTAAAGATTTACAGTGTTACAAAAAAAAATATTTAAAATAACTGCTGTTCTTTCCTTTCTATGTATATTTTTTTTAAATGCTGAAAAAAATGCATCGCTGTTTCCACAAAATATTAAGCAGCACTACTGTTCAAGATCAATAATAAGAAATGTTTCTTGAGCAGCAAATCAGCACATTAGAAGAATTAGAATGATCATGAGACACTGAAGACTGTAATTGTGCTAAAAAAATCTGCTTTGCATCACAGGAATAAATTACAATTTACAATATATTAAAATAGAAAACAATAATAAATATTAAGATGTTAAAAAAAAAAAAACATAAGAAAAAATGGATTCTGCATAATATCGGGGAGTTGTTTTGTGTGTGTTGCTTTGATGGCTGAAGAGGTTCTTTAAAGAGGATGAAGATCAAAAGAATTTACAGAGATGGTGGTACAATGTTAACAGTTCGGGACTTCATAAAAATAAGCTTTCCACTGATGTATGGTTTATTAGAATAGGACAATATTTGGTACAAGATACAACTATTTGAAACTATTACAAATATTAAAATCTGAGGGTGCAAAAAATAAATAAATAAATAAATAAATAAATAAATATATATATATATATATATATATATATATATAAATAAAATTATAATTTTATATATATATATAAAATTAAAATTATAATTCTAATTACAATTCTAATTACAATTTTATATATATATATATATATATATATATATATATATACCCAAATATCAGTCTATTAAATGGTCTATTACTAGGATGGATAAAAGGTGCTATGTCACACATTATCACTATTACTAAATCTAGCAAACGGTGTACAGTTCCACCACCTACACAGATCAAACACGCTTTCAACGAGGAGAAAGCTCAACTAACCCATTTTTCTCCATCTGAGGTCTAGGATGGAGCTACAGGGTTCAGATCTGGGGGAGCAGGGTCATGTATGTTACCTTTAGCTTACTAAGCAGGGTCCTTAAAGCCCTTTTCAGATCAGGGGTCCTCTCTGTGGGTGACACTCCTGGACACTAAAGAGTCACACAGCACCCACACGTCATTATAGAATCAATGTGCACATTGTCAAACGTGGGGCCGAGATGCACACTGCATGTGTGTGTGTGTGTAGGTGGAGTGCTAGGCAGGTCAACACCTCAATTTGTGGATATGGTGCCACTTCACACTCAACACATGCATATAGCGTGAGAAAGAGAGGATGAAGACCCTCCAAACATAATTTGCCAAGTGAAACGGAACTGATGCCTGTGGAATTGTGTAACACACTTCTAGTGCTCTCTATTGAGTTTCAGCAGTGATCAGCATCACAAAGAGCTCTAGAAGTGAAACTTTTACCTGCTTTGATCAGTCTGGGGGTCAAATGAACATGTTAAATCAACATTTACAAAAAGAACACTATAAAGGGGCAAACAGGTCTTTTGAAATCCCACCAGATCTGTCATTTGTAACAGGCTAAAACATTTCCACATGAATAAAGATCTCATCAGTATATATTTTATCCATAGAGAACCTTAATTTTAGCAAAAAAAAAAAAAAAAGGAAAAGTAGGCGCTGACAATCGTTTCTGGTACTGACCTCTCTGTCAAACTGGGACAGGGGGGCGTCACCCCCACAGTCCATGCCCCCTCCGGATGAGAGCGAGCCATCAGAAGGTGACGTCATCTGTCGTTTGGTGGAACCGTAGCTGCCAACGGAAAGGTCCCGTCTCAGTGCACTGCCATTTTGAGAAGAGGAGCCTGGGATATGGGACAGCCATCAACAGATTTTTAAGACACCGACTTAAATATGAGAACCTAAAAAGTTCCAATAACACCATGTCTGGCCCCATGTCAATTAATGCCAAAGATTGAATGTTTGAGCATTCGACAGTTCAGTTCAAAAGAGCGTTTGAAAATTCAGTTTAAAAGATCAAAAGTTATACATTTAAAAAAAATAAAGGGTAAAATAAATTCAAAAGAAAATTACACAGTAACATCAATTAATGCCAAAGTTTGAAAGTTCATCTGAAAGTTCCAAAAAGCGCATTCAAAAGTTCAAAGGACTGTTTAAAATTTCAAAACAGAATGTTTTAAGGTTAGAACATTCAGAAGACAGAATTTAAATGTTAAAATTTACATTTCAAAAATTTAAAAACAAAACATTTAAAAAAAGAAAGTTTAAAATAAGTTAAAAAGAAAATGACATAGAACTTAGTTTTATCAGTTCTTCATTCAACAAAAATACCTGTCTGACCACATGTGTCACTTTTAATTTACTTTCAATATATAATAAAAATGTACCCCACAATTGAGATCTAGAGATAGTTCCAATAAAACTGGCACTCTGTGTAACTGAACATTTTTCCTCTCTAAATTTTTGAACATATGAACATATTGCAGTACTCACGTGTGCCAAGGCCGCTGCTGGCACTCATAGATCGGCCTGGTTCAGGCCTGGCCTTGCTGATAGAAGGGATGCTGACAGATGCTCCTAGGACACCACGGCTCTCCTGAGGGTGCACATTCTGAACACCACAAACACAATCAGGAAAAGCCAGAAAAAAAAAACTATATCAAACAATAAATAAATTCACAAAGCAGTGGTAAAAATTTAACAGCGTCACTATATATTGAGGACAAAACGAAATCATTTTCTCACATAGTTTTTGAATTAAATACATAAAACAAGGACAATATACAATCCTTTATCCTATTTATAAAACCCCATGAAATCACAATCTGGAGTTTTGTGGCTTATAATACTTGTCTGTTAGCTTTGAGGTCATATTGGATGTTAAATAGAATTAATTATTAAAATTGATTTAATATAAATATTTTATATAATGTACTAATATTTGTATTAATAGATATATTAACAATATAAATTATAAAAAAAAAGAAATGAACTAAATATAAAAAATATACAATTACCAATATTTACTATTAATGCTCATTTAAAAAAAAAGGAGGAGTGATGATTTAGCATGCAGAGAATTAGATTGTAAACTGTGACGCAGGCAGATAGTCTGAGCAGTTTGAGCAGTGTGAAAGTGAGCTAATGCATGTTGGCGTAAAATCATCCTCAGATGGAGTGTGTCTGTATTTGTCTCTCTGGTCCTACCAGAGAGCAGATGGAGGCAGGGGTCCCAGGGGCGGAGCTGAGGGACAGGGAGTGGGAGGAGAGAGGGGAGGAGTCCTGGGACAGGAAGTTGTCAGCAGAGGTGACAGTCATGTGATAGACATGCTCAAAGCTTGTAGGGGTGGAGATGAGGTGCAGACGAGGAGAGGGGAGAGGAGAACCGGGCTACACCGGAAACCCAGGAGGAGCAGATATAGAAGGAGAAATGGAGGCATAAGAAAGAAAAAATATAGATGCATGCAACAGTTTCCTGATCAATAATGGTGTAAATGAGAAGAAGATGTGAATTGTTTAAAAGACACCATGACAGCAAAACTGACCCCATTTACTACATAAATGTAGTAAGGAAAAACATTTTTAGTAACTTGTTTGCCCATGAAATGACATCAAGAAAGTTAAATGTGTTGTCTTTTAAATCAAGCTCATCTATAAAACTTAAGAATTAACAGTGGAAATAATTAACTGAAGATGGTTCATGCTCATTAAAACAGCTCTTAGAAACAGATGGATGGAGGCGTAGAGAAGCGGGAGAAGAATATGAGAGGTGACGTTCTCCCTGCTGTTAGCTGCTCCTACCATTGGCAGATCTTTCAGGATCTGGATCCCGTCTCCCGGGCCCATATGAACCACATGGTTGAAGTTTGTTGGGTTTGAAATTAACTTATTCCTCATTTCTGGGTCTCTCCGCATCTCCCTAAAGAGCATAAACAATGCAGTGAGACCTAGAGCACCATCTCAAGACTAGAATAATTCAAGAAAAACTACAAACATGAAACGTGGATTACAATTAAAGGCTTTTGTACACTGTTTGCTTTTCAAGTTTTCAGGTGTTTTCAAAACATACTAATATGACAACATTTTTCACAACTTGTCAGTCACTTTAATAAAACAATAAAAACTGAAACTGCGATATTCTTCTTCGATATATATTGCAATAAAAAAAAATACAGGAAATTTTAACAGATTACTCAAATGGTTTATTTAAAATGAATGAACAATTTTACAATTAGGGTAATTTTGTTTTGATCTGCATAGAAAACTAAAATGATAAAAAAAAAATGAATTTCACTGTGAAGAGGAAAAATCTGAAAAATTTGTGTGTTCATACTTGGTTTTACTGTTTATAATAACCAACCAATGTAATATAAATGAAGAGTTAATTTGCAAAAACTGAAAATTTTCAACTAACAAAATAAAACACAAAAACATGATTTTATCAATTTTTGCAAATAAACTCTTCAAACATTCACTTTTAATAGGCCACATTCCCACTGTTATAGTGATTATCAATTGAAATACTATTATTGCAATATTATTCAAATAATATAATACAATATTTTATAATACTGTAAAAAGTTTTATTTTAAAGCAAAAATTAAATTTCAATATTTGTCTAATACGTTCTAATATTTAATTTCTCCTCTTTTAAACGGTAAGCCATCAGGCTTTTATTTTGATGGGTTGCTATTCTCAGATGCTAAAACACTATATCGTGAACTACATGTGCACAAATGCTGTGCTTTGCTCTGAAATCAGTAAATATTAGGGCTGTCAAACGATTAATCACATCCAAAATAAAAGTTTGTGTTTACATACTGTATGTGTGTTTACTCTGTATATTTATTATATACATATAAATACACATACATGCATGTATACATTTAAAAAAGATTTATAAGTATATATATTTATACCTGTATACAATTTTAATTATATATAAATATAAATATTTTATATACAAGTCTAAATATATACATGCGTGTGTGTATTTATATATACATAATAAATTTACACAGTACACAGACACATAGTATGTAAATGGCATGAAACCATAAGGCGAAATCAATTTCAATTGGATATATCCTACTTCCAAAATATGAAAATAAGAACATATTTAACATTAACTAACAAAAATTTTGATTAGTATGAACATTCAAATTTTTCCCATGGTTTAAAATGGCCCAAATGAACAATTTCAAGTGTAAAAAAACCCATTAGCTTTTCTTTTGGAACTCATGATGGTTAGTATTGCTAGGCTTGAACATCACCTCCTCTGCAAAACCCTCTCCTCCTCCGGAATACGGAACGAAAAGCGGCGTTTGCTCGTCATACTGCGCACCATCTGTTTGCGGCTGTTATCAGATGTCTCTGGCACCACCAGCTCATCTCCCTCTGCACACCATTACACAGAACACAAAGCATTACACACATTTCACAACACATTAAACAGTATGAAATGAAACAACAAGCGTCCATTAAGATGTACAACTGTGTTACATCACATATGCATGAGCTGATGTATACCATTCACAAGACAACAATATGAAATCAAAACAGATCCATTCTCTATTATTTAAAATGCATTAGCTTTTCTATTTCTCTGAAACAACTATTTCTCTTTTTGTTTCTTATCTTTTCTTTCTTCCTGAATATGCATAAATACATAGGGCAGGCATATTCAAAACCTGTACAAGCAGCTGCAGGAAGCATCTCACCTGCTGTCTTGTTTTTAAAGTAGATGAGCCGTACGGTCTCCAGCCCCAGCAGGTTCAGAGAGCCATCAGCGTTCAGAGGATGAACCTGCAATGCAGACGACCCACAGCTCATTAACACACAGCACTTTCATTTACCACCCGCTTCGACATATGTTTTATTTCATAGAGATGAAAAGCTCTTCACTGGAAGATGTCGGTCTGTCTTATATTGTTGTTTTGTATTAAGACAGAATGAAAAATGTACCTTTTTCAAGGGCATCGTTTGAATCCACTCCATAGTGTTGACGTCAAATACATCAACTGCATTCTCACTATATACTGACAGATAAGGTGCATTATAACCTGCAAGTCAAGAGTCACAGAAAACAGTATTAAATTTTCGATTTTGTTAAAATCACTAACCGTAAGAGTAAGAAACAGTATTTTTTACAAACACCACTAACTTTTAAGGAAGCCTGCCCACAGCATTTATACATACCAGGACAATTCGCGGGCACATCCGCAACTAAATAAAAGGTGGCTATTATAAACTATGAACAAGTAATTACAACAATGCATATTTTTAGCTTGAGTACATCTAATATTTTCATATTTTACATATATATTATACTACATACCTATAGCTAGAATATATTTTAAATTACATATTATATTATATTATATTAAACCAATTTAACAATATTATCTTTGGTGACAGACTATTTGTTTTTATTTATTTATTATATAATTCTATATTATACTATACATATATCTAGAATATATTTTCAATATTTTATATTTCATTTAATTATTATGTTATATTATATTATACTATTAAAACCAATTTAAATATATTATCATCGGTGACAAACATTATTTATGTATTTATTTTTGAATTATTATATCATACTATATTACACTATACATATATCTAAAATACTTTTTACATTTTTTAAATATATTTTATTATATTGTATTATTAAAGCAATTTCATTACTCTATTACACTATTATATTATATTATTAAACCAATTTAACAATATTATCTTTGGTGACAGACTATTTGTATTTATTATAATTATTATAATTATTATTATTATTATTATTATTATACCATTCTATATTACACTATACATATATCTAGAATATATTTTAAAATATATTTAAATATTTTGTTATATTATTAAATCAATGTAAAAAAAATTATTTGTTGACAAACTATTATTTATTTATTTATTAATTATTATATCCATATACCATTTTACACTATACGTCTCTATAATACATGTTTAATATAATTAAATATTATATTATATAATAATAAGTATCTATTAATTATTACATCATGCTACATTTAAAATGTATTTAAATATTATATTATATTATATTATATTATATTTCCAACTAGCAATATTAGCTTTGGAAACAAAAGCTTTTGGGAATAAAAAAAATCTTATAAAAATAATAATAAATTTGGCAGAGCGTAGTATTAAAGGCTTGCTATGTATATCCCATTTGATGATGGAACTTTTTAAGTGCAAATTTCATCCTTGTGGATTGGAACTACAAGCCATTTGAATCAGTACAGAAACACTCTTTTTTCACTTACGACATGCAGTGGGCGTAGCCGGCCACATCAGTTCCTGTTGTCGTGACCGTCTGCCCTGACAGTCCACATACACGCCAATACTGCTAAAGCACAAGAGCAGCTCTTTGCTGGAGATCTCTACAGCACAGAGAGCGTCCAGGTTCAGCTGCTCGACGAAAGCCAGGGTGTGATCATCAGGGTGGAGGAGGATATTGGTAGTTCCATCTCCCTGAAGATTATACCGCAGGAACCCCGACTGGAAGCCCACGCAAAGCTTTTCACCCTGGAGCCCCATCCACTGCACGCATCCCGGGACGAAGATATCCCGCAGCTTCCGATGACGCGTTTTGCTCTTGTTGAGCTCAAAGATCATCACCTTGTCAGGTTTTTTCATGGACACAAAGAGGTATGTGAGAGATCCTTGTCTGATCGTGCCCGAAACCAGAGTTTGGCAGCCTTTGGTCTCCGCTATCTTTTGAAAATCAGCCTCACGGTCATCCAGGGCCGCCATTGGGTAGAGCCGCACGTGGCCGTTTCGTCCCGATATCACAGCGATTAACTGTTCTGATGGGATCAGCTCAATCTTATGGACCCTCTTATTGTCATCTACTTTGATAATCTCTGTGAATAGGAATATATACAGTAAGACAGTAATACAGTAACAGTAAGAGGCTTTGTATTAACATCAAAGAATGAAGTAAGACGCATACATATACAGTCTAAATGCAGCAGATAAGTACAGTAAACACGGATAAAGCTTTTAATTAGACTTACCATCTTTGGTAACGTGAATAACGTACAAGCCTTCCTCATTGCCCAAGGCTATCCTCTCATGATCTGCGGATAAACAGAAATGTAGTTCAATTAAACAAAAAGCAGAGTTTGATAAACCTAGGCTGGATTGAGCTTGACTGGTACAGACTAGTTTGAGAAATGTTATTTTATTAAAGAGGATTTTTCTGTATGCATGTACACTACTAGTCAAAAGTTTTTAAACAGTAAGTCTCTTCTGCTCACCAAACCATTTATTTGATCCAAAGTACAGCAAAAACAGAAAAAAAAGAGAAATATTTTTATTACTTAAAATAACTGTTCTATTAGAATATATTTTAAAATGTAATTTATTTAAAGCTGATTTTTTAGCATCATTACTCCATAATATTCTGATTTGCTGCTTAAAAAACAAAATTAATTTCTATAATTTCCAGAAAAAAAAATTACTCAACTGTTTTAAATATTGATAATAATAATAATAATAATAATAATAATAGTAATGTTTCTTAAACAGCAAATCAGCACATTATAATTTTCTTAAGGATCATGTGACACTAAAGTAATGATGCGGAAAATTCAGCTTTGCATCTCAGGAATAAATTATATTTTAAAATATATTAAAATCGAAAACCACTATTTTAAATTGCAATAATATTACAGTATTTTCTGTATTTTTAATCAAATAAACAGCCTTGATGAGCAGAAAAGACTTCTTTAAAAATATTACTGATCCCAAACTTTTTGAACGGCAGTGTATGTAAAATTATATGAAAATAAAATTACACTATTATTATTTACATATGGAAACCTTGACTAACATTATAAACTCAAGATAGCTGGTACATGTGGATGAATGTACCTATAATAGCAGCAGACTGTGTGGTTTTGATGAGAGGCAGCGAACTGTCATACGCTTCTTTAGGGACGTAAACAAAGCGTTCTTTCAGTTTGCTCTTCTTCAAGAGACGATGCAGCTCGTTCAGGAGCCCGACCCACTTGTTTCTTTCCTGATCGCTGTCAGCCAGGATCAAAATGGAGCATTTCTTATTGCTGGAAGTGGAGAGCTGTGATGCTGTCACCTGCAGGAGAGGAAGAGGAGGACAACTTGCAAATGTATCACCTTCATTTTTCCTAAACTACAATACAAAACTGATGTTCACTATAAAGTTTCATTTAAACACCAACAAAAAAAACTCACCCTAAATATACAGGGAACGTCCTTCCGGTTCGCATGAATGACGTCTGACGCCAAAACTGAGCTAACAGAAAATTCCTCATCCCTGAAACCAAAAGAGAGAGGAATTTAGACATCATGCAAACATAGTCATTAGCACCAAACACAGGCTTAGATCAGTGTTTCCCATTCATTAACTAGAGTGTGGCGCCCGGCCACAGTCTAATTTGTCCCACCACAGTTTCATAATAAACCGAAAATATATTTATACTTGTCATTTTAACATAACATGTCTTTAACGTTTGTGTTGAGACATCACTTTGGCAAAGTGTCCGTCAAACGAACTAAACATAATTATGGCTTTATCCCCTCATCAATTCTGTTTGCGTTGCTTGTTTCAAAGTGAAGCGCGCACGTCATTCAGGCGATCAGCTTGTGATCTGCCGTTTGCCACAGCTCCTTTGACAGTCAATGCTGTTTTTGAATGAGCAGAGTTTAGCGCACGTACACACGCACGAATGCAGCAGCCACCAATTACACTTCTTTTTTTCACATTAGTACTAGTATTACTTTTCACAATTTTAATGGGGAGATGTTTACAGTACTTTGTTAGATTTGTAATGAGACGTGTTTATAAATTGTTTTCGACTGAAGCTGGAGTTTTCCAAGAAAATAACAGCTCAATTGCAGTTTCCGTCAAAATAAAGGCTCATAGGTTTAATTCTTGCAAGCAAGGACTAAAATTAACAGACACGGACAAAGAAAATATTGTACAGCCAGAGCGAGCTCACTGTTTATGAGAAGAACTGACTTTAGAGAAGTTTCGATTGCATTTTTTCCCCCTCGGTTCCATAAGCACCACCTGTCAGAGAGTGAGTCTGCCGTTTTAGTTTTATGAAGGTTTTAGCATTATTTCACAAAGCAAAAGTCAAATCAGACCTTCTGTTTTTGTTGCAGATGTTGAAATGATACAAACAAATTGAAATGAAAAAACTGCTTATGCTATATGTTTCATTTTTGTTTGCATCATGATTAAAATGCAGTGGTTGGTTCTTTAGTCCATTATTAAATAAGTTTGTAGTAGCAGCAACTGCAAAAGTTTCATGGCCAGGAAAAACTATTTATGGTTGGTAAATTTTCTCAAGTCACCAGCCAAAAAGTTAGTTTCAGGCCCTGCTTGCAAGTATAGAAATTTTTTTTTACAGTGAAATTTCCAATATATGGCTATCGCTGTCATAGGAATAATAATAGAAAATGATTATGATATTCTAATTTGTTTGGCTTCTACATTCACCAGTGTGAGACACTATATTACAACTAAAAAGAGGACAGAGTTCCATTTAAACTTTAAGCACAAGTCAATTCACCAGCTTTGAACACTGAACCTATGTTGGAGCTCTTAATTTTGAACTCTCAAAGTGTACCAGATAGATAAATTTAACTTTAAAATATATAACATTTTCTTACAGGGGGGCATGCCCCCAAACCCGAGGTCCACCACAGTCTCATAAAGCCTTGTTGAAAACACTCTAGATGTTTGTTTTGAAGTCCTCACTAACCTCATGTCAATAACCTGGTTCACCACGACACCAGGCTGAGCAGCTTTGCCCTCTGGGAGATCATATAAGAAGAGTTTAAAGTCACAGACCACAGCAATGGCCCTTTGCCATCCCTTCTTCACACCTAATGGTTTAGGCACCTAAAAGAAAAGATCTCAGAATTAGTTCTCAACCAACTGGGAACTTTTTTCTGATATATATATACACACAATATAGCAGCTTATTCCTTATCCATTTTGCAGACTTTTAAATCACAAAACTTAAATTTAAATTAAAAATTAAATTTAATTTAAATAAAAGCTAACCTTGACGTGGCCCTCATAAGCTGTGCCGATGCCCTTCTGGGGGTCGATACCCAGCGGTCCTTTGGTTTGATCCGGTGGGATCGGACACACTGCGGGAGCTTTGTCCGCACACGTTACATGACAGGAGAAGTTACAAACTGTAGAAGGAGGAGAACAAGGTGAATGCCAATCTTAACGCTATTTACCATATCTTTGACAACCTCAGCTGCCGCTTTTGTGACCTCTCACCTTCACACGTACAGCCCTGTCGGATAATTCCCACCATTAGAGATGTACACTGGTTGCATTTAGTGGCCGTGTTGAAGGTCTTCACCACAAACTGATGGGCTTTTGGCTAAAAAGACAATTTAGAACACTTTAAATTACAACGTAACGGAATATAAGATTTGGCTGATATGAAATGAAAGTAGGTAGACTTTAACTTTAACATTCATAGAACCTTTCCAATGCACAAAAGATTCTTTAGACTCAAAATTTTCTTTGCACTCTTTAAAGAACTGTTCACTGAAAGGTTCTTTGGAGAATCCAAATTAGTGGTTTTGTGGTATCACTGGCAAGAAACACTTATGGAACTTTTATTTTTAAGTGTAGGAGCAAAATACATTAGTGAATGACTTACTTTAGGTGTGCTTTGACCAGAGCTACTGTATCCTGACCGCATGGGAGTTTGTGCACCTCGCTGTGGCTGATCCACCTGCTGAAAAAATAGTCATGATATTAGTCACAACATGCTACCATCCTAATAGAAACTCGACAGAAAAAGCTCCATTCTAAAAGCTACTGATCTGCCTATTTAGACAGAAGAAAAATGAAAAATTACATCATTAATTACTAGGGATGTAACAATATTATCAATATCTTGATATTGCAATAGCAAAACAATATTATCGTGATTATATGACAATGTGAAACAATTCTTCCTATATTTAAACTTCTTATTTTAACATAAAATGGTCTTTAAAATTGTGTTTTGGGCCATTATGCTTTGGCACAGTATCTGTCAAACAAACTAAAACCGAAAGCGCAATATGGCTTAATCTCTTCATCAGTCGCTGCATGTTTCAAAGCAATACACTGTGATATGGTGTTTTCCGTGCCTAAGAAGATGTCTGTTCACATTTAATGAATGCAGTGAACTCGTTTATTGCATGTGCTGTGAGTTTTGGGAATGCAACGGCCACCGGTTATGCTTTATTTTCATGGCAGAGGATTACAGCATTTCACTACATTTGTAGTGAGATGCGTTTTTGTAAGCATGTTTTCACTGAAGCTGGAGTTTTCTTTCAAAATAAAAGCTCTACTTCCATTTGCATCAAAATTAACTTATTTAACTAAAGTTAACTTCAAATTTGAGGACCTTTCCAGGACTTTCCAGGTCCAATACCCTTAAATTCAGGCCTTAATGTGGGGACACATTTCAAGTGAGAGCAAGGTTACAAGGTTACAATTTTTACAGTTTTCATGGGTCAAATTTTTTTTTGCATTTATTTTTGGCCATATGACAGATCTGATATTCTATGTGTCATTAATGCACATAACTAACATAAATCAAGCAAGCTAGTATGCATAGGCCATGAAGTGTTGGCAAAACAACACAATATCCGGATGGAATAATATGGAATTTTTTCCAGAAAACTTCTTGCACAAAATAAATTCAAGCACTTTAAGAACCTGTAACTATGTATGTTAATTTTTACAATTTTCCAGTGTTTTTTTTATTTTTTTTATTTTTTTCAGATTCACAAACTTTTACATATTTCAAGGATCTGTGGGAACCCTGTGATACGTTTAAGGCCCAGAAAGGAAGTAGGGACATTGCTAAAATAGTTCATGTGACATCAGTGGTTCAACCTGAATTTTGTGCAGTGCATCTGGACACATGTGTTGTGGTACTCTGGTGAACATGTGTCTGGTGAAGATTGACACGGAAGAGAAGAATTTGTTGAATAAAGTTGTTATTTTTGTTTTCCAAAATATATTATCGTAGCTTTATAAAATTCAGGTTGAACCACTGATATCACATGGACAATTTTATCGATGTCCTTACTACATTTCTGGACCTTGAACGTGGTAGTTGCATTGCTGTTTATGCAGGGTCAGAAAGCTCTCGAATTTCATCAAAAATATCTTCATTTGCATTCTGAAGCTGAATGAAGGTCTTGCGGGATTGGAACGACATGAGAGTGAGTAATTAAATGACAGAATACCTTTAAGTTTCATTCACTAATGGCAGTGGAATATACCGTTTCAAAACTATTGCTAACGGGGTCAGAAATTGAGAAGTCACCTCTTGAGACTCCATATCGCTGGTGGTTGAGGGTGATCGAGAGTGGGATGTGACCTGGGACCTTCCATCTTCCTCCCGGGAAGGTGTGTTGGACAGGCTGAAGTTATCGATGGAGTCAATCTATTGAGAAGGTTGGAAAAAGGAAATGTTTAGAGAACAGATCCAACCATACCATGAACCATGAGCAGCAGATGGAAAACACAACAGCGGCATTTAGACCCAAGACATGCCTGCTAAATGTAACAACAGGCTGTCTGAAAAACATCATGCACATTAGAGACAAGACAGAGTTTTAAAAAACATTTCCAAGACCCAAACACCTTGTCAATGACAATGACAGAAACAAGAACCGAGAGCAAAGCATAAATAAGAAAGGAAACACTGCTGAACACAAACACCACATGTCTGTTTTAGAAACAGCAAAAGTGAGTTAGAGGTTGAGTCATCGGTTGTGGTATGGAACAAAACCGAACACTGCATATGTATTAGCCACAGAAAGTGTCAGTTTGTAGTCCAAATGCACACGATGAAGAAGAACTGAGGTGAAATGGACCCTGAATGTGATAAACAACCATGTGCACTTGAAAAACCCTCTGGGAATTGTGGATGTGTCATTTATGCCATGCAGTAACAGACCGCGGACATGCATCAAAGTCACGCAATCCAATCATTGTAGAGATGAACCACTGCACCAAATACACAAAAGGAGCTTACACGTCTGCCTTTGCCAGCCGACCCAGAGGCAGTGGAGCGCTTCATCACAGACAAAAACAGACAGATAGGAGGAGAGAAAGAAATAAAAGAGAGCAAACAATATATGAACACAAAGAACAAGATTCACACACGCACACTCACTCGCTTATAAAATTACTGTCTCATAAGCCCAGAAGTAATAATCGAGAATGCGTTTCAGCCAGTTATTTAATCCACACTAAACTGTTTAAAGAGCATATGAGGGGAAACAGGAATTTCAGTAAAACCAATTTTGCCTGAATAACAAATAAAAAAGCAGACAGAATGAATTAATGTTACAAACGTAATGTTACAAACGAAAAACCATGATCACTTCGTCTGTGATTTCATCCTAAACTAAAGCCACATGTCAGTGCTTCAAATACTTACATCAAACTGATCCAGGGCCGAGGTCGGAGCATTGAGAAATGCCAGGAAGGAATTCTGGGAGTCTTGGTGCTTGACCCCTGGAAGACATAACATGATTTAGATGTCACATACGAACCTACAGACTCTCACTGAAATTTTTCCTGATTGATTTCTAATGTTTGGGTTTTTACCTTTGGATGTGCGCAGACTCTCAGTTTCCACTTTCAGCCTCTGGATATCTGCCTGTAGGTCCTGGTTCTTCTTCTCTGACTCCTCCAGCTTGCTGTGGAGAAAACATTCAGACACAATATGATGAGCACAACCTGATTAATATGCCAACAAATGGCCATTTTAGATCATCAATGTTGTCGAATGATCATTTAACATTTTACTAAATTATTCGAGTCACGGTGAAACAGAAGCATAGACAGATCTTTTCTGAAAATTATTTTTTCCACCATTTTTAACTGCAACGTACACATATTTGACTACAACAAAATTGAATCAACATCAGATGGAGAGAACCAAATATTTTAATAAAAAAATTTAAATAAATAAAAATATTTGCATGAATGGATTGTTTGCAGTAAGATCAATAACATGCATTTAGAAAAAATAGGGCAAATTTTAATTTAATGTCAAATTTAATAATTAAAGAACTAACAGATATCTAACAGCACTTTTTTTTTTTTCAAAAACAACAAAATTTTAAACAAAATTCAAATGGGGATCAGCCATCATGCGGTTTAGATATTCACACTTGGTTTGACCACTATTTGAGATTCTTTAAAAGAGAGATTTGTGTTTTACCATTCAGTGGCCATATGTGATGCCTTGACTTTGTTGAGCTCATCTTGGATGGTTTGTTTGGCTCTAATTTCGGCATCCAGTGCAGACTGCAGCTCCAGACGTGCAGACATGTCCAGCTTGGCCAAACGTCTCATCTTCCATGGCATGTCCTGGATGCCAGAAGAAAAGAGAATTAAACATCCGCTGGCTCATAACAAACAATAAGATTTGGTGCCAACCAGTGCTGGGGGTAACGCATTACAAGTAACGCGAGTTACGCAATCAGATTACTTTTTTCAAGTAACTAGTAAAGTAAAGCATTACTTTTTCATTTACAAGAAAATATTAGAGTTGCTTTTTGTATCCTTTATGTATTTAATCCCATTTTATTAACCAATGTCTTTGCTGCTGACCGTTGTTGATCCAATTCAACCATACTATTAAGCAAAACTTACTTTAGATTAACTTTCAATTTTCTCATTGCTGAAGAGTGTTGAACTTCCTTCTCCTACAATTCTACTGTACAGACTTAAATTTACTCTTACTTCAGCCTTAGGCTTATTTTCACTTTTTTGTGTGAAACATTTGCTAAAAATTGAACTTTTATATTAAAAACAAACAAGCATGCCCTGCAGATTTAAAAAGCAATGCAAAAGTAATGCAAAAGTAATGTAACATTACTTTACATAAAAAAGTAATGTAATTAGTTACTTTTTAGGGAGTAACGCAATGTTATAATGCATTAGTTTTAAAATTAACGTTCCCCAACAATGCATCACTCACTATGTTATAGTGCATTTCTAACACTAAGCTTACAGTCAAGATCAAAGTTTAGCTGTAAAAGCACTCTTACAGTAGCACGTGCACCCAGACTGGCGCTCCTCAGGCCTTCCAGTTCTTCTGTCATCTTAGTGGCCAAAGCCTGCAGATAACCTCGTGCATCTTTCTCATCACTGACCCTGAGAGAGAAACACAGATGCTCAGAACTGCAAATACAAAACATCACCACCAGATGGCCCCATGGCTACACAAATACCTGCAATAAAAATGTAAGTGCAATTATGCAGGGAAGTAGCAATTATAGCAAGCATTATTTTTATGCTTTTTGGGAAAAAATAAAACATTTTAGATTTAAAACCACTGTTCACACAGTGAAATGACTTTAGTACCACGCAGAAGCTTCTGCCAGCCAGATGCATCAAGCCTTAGCCTTAGAGTGATGATCTGCTACGGCGAATGCCTACTTATCTGCCTTTTAGCAAGAACTACTGAGCTAATGCTATGTCACTTAAAGTATTTATTAAGCTGATAGAGTTTATAATGGGTCCCCACTCCTTTCTGATCAATCCTACACCCTTCATGCCTCATTGGCTTCAAGCTCTGGATTTGTGCATCCTGCAAATGAACTGATGCATTAAGGTGGAGACTTTAAATCTTTTATCAAGAACTTATCAAAGAGCAGGTTGCTTTTGTAAATACTAATTGTGTATGGTTAAAACAGCTACAGCCAAACCAAAAATTGTTTAGACACCAAATATAATTTTTATTTTTTTTTAACTAGTAGGTGCAGGACACTATAGTTATTTTATGCAAGTGAGGATAGCAAAATAAAGTAAACCGTGACATATTATACCCCCCCAAAAAATTTATACAGTGGAATACCAGTAAAATTATTAACAATTTTTTTTTTAATAAAATTATAAAATTTTAAAAATTATAATTTATAAAAAAATTGGAACCAAAAAACAAAATGTCTGAAAAAAAAAAAACTTATTTACATCTTAATAAAAAAATTTAATAAAATAAACATTTCAAAAATGCCACAAAAAAAAAAGACAAAATATCCCACATATTTAAGATGTGGGGGAATTTGACAAAATGGTGAATTCATTAATGTTGTTTAACATGTTTATAAATTCCATAACACTGAATTAGGTCTGTCTAGTAATAAGTTTGTGTGTTTAATACCTCTGCATAATATTTAGTAGCCTGCAATGATCTGCAAAGGTAAAATGCAAGAACTACACTAACAATAGAACTGACAAAAAATAACTTTTTTTGACTGAACATTGAAATTTGATATCAATTTTCAATTTTCCCTGAATCTAAGCAAAGTTGAGCCAAACCTGTGTCACAGGACAGATCATATTCTAAGAGAGCCGACTCCAGTTTTAAACATGAGACCGAACATTGTGGTAATAGTTTGTTTCTCACCACTGAATGATTTCTGTGATCTGGGCCTCCCAGTGGGCCACACTTTCTTTCTTATCAGTCAGTTCTCTCATCTCCTCCTCCATCTGTTTGTGACTGCAGCTCAGCTTCTCAAATGAAGATGTCATCTACAAACACACAAAAAAAGTTACTAAATATATATACTAACGATGACAAGATTTTTTTTATTCATTCAGCAAGGATGCATACTAAGATTGCTATTATAAATAAATGCTTTTTTAGTTGCACTTTCTATTCATCAACGAATCCTGAGAAAAATGTCAGTTTCCACAAAAATTTTAATCAACTGTTGTCAACATTGATAATAATAAAAAATATTTATTGAGTGCCAGATCAGCCTATTAGAATGATTTCTGAAGGATCATGTGACACTGAAGACTGAAGCAATGATGCTGAAAATTCATCTTCGCATCACAGGAATAAATTACACTTTAAAATATATTCAAATAGAAAAATCTGTTTTAAATTGCAATAACATTGATCAATTTTACTGCTTTTACTTCGCGTTTTTAATTAAATAAATTGGTGAACACAAAACAAAAATCTTACCGATCCTAAATAATGTGTGACCCGGGACCACAAAACCAGTCATAAGGGTTATTTTCTTTTTAAATAGGACAATATTTGGCCAAGATATAAATCTGAGCATTAAATTTGTCCAAATTAAGTTAATCAAAATTACGTTTTGATATATTTAGAGTAGGAAATGTACAAACTATCTTCATGGAACATGATCTTTATGTAATATCCTACTGATTTTTGGCATAAAAGAAAAAATATTACCCATAATTTTGACCGATGTATTTTTGGTTATTGCTACAAATATACCTGTGCTACTTAAGACTTGTTTTATATGGACTGGAGTCATATATGTTTTTAAACACATGAATGAATATGACTATACAGGGCTTTTATTATGGATGCCTTGCTCCTTATCCAGACTTGCTCCTGAAAATGTAGTTTAGCACATCCCTAAACCAGTTGCACATTTTATTTCAGTGAATGGAAAATAACCCACATTTGAGGCTTTTACTCCTGCACAACCCAAGTAACACAACAAGCTGAAAACATGCCCATTACCATGTCAGAAAATCACAAACCAATACAGCAATTTGAGGGGCCAGATGCAATTACATGGACCAGAGAGACAGCGACTGGCTCTCATCAGAGCCTGCAGGATGGACCACCATGCAAAGCCACCCGTGTCACTCTAATACCCTCCACATTTCCACCCCAAACCACCAAACGCTCATGAATAAGCACGACCCCCTCCATCTGCAATGGTTCAGTTACCTCCGCAGTAAACACGTCTGCTAGTACATGCATCTAGTCAATCTGATTTAGAGAAACTCTCTATCTTAAGCAAGAGCTGGTGAGGTTTACCACCCTATAATTACGCTTGCGTTATCCAAGGTTTTCATTTAACACTACGCTCTGACCTGAGTGCTGAACCTTCGCAGTGGTCCTTAGGAAAACCGTTCCAGATTCCTGTCTATTTATGATCAGCATATTTCCCTGTGCTTACACAGGGGGGAGGATGCTGACTGACTTCCCAGTAAAACACTGGCATGGTGGACCATCTCTTCAGCTCAGCGGACTCACGGAAAGACTCAGTCCGGTGTGTTTTCTTTCTTTCACAACTGAGTGTTGCCCTCCAAGGGTTCTTCTCTAAACAACTCTAGCTTTACCATCAGGCTCGCTGCGTGTCACAAACCTCTACACACACACAAGCCTCTCTTTTAACCACTCTGTGTGTTTTACACTCCGTTTGAAGCGCTCAGAAAGGACATCCAGAATTAATTCATGGTTTTAACAAAGAGCATCCACTCTGACCACTAAGAAGCAAAGCCTCCTGTCATCTTCAGCGTAATGACCACATCAAAAGCAACGTGGAATCTGTGACTTCAGGCTTCAGTAATATGAGAGATGGAGGTTGTGGTTTCAGGGTTGTGTGGGGTGGTGTGTTAGTGTTACACAGCATCCTGGAGCCACAGTAGTATCATAGTATCCAAGCCTAAAAATACTGGTGCGCCACAAAATGGTAGTACAGTTTTACAATATCCAGGGTTGTAAGTATAGTATCTACAATTGTTTGCACACCAAAAGCTAAATTTAAACTTTAGGGTATGCCTGAAATAATCTAAAACATTATAGGAACAGGATGACAAATATGTGAGAAAATTTTGTCGACTGTAATTCGAGAAGACAATACTATTCACACTATCAATCTTTTTTTTCCCGTAAGAGTAGGTGAGGCCATTTGTAAATGTTATGGGTCATGCTTCTGGTCTCATCCACGTCCAGCTATTTTTAGCTGTACAAATCAGCTCGTTTTGCTGCTTGATACTGCAAATTCGCCTTACCATATTATGTTAATGTATTATCTTAATTATGAGCACACTGGTTTGTAGTGCAAACTGTTTTACTATTTACTGCACGTTGCTATTCTTCTTTATAAATAATCTAGATAAATGTGTGCTGTTAGATATCCAATCATTTGTGTGGAGAGTGGAAGCTAAAGCGCGCTTTGCAGGACATGGAGGCGTAACTTAAAATACGCCATCATTTTTGCTCATAAAGGTAAGAGTAATACATCATTCAGAATTCTAAAGGGTCTAACGTAAACAAACCGGATGCGCTTTCTGCCGTCTCGGTCTTGAACAGGAGCTCTTCACAAAAATGAACCGAAACTCTGAAATACTTGCCTCACAGACATGATAAATATATCTACAGAAAGCTTTAAATTATGACTTTAAAATTAGATAACAAAAACTTTTATTATGTAATTCCATCTGTAAAGATTCTCTGTAAAGGCCAATGAGGAGATGGCGAGTCAGGATCGTCAACTTCATCTTTGCAACACTTACTCAGAAAACTAGTTTATTAATAAATATCAAATATCTCCTTACTATTTCCCCCCCAAACAAATTCATGGTAATTACTTTTGCCGGGGCCTTGCGTGTGCTTGAACGTGCAACAGGCTAACCGAAACATTTAGGGCTCATTATGGTTTAGAATTCAAGTAATTAATCTCTGGTCGGTAAAGCTCATGTTTTATCACCGAAGTCAAAGCCTTTTGGAAAATCTATTTGTGGCGGTAAGTTTTGATATTGTGGTGGGTCGCCATGAATAAATCAATGATGGGAAACACAGTCTAGCATTTTTCATTTGAACAGAACATGTAAAAATCATAAACTTTTGTTAGTCACAAAGCTTATTGTCTGCAATTATTCAAAAGACAATGGAAAATTCTTATTGTCTTTTTGTTGAGGGAACCAGTCTGCTGCAAACTTTGAGGCTGGCCAACAAAAATACATAATCCCCCGAGTTTCCTACAGCAATGCCTAAATAGATATTTGTCTATTGGTTTACTTTATCTAAGTGCCTGTGGTGACATCAATAGAAAAGCAAAGTCATTTCATAAGTGTAAGCAAGTTTTTTTTTTTTAAACGATTATGAATACATTTCTTTGAAGTCAACTGCATCAGCGCATTATGTAAATTAACTGCTGAATTTCACGTTGACTTGAGTTGTGTGTGTGAATGTTCACCTTTTCAAGCTCGCTGGAAAGTTTCTTGTTCTCCTCTGACAGCAGCACTCGCTCTCTCTCGTACTTCTGTTTGTAGTCACTCTCAAACTCCTCTCGTTCGCTCCGACTGTGAGGGTGAAATGATTTATTGAACATCAGGGTTACTGCACTCAGCATCCAACACACACTGCCAACGTACTAACACAAGCCAAACTCCATAGCTTATTTTATGGAACATTCTACGCTGGATTTTATTGCTTCCCTTAAAGTCCACTTATAATGTTAGTCAAAGTTCCTTGCACCACAAACGATTGCAATTTAGTTTTACATGACCACTTTCCAACCTCCCTGACCCTGAATTATCAAGTAAAATAATGCATGGTGGCGTTTCAAAAACAGCTAAAGTAAAGCATAATCTCTTGTAGTAAGATCAACACCTTTCTCTGCGGGTCTTCTCCAGCTTGTCCTTGAACATCATGATTTCTTTCTTTAAGGTGAGCTGCTGTCCCTCTGACTCTCGCAGCTCTTTCTTCAGGTTCTTGGCATGTTGCTGTTCTCTGCGTGAAAGCTCTTCCTCATAGAAAGCAGTCTTGCTCTCCAGGTCTGCTCGTAATTTACTGAGCTCCTGGTTCTGCTCAGATGACCCGGCGCTTGGAGAACGGCCCACCTGCTTCTGCTGCTCCAAGACACACGAAAAGAAACGATAAAGAGATTATCAGCAACCTGTATAGAGGACATTTTAAGTTGCATAAAATTAATAAATGTGACTACTGTTTCATGAATTAAATGAAAAAAAAAAACGAAACTTTTTTTTACCAATGAAATAATTTACCAATGGAAATACTGTATGAATAAATAAAAAAAAAGTTTTGAAATTAGTAAAAATAATTAAATATTCAATAAAAGAAAAACCAATATAAAGGAAAATTAATAAATTAGTAATAAAAAATTTACTACATTAAAATAATGTATTAATTATAATAAAATAATTACAACAAAACATTTATAAAACCATTTATTCATGACATACTTATGTTTGAATAAGTATGAATTATAATAAGATTACATTAAAATGAACAATTAATATAGCAATTACATTTAAATAATTTATGAATAATAAAATAAGGTATTACAATTTATATCATTAAAATAATTCAATTGAAGGTAAATAATTAAAATAAGATAATGTATTAAAACTAATACAGATAATAATAAAACTATTTGTGAATTATATAATTCAATTTAATCATTTATTAATTACCATTTTACACACTTTTATACTGGCAATTATTACTGTAATTTATTTGAGCCTTTTATTATATGTGGACCACAAAACCATAAGAGTCCATTTTTTTTTAATTTAGATTTATATGTCATCTGAAAGCTGAATAAATAAGCTTTCCACTGATGTATGTTTTTTTTAGTATAGGACAATATTTGGAAAATACTGGAATCAGAAGGTGCAAAAAAAACTAAACATTTATAAAACTGCCTTTAAAGATGTCCAGTTGAAGTTCTGATATATTTATGGTAGTAAATTATTTTTATATTTATGGTAGTAAATTTACAAAATATCTCTATGAAACAAGATCCTTACTTAATATCCTAATGATTTTTGTCATAAAAGAAAAATCTATCATTTTGACCCATACAAGAGCGGACGCTAATATAGTTATCTTTATAGTTACCGTTCTTGGTGTGAACAGGCCTTTATGCAAATTTTCCTTGTTTGAGGAGTCACATTGTTCCTTAACAGTATTTACAGAGATAAAGTATTTTTAAGTACACAAACCTTCATTCCCTCCAGCTCCTCTTCCAGCTGTCTGCTGTACTGCTCACTGCGTTCCTTCAGCTTCTTCTCTTTCTGAGCCTCAGCAGACCACTCTTCAGCCTGGGCCTCCATCTACACGCACAGACACAGAGTTTACACATATTTAATGTATGAGCCTGCTGATCAGACTCCTGTGATCCGCCGTCCTTCTCCACACTAACCTCTTTCTTGGCTCGCTCGGCTTTGCGCACTTCTAATCGCAGCGCCTCCACCTTTTGATTGAGGGAATCTATCTCCTCCTCTTTGTCCCGGAGCTGTCGGGAAAGTCGTTGCTTGTGTGACCGCAGCTCGGTCACCTTCTCGCTCACCTCGCCAAACTCCTGCATGGCCATTTTCCTCTGGCTGTCCGCCTCCTTCAGCTCCTTGGCTTGAGTCTTTAGCTTCTCTGAGGACTCCTGCAGACCCTGTAGGCAAATGTAACACAAAGTTGAAACAAAAAAATATATAAGAGCAATTTAACCATTGAATAATTACATTTAAATAATTACATTCATTTATTATTATGAAATTATTATTATTTTTAATTATACATTATAATAACGGATTACATGTTAAAAAAATATATATATATAATAATAATAAAAAACTTTGTTTAAATAAAATTTAAATAATTTATTTTTATTCATTTTCAGAGTGACTTGTGATTTTTACCATCTACTTATTTATTGAACATTATAATGCAGTTAATGTTGTTTAATAAAGCAAGCCAACAGACATAACATACTACTCTTAATAATAATACATATTTGTTTAATAGTTATAATAATAATAATTATTAATATAGTAGTAATAGTAGTAGTAAAAACAAGTATAAAATTACTAAACAAAACAGAAGAAATATTAATATTGTAATGTTTCACTTTAAAATATAAATTTTACAGTATAAAAATAATATAATTTTATGTAACATGTAAAATTGTAAAAAAATAAATAAATAAATAAATATTTAAGACTCTAATATATATATATATATATATATATATATATATATATATATATATATATATATATATATATATATATATATATATATATATATATATATCCCTGATTACAATTTGTAAGTAATCTACCCAGCTCTGTATGCATGTATGTATGCATGTATGTATATATATATATATATATATATATATATATTTTATTATTATTTTTTTTTTTTTTTCTCTTTTCCCAAACATTAAAAAGAGCACATTTAATTTCAAATAAATTATAAAATAAATAAAAATCAAATACCAAATAAATTAATAAAAATAAAGTGATTGTCCAGCACAATCAAATCTATGCTGTAAGGCACTTTGCTAGTGAGAGGCATTGCTTATGTGAAGCTGCAGTTAAAATTTTACCTTCTGCAGGTCATCTCTCTCCTGTTTCATGCTCTTGAGCTGTTTCTCCAGAGATCGGACCTGTTTGGAGGAGTCCTCCAGATCTCTGCGGGCAGAACTGGCCTGTTCTAACTTCTGCCCCACCTGTCCTGTATCTGAAAGGGGAGAAAAGGACAAGAGAGACAAAAATATAATATAATATAGAAGCATTAACAATAATATGAGATTAACTGTAAACAGCATGTTAAAAACAAAGCTTGGTCAAAACAAACATCTGGTTACATGGGACGCAAGTGTGATGCGTTTATGTGTTTGAGATTACCTGCGATCTGTTTCCTTAGCATTTCTAACTCCTCCTTGAGTCCACGGATCTCAACTTCTCTGTTAGAGGAAACAGGCCCATCTCCACTGGAGTGCTGCAGAGTCTGAACCGTTTTTGTGGACTCTGAAACCAGAAGACATTTTGGTTGTCAGCCAGGCAGAGAACTAACTTTGTGTTTCCACAGAAAATTACCTAAAAAGTCAATAGGTATTGGGGTGGGTAGCGAGTTTGATACTTTTTAGGGACCAACCGAATTGCCTCAATACCACAGAGTATCAAAAAACGCCTTGCTGTTCGGTACCAAACTTTGATACCTAAAGGGTTAATCTCGTCAACGTCAGTGAGCCAATAAGCCTGCAGCACTAGGTCACTTTAAACCACCAGCGAGTGTTTGTTACAACTTCTGTTTGCCATAATGTGGAAGAGAGGCATATAACGTTATAAATACCAGCAGACAGCACTGGAAAGTGATATTGCTTGTCAGTAAATTAGTGGAAAATTAATAGAAATTATGATTCTGTCTGACTTATGCATTTTAAAATGAACATGCACTAGTATAAACAGTCTAGCAGATGTGTAAACTGAAAACTTTTACAGCTTTATTAAAATTATTTTCACTGATTTATTGCGTTGGATATATTTTGTTCCTTTGTGCAGTTGCTCATGAGTCTCTGAGTCTGTGTAAATGTCAAGAAGCTGAAAAAATAAAACCAATTACATTTTTTTTCCATTTCATAAAACTGGTATTGGAAAAAGTATCGTTCAGGAACCGGTATCGAACATTCTGGAATGATACCCAGCCCTACTAGGTATGCAAGATGGACGGACACCTTGTAGTTTGCGACTGAGCTCCAGCTTCTCCTGCTCCAGACGGCGGATCCTCCGCTCGTATGCCTCAGTAGCCAGACTGTCCTCCAGGCCGCGCTGCACTGACACATCCATTTGCCCAGGTGCCGCAGACTCCCGCAGACAACCACGGTCAGACAGTGTACTATAGGAGAAGAAATGGTCAAATGATCAAAATAAGTTGGCTGTTTTTTTTTAACCATCCTTTGTTCATCCGTACAGTTGTTAATCATCCGTACAGTTTTTGGTTTCAGCGCAATTTGCCAAAAAATCAACACTATGGAAAAAAAATCCATGTAAAAACAGAAAACCTCTACTGTAATTACTATGATTTAGTAAAAAAAAAAAAAAAAAAAAAAAAAAAACTGACAACCAAAAACATTTTTGACATTTGCCGTTGACATTTTTTTTTACTGTGAAGCTCAAATACATAAACAGTACATTTTCCTTGTATGATTCATAAGCCAAGTCTTTAATTTCGAGTAAACTTCTACTCTTAAATTTAAATGAGCCCTTGTGTATTCCATATTTTAGTGTCTCACAAACTACAATAAAGTTGTTTGTTTTTCAAAGCGTTGATTTTTGGCAAATTGCTTTGGTAAAAGTTAAAGTCACCGTTTAGAATATTATGTGCATAAAAGTCTTGAAGTATATGATATTTATTGTATTTAACTACAAAAAGTATATTATTTTTTCTCTTAAAAAAAACTTAAGTATTGAAAGTAAAATTACAAGTAAATGCAAAATGGAAAAGAAGCTAATAAATGTATATAAAATGTTCATACACAGCTTGAGTTTTAACTCTTTCTTCCATTTTGTATTTTTGGGTAAGAATAAGAAGCACTTCATCTGGTACCTAGTGTCTTTCATTCCAACATTAGAAACATTTCTGAAATATAGCATTTAGACACATTTACACAGTTTAATGTATCTCAGAGAGGACATGGATGCATTTAAACTGCAGTTACCTAATGTTTTGTTTTTTTTACATAAACCGTTGAATACTACTAATATTTAAAATTATTTAAGACATGAAAAAAGTTGAAAATGAGTTGAGTTGAAAATGAATCTTGCACTTGTTTTGCATGATCATTTCAGTTTGAGTTTTTCTGTGATTTCTTACCAATTGCTAGTGTAGGTGAATCCTACAAATGGGAGATGGTGTCCTGAGAAGGTGGTGTGGGAAGGAGGCGGCATTGTCTCCTAAAAGAGAACAGGGATTGTTACTTGTAGATGCAGCATTTCAGAAAAAGATATGGTTTAAAAACGAAAGGTTGTGGGTTCAAACCCAGCAATGAGTGATCTTATTAAAGTCTAAACCAAGTCTAAGACACTACCGTGTTCTTAAGACAGTCGTCATCTACGTCAAAGTTTGACGTGTCAGATGGGCTGCTGACTTCAGGGATGTATGGGGCGTCACAGTTGCGAATGTTCTGCCAGTCAATGCCGGAAAAGAAGGGGTGCTGTTTGAAGTCTTCAATGCCGTTCTGACCCAGCCTGTGCTCTCTGCAGCAGATGAGCCTGCGGATCAGGTCTTTGGCAGTTTCAGAGACGTCCGTCACATGAGCAGGGAACTGGAACCGCTCCTGCGGGGGAAACAAGGTAGAAGTATAATATTAGAGATGCAATATTAAAAGGTTTTCATGACATTTTATGACTTTTTAATATAAACAAAATAAAATAATATGGCTTATTAACTGAAAAATTGTAATTTGTGTGTTAGGTTTTCATGATTCTATATGACTTTAATAGAAATAATTAACCATATACACAATCAGTCTTTGAGTTTTTGAACAGTAAGATTTGTAATGTTTTTTAAAGAAATATCTTCTGTTCACCAAGCCTGCATTTATTTGATCCAAAGTACAGCAAAAACAGTAACATTTTGAAATGTTTTTCCTATTTTAAATAACTGCTTTTAATTTGAATATATTTAAATATATAATTTATTCCTGTGATTTCAAAGCTGAATTTTTGGCACACACATACATAATATATTATATATATATATATATATATATATATATACACACACACACACACACACACACACATACATACATACATACATATATATACACACACATACATATGTACATACTGACTCCAAGCTTTTAAATGGTATAGTGTATAATGTTACAAACGCCTTTTATTTCAGATAAATGCTGATCTTTGGATCTTTCTATCCAAAGAATCAATGGAAAGAATCCTGAAAAATAATAATACTAACAATAATAAATGTTTCTTGAGCAGCAAATCAGTATATTAGAATGATTTCTGAAGGATCATGTGACACTGCCCACAGGAATAAATTAAATTTTAAAATATATTTAAACAGGTATTTTAAATGGTAAAAATTTCACAATATTTCTGCTTTGGCCGCGTTTTGGATCAAATAAATTCAGGCATGGTGAGCAGAAGAGACTTCTTTAAAAAAACATTAAAAATCTTAACTTTTGACTGGTAGTGTACAACATTAATATATTATAACAACAACAAAAAATTATCACTGCAGTGCATGGATTATTGTTTTAAAATAATACTGTTACGACTGCTATGTACCTTGTGGTTCATAATCTTCCCATACGTTTCCACCAGGGACTCTGCGTAGAAAGGAGTTTCCCCATACAGCATCTCATACATACAGACGCCCAGTGACCACCAGTCACATTCAGGACCATATTTCCCTTTTCCATCCTCCATGGCCTGCAGGATCTCAGGAGAGATATAGTCTGGAGTGCCCACAGCAACTGAGGACTGCACCTACGATGACAGAAGATGGACATGCTGGAAAGTTCGACAGGAGGAAAAAGGTTGGATAATGCACAGAAAACTAGAACACATATTTTTAATCTAACAAGCTATAACCATACTATGGGCATATATATATTTGATCAATTCTTCTTTGGAAACTAAGTCAAGTTTACCAGGAACTGGTTGGCACAACAAACTTTTTAAGTATACATGTAATATATATTAGAGTAACCATATGTTGTCCTTTTAGCTTTGTTTTCCTATTGATATGCTTCTCTACAGTCTTTATATATTTTATATCTGCATATTTGCATTTCTTTGACCATTCACTGTAGATACCAAATTCTTGCATGCCCAGATTGATTATGTGCACGCTATTGGTCGAACTACTTTTCAGCCCTTACCGTATGACCTCAAGTATGACAACAATAGTATATCTGACCCTGGAACACAAAACCAGTCTTAAGTAGCACAGGTACATTTGTAGCAATAGCCAAAAATACATTGTATGGGTCAAAATGATTGATTTTTCTATTATGCCAAAAATCATTAAGATATTAAGTAAAGATCATGTTTCATTAAGATATTTAGTACATTTCCTATATATATCAAAACTTCATAAAGAACAACTTTAAAGGCGATTTTCTCAATATTTAGAGTTTTTTGCACCCTCAGATTCCAGATTTTTAAATAGCTGTATCTATTGTACGAGTGACACCTCCGTATGCTTGTTGCCGTATGCTTTGAGTTTGGGCTCCGTCAAGTCAATTTAATATTGTCTAATTTACAAACGAAAATCTAATTTTTACACCATCATTTACGTTTCTTATAACGTGTGAATATATCCCTTGTAGTGTTTTAAAACTAAAACAATCCAGAGTACCTTGTTAACACTAGTTTTGTTTTGAATTCCCGATCCCGCTAGCTTATAGCCCGTTAGCATCACCAGCGTGGCTGCCGCTACTCTTGCTTGCGTTGTTTATACACACACACTACCATTGTTTACTAACTGTTACTTGCTTTAATGGCAAACTTGTGTCTACCTTTGAATACAGGTGATGACACGTTCGAGCTGCACTCGGTGCAGGTAAAAGTATGGAGTGCCACAAGGATCTGTCCTAGGTCCTCTGCTTTTTTCAATATACATGTTGCCCCTTGGCAATATTATTAGGAAATATGGAATTAGTTTCCATTGTTATGCTGATGATACTCAACTATACATCTCAACAAGACCAGATGAAACTTCTAAATTATCAAAGTTAACAGAGTGTGTTAAAAATGTAAAAGACTGGATGACCAATAATTTTCTCCTATTAAATTCAGATAAGACAGAGATATTACTTATCGGACCAAAAATTAATACACAAAATCTCTTGGATTACAATTTGCAACTAGATGGATGTACTGCTGCTTCCTCTACAGTCAAAAGTCTGGGTGTTATATTAGACAGCAACTTGTCTTTTGAAAATCATATTTCCCATGTTACAAAAACAGCATTCTTCCATCTTAGAAACATTGCCAAGCTGCGAAACATGTTACCTGTTTCTGATGCAGAAAAGTTAGTTCATGCATTTATGACCTCTAGACTGGACTATTGTAATGCATTACTAGGTGGTTGTCCTGCATCTTCAATAAACAAGCTGCAGTTAGTCCAAAATGCAGCTGCTAGAGTCCTTACCAGGTCAAGAAAATATGACCATATTACCCCAATTTTAAAGTCTCTGCACTGGCTTCCTATTAGGTTCCGTATCAACTATAAAATACTACTTCTTACCTATAAGGCCCTAAATGGTTCAGCTCCTGCATACCTAACTAGTCTTCTACCTCGCTACAATCCATCACGCTCCCTAAGGTCGCAAAACTCAGGACTCTTGGTAGTACCTAGAATAGCAAAGTCCACTAAAGGAGGTAGAGCTTTTTCACATTTGGCTCCCAAACTCTGGAATAGCCTTCCTGATAATGTTCGGGGTTCAGACACACTCTCTCTGTTTAAATCTAGATTAAAGACACATCTTTTTAGCCAAGCATTCACATAACGCATCTCATAATCTTTTACTGCTGTTATATCTGATTTATGAATCCTTAGCTTTGGTTGAACAAATCCTTTTGCTTGGTTTGAACAGCAGCTACGCTAATTATGTTCCTATTGTTCTCTGTTTCTGCCACGGGATTGACATCCCGTGGTAACTAGGAATAACACAAGCTACAGTCTGGATCAGGAGCACCGAAGAAGAGATGATGATGCCAACCCCTTGGAGGACTTTAGATGATATCAGCCCTGAAACACCAAACATCACTACCGAATTTTACTACAGTGATTTGATTGCAACATATAATCATTAATGTTAACATTATACAAATTGTACAAACTTTAATTATTGTACAAATTCTAATTTAACAAACGTTATTGTACAAACTTTAATTATTGTAGAAACTTTAATTTAACAAACTTTAATTATTGTACAAACTTTTAATTTGCTGTTAAGCTGCTTTGACACGATTTGTTTCGTGAAAAGCGCTATACAAATAAACTTGACTTGAAACTTGACTTTATTGTCCTATCCCATATATAAATCTCAATCAGAAAATTGACCCTTATGACTGGTTTTGTGGTCCAGGGTCACATATATTCAAGAGGAAATACACAGTATTTTCTGCTTTGTTCTCTTATTTATGTCTTTAAAAGTCTGTACTCAATAGCACTAACAGCAGTTTTCTGCTCTTTTTCATGTATATTCTGTACAAATGCTGAGAGACTTTATGTATATATAAAAAAAAAAAAATTTCCACAGGGACTTGCGTTATGTAATTAAAATGTAAGGTTTTGGGTTTTTTTGCCATTTAGGTCAGTATCTGATTATCTTTTAAAAGGTCTGTCTAGTTGTCTTTAACACTTTTCAGATCCAAAAAAGTTGTCAAATCAACTGACAACTGTTAAAGATTTTTTTTTAAGAAGATGCAATTAATTGTGGTGAATCTTAAGAAAAAGCCATGAAAGTTAGATATTTTGCATAAAGAAAAATCTGTATGTAAATTAAATAGTTTTTCTAAATTCTGAAAAAAAATAAAAAATAAAACACTTATTTTTCCCATTTTATTTCCTTCATGAAATGTGAACGGATATGTTCCTGACAGGTTTTGTGAGCTGTATCTGTTTACTGTGACATTTGTTATTAAGACTGCAGGAGAATTCAGGACCTGGCATGTTGAAAACAGAAACAGAGAGGCATTCAGTGTCTATCCGAGCGGATCAGATCACATCACATCCTGTCAGTGAACAAGGTTGCAAAACAAAGTAATCCCTGGAAATGCTTTTTTTATTGGCACAGCACTCATCACTATAAAATGCAAACGAATGACTCAAGCCAATCGCATTTGGTTGCAGCCAGCAGAGGAGGGCGTGGCTTAGGGGTACATGATGGTCAAAGTATTCAGATGCACAAAGACCTCTCAGAACACAGACCGCACTGAGAGAGAAAAAGAGAAAGAGATATCACTAGAGACCACTAATGAACGGGGGGGATGATTGGAGCTTCCTGGCCCAGGTTCAAGGGGGCTGAGGGGGCGGAAACCGTCTGTAATGCAGCCTGTAGCAGATGTGTGCAGCTGGAAGAATTTGTGGAAGTGAGGCAGTAAATTAGCTGCTCTCGCTGGCAGTGACACACACTCGAAAACACACGGACATGTGAAGAGAGTTAGGCACACACGTGCGAACACGCAGAGACCACACTCACGCTGCTCTTGTCAGAAGTCGGGGGGATATCCTGCCGAGCTATCTGCGACGTGCCAGAAAACAGCAGCACATATCAGATGAAATACTCACCCCAGCTTCAAAGATGTGTGACTGAAATACAACTCTGCTCATAAACTGCCTTTTGAACCAAGGGTGTCCTCTGGGTCTCCCATTATTTTATATTAAAACAGCGTGCCTAGAGGATAGAGCTGGAGCCCAATTTCATCAACAGATTTTTTTCGTCAAGCACAACTCGCAATTTAATGTCTAAGCGCTTCCCATCATAACACTAGGTGAAAAGTGTCAGGTGACTGAAACTTCCTTCTGTAGCATTTTCGATTAGTCAACATGCACTAAAACTATAATTATCAAAAGTACAGTAAAAACAGTTATACTGTGAAATATTATTACAGTAAAAAAAAAAAACTGTACTATTTGAATATATGTGACCTTAGACCAAAAAAACACTCATAAGGGTCAATTTTTGGCAGACTAAATAAGCTTTCCATTGATGTGTTTATTGTTAGAATAGGACAATATTTGGCTGAGATACGCCTATTCGAAAATCTGGAATCTGAGGGAGCAAAAAAAAATTAAATAATGAGAAAAATCGCCTTTAAAGTTGTCCAAACGAAGTTCTTAGCAATGCATATTACAAAAATTAAGTTTGAATATATTTACCATAGGAAATTTAAATATTCATGGAACATGGTCTTTAATGTAATTAAAGGACAAAAATTACATTAGGATCAAATGTAATTTATGTCTTAATGATTTTGGCATAAAAGAAAAATCTATAATTTTGACCCATACACTGTATTTTTGGCTATTGCTACAAATATACCTGTGTTACTTAAGACTGGTTTTGTGGTTCAGGGTCACATATTTTAAAATGTAATTTATTCCTGTGATGCAAAGCTGAATTTTCAGCATCATTAGTCCAATCGTCAGTGTCACATGAATCTTCAGAAATCATTCTAATATGCTAATTTAAATATTTGTATAAATATTCTTATTATTATCACTGTTGCAAGAATGCATCCAGGGGTCCCACAGGTCATGTAATTTCTGGAATATCATGGAATTTTAAAAGAATTTTATATTTATTTTGTCCAAGTCATGGAATATCAGGGATTTTTGTTTGTTGCTTCATGTTTTTTTGTTTTCATTATTAATCAAAATGTAATTTGTCTATACCGCATTTTGTTTTATCACGTTGTTTCACACATTTTGCCTATTGTTATGGTTCTGAAAGCATAAAAACTTAAATAAATTTCTGTAGAAATAGTACAGAAAAAGATCAAAGTTCATTTAACAGGTAAAAGCAAAAAAAAAAAAAAAAGTGTATGTGTGTGTTTTGTACTAAAAATGTCTGTAAATAAAGCTTGCAAATGGATGGATCCGTTCATTATATGTCATAGAAATTCAGCTTTTTAATCAGTGAAAGTCAGGGAAAAGTCAAGGAATTTGACATTGGGCTTAGAGTGGGAACCCTGTGCATCCTTGCTGAATAAAAGCATAAAAAAAAAAAAAAAAAAAAAAACACTTTTAAGCAGTACTGTAATTGAGCCAAATATTCTTTGGACAGGAAGTGAACAATTATGGGAAAACAACTAGATCTGAAACTGACCCCAAAAAGTATTTGGAAACTTACGTCACACTTAAAAAAATGTATGAATGTCATTGCATGAGAGCGTCTTTTCATTAATTTTCTCTTTAGTGATTTAAAAAAACACAAGTCTTATGTAATGAGCTCTAAGGAACAAATCCAACCAGTTTCTAAGATCAATCACAACATTACAAACTCTAATTTGAAGTGTCAAAGTATATAAAAAATTAGGGGAAATTAGTCCAAGATAAATGACTACAGGGGAATGAATTACAATTCCATGAAATACTGTAATGATGCCAGTCTTTCCATAAAAAGACATTTCTGTTGAAAAGCTTTCAAGTAGGGCTGTATGACGTTTTATTCAAATTCCATTTTTTCCATTCTGCATTCTGTTTTTCTTTTAAGTGTTAAATGAAATTTTACTAATCAAAATGCATGTCTAATTAGTTAAAATCATGAAACTTCTACAATTTCACATCAATTTATTACAAGTTTAACAAAAATTACATGTTTACGGCCCCATGAAATGTTTTATTGTTACCAAATGCTGTGTTTTAGCATGTCTTCTAATTTGAATGCATAAAACAACTTAATTTATTCAAATTTATTCTTAAAATAGCCTTATTAAATGTTTTTTCCCCCTCAGAAATTCTTTTTTTTATTATTATTATTCTTTTATTCTTTTTTTTGGCAAACAAATGCGATTTACTATTAAAACTAAAAAGAAATGTTGTGTGATTATTCCTTACAAAAGTATAAAAAAGTAATATAGTAGTAGTATGTATGTACATTGTACTTAACAATAGTAATATATTTCTGGCAGAATGTCTTCAAGTTAAACTTTTATTTTGACGGGCTGCCATGAACACCTTTAGACTTCTGTGTGTATATGATATGATGCTAGTTTTACTCAAATGAAACGGCGAAATGCTCATGAAGTGACTCAGCAGTTCTGGAAATGTTTCATGTATTTATGTCCTCATTTAATGAGACAACAGACGCTGAAATCATCGCAAGCGTCTGCCTGTCTGTATAAATTCATACAGAGACAGGCAGAACATGCCGGATTTATATTTAAATTGTGTTTTTGCAGCTTAAAATTTACAGATACTAGTCCATATCATAATTTAATTTAGGTGTAATGACTACTTTTGATTAATTCTTTCAAAGTTTGACAAATTCCACATTATACAGTAAATTTTATCTTTATGACAGGATTTTGTGATTCCGTCCGCGTTTTCTGCATTGCGGAAATCATAGGGCCCTATTCAAATCAAGTTGTAAAATTTGTCTGACCAAGTCACGTATAAATAAGGAGACCCAGTTCATACAATCAGCTCAAAACAACATTCCCTGATGGTTTTCTCTTCTTCAGTGAAATATGATCATTAACAGTCTGGTAGGATATTCATTCAGCTAACATACTAACCGTTCCATCCTCTGTGAGCTTAAGACAGGAGCCGAAATCTGCAAGTCGAATGTGTCCGTTTACATCCATAAGAATGTTATCCGGCTTGATGTCTCTGTCAGAGAGAAAACAGGAAGACACATTAATGCAAGAAAGATGTATATGTTAACAGTTTTGGTTTAGAAGAAGTTGTACAAAGCTTCCAAAGCAACACTTTTACTCTGAATGCACAGTAAGCTGTTTTGGATAAAGTGTCTGCAAAATGCATTAACATAAATGTAAATATTACTGTTATTTTATTTGGTTTACATGGAGGAAAAATCTTTTTGAGCCATGTTATGGCTTGCTGCTTTATTTTACAACCTCAGAGCCACTTCAAGTCCAGTGCGCACTTTAGAGAGCTTCTTAATGAGACAGAGCAGTAATTCACAGTGGACTTCACAGTAGGGACTTGTGTCCGCCCTGTAAATCACCTCTATTCCTGAGAGAGAGCCACATAGGAAACACACAGGCTCTGTGACACAAAAAAAAACCTCCATCCACTCCGCATAACCCCGACTCTCATAAGAGGAAGTCAAAACAAACAGGTCAGAGATCTGAACCTGTCATTTGGAGGGCTGGATTAGTTTTAACAGCATTTGAGAGGTGTTCGCTGCCCCGTCTGTGACCTGCCCACAGGGCACTAGAAGCACAAACAAACAGGAATCAAAGTGTCGCAAGTTCGTGTCTCCATTACAGCTTATCTAAAGCTGCGTGTCAGAGAACAGGCTCGCGGCGGGAACGAAATACAGACGGTTCTTATTCTCGCTCATTCACCCCTCATAAATTCGATCCAGGAGTTTGACGTGAAGCCGTAATAAAGACGGAGTGAATGTTTGCGTGTGCCTTGTATAAACATGAATCATGACAGCGCTCATGAGGTGAGTTTCCTTCAATATCTCACCCAAATGGCCGCTGAATCCTGTAACAATGTTCAATGGGCAGCCAGCTTTTCAAATTACCATTGCAAAAAGCTCTATTGAGATTTATAATGAAAACAAGGTTACACTGAAAGCTGAATGGAAACTTGATACTGAGGTAGAGGGAAAAAAAGTTTTTTTTTTTTTTTTTTGCTGAATTTTTATACTCCTGTAGTTTAAGAAATAAGTTGCCACACTGAATACAAACTGCTATAGAAATAGAAACCAAGCCTGTAACTGGTGGTGTGGCAACGAGATGAGACAAAAAGTCATGACATTTACATGAAAGTAAGCACACTGTGTCTGGATAAGACAGTGCCTTAATTTTTGTAAAAATTTAACAGAAAGTGCAATTATTTAGGGTGCTTTTATTTCCGCAATGCAGACAGAATTACAGAATCCAGTCATAAAAAATGGAATTTACTGTATAACACGGAATGTCACGGAATTTGCCCTATTTTGAATTAATAAATCAAAATGCCTTCTGCCTCTGCTGCCTCAATATATGAGTAGATGAACACAAACAATCTCAATCTCTCACTGCTGTGAGTTACTTTGTGAGCATTTCATATATAAACAGAAAATAAAGGTCTTTAGAGCAACCAGTCAAAATAAAAGTTTGGTTTTGCTTGAAGAAACTGTGATAGAAATATATTACTTAAATGTAATGACAGTACTACTATTATTAAAACATTATTCTTTAAGGAATATTTACCAGAATTTATTTACTAGAAAAACGTGAATACACAGTATAAATAATATAATACTAATAATAAATTCATGTTTTATAAAATCAATTAATTCAGACGCTTTTGATTATTATACTTGAATGAAACCAGATTTTGGTAAAAATAGAACTGAATTTGAAAAAAGAAATAAAAATGCATAGGGCCTTCATTTAATTTTTGTTGAACTATTAATAAATTGCTGTTAAACTGTGTAAGTTTCATGACTTCAATTAATTAGACATGGTTTCTGATTAATATTTTTAAAGTTAAAATGGACAAAAAAAAAAAAAAAAAATTGCAAAAAAGTGCAATTTGGCAAAAAATACAAAAATACAAAATACAGGGCCCTAATTATACCATTTAATTTTTCCATTGACCATTTTCCAGGCACTTTTAGACATTTAGAATAAAACGGTATGTTTTCTCTACAGCATCTTTAAACTATTAATATTACAAAGATATACAAATGGTACACAACCATTCAAAACTTTGGGGTAAGTATAGAAATTAGTAATTTTATCCAGCAAGGATGCATTAAATTGAGGGGGATAAAAAAGAGAAAATATTTTATAAATGTCTATTTCAATTAAATGCTGTTCTATTAACATTTTTATTCATAACAGAATAATAAATGGTTTTCACAAAAACCACAACCGTGTTCAACATTGATAATAATCAGAAATGTTTCTTGAGCAGCAAATCAGCATATTAGAATGATTTCTGAAGGATATTGTGACACTGAAGACTGGAGTAACGATGCTGAAAATTCAGGAATAAATTACATTTTAGAAAAAGAATTACATTGAACTGTAACAACATTTTATAACATTACTGTTTTTACTGCATTTTCATTAAAAAAAATGCAGCCTTGGTGAGCATAAAATACTTTCAAAAACTTTTTCACAGTAATATATAAAATTATCTTTCTGGATGGACAAAATCTTTTAATAAAGTGAATGAAGTCATAAAAACTACTTCTACTATTACTACTGATACTTTCTTATCCTTTTTAGCTTGTTGTTACAATATGCTTTTATTGTATGTAAAAAAAAATAAAAAATTAATGGGTCATGGGTGTGACATCACAGCCATGGCAATCTCTGATTGCCTCATTTTTGCAGTTTAGTTTCAATAAATGTTCAGGGTGAACTGGGGTTGTGAACTATGGAGTATTTCACATAAAAAAGCAACGTTTTCCATGAAATGTCCCCTTCAAAACACTCCTGCTGCGACTCCATTTGAGAGCTGAGGAATGAAAACAAAGAGTACTTTCGCGGTCTACTACAATTTATAGTCATAACTGGGGACTCATCCAAAAAAAATCAGCTCGGGAAGCCTGGACAGCCATGGAGACTTCCTCACAGGGAACTTCTTTGGGCACATTAAAGAGTCTGTACAAGCTGTACGAAACGGATCGCTGATTTTATCGTTAATACGGCAGCGGAAACTTAACGTTTGTCCCAGATGAGGACCTGTGTGGATATGGCCCACGTGTGGGTGCGGGCACGGCACTGGTTTGGATTGCTGCATTGGAGGCCGTGTTTATTTGTTCCGCCCCTCTCCGGCTGCTTTCCCTCCATGTTTACACAGAGGCAGAGCTACTGTGAAGGGAGGCCGCCTCAGGAGAACATGCAGAGCCGTTCACATGCAAACTGACCCAACTGAATAACGTGACTCATCTGGTGCTCGAGTTCAGGGTCTGTTCTGGGATCAGTGGAAAATGGTGATGACACTTATAAAATACAGTTTCACTTCTAACAATCAAAATTGGAACAAATGAAAAACACGTGCATGCCTACAAATCAACGTTTGTATACTAAAGCTATTCTTAAAGAAAAATGGACTGCCAAGCCTTTAGTTTCTTCAGAAGACAATATAATAAATATAATACATTTTCACAATCTGAATACAGAGATATATTTTAAATGACCAATGGCAATTATAAGTATGTTTAAAACTCTGATACAGCGTTGCTATTGTTAACTGACAAAAATAAAAATCACTGCTGAAATAAATATTAAAATTAAACAAAGTTAAAACTAAAATTAAAAACTTAAACAACTTAAAAAAATAAACTTGGAAAACAGTTGGAAATGCTGTCTTTGCAGCAAACTGAAATAAGTTTACGCTAAAGTACAACAATGACTGAAAGGTCAATGAAATAAATGAAAGGTAAATTGGAAAAATTTAAAAACATCTGAATTGTACATTTTATAGATATGAATAATGACAACTACCATTAGGTTTAAGAGTCTGAAACAGTGTTAAACTAAAACTACTAAAACTAAAAAAAAAAAAAAAATACTAAACAAAAAAAAAAATCGAAATGTTTTGGCTAAAGTTTAAGTACCAGAACTACTAAAACTGAAATAAAATACACCTAAATAGACATGTTTATCAGAAATAATACTATATATCAGTGGTTTTCAATCCTGATCCTGGGGACCCACTGCTCTGCACATTTTGTATGTCTCCCTTATCTGACACACTCAATTCAATTCATGGATCTCTCTCCTAACGAGCTGATGATCTGAATCAGGTGTGTTAAATAAGGGAGACACACAAAATGTGCAGAGCAGTGGGTCCCCAGGACTAGGATTGAAAACCACTGCTATATATAATAATATATAATAAACTATAAAATATAATACAAAATATAAAAATATAATAAAATGTTGCTGAAATGTAAAATATAATCAAAAATAAATACAAATACAATAAAATAAAATACAAATATTAGAGAAAATAAACAACTATTTTATGAAAAACAGAAATGTTGTCTTGGCTAAAGTTTAAGAACTAAAACTGCTACAGGGTTCCCACTCTAAGCCCAATGTCAAATTCCCTGACTTTTCCCTGTCTTTCACTGACTAAAAAGCTGAATTTCCATGACCTAAAATGAACAGATCCATCCATTTGCAAGCTTTATTTACTTGTTTACAGACGTTTTTAGTACAAAACTATGGAAGGCCGTTTCTGCCACTAAATAAAAAAAAAAGATAAAACTCGTAATTCTGACTTTTTTCTTGCAATTGTGAGTTTGTATCTTGCAACTCTGACTTTTTTTCTTAGAATTGTGAGTTGTAAACTAACTTCTGAGGAGAAAAATACTGATGTTCACTGAAGTTTATATCACACAATTCTGACTTAACTCGCAATTCTGACTTTTTTTCTCAGAATTGTGAGATAAAAAGTGGCAACTGCGAGTTATAAAGTCAGAATTGCATGACATAAACTCGCTAAGCTTTTTTTCTCACAATTCTGACTATATTTCTCAGAATTGCAAGGTTGTATCACGCAATTGTGAGAAAATAAGTCAGAATTGTGAGAAGTCGCAATAACCTTTTTTATCTTTTATTTAGTGGCGGAAACTGGCTTTTTCTGTACTATTTCTACAGAAATGAATTTATGTTTTTTATGATTTCAGGGGTTAAACACTTCGAAGGATTTTCTGGTTGTAATCAAGTTCATCATTCAGTTTTTTTTTTAGTTTTTGCCTTTCTATCATCTACTTTTCACACCCAGTCTTTTAAGTGGTCAAGCTCTTAAAGACTTAAGTGATTGCCAGTTGACGTGTGGAAAGGGAATAAAATGGCACTGAAAAATAGCCCAACTATAAAAATAGGCAAAATGTGTAAAACAATGCGATAAAAAAAAACAAAAAAAAAAAAACAACCGTATAGAAAAATTACATTTTGATAAATGGAAACTAAAATTTAAAGCAACAAACAAAAATCCCTGATATTCCATGACTTGGACCAAATAAATATTAAATTCCCTGACTTTCAATGACTGGAATAGACCTTTTAAAATTCCATGATATTCCAGAAATTCCATGACCCATGGAAACCCTGCTGCTAAAACAAAAACTGAAATAAAATACAGCTAAATAGAAATATTTACCAAAAAAAGTCTAATATAGGGATGTAAGTGTAACCCAGTGAGACACATCTAAAAGCATAACATAATTGTCTATTCACCCCAGGTCCGCTTCCCTTCTGCCAGTAGGTGAACTAAACCCCAGTCCTGACAACACCGGAGCTAACATCATCCACTCGACCAGTAAATGTGCCGAAAGAAAACCTCATCTTCCTCCTACATGAAGGATGCTGCACATAGGCCCTGACAGAAACACAGCACTGGGAAGCAGGACATTAAAATGTGATTAGTGCTGGTTTCCTGCCCTGTCGACGCAAGATACCACAGCTGTGTGAGAGCCTACAAAATTCAGTAAGTCCAAACTACCATTACAGCAACAAAAAAAGGTCAACAAAACAACATACACAATTAAAAAAAATAAAAATAAAAATAATAATAATAATAATAATAATAATAATAATAATAATTTAAATAAAATAATAAAATAAATAAATAAATAAATAAAAATTTTAATTAAATAATAAAATAAAATAAAATAAAATAGCCATTTTGTTTTGTTGGTATCAGGCCAAATTCTGTTTGGTCAACAGTGGTCAAAAACTCAGGTCATTATTAGGAAAAGCTGGAAGAAAACAAATAAATAAATAAATTAAAAAGAACAAATGACATTGAATTACACAAACTTTATTTCAAATGAAGCTAAACATATATAAAAATAAAAGCTTATTAAATATAAATGCTATAATGGTATACAAATAACACTAAAATAGCACTGCTCTGATTTATAAACTATAATGCAACATAAAATATACATTAATAATACAATAAAAACAAATTAAATAATGCTGATGAAATGTGAAATATAATCAAAGATAAAATAAAATAAAATACAAATATGAGAGACCATTTTTTTAATGAAAATCAGAAATGTTGTCTTGGCTAAAGTTTAACAACTAAAACTGCTAAAACAAAAACTGAAATAAAATACAGCTAAATAGAAATATTTACCAAAAAATAAATAAATAAATAAATAAATATAAAAAATGGCATTAATGACTTACAATAAAAACAGAATATATCAAAATAAAAGCTAATTAGAAATAGAAATGTTATAACAGTATATAAATACTAAATACTAAAACAACACTGTTCTGATAAATAATATACAGAAGTGATTTTAAAGGATTTAAAAATTAAATAAAATTAAAATAAAATTATTAATTAATTAAACAGCCATTATGTGCTATTGGTATCAGGCCAATTTTTTTTTTTTGGTCAACAGTGGTCAATAAAAACTCAGAGGACATTATTATGAAAAGCTGGAAGACAACAATACAGAATGGGAGAAATGAGACCCTACAGACTGTATTCAGCTCATCTCCTATTATAGAAACAGCCATCATTAAAGAGCTAAAGTTTCCATCCAAACTAAATCAACCATCAAAGGAGCGGTGTTTAAAAAAAAAAAACTCCCATTTTCAGTCATGATACACTTTCCAAAGCAGCTTGAACACATCTAATATAACAAATTCCTCATGTTTATCACAATTAAATATGTGAAATCGATACAGAGCAGAGATATAAATGACGTTAGTGTGTGAATGGTCATGCAACGGTTCATGTCCTCAGGGTCTCTTTAACACACACAGAGACAGGAGGGGCAGCAGCTGGTCAGTAGATGGGCAGGTGGTGGAAGACTGTGTGTGTGTGTGTGTGTGTGTGTGTGTGTGTGTGTGTGTGATAAGAGACAGTAAAGGATCAGTGAGCACAGAGGAACAGAGCCATGGTGTTAAAAATAACTTGTCTTTCTCTCAACAAGCCCAAAAACTGCTCTGACCCACAGAACATTCCTGCACACTTATTAGACGCTCTCTGGAGGACATGATTCTGATTGGTCCAGTATGGCATTCTGGAGTCAAATATTCAACTAATGACTATCATTTATGGATGATTATGTTTTATTTAGTGATTCAGAAAATAGTCATGCAGAAAACAGGTTAAGTGTACAGTCAGCCAGTAATTACTGATCATCCTATCAGGGTTTATTCTGCCATAACCACTAACATACACCATACAGAACATGATCTGAACTATCGTTTGGGGTTAGTATTAAAATATTAATACTTTAATTCATTAAGGGTGCATTAATTGATCAAAAGTGACAGCAGATATTTCCCACTGAACTTCCCATTTATCATAGACGGCTGTATAAAAAACATATCATGGTTCCTACAAAAATATGATGCAGCACAATTGTTTACAACATTGATAATAATCAGAAATGTTTCTTGAGCAGCAAATCAGCATAATGCTGCTAAAATTCAGCTTTGCGTCACTGGAATAAATTCCATGTTAAAATACACTACCAGTCAAGATTTTTTATGTGCTTTGAAGAAGCCTCTTCTGCTCACCAAGTCTGCATTTATTTGGTCCAAAATACAGCAAAAACAGGAATATTGTGAAATATTTTTACCATTTAAAATATCTGCTTTCTATTTGAATATATTTTAAAAAGTAATTTATTCCTGTGATCAAATCTACATTTTCAACATCATTACTTCAGTCTTCAATGTCACACGATTCTTCAGAAAACATTCTAATATGCTGATTTGCTGTTCGGAGACACGATTATTATTAATATTTAAAACAGCTGAGTGTATTTTTTTTTAGGATTCTTTGATAAATAGATCCAAAGATTAGCATTTACCTGAAATAAAAAGCTTTTGTAACATTATACACTAGAAATTAATACTTTTATTTAGTAAGGATGCTTTAAATTCATCAAATGTGATGATAAAAATATTTTTAATGTTACAAAAGATTACTATTTCAGAAAAATGCTGTTCTTCTGAACTTTTTATTCATCAAAGAAACCTGAAAAAAAATCTACTCTGCTTTCTTCAACATAATAATGACAAAATCAGCAAATAAGAATGATTTCTGAAGGATCATAGGACTGGAGTAATGATGCTGAAAATCCAGGTTTGAAGTCACAGGAATAAATTACATTTTTAATTATATTCAAATAGACAACTGTTATTTTAAATAGTAAAAATATTTCAAAATATTACTGTTTTTGCTGTACTGTGGATTAAATAAATGTAGGATTAGTGAGTTCGGAAAACATTTACGAATCTTACTGTTCAAAACTTTTGACTATACATTTTAAATTGAAATAATATTTAAAAATAACACAGTTATTGCTGTATTTTGGATCAAACTAATGCAGCATTTGTGAGCCTTCTTTTAAAAACTATAAAAAATCCTATCCACCCCATATAAATAATAAGATGTTTTTTTGACAGGCCACATAGAAGCATAGAAGACACATAGAAGAGTTCTCACACAGCGAGAAAGAGAAGGAGTAAAGAAATTAAAGAGAGGAGGATGAGTCAGGTGGGCTGTATCCCAAGGACACGTGAACTGACAATGCAACACAGATCTGAGTGGAAAATCTGGGATGAGCACCAGTGCCAGAAATGGATAGATGATGAAGATCTGCAGCTGTGCTTCTCACAAATAGGCTGAAGGTCTGTTCTGATTGGGTCCATAAGAGCAGGGGAAACAATGCTAAATGCAAGTAATAGGACAGCAAGAAAAATAGATATATGTGACCCTGGACCACAAAACCAGTCTTAAGTAGATGGGGTGTATTTGTAGCAATGGCCAAAAATACATTGTATGGGTCAAAATTATTGATTTTTCTTTTATGCCAAAACACATTAGGATATTAAGTAAAGTTATTTTGTACATTTCCTACCATAAATATGTAAAAATGTATTTTTTGAAAAGTAATATACATTGAAGAACTTCATTTGCACAACTTTAAAGGCAATTTTCTCAATATTTGTATTTTTTTGCACCCTCAGATTCCAGATTTTCCAACAGTTGTACCTCGGCTAAAAATGGTCATATCATACATCAATAGAAAGCTTATTTATTCAGCTTTCAGATTATGTCTAAATCTCAATTTTGAAAAATTGTTTTTTATTAATGGCCCATACTGACATTATCCTAGAAAGTCAGTGACAAAGCTACACAAGTTTTAATATTTATCAAATATTTATACAAGTATTAATAAATATCAGTGCTGCTTCTTTCTGTTTTATTTCAGTATTGAGTTATACTGATGTTCAATATAGTAATGAAGGAAAGGAAAACAAGTTGACCAAAAGGAAATGACGAAAATGGAAAAAGAAAAAAAGGAAATGTCCAAAGGGGGAAAAAAAGTAATTTAAAAACAGACTTGTACAAAAATAAATCAATAAATATTAAATACAAAAAGGAGTAATAAAGATGGAGCCTGGGAGAAAAAAGCAGGAGAGTGATGTCCTATTAAGGCAAGCGTCTGATGCCAACCTCACAGCATGACGGCGAAACCACTGGAAAGTCTTATCAGACGAGCTGCTGTGTTTACAGAAAAAGAGAATCGTATTGCCAAGATACTGAGAGAGACCGAATTCCACACATTCCCTATATTAACATCCTGAGAGAGACTCTTCTTAGTTTACTCTGCACTGTTATTAATTGTGTTTGCAAAGGCGACCGTCACTATTAGCAGTGCTTGCGCCGCTTTGAATAAACCCCTAACACTAACTTTTTGTCACGCCAATAAAGCACTGTTGAATTTGCATTGCCAGAAAGAGAGAGAGCACTGAATGAACTGCAACAGTTTCCCATGGCTAGGCGGTCCAAAGTCATGAGCTGTACTTAAAACCCTGCAATTTTCCCTATAAATGCGTAAACAGTAAACACTGATGGCCTTTAGCATGACCCAGCATTCCTTTCTCTTGCGTCTATTTGTTATTTGTCAGTCTCGCGAGTGGAAAGGGGGGGTGGACAAAACAGCAAACATCCCCCACAACCCTTCCGCAAATAGGCCACTTACAGTGATGACTACTAGCAGCTATTTTCTCTTCTTGATTTTCTCTTTCCACAAAGACAGATGGAGAAAAAAAAAACTCCTTCCTGCTGTTCACAAAACTTATAGAGGTAAGTGCTATTCACAATAAAAATGGGCAACAAAAACGAGCAGTTCTGGACGTGTAAACAAATAAGCTTGTGGCTTATTGGAAATTTATATTTAAAATATTTGGAATTTTATATTTAAAATAAAATAAAATAAAATTCCATTTTACTTTCTGGTGTCCAGCTGGCTTTAAATCCTTCTGTTAAGAGCATTCCAGACAAAGCACATATTTCCCAGACACTTCACATAAACCAATTAGCTACGTATCAACAAATAAAGAGTCAAGGATGTCAGCGTTGTGCATCAAGCCTTTATAACACACACAAAAGTTAGAGGACAAGCGGTCAAATAAGAGAGGTAATCCTGCTTTAACGGAGTATGGTTGATCTGTGGACACCATCTGCCCTGACTTTAGACAGATAGAGAGAAGCGTCATGGCTTACTGACCACTAACATCTCCGACGGTCAGCTGTCCAGTCATACCCGTCACACCGAGACTCTTACAAAGAACCGCGTCTCATTTCCTGGAAATGAGACATCACTTCCTATGAGGAGCAGAACAACTAGCAGTGGTGAACCACTTCCTTCAGGTTTTACACCACATCCTGTTTAGTGGTTTACATGAGGCCACAACTTCCTTACCAGGTGCTGTTTTTCTTAAATGCACCTAAAATGACTTAAAAACGTCCAGAATATACAACAAGCGTGTGAACAGCACAAGGATGGAGTTACTGCATCCCAGAACAACAGGATATAGATGTATACATACATACATACATACACTACAGGGATATAGATGTATACATACACAGTCAAATATTTTTGAACAGTACATTTTTTAATGTTTTTCTTTTTTTAAAGAAGTCTCATCTACTCACTAAGATTGCATTTATTTGATCCAAAATACAGCAAAAACAGTAAAATGCTGAAAAAATATTTTTACTATTTAACATTATAACATTTTTGGGAAAGAAATGATAGAAATTAATACTTTTACTTAGCAAGGATGCTAAGTTACAAAAAATTTCAATTTTAGATCAATGCCATTCTTCTGAACTTTCTATTCATTAAAGAAACTGGAAAAACTTTATACTCAGCTGTTTTCAATATAATATTAATGTTTTTGAGCAGCAAATCAGAATATTATAATGATTTCTGAAGGATCATGTGACTGGAGTAACAATGCTAAAAATTCAGTTTTGAAATAACAGGAAAAAAATACATTTTAAAAGTATATTCAATAAGAAACCAGTTATTTTAAATAGTAAAAATATTTGTAAAATTTTACTGTTCTGGATCAAATAAATGCAGGCTTGGTGAGCAAAAGAGACTTCTTTAAAAACATTAAAAAAAAATTACTGTTCAAAAACTGTTGGCTGTTAGTGTACGTATGTATTTTAATTTCTTACATAAAACACATGTACACACATATATATATATATATATATATATATATATATATATATATACAGATAAAACAATTAACACTGACGTCCATTATATGGTAAAAATAATACAATGAAAATCAATGGGAACTGGGAATATTTTCTTTTGTGTTCCACAGAAAACAAAGTCAGTCATACAGGTTTGGAATGACAGAGTGAGTAAATAATGACAGAATGTTCATTTTTGGGTGTACTATGCCTTTAGATAAACAAAGCCACATTTTAAAACTAATTTAATTCCCAGTCCAAAAAAAAAAAAAAAAGGTATAAAGAATGAAAAACAATCGACTGTTATTCGTAAGGACGCTGACTAAGGCGTTTCCACAATCATTATCTAATGACAGCTATTGGCAGTCGACTCTCAGAGACCCTGAGGACCCGTCCGACCCATCAGGTTATCATCCCAAGAGAGACGAAAAGGGGTGGTACGTGAGGAATTCTGATCAATATCTGCACACAGTCTACGAGAAGGTCAATAACTGGATTAATCACAAATGAACCAAGCTAAAACACTAGAGTGAAGATCTCAGGGGCCTCAGAATGACTGAAGGGTGTGTTTGTCAGTGCGATAGAGGCCGACCTCATGATCACAATGAGCTCCAGGCCTGATTTTCTAAGCCAGCAGCTCATTCGAGCAGAAAACATGCACACCTGAATCAATATTAACCCAGATTACACAATCGCTTGGAGCAGAGCTGTGATGGAGAGGTTAATTCCCAATCCAAAACACCCCTGAGAAGACTCTTACAAGAAGAGACAAAACTTTACATTCTTAAACTACAACAGCCTACAGTAACTGATGGCTTCCTCCAGTTGGACAGTCACTGTGCTTCAAAAACTGAAGCCTTGCAGTTGCTAGACTGTAAGAGGAGGAAACTGTGAACCGCCATATAAAGGTCACTGAGTAGTTTACTGCTGACTTCAGTGTCGGCTTCCTGCTAAAGGAGACCGCAGGAATGCGAGGGGGCTTTCTCCTGCGGCCTCCAGGATTCTGCAGATGGTGATCAGCGATGTGGTCGAGGATCTGGGCTTGAGATCTCGCCTCAGAAGCTGCAGTGCTGTTCATTCCTCTGGGAGCTCCTGAAATTCCAGGCAAAGATGGACGATCCTGGCGATCCCAAGAGGCTGTGCAGCTGTGGCACACCACACCCCGAATCAGAAACCCCTCAAGCACCACATTATGTTCAGAATGAAATATTAGCATACTGTGCAACATAACATTACTGCGCACTGTAACAATATTAATGTTTTATATCTCAGAAATCTCAAAAATCTGGTTATTTTTCATTTTTAATCCAATTTTGTTTCAAATTGCAACATGCAAAAGAGATATTAAAAATTGTGGTTGATAATGTTTCTGTTTCATCCACCCTTTTGCAAATGGCAGGTCAAGTTCAGCACACAGCATTTGTGGGATACCGCAGAAACAGGTTTTCTTCCAAACCAGCACAGATGCAAAAACATCTGCAGATATCATCTCGGCCTCACAGTATGGCAATCTGAACATAACCAATCGAACACTACACAACTATGCCAAGAGCACATTCAAGTTATTTTTCACTTCAAAATCAAAAGAATGTTAAACTATGTGTTTAATAAGCCTATTATTAGGAATATTATATTGTATTATTAACATTATGTCAAATAAATTAACTTATTACTCTAATAAAAAAAATACACTGATATATTATTTAAATTGTAAAGCATTTACAAAACACATTTGTAACGCCTTTAATTTACACTGAAATTAAATATGGTTATTTAACAAATCACAATCCTACAGTATTTTGCAAAACAATACAGTAAAAAAAAAAGAGCTGTCAAACAATAAATCCAAAATAAAAGATACAGTATTTTTTTTTTTTTTTAAATATTAACATGGATTTACATGTATATATTTATATTAATCTAATTTATATTATATATAAATACATTTCATATATAAAATAAACAAAAATTTTCTTAAATATATATATATGCATATGTGACCCTGGACCACAAAACCATTCATAAGGGTCAACTTTTCTAAACTGAGATTTATACATCATCTGAAAGCTGAATAAATACGCTTTCCATTAGTGTATGGTGTGTTATGATGACAATATATGGTTGAGATACAACTATTTAAAAATCTAGAAACTGAGGGTGCAAAAAAATCTAAATATTGGGGAAAAAAAAAAAAAAAAAAAAATCGCGTTTTCAGTTGTCTAAATAAAGTTCTTAGCAATGCATATTACTTTTCAAAAATTACGTTTTGACATATTTACGGCAGGAAATTTACAAAGTATCTTCATGGAACATGATCTTTACTTAATATCCTAATGATTTTTGCCATAAAAGAAAAATCCAGCATTTTGCCCATACAATGTATTTTTGGCTATTTCTACAAATATATACCCCAGCGACTTATGACTGGTTTTGTGGTTCAGGGTCACATATGTGTGTATTTATATATACATAATAAATATACACATGAGCCTTCCTGTAAATTCAAAAGTCATTCCTTAATGACTACATGTAAATTCCTTGGCCAAATCAAAACAGCCATGACAACATTATATAATAACTGTCCTATCGTAAAACCTGACAGCTAGTCAAGAGAAAGCAACCATTTTATTCAAAGTTAGTGACTTCAGGCAACATCTGTAAATGTTACCAATATAATGAAAAGTTGAACTTTATGCAAATGAGCCACAAATCAACGCATCGACTGTCAGTAAGCGTAAAGCTATCGGAGGTCAAATGACCAGAGCCGAGCCAAACTGCAAATGGCAGTGGTGTGGCTGTCAGAGCCTCAGAAGTGACAACGAGGTGTCAAAATCCCAGACACGCCGCTGGGCTCTCGGAGGAATATGAGTGTTATATGTCTCTCAGACGCTGGCCAGACTCGCTCATAGCCAGACGTTGAGGGGAGGTGCTCAAAATACCCTGCATTCAGGAGATGGTTGCTGCTGGTCTGCTGGTGTTCAGAGGGCTGGTCCGGGGCGTGTCACATACCTGTGTGCATGTGGAATGAAAGCAATGTGGAAGGTGAAGCGCTGACCTCTGGTGAACAGGTCGGTGCAGTGGTCAACGCTGAGCTTAGGTTACAGTCATGAAGTCCTGTCAACTGGACATAAACATAAGTATTCACAGTTGTCCTTATAAAGAAACAAGGACGATGACACTTAGTTTTTAATTTATCCCTATGAAATTGAAGGTTTGAAGGTATTACTGTGCCAGTCAAAAAGGAAAATCATTCAGAGCCAAATATGGAATTAAAAACACTAAAATTCTTCCTAATCACACCATGAAAACAGCCATGCGAGTGCATTCACATATAAGAGATGCAAGATAAGAGGAACAGCTGTCTTGGCCAAAACGTGTCACAGTTTATCACTGAACATATGGTGTGAGCGCTGACTACCACTCAAACGCAAACAGCTTTAACTGGACAGCAGGAATGTAGACAGAGCGCATCAACACAAGCATGCTGCTGCAGGGGGAAAACATGTGCTTTATATTCTTATAGTGAATAATAAGCCTCTGAGGGAGTAAAAACGCTGTTAGTGATACATAACAGACTTGCTGAACTGTAAAGCATCCAGCATGAGGGACAGAATGACAGGAAACTCACAGCCTGGCACACAAATAGGCAACTTCCTGCATAAATTAAAACAATGGAAGCCCCGCCCCTTTCTCAATCCGGTCTACTCAGCACCTAAAGTTTCGCTTCGGGTTTTACTATGGATGAGGTTATGTAACTATTCATTTCAAGCTTGAGTAATTCTGTCCAAAACTGGACAACGCACTTAAACGTGGATAAAAATGGAACTTTGCCTATTTTCCCCTTCTTTGAAAGGGAGTTGCCCACAGTTTCATACCTCTTTTAAATTGTCCAAAACAAATCTCTCACAGTCAGGGCTGCTAAACCTGTTATTACAGTCCTTATTTGAGTTCCGAGAGCGCATACTGTACGCACAGACCTCTGCTGGGCTCCGCAACAGCAGCCTGCAATTAGCAAGACCAGAATAAATCAATTCCACTGGAGCCACATCTGAGAGGCCAGGCGCCTCAGAGCGTTATCCCTGGAAGTGCACTCCATGTATAGAAGGCAATAGCAACTTAGCAAGCAAAGGCAGCGCTGAAATGTCCTCTGTGATTGTTGAAATCAGAACAATTTAGTCACTTCCTGTGTTCAAAAAAAATTTTCACATTCCCACAGACCGGCACACACAAGTTATTTCCATGCAATTTTCTCCAAATGTTACAATGCTGTGCAGCAGAAACAAAAAAAGTGGAGAAGGGCACGTAAAACCAGGAGGGTTTGTAAACACAATAGTCTCACCTGTGGACATAGTGGAGCTGATGCACAGAATCGACTGCTAGAACCATCTCGGCCAAGTAGAATCGGGCCATGTCCTCTGGCAAACGGTCCTCAAATTTGCTGAGAAGAGTCAAGAGGTCACCACCCACGTAGTAATCCATCACTAGGTACTGCAGAAGACAGACATGTCAGAACTATAGAGTTTAAATGCAGACAGACACCAGATAAAAGAAATGTGCAGGCATAGAATTGTACACTGAATGCTAGAGCCACTGATAGAACGATGGAATGATATCTAGCTAGCTAAAATCATAGATAGATAGACAAATGAAAGTTAGAATGAACAACAGGCAGACAAAACTACAAAATGGATGGATGAACAGACGGACAAACAGACTAAAAGATAGAATGACAGACAGACATAATGACAGACAGAGTGACAGACAGACGACAGACTGAATGACTGACAGATATAACGACAGACAGACAGACAGACAACACCGAATGACTGACAGATATAACGACAGACAGACAGACATAACGGACTGACGGACAGAGACATATAATAATAGAACGACAGAATGATAGTTAGAATGACAGACATCTAGATAAAAGGACAGACAGACAGATAGATAGATAGACAGACGGACGGACTGACAGATGGAGTGACAGACAGACAAAGATAAATAGACTGATAAAACGATAGAATGACCATTATAACGACAAACAGAAGGACAGACAGACAGACAGACAGAAAGACACTGATAAAACGATAGAATGGCCGTTAGAACGACAGACGGACAGACAAACAGATAGATATAATGACAGACAGACTGACAGATAGATAAAATGATCGAACGATAGAGCGATCGTTAGAAAGAAAGATAGACAGATAAAATGACAGACAGGTAGATATAACGACAACAGACTGATGGACGGAGGGACAGACAGAATGACAGACAGACAGAAAGATTGATAGAATGATTGAATGACAGACATATAGATAGAACAACAGACGGACGGATGGACGGACAGACAGACAAATAGACTGAGAATAACAGTTAGAACAACAGACAGATAACGAGGGACAGATGACAGAAGGACAGACAGATAACGAGGGACAGACTGACAGACAGACGGAAGGACAGACAGACAGATATAACGAGGGACAGATTGACAGACGGACGGAAGGACAGACAGAAAGATAGATAAATAGACTGATAAAATGACAGAATGACCCTTAGAACGACAGACAAACAGATAGCTATAATTGACGGAAGGACAGACAGACAGACAGACAGAAAGATAGATAGATAAAATGACAGGACGATAGAATGATTGTTAGAAAGAAAGATTCTTAGATAACAACAGACGGATGGACGGACAGACAGAATGACTGACAGAGAGATAGATATAACGACGAACAGACTGACGGACGGATAGTACGATGGACGGACAGACAGATAAATAGACTGAATGATAATTACCAATAGAATGACAGTTAGAATGATGGACAGACAAACAGATATAACGGGGACAGACTGACGGATGGAAAGGACAGACAGACAGAAAGATAGATAGAATGATAGAACGATAAAATAATTGACGGACAGACAGACAGACAGACAGATAGAAAGACAGATCTGTTTAATGTGGAGTGAGGGGCACTCTGAGGGCAGAAACCTACCAGGAAGTTGTCATCCTGAAAGGCATAGTGCAGCCTGGTGATCCACTGACAGTCCCCATTCACCAGCACATCCCGCTCTTCCCGGAAACATGCTGTCTGGAAACAACAAAGCAATTTTGTTTATGTTTAAGCCTCAAAATGAACCTTTCCTTAACAAACTAATTCATTTTGAGATGAAAAGACTCAAGAGTGTTTGTACCTCCGCTCTTTTCAGCATCTCCCACTTGTTGAGGATCTTCATGGCAAACACCTTGTCTGAACTCTTCACCTTTACAACTGCTACCTGTAACACACCGGAAAACACACAGAGATCTGACACCCAGTTCTCCATTAAGAAAGCACGAGGGGCCTTCTAGAGGTCCTGATAAGATGATAAGCCACTTTGTGTTGGTTCTGTTCCATCTAGATTACCAGATCACACATGGAAGTGGTTATCAGTGACAGCGGAGTGTAAACCTCGAGTTACAGGGCAGGTCAGGTTACTACGGGTCTACACATAAACACACACACAGCTATGAAATCCTAATATAATTCATACCAGGGGAAGAAAGCATTCTTTACAAAAGACACACACTCAGGACTCAACAAGTAAAAACACAATCAACTGGCAGCAATTCAATCTGACAGTCTGACAGCCCAAATCTAAAAAATTTTTCCCAAATTAAATCAAACTCTGAATTGCAAAATATGACTTTGAAATCACTTGATAACATCTTTTATTACATATTTATTTTTATTTATATTCAATTTATCATTTCAAACATAAGATGTATAAAATATATAACTATTACATTTAATAATGCAATAATGGTGGGTTTTGCTAAGCAAAAACAAAATTATAGAGAACACTGATCCAAACACATTCACCTAAATGGCACATAATGGACCAATAAAATGATGTTTGGTCCGGACATTTAAGTGTAAGCATCATGGGAAAAGGAAGGGAAGTGGAATGGACATATATTTGTCTTAAACTCAAGGTGTCCAAGTGAAACAACGGTGTGATTCACTCCCTACGATTAAATAAGCCAAAACAAGCACGCATTGAGAGGTCTGCACATTCCAGCCCGAGCTGGGATACGAGCATTATTCCAGACAGAAATCACGCTCTTCCCTCTTCCATATGCTTGATAGGGATTTAAAATAAACCAAATCCCAAAGGTTAAAATTCAGTTTATGGTTGCTAAGAAAAGCTAGACTATCTGTTAAAAGATTAAGCAAATATCTGATCGAAAGGACCTAGGGACTGGAAAGTGACTTTTAAAATAGCCTTCAGATCGCTGGAATTGCGCCCTCGAAACACACAGCCTTACATGGGCCAAACTCCCACAATGCAGCCTTTGAAATACAGTTTTGGAAAACTAATTACTGCTCAAAAATGACATTTAACTTCTGTCATAACATTATCAACAGCACAAGATGTGTGGGAGGACATGAACAATTTTCAAATGAAAAAGGCAATGAAGACCAGAGGAAAAAGCAACAGCAAGAACATTTGTTATATCTGATTCAGTGGTGGTCTGAACACAGATTACATATATAGAGAGAGGTGTGTGTGTGTGTGTGTGTGTGTGTGTGTGTGTGGCATGATGCAAACTCAAATTTTTTTTCTTTTTATCGTGAGATAAAAACTAGCAACTGTGAGTTATAAAGTCAGAATTGTGAGATTCAATTTCGCAATTCTGAGAAATAAAGTCACAATTCTCAGAAATAAGGCTCAATTCTGAGAAATAAAGTCACAAATCTGAGAAATAAAGTCGCAATTCTAAAAAAAAAAAAAAGTTGCAATTCTGAAAAATAGTCACAATTCTAAGAAATAGCTGCAATTCTAAGAAAAAAATATTCTGTCTTCTGAAAATAAAAACAAATAAAGTCTCAATTCTGAGAAATCACCAATATTCTCAGAAATAAAGTCACGATTCTAAAAATGAAGTCGATATTCTGAGAAATAAATTCACAATTTTGAGAAATAAAGTTGTAATTCTGAGAAATGAAGTCGCAATTCTGAGGAAAAAAAAAGTTTATATTCTGTGAAATAAAGCAGCAATTTTTAGAAATTAAATCCCAATTCTAAGAAATAAAGCCGCAATTCGGAGAAATAAAGTCGCTATTCTGAGAAATAAACCATCAATTTTTAGAAAGTCACAATTCGGAGAAATAAAGTCGCTATTCTGAGAAATAAACCAACAATTTTTAGAAAGTCACAATTCTGAGAAATAAAGTCGCAATTCTGAGAAAAAAATTATATTCTGAGAAATAAAGTAGCAATTTTGAGAAATTAAGTCCCAATTCTAAGAAATAAAGCCGCAATTCTGAGAAATAAAGTTGCAATTCTGAGAAATAGTCAATATTCTGAGAAATAAATTTGCAACTCTGAGAAATGAAGTCACAATTCTGAGAAATGAAGTCGCAATTCTGAGAAATAAAGTCGCTATCCTGAGAACTAAACTATCAATTTTGAGAAATAAAGTCGCAATTCTGAGAAATAAAGTCATAACAGTGAGATATAAACAATTCAGAGAACATTTCATTTTTTCCCCCTCAAAATTAGACTTTATAACTTGCACAATTCTGAGGAAAAAGTTAGAATTGCGAGTTTGTATCATGTAATTCTGAGACAAAATCAGAATTGTAAGGAAAAAAGTGGCAGAAACAGGCTTTCATAGGATAGTACCCAATGATTTCTACAATGCAATGGAATTCAGTCATAAAAATAGAATTTACAGTATAAATCCAGACCTAAAAACACACAATAGAATTTCTTAAAAGATAATGACATTGTCTAGGCTTCATTATTTAAAGTAATTAGACATGTTTTACTAACATTTAATTTAACAGTTAAAATTTAATTCAGAAAAATGTAGATTAAAAAAAGAATCCAGAAAAATTAAAAAGGAAAAAAAATAAACATAAAACTAAATTTGAACTTTTAAACTTCTTTTACATTTCTGCCTGGGTCACAGCTATGAAATTGATTAATCAACAATCAATAATCAATTCAATTAATGTCAATCATCAATTAATCATCGACCAGAGAAGAACCAGAGATGCTATGAGAGATTTAAGCAATGCACTCCAGCCTGGCTCCTGTTAGTGTCTTTAGGAAACCAGGATCAGGGCGGCACGGGGCGCCCGGGGTGACAGGTCAACCTTAACACAGAAACGACCCCTTGACAACTACAAAGAGCTCCGTTCAGAGAGCATGACACCCATCAGCATCTGCTCAGTGTAACTCTCATTCTGCAGATGGTGATGGTGTCACGCTCTGCAAACATAAAATATGCACAAGTGAAAATAGGTTGATTTTGGCTGCAAAACTGTTAGCTCAGGTCAAACACTTTCACATTTTCATGGGGTAACAAACTGTACTTTACTCAGTTTATGACACGTAAAATAACTTGGCACGCCTTTGGGTCGTGAATGAATTCTTTGCCCAAAAAGCAACAATGGCACCACAAGGGTCCTGACCACTTCTCTGGCCCTTAAACGACTGATTGGCTGCATCCCAATTCACACACTTTTGTCAAGTATGTTGTCAAGTATGATTTTGTCAAGTATGTTGTTCACTAGTAAAAGCTTGGAAAGGTTAAACTACAAACTAAAAAAAATACTATTTTAAGACATTTTAGGCAACCCAACATAACAGCAAAATTGTTTATTGCATAAAAGCAAACTTGCGAGAACATTTTGGGTTACAACCCATCACTTGAGAGCCATTGCCAATTCAGAACCAGCTATTCACTGCAGTCTCAACACAAGATACACACTTACCTCGCCGAAAGCTCCTCGACCGATGACCTTCAGGATCTCGAAGTCCTCCTTGTGCAGTCGCATCTGTTTCACTTTAGAGGTGAATGGTTTGGCTGTGGAGAAAGAGAGATGTTGTTATTATTGAAGACATTCAAATCCATCACTTCACGACGGTGTGCCATAAGTGCCTGATCTTCTCGAAGGGATTTGTAGCAGTTTTAGTTACAGCACATTCACACAAGTCAAAAGTTCAGAGTCATCTCTGAGCAGGTGTGAGGAACATGTACCGCAAGTCTTTCTTGCAAAAAAAAAAAAAAAAAGGGGCCAATGTGGCTTGTTTTCCTCGGATAATAAAATAAATCAACATCAATATTTCATCTCCACTTATTTGTTTACTTGGCAAGTAGAAGGTTAATACATTCATCTTGGTATTATCAAAAAATAAACCCGTTCAAGGTGATACTAGAGGTTTTATTGTGCAATAATGAGCAGCTTACAGGCCTATATTCTCATTTCCCCTGACATCCAATTAGAGAGGAAAGGCTTGTGACATAAGTGTGGGTTTAATCATGAATTGCAGCACCAATTTGCCATTAACCCTGTTATTGTGGCTGATCCTGACAGTGAGGTTTGTATCCAAAAGACTGCAAATCATAACTGTGTACAAACACAAAGCATCGACAACAAGTACGCAGCTACTGCAGGACGGTTACTGTCTACATTAAGCATTGAGAATCAATTATCACTTTTGTTTTATTTTATGAAGTGCATGAAATATGATTTACTGTGTGGTTGAGAAAATGTGCAAGGAGTTTCTATTGAAAGCTGTGAAGAGGATGCACTCAACTCGAGGCTGCATGTGATCACCATCCCAAATGGCCAAGAGCAATTAACACTTTTGTATTTGAATATTTGTATTTAAGGCCAATTATTACAAGAGCTGCTAAAATGTGTTAAAATAACACCAGTTAACACTCCCTAATTGCAATGTTTTCTTTATATTAACCAGGTCTATTCATGACGAGAATATTATAAATAGGGCCCTGTGAAAATCGTTTTATTTTTGCCAAATTCTGTTTTATTTTTTTGCCAAATGTAGTTTCTGTTTTCATTTTTTTACATTTAAAATATTTTATATATTTTTTCGTTTTACTTTTTTGAGACTTTACTTTTTCTGTTCTAATGATAAATTTAAAACATATCAAAAAGCATGTGCAATTAATTGAAATGATGAAATTTACACAGTTTAACAGCAATATATTAAAAGTTTAAGAAAAATTCAATTTTTAAGGCCCTATGAAATAATTTTATTTTTTTTACCAAATTCAATTTCATTTTTTACCAAATTTCACTTTTTCCGGTTTTTTTTTCTTGAGACTGTATTAATGGTTAAATTAAAACATTAATCAAAAAGCATGTCTAATTAATTGAAATCAAGAAACTTACACAGTTTAACAACAATTTATTAAAAGATTAACAACAATTAAATTAAGGCCATATGAAATACTTTTTTTCCCTCAAATTCAGTTTTTTTTCCTCCAAATTTTGTGTTTTCCAGTCATTTTCTGGATTCCATTTTAATGGTTTCATTAAAGTTGAATAATCAAAATCATGTCTAATTATTTGATTTTATAAATAATTAATTCTGGTAAATAACATTTCTGCTAAATATTCCTTAAAAAATAGTAGTCGTATCATTACATTAAGTAATATATTTCTGTTACAGTTTCTCCAAGTAAAACCTAAAAAGTTTTATTTTAACGGGTTAATTTTTTGTTTTTATATGATACTTTGTTTTATACTTTTGATTCTCTCAAAAGAAACAGTAAAACACTCATGAAGTAAATCTCAGAGCAGTTCTAGAGATTATATTTATGTGTTCATGTACTCATATATAGGCTGAAAACAGCTTGAGGGTCACGCACTAAAACTTTAAAATGTATTAATTCCAAACTGGGCAAATTCTGTGGCATTTCACGTTATACAGTAAATTCCATTTTTATGACTAGATTCCCAGATTCCATCCACATTTTCTGCATTTCAGAAATCATAGGGCCCTACATAAACAATTCAGCTGGGATTTTTTAAAACATCCTAGAAAACCCTATCAACCATTCAGAACACCTTTGCATCATTACAGCATGTTTTGCACAGGCAAACCCCACTTACATTTCTTACAAGAATGAATAAACCTATTTGAGTCCATAAATGTTCTCAATAAGTAACAGGTAAACTATAAATCATTGTATTACAAAGCAAGGCTTCTACATTCGACTTAAGTAAATCCATACAGCTACAATGCTGTCTGCTGCTTATGAATGAACTCTGTATTGGCCAATAAAAGTCACACTGAGTTCATGACTTCCAGCACTGGAGATCAGACACAAAGACAGATCTCTTTTCACTTGGGCTGCATTAAATCCAGTCTCTTATACAGACAGTGAACTTTGTGCTATACAGTTAACCCTGAAAAATAAAAAAAAAGCTGATGTAGTTAGCTGAAACCAAAGCGGACTCCAAGAGTTATAAACACACTTGGTTTTTAACGAAACAGTTCACCCTAAAATGGAAACAATTGCTTGTTCTCATCACAATTACCACACAATATCACATAAACAACCCACTCAGACCATTTATGTAAACTAATTATATTAGTTATGATGATAAAACAATGAGTAGATAGCATATGACAGGTCATTTTTACATATCAACATCTATTAAGAAAGCAATAATATTGCTGGCACCCATTTTAAAACTTAAGAGGTTATCAAATCTAATTTGTTTCTATGGTTGAGAGAAAAACTGAAAAGCGTTTTGAAACAAGAAAATCCTTCACTAATGGTGCTGCCACACTTCTATGGAAACAACCAGAGAAAATATTGTATACCTAAGCTCTCTCGTCAAACACGCAACTCCAGATTCCATGTCCCTGTTGAAATCACCTGACTAGGATGTGTATTTACCGTCATGCCTTTGGCAAGAGTGTGTTGTTTCTTAACTAACAAACAGCAAGAGGTTCTAAACATGTAACTAACACACTGTAAAATGACGGAAGGCAACATTAGTTCATGGCTGCTGTGGCCTAGTGGTTGAAGATCTGGGTTGGATGCCATTTTTAACCTTTGATCAATGAATTATCATTGGATCAAATCATTTAACTCATCCTAATTGCAACGTAACAATATTTTAGTGACCAATAATCCACAATGAGTATGAAAATTAGAAAAAAAAAATAGTGTATGGGTCAATGGATTTTGAATCAATCTGGCTTCACTGGAAAATCATAACAGAAACAGAAACAAAGTGACAAGTTCCTTATTACTTGTTGATCTAGCTGGTTAAGAATAGTGGAACAGGCTGATGTAAATATAAAGCACAATGTAATGAGAGCACATGCAATGCAATTGAAAACTCCACTAAACATGACCGGTCAAAATGAACAAATTGTCAGTCAATGCCAAAAATCTGCCATCTTATATCAGTTTATCAACACAACTACTTAGCAGGAAAGATATGAGATCAATTGATGCTTTTCCGCAATATCACAATGAAAATTAAGTCCTCCAAAATGGACAACCTAATATGTAGCAAACAAGACCAAACATTTCCTGCACAAGCGGCACAGGACGAGTCCCACTAGCCAAAATGTCAGGCGACTGAGTTGTTGATATGGTATGAAATCTACAACATACCTTTGTGGATATGAGCGAGATTCCATGTAAACAATGCCGTGAATATCAAATGTTACCACTGTGTCAGCCATCCTTTTACAGGGCATTAGAAACAGATGGAAAACAGACCACCTGGAACTGCCATCATGGCCTCCAATACATCAAACAGGGAAAGTGTATAAAGTCTATTTATAAAGTGTGGTTTAAAGGTCAAGCCTTCCTAAGAAGAACCTACACTGTTTCCAAAGTGTCCAAAACAACTGCAGCACACACAGGTCAGTGTTCATTAAAGATCTGAATGCAGAAAGCTCATTGTGTATATATCACTGTCACAGTCTCCAACGTAAGAGGACACAGAGCTGCAAATCAAATGAACCACACCATCTATCCCCAGCAATACCCAAGAGACCCGCATTAGGAGACCATATAAAGGCAAAGACACTGGCAGGATCATTAAAACACGATTTCCATAGAGGGAAAGAAGCGCTTAAAGCCAGACTGCAGAAAGACCTCGGATATACTCGTGAGCGCGTGCCGTGTTCAAACCTGCTCAGCTCGACTCCAACATCAAGAGCATTTTCGCTGCATGACACAAACTCCAGGCGTATAATAAATAGTCAGACCTCTTCAACTTTCGTTCAGTGTCTGTAGTGTTACTTCATATGCATGAAACTATTTATTTAAACCTACAGTTGAGGAATCTCCAAAATGTTCATTATTTTACCAAAATAAGAGGGGTCATACAAAATGCATGTTATTTTTTTATTTAGCACTGACCTGAATAAGACATTTCACATGAAAGACATTTACATATAGTCCACAAGAGAAAGTAATAGCTGAATTACCCTGTTCAAAAGTTTACATACGCTTGATTCTTAATACTGTGTTGTTAATAAGTTTTTTTTTTTTTCAGTGATACTTGTTCATGAGTCCCTTGTTTGTCCTGAACAGCTAAAATGCCCACTGCTCTTCAGAAAAATCCTTCAGGTCCCACATTTTTTTTTTTGTATTTGAACCTTTTCCAACAATGACTGTATGACACTGAGGACAACTGAGGGACTCATATGCAACTTTTACAGAAGGTTTAAACACTCACTGATGCTCCAGAAGGAAACAATGCATTAAGAGCCAGGGGTCTACACATTTGAACAGAATGAAGATGTGTACATTTTTCTTATTTAGTATCACATTTTTTTCCATTTAGTACTGCCCTTCAAAAGCTACAGAAGATACTCATATGTTTCCCAGAGGACAAAATGAGTTAGATTTAGCCTGATCTTCAAATTAGTCACATATGAGTCCCTCAGTTGTCCTCAGTGTGAAAAAATGGAACTCAAAATCATACAGTCATTGTTGGAAAAGGTTCAAATACACAAAAATGCTGAAAAACCAAAAGAACAAAAAAGATATTCAGATAACAGCACAGTTAAGAATCAAGCATATAAACTTTTGAACTGAGTAATTTTTATAAATTCAACTATTATTTTCTCTTGTGGACTATATGACTAGTACTACTAAAAAATAACGCATTTTGTATGATCCCTCTTATTATTATATTACTTTTGACCTCAACTGTATGTCATAAACTGAAATAAAATGATCAAGCTACAAAAATAACTAGAAAAGCACAATTACAAATCTGAAATTAATAAACATAACAAATCCAACATTTTGCCAGTCAAAAGAACCTGTAGATGCTGACTGAATGTGTAATACAAGTTAATGCAATGATTTCAGGGTTTACCTTAAAAATGTAACAATTAAGGGTGTGAACTGTGTTTAATCTCAAAAAGACAAGATCATAGCATTAGGTCAAAAAAGACAAAAACAACATGCTCTCCAAACATAAGCTAGCTAGATTTTCTGAAGATATAACTCTGTAAAAAACAACTACTAGTGTTTACACTCTCATTTGCATCTGCGGGAGAGCAAATAACAATGGAGGAACAAGTCTGGTCCTAAACCCAATCCATTCAGGACAGACAACAAGATTATTTCCATCCCTAAAATCATATTGGACTTGCCAATCACAGTGCATGACACTCCTAAACAAGTGTTGACTTGCCATAATACAGATACAGATAAGTACAGAATATAAAGGAAAATCTCGTGATGAGGAGGATTTAACCTTTGAATACGAGAAACCTCCCAAGTTAATACAAACCTAATCCCGAAATATGAGACCGGTTTTACCTGACAGCAAACCCAACTTGCATAAATAAATCTATCCAGCACATTTGAAAGCTAGAACACTAGAAATGCAGATGATGTTAGGGCCTGACAGCACAGCCACATAAAACCGCCTAGGTTGTCAATTTAAACCAGCTGTCCAGAGAAACTCACTACACAGGAGGACTTCTTCAAATACCAGAGGATAGTTGTTAGTCACCGTTCACCGAGTCAGCCTTTTCTTTCAAACAGTTGGGCCTGAACGGCATCTGTGACTTGCACATTCCTACAATGAGCTTAAAATAAAAGTCTTCAGGTCTCTTTCAAATCAGCAGAGAAAGCAGAAAGAGCATGAAATCGGCACGGATTACTAATTAGATGTGGTTAAAAGTACAAACAAAACCCTGATAACTATTAAAACAAATGGAAACACATTTGTACACTGAACAAGCTGACAAGCAAAGAAAAAAATGTGCAAAGTAAAATCAGGTAACAAGTAAAAATATAATCAAGATTACTGATCACCTGATACGAGTAGATGCACAGACAATATCAATAGCTACTCGTAGTGTACTCCTTTTGCACGTTATACAATGTAATACTTTCATACCATATTTGAGGTAACCTGAGGTTAAGGTTTTCCTCACGAGTGCCGCTTCTAGGGTTTGAACCTACAAGCTTTCAGTTACCAGCCCAGACTAGACTATTCAACCCCAACAAGAACATTTCAACATGAACAAATTATGAATTTCTCATCTAGACTTTATAAATCAAACTATGACATCTGGTATGATGGATATTGCATGCACCATCTCTAAAACTGTTAGCTGTCAAGACAACTAAATTAAAGCATCCCATCTGAAGCATGTGGCCGTCCCAGGACCCTTGACAGAGATAACACAAATCTGGCTGATGATCTGGGCACGAGTTCAAGCTTGTCCTGGCATCGTCTCCAACCAACCTGTGGCTGAAAGGTGTGCAAGGATCATTTTTGCCTAAAATCCAGAACTGAAATACTAAAGAATAAATCAATTACCTGATGTGCCTACAAATTCCTTTCATTATTGCAACAACGCAGAAGCCAAGCCCAGAAGAATATATGCAAAAAAAATTTGAAAAGCTCTTCTATATATACTAAGGCTGACAAGATGGAATGATTTAATGAATCAAACTGTATTCTAGTCCCTACAAATACGATCCTTTGTATTATATGTGTTACAGTGGATGTTTATTATTCTCAAGCCCTGCCGCATTTGTTCAGTATAAACTGCGTGCATCAGGACTTCTGTTTCCAGAGAAGGAATGTTTACAATTCAGAGCATTCAGGGTAGCTGCAAGTCAGGCCACAAAATAAACAAACAAACAGCACACTATTTTCATTCACGGCTGAATGTGATGTAGCGCTCCAGTCATTTCCTGCTCAAGTTAAAAACGTAACGAGTTTAAAGTCATATTCTTTAATTAAGCTGGGTCAGGAGGCCCCTGATTAAACAGACTCAAACAATGCAACTACTTTTCCCACTGCACTGTATATGTGATGCGATCTGGGAGAACCTGTCAGATTTTCAGTAAATTCGAAAAATAGATTGAATGTCAAATTTTTTTGTCAAAATTAGGTTTTCATTAAATTATTATTCTATAACATCTTGTCTATCATCTCTGAAAATATCTTGTTAAATTGTGCAGTAAAATTGCGATTTATTGCAGCAAGCAGAAATGGCTGTCTTTTCTCTAATGTTAAGAAGATACTGCGGAGGTGCTTTTTCCTAAACACCGCAAAAACAGTTAACCTATCAAAACAAACCAGGTAACATATTTAATATCCTGTGTAAACTACGGCATGCAAAGTTGTATTTAATTTTTTTTTTTTGATACCGTGAGATGATGCAGCGCAAGAGATCAACAAAGTCGGAAGCTGCTGCTTACTTTAACAATCTAACTTGCCTCAATCTGCTCAATCCTGATGATGTCAGTGCCCTAAACGATGTTATAATGGACAATTTCACATACAGAGATGAAGGATCGGGTGATGAAGTTACTAAAGAGGAGGAGTCTGTTATATAAACAGTGCGCGAACAGTTGTCCTGCGCTCGTGTTTCTACAGGTAAACTACAACTTACATGTGCAAGGTACATTATTCGTGCTATTTAAACATACAAGGGGTAATCAAAATTTCGGAGACTATACCCATGATAAACAACGGAAAACAGACGTTCGCTCATGACAGCTCTCCTTAAACCCGTAAAGTGAAAGTAAAACATTTTAAACTCGTTTTTCTCAAAATTCCATTCCTGAAAATCATAGCTATCAGCCAACTTCAGATAACCATAACATAACTTTTGTTACCCAACTTTCATATGGTATCAAAACCTAAAAAAATGTATTTGACGTATTGGGTTTTCCCAGATCGCATCACATATGTCCAGTTACATTTTAGTCACATTAAGATCAATTTATAAGTAGTCAATAAAAAGTAATTGTTCAGGCAAAAAACAAAAATATGCTGAAAAGTTACTCATCCTCAGGCCATCCTCATGGGATGAGATTGTTCATCAGAATAGATTTGGAGAAATGTAGCATTACATCACTTGCATCCTCTGCAGTGAATGGGTGCCATCAGAATGAGAGTCCAAACAGCTGATAAAAACATCACAATTATCCACAAGTAACTCCAGTCCATCAGTTAACGTCTTAAAGAGAAAAGGTTTGTTTTTCTAATAAACAAATCCATCACTAAGGCATTGTAACTTAAACTGTTGTTTCTGGCTAAAATGTAATTCCATAATCCATACACTTCCTCCAGTGAAAAAGTTCATCCTCTGTAGTCCTCTCACATCAAAATCCACCAACATATTTATTTAGAACTGCTTCAGACTTTCAAAATTCTCTCCCAATTCAGACAAGCGAGTTTTATACCGGAGGAAGCAATATTATGGATCCTTAAGCAACGATTAAAAGTTATAAACATGCAACTTTTTGCTCCACAAGACATTAATTGATTGACTGGAGTTGTGTGGTTTACTGTTTTTAACAGCTGTTTGGACTCTCGTTCTGACGGCACCCATTCACCGCAGACCGACTGCTGAAATCTTAAATCTCTACAAATCTGTTCCCATGAAGAAACAAATTCATCTACATCTTGCATGGCCTGAGGGTGAACTTTCATTTTTGGGTGAACTATTCCTTTAATGCATTTACAACTTTACCGACACACAAGTCAACGTCATATTCCATGCTTGGAAAAAATCTTTTGTATAACACAAAAGAAAGAGATTTCACATTTCAGACGTCAGCAGTGTTGTTATTCATAGAGAATGACACCGTATAGCCTAGGGTCTTTTTCTACCTTATTCACACAACCATAGCCTTTCCTATAGGGAACCAGTTTGATCAATTACCATGACAGTGAATAGCACAACCTTCAGTGTTGGAACACTTTGCCAGAGGCAAAAGTAAATTTCTTTCAGTACTTTTTAACCTACCCTTCAAGACATTCGATAGCAAGTGTACTTATAAATCAAAATGGTTTGTGACACTGTTTAATCAAACTCCAATAACATAAACTCCCTTTCTGAGGTAAATTTCAATCCATGCACCATCCTCAACATGCTGGTATGATGGCTCAGAATTTAACAGCATGTTGCTACTTGACTTTTTTAGGGCTGTACACACACACACACACACACACACACACACACACACACACACACACGCTCACACACCTATGATTTAGTGCTGCCAAATGTGGCTTAAAGACATTTGTTGCATGAACTTCAGTGAAATATCCTCATTTATGATCCTTTTAAAACCTAAACATCTACTGAACTTAGGTTTGTTGCCATAAAAAAAAAATCTAATCAATAAATCCAATGACTTTATGATGCATCAAACATAAAATGCTTTAATTTGATATGGGTTAAATAAAAAATGCATTGGTTTACTATGGGTTAAACATGAAATGCATTATTTTAAGACGGCTTGAACATGAAATGCAGTGATTTAATAGGGTTTAAACATCAAATACATTGGTTTGCTATGGTTTAAACATGAAATGCATTGCTTTAAGATGGCTTGAACATGAAATGCATTGATTTAATAGGGTTTTAACATAAAATGCATTGGTTTACTATGGGTTAAACATCAAATACCTTGATTTAATAGGGTTTAAACGTAAAATGCATTGGTTAACTATGGGTTAAACATGAAATGCACTGATTTAATAGGGTTTAAACAAAAATTACATTGGTTAACTATGGTTTAAACTTGAAAAGCATTGATTTAAAACTGTCTAGGCACGAAATACATTGATTTAATACAGTTTAAACATGAAATGCATTGATTTAGGAAACATGTTTTTAAATCATTATACTCACCCCATTCCAAAAACTCAGACACATTCTTCTCTCTTCTGAGTGGGGAGTTCATGCACTCATCATAAAGGCAGATGAGAACATCCAGAAGACTTTCCACACTAAAACACTGTCCATTGGACTGGACAGGACCATCCAGGATCAGTTTTTCCAGCTTTTTCAAACGCACTTCTCCAGACATGATTCAAAACGAATGTCAGTCCCAAAACTATACTGTAATGTAATTAAAATTGATTCAGATACGCGAGAACTCTTTGGAGGGGATCTGCAAATGGCTACAAGTGCAATCCACCCATCATCACAGTAAAATGCAGTCACAAAACTGCAGTAAACTCAAAACTAATTTTAATGTCATACCAAATAAAACTTTTCACTACATCTTTTAATGTACTCAGATCAACAAACCACCAAATGAAAAGAAAAAAATATATAAATTTAAGACATTTATCCAAAAAGACCTTGCACTTCTGTTTAAAACTGTAATTTATCTCTTGCGTCTTGTAAATATTAACTTACATTTAAGTGCCTTTTCTCTAGCTACTCAAGCTAACGAGCTAACAACATTCCCGCGACACAATGTATCCCAATTGGTTTTCTCTTATATACATACTAAAAATCGTGTATTAATATTAACAACTACTAGTGTCGAAACATGTCATGTATATAGACTGTTAAACACCCCCAGTTTGTTCAACTTTAACGGGTTAAAATAACTGATGCTAATGATCCGGCTAATAAAGACGTTTGGCTAGCAGGCTAACAGATTTTAGCTCGTCCTCAAAAAGAATTTTCCTCAAAACAAACAGGAATAACATGACACGCCCCCCAAAAGTGATATTTAGGCGTTACGTGTTTGGAAAAGATGGGTAAAATATGTTTATGTCCGCAAAAAGTGAGTTTAGCGAAGTTCCCCAAAGGCACCGATTGAGTGTCGCTTAGTTTTCCATAGTCATTTTCCCAAGAGTAATTCCTTAAAAAGTAAGTCCTGTCGGCGGGATGAAGTCCGTCAGATGATGTTGATGATGGGGTGAAGATGAAGAGGATGAGGAGGAGGATGATGGTGGAGGTGTGGATGCGGGGTGACGGGGTGATTCTCTCTCATCTGCCCGCCGCCGCTGAGTGTGATTCAGGAATGATGAGGAGAAACATGGCGACTAGTCTCTCTCTCTCTCTCTCTTTCTCTCTCTCACTCACACACACACACATACACACACACATTCTCGCACGCACACACAAATCAAAATAAACATACACAGGCGACATGCATATTTACATGGATATAGAGACATTTACATGCCTATAAAACATAACTACAGAAATGGATCATCTCTCAGACACTTTAAACAAATAACATACAAATAAAACAAACCAATGTAGGCTACTTACACATACACAAACAAACAAACAAACAAACACACATGCATATGTAAACGCAGAGACACACTTTTGAAACACACTGAAAGAAACACACGTGTCCATAAACAAAAACATAAATGTGCATCCATAAATACACATGTATACAGGCAAAAATACATAAATACACAGGTCTGTAACAGCTGTTTTGCTTAAGCAGGGAATTTAGGAATGGGGGTGGGGTTTTTGGAGGGGGTAGGGCAGGTTGGGGGTCACAGGTGTTCACACTTTCATTTTTAAGATTATTTTTGTGGTATTAAATATGCTTCTATAGATGATTTAATGTAGTTTAGTTGAATTACTTCGCTTTTGTCATTTATATTGGGAATTAGTTGTCTATCGCTCTATTTATCTGTACTATTTATGTATTTATCTTTATCTTACTTTTATCTATGTTACTTTTTTTTATTTAGTAACATATATTTTAAATTCTAGTCTACACACACACACACACAAAGGAAAAAGTTAACTTTAATTACTGGCTTAAATGTTTAAACAACAAATTTGTGCCAACATCACAACCTGCAGTTATAACTGCACCTTTTTATTGTTTAACCTCTGAAAACTGAAATGAAATATAAATGAATGTGGCTGTGCATATGACCGAATTAATTAAAATTGATTAAATTAAATATGTTTTATGATCAAATAATAAAATCTATATAATAATATAACCAAGCACGCATTTATTTTATCTAAAGTACAGCAACAGTAAAATTGTAAAATATTTTTACTATTTAAAACAACTGTCTTCTATTTTAATATATTTAAAAATATCATTTATTCTATTTATTTCTTTTCATTTATTTCAAAGCTGAATTTTTAGTATCATTACTTCAGAAATCATTGTAATATTCTGATTTGCTGCTCCAAAAAATTATTATTTATTATTATTATGTTGACAACAGCTGAGTATATTTTTTTCAGGTTTCTTTGATGAATAGAAAGTTAAGAAGAACAGCATTTATCTGAAATAGAAATCTTTTGTAACATTACAAATGTCTTTACCATCACTTTTGATCAATTTAAAGCAACTGTGTTAAATAAATGTATTAATTTCTATCATTTATTTCCAGAAAATAACTGACTCAGAGCTTTTGAATGGTATAGTGTATAATGTTTTTGCCTCGTTCTATTTATCAAAGAATCCTGAAAAAATTACTCATCTGTTTTAAACATTGATAATATTAATAATAAAAATCTTTCTTGAAGAGCAAATCAGCATATAGAATGATTTCTGAAGTATCATGTGACACTGAAAACTGGAGAAATGATGCTAAAAATTTAGCTTTGATCACAGGAATAAATTACATTTTAAAATATATGTGACTCTGGACCACAAAACCAGTCATAATGGTAAATTTTTGGAAATTGAGATTTTATACATGAAAGCTGAATAAATAAGCTTTCCATTTATGTATGGTTTATTCGGATAGGACAACATTTGGCAGATTTTCAACTATTTGAAAGTTTGGAATCTGAGGGTGCAAAAAAATCAAAATAGTGAGAAAATCGCCTTCAAAGTTGTCCAAATGAAGTTCTTAGCAATGCATATTATCATTTTAAATACATTTTCATACGTATAGTACATACTGTATGAATGTGCGGTAACACAATTCTGTAAACGCCAGAGCTCCCCCTTGTGGTTGAAAAAATCCACTGAGTCTCTCCAGACAGTTTAAGACTAGTTTCTTGCGAAGACATGGTAAAGCAGCGTCGCCTACTGGTCATTTTAGTGATTCATTTACTACATTTCTAATCGTCTGCATGGAATTCATGAAAACAAGTTGCGAAGAGAATGAATGAAACTGTGTTTTGAAGCAAAGACAGTCAAAGCAGACAGTGTATTAACAGTTTGTCTGGCTGAATAGCTTAATTTGATTTCTATTAGTCTTGATAGTGGATCAAATAAAGCCCTCCATCATAGCAGTAAACATTGAGCACATCTGATGTGTGTAGCTGGGCTGGCTTCAATGAACAGCTTCTATAACGCTCATCATTAACACCTTTTGTGTTTATTGGGGGCTCTTGATTAAAAGGGCTAAAATACAGGACAGTGTTATTGTTGGTTTAATCCTTCTGATCCCTTTTCATATGCAATTAGAAAATGAGAAATACCACTTTCAGTCTAGATCATCTAATTAATTGATGTGCTAGAATCTGCAGCGTGGAGAAATCAAAGAAAGTCAATCGCAACACCCCACCCTCCAAAACAAGCGTCTATAGCTAGAAATAATAGTTTGGCTTAATGAGGCATTGAAAGTCTCAAGCCTAAGATCTATTGTTATGATGGTGTGTATTCAAAACATTAAACCCAATATAATTTTAACTGGACTGTCTCATGAAATATTTTACCATAACAAAAAGTATAGCATTTAAAATGAAGTATTATTAAACTGAATATAATTTAATCTTATTTAATACTGAGACCTCAGTCCAGAAAATAAGTATAACGGTCTACATAATAAATATAAAAATAAAATTAAATAAATTATCACTATTACTACTAATGATATAACAACAAAAATACAAATAGAAAATACTTTATTTTTGTGATTTTAATATTCAAAATATTTCAAATTTACAAAAGCATGTATTAAAATAAATCTAAGACATAAACACATTTATATCTATCTATATAAAAGATAGAAAAGATATATTTAACTTTTACTATAAACTATTAATATTAATAATAATAATAGCTTTCTATCATTATTGATTTGATGTCAAATTGTCACTGTCTTTAATCAAGGAATTTTTTAATGTGCAGGTGAAAGATTTGACAGAGATACAGTTGTGTAAACACATAAATTTTGCATTTTTAACAAGTCTTTAAAACAAATTATTATAATTTTTAATTACATTTACAAAATTATATTAACTGTACAAAAAAAACTATACTAAGTCTTATTAATAATAATAATAATATTAGCTCTCTATCATTATTGATTTTATGTCAAATTGTCACTGTCTTTAATTAAGGATATATATATATTATTTTTTTTTTTTTTTTTTTTTGCATTTTTAATGTCTTTAAAACAAATTCTTATTACTTTTTAAAATTCTTATGTCAGCTTGTGGCAATTACATTGGCAAAATTACATTAGTTGTACAAAAAACAACAACTACTCAATTTTCTTCACATAAATATTCATTTAATTAATTTATGTTTTAGAAATGTTAAATTAATAACTCTAAGATAATAAATGCAATTATAAAACTGCTAAACGGAACTGCTAAATGAATAAATACATAAATATAATGAAGATTTATTATTTTATTTTATTTTACTATGAACATGGCTAGAGTTTTTCAAATATCCAGCTTGGTTTTAATGTTTATTGTTATTTTTTTCATTAATTTATTTTTTGGATTAGACACAAAAATTAATAACATAAAATATTTGTATTATTATTATTAATATATTTCTATCATTATTGATTTGATGTTAAATTGTCACTCTCTTTAATCAAATATTTTTTTAAATGTGCAGGTGAAACCTTTGACAGAGATACATTTGTGTAAACACATACATTTTGCATTTTTAACAAGTCTTTAAAACAAATTCTCATTTTTTTTAAAAATTCTTATGTCAGCTTGTGGCAATTACATTTACAAAATTACATTAGTTGTACAAAAAAAAAAATTCTTCACATAAACATTAATTTAACTTTATATTTTAGATGCATTAAATGAATAACTTTAAAACAATAAATGCAATCATATAACTGCTAAACTGAACTGTTAAATGAATAAATACATAAGTATAGTGAAGATTTATTTTATTTTATTTTATTTTACTACAACTTTTTTGACATTTTTATTAATTATAATTTTTTTTTGATTAGACACAAAATTTAATAACATAAAACCCTTTTTTTAAAGGGTTCTTCATGAATTTTAGGTCTTAAATTTATGTTAGCGAAAATGTGGCTTATCTCTAGTGCTGTTGACTTCATTTGGAATAATAATAGGCATGTTGATTCTTAAACATTGGATTATACTTGTCTTGCCCATCCTGACAAACAGCCCCAGATAATAACACGATTACCATGAAAACGTAGCTGTGTAGCAAGTAAATTTGCTTAGCTGTCTGACGTGACGTGATCCGTCATCAGCCGTTCCTGTGCCGTCATTGTCTGACATCCCAGGACAACCTGCGGCCCCAATACACAATACACAGACTGGGGTAACTTTAGTCCCAGGTTGGCAGGGCAGAAGAGGTCTGAGCAGTCCTGCAATAGTAACAGATAATCACCCCCTTGAGAAACTCCCTCCAATATACATCCCTGAACACACTCCTGGATTTACTGCCTCTGTTTGTGGAATAATGACTCTCCCTCGTAGGACAGCAGGGGTGGGCATTTCTCAATACACTTTCCTCTTGCCTCTGCCCTGCCAAATACACTGCTGTTTTTACCAAAGATGGTTAAAGCAGGAAAGTAGAAGGGCATAAGCTAATAATTTAAAAAATGCAACAAATAACTCAACCATGCATTAAATTGCATTTAGAAAATGTAAACAAATTTGTATTAGCTGCAGAATAAATAAATAAAAGCTAAATTTTCTTTACAAAAAAACACAAACATACACATATATATTATAAAACTGTAGAAAAAATAATAATTTTTTTGAAAAATATATTTGTACATTTTTTTTTACAAATATATGAATACATACAAACATATGGACATAATTAAGATGCATCTGAAAAACTAAAGTCATGAGCAACAATAGATGGCCTAAATGGGACATGGCTTTGAAGGGTGTCTTTTTTAGGTTGTCTCCCCTTTGTTAGAGGTGTGAAGAGCCAGACGACATGGGGAGGGGAGGGGGGTGTCAACTGTATATAAGCCCTGAGAGACTCTGAGAGTCATTCATTCAATCAGGAGAGCGACACTGGCATCACTACATCAGGCATGGCTTTGCTCATCCAGCTGTTCATTTGCGCCACAGTGATCTCATTCACAGAGGGATTCGACCATGAGGATATGAAGCAGGCCATGCTCCAAAAACTCGGACTAACCGAACTCCCCAGGATTCAGAAGAGAGATTTGGACAATCTAGTCATCCCAGCTCACATCAAGAACAAATATCTGTCCATGCTGAAACTCCATCACAAGCGCAGGAGGAGATCCCTGCCAAGCCTGGCGGGAATTCTTAGAGGAATCCAAGGGAATGCAGGTGGGTTACATTTGTGAAGTTTAAAAAATGTGCACATTGTGTTCTATATTTTATTATTAGTTAATGTACACTATCAGTCAAAAGTTTTTGAACAGTAAGATTTTAATGTTAGTCTCTTCTGCTCACTTCTGAATTTATTTGATTCAAAATACAGCAAAAGCAGTAATATTGTGAAATGTTTTTACTATTTAAAATAACTGCTTTCTATTTGAATATATTTTAAAATGTAATTACTGAGAATGTATAATTACTTCAGCCTTCAGTATCACATGATCTGTCAGAAATAATTTTAATATGCTGATTTGCTATTCAAGAAACATTTTTTTTATTATCTTCATTTTTCAGGATTCTTTGATGAATAGAAAGATCCAGTGAGCAGTATTTTATGTTAAATAAAAAACGTTCTGAACATTACACACTAAGTGTCATTGTATATATATTATTATATTATAGAAATTATATAAATGAATACTTTTATTTAGCAAGGATGCTTTAAATTGATCAAAAGTGAAAACATTTATAATGTTACAAAAGATTTCTATTTCAGATAAAAGCTGTACTTCTGAACTTTTTATTCATCAAAGAAACCTGAAAAAATGCTTAACATAATAATAATAATAAATGTTTTTGAGCAGCAAATCTGAATATTAGAATAATTTCTAAAGGATCATGTGACACTGAAAACTAGAATTTAACTTTGAAATCACAGGGATAAATTACATTATAATATATTCAAAATAGAAAACAGTTATTTTAAATAGTAAAAATATTTCTAAATTTTACTGTTTTTGCTGTACATTGGATCAAATAAATTTATTTTATTTATATAAAATCTTTCTGTTTAAAAACTTTTGACTGGTAGTGTATGCTTTAGAAATAATAAATAAATTATCATAAATAGTGTAATTATTTGAAATAGACTAAACCGATCAATAAAAGCATAAATACATGAAGTAGACTTGCAAACTTTTTTAAAAAACAGTAACAAAGTACATAATACTCTGTATTTTAATATTAGATAATGTGTTTGAAACCATGAACTAACAATAATGAATGCAACAAATAACTGGACTACACTAATAAAATTTACAATTTATTTATAGATATTTTTTCTTAATTGATGTTAATGTAAATATATTGATATAAAGAGCTGTTAATGTTAAAAGTGTGTTAATGTGTCAAAACAACATTAAATAAAATGAATAACTGACTATTGTATTAATTGACTTCATATTAACTATTGCAACTAATTAACTTTGTTATTAATTGCTTACTTTGTGTTTTAAAATGCTGTCAAAATTACAATTTATAACAACATAGCAAGTTTTTTTTAGTTTTTATTATTATACCAAATTTCAAAAAAGCTTGCTAAAACATTAAAACATTTTATTATTATTTTTTTTTACAGTGCATCTGTCTTATAATCTAACGAGTTCTCTGTTTTTGACAGATATAACAGGAGAAATCAAGTACTCTGACACAACCCGTCAGCGTCTTGTGTTTGACATGGAGGCCAGACTGCAAGAAAACACTGAGGTCACTATGGCAGAACTGAAACTTTTCCAAACAGCTGCACAGAATCCATCCAAACCTGAGCGAAGGCACCACAGACCCATTAACAACGCCAGAGTGAGCATCTACTGGGTGGAAGTGCTGGGAAACGGCTCAAACAGGACATCACTTGTTGACTCAAGGTACATCAGATGCCCAAAATACAATAAAAACATGAATATATACACATGTACAATTTTATATTTCATGAATGGGAACTTATGAGTCCATATTCACTATTTTATAGACTGGTTCCTATTCATGAGTCTGGCTGGAGGAGCTTTGACGTGACTCAGGCCATTCATTACTGGTCTAAATCCCAAAAGAAAACACCTCTGCATCTGGAGGTGTGGACTGAAGGAGAGAGACCTGGTAGCTATGCAGCTGAAATGGCCAAAAGAGTGCGTTTTGCCACGCAGGATCCAAAAGAAAACACCCTGGAGAAAGATATGGGTGCACCCGAACTTGTGTTTTACACTCTAAACCTGGATGAATATGGGTGAGTGTTGTTATTAAACTGCTTTTTTATTTAATTTGCATGACTTGCATTGAACTTGCCCCTTGTCAATCATATATTCCTCAACTAAAATCCTATTTCAATGTCAACAGATCTCAGGGGAACTGTAACTCCAGCCCAAACAGCAGTAAGTGCTGTCGGGAGGAGCATTTCATCAATTTCCGTGAACTGACCTGGACTCAGTACTGGATCATTGAGCCGGCTGGGTACCAGGCCTTCAGATGCGCTGGAGGATGCAAACAGCCCAAACGTGGTTATTATGGATACGGACAGAGGACTTGTGCGGTGATGGAAAGTGCGCCGCTGCCCATGATGTACCTGGTGAAAAAGGGAGATTACACTGAAATCGAGGTGGCAGAGTTCCCGAATATGATTGTTGAGAAGTGTGGCTGCTCCATGGATAAAATCCCTCCAGTCTGAGACTGTCTCGTGGGTTGCTCTCAAATGAGAGGTGGCGTTATAATTCAAATGAAATGTCTCATAGTTATTGAACTGATATTCACATTTTACAAATCCCCACTGAGCACTTGAAAATCTAATTATTTATGAATATTCATTTATGTAATGTAGGCATTTGAAATTGCCTGTTGTTTGATGTCTTTTCTGAAAAATAAAATAAGTAATTTTATATTTATGAGTTTTTCATTTTAACACAATTCACACTAGTCATTATATTAGTTTTAATATGATAGGTTACATGCATTAAAACAAGATATACAATATTTTTCATCTATTAAATTTGAAAAGAAAATAAGAAACAACTTAAAAAGAAAGCGAAACAACAAATACAAAATTCACAATATATGTGACCCTGGACCACAAAACCAGTTTTAAGTAGCACGGGTATATTTGTAGCAATCGCCAAAAATACATTGTATGGGTCAAAATTATCTTTTTTTCTGCCAAAAATTATTAGGATATTAAGTAAAGATCATGTTCCATGAAGATATTTTGTAAATTTTCTACCATAAATATATCAAAACTTAATTTTTGATCAGTAATATGCTATGAACTGTATTTGGACAACTTAAAAAACAAACAAACAAACAAACAAACAAAAAAACATTACATTTAAAAACAAATATATATTTTCTCAATATTTTTTTTCACGATTTAATTTTTTTTCCCAGATTTTCAAATAGTTGTATCTCTGCCAAATATTGTCATATCCTAGCAAACTATAAATCAATGAAAAGCTAATTTATTCACCCTTTAGATTATGTATTAATCTCAATTTCTAAAAATGTACCCTTATGACTGGTTTTGTGGTCCACTGTCACATATATTGAAATATATTCAGACAAAGGTGTGAGACATGCTGTTATTTCAAGTGGGTGACGGAGACCTCTAGTGGTGAACGAACCTACTCCACTGAATTCACACACAAATTTGATCATAGAATATAAACCATCCTGTTACTGATTCTTGAGAAATAATTAAAACATGTGCCACACCTTTACCTGCCATGAGATTTTATAACATTTGCACTTTGAAAATAATCCATTATTATTAAAATAAACCATTTCATTTATTTTGTTTTTATCTTATCAAAATCATGACAATATATTTTCACTCACTACCTCTAAAATCTTTTGACCTCAGACCTAAACTCAATACTTCATATAGATCTTAATACATACATTTAACAACAACAACAACAACAACAACAACAGAAATACACATATATACACAAGTCAAAAGTTTTTGAACAGTAAGATTTTTTACTATTTAAAGTAAAAAGCTAATTTCAAATTCAAAGCTAAATTTTCAGCATTATTACTCCAGTTTTCAGTGTCACATGATCCTTCAGAAATCATTCTAACATGGTGATTTGTTGCTAAACATTTATTAATATTATTATTAATATTAATATCATCATGATCATCAATATTTAAAACAGTTCAGGATTCTTTAATGAATTCAGCTTGATCAGCTTTGAAATCACAGGAATAAATTAAATAAAGTAAAGTGAAAAAAGTGAAAGTGACGAGACGTGAGGCCAAGTATGGTGACCCATACTAGGAATTTGTGCTCTGCATTTAACCCATCCAAGTGCACACACACAGTAGTGAACACACACACACACACCGTGAACATACACCCGGAGCAGTGGGCAGCCATTGCATTGCTGCGGCGCCCGGGGAGCAGTTGGGGGGTTCGGTGCCTTGCTCAAGGGTCTCACCTCAGTCGTGGTATTGACGATGGAGAGAGCGCTGGATATTCACTCCCCCCACCGTCAATCCCTGCCGGACCTGGGACTCGAACTCGCAACCTCTTGGTTACAAGTCAGACTCCCTAACCATTAGGCCACGGCTGCCCCTTAGCAGCCGTGGCCTAATGGTAAAAGCAGTTGCCCCGCATTCTGTTAGTGAAGCATCGGTTGTGATCACTTCCCAACGAGAAGGCGCAACTCTGGCAGCTAACATCCCCATCGGTTGTAAAAGAACACCATAAGGTATCCTTGTTCCCAGACGGAAACGAGTGAACAACTAAAGAATACTAACTGTCCAAGTGTGAGACAGTGTGGCAGACATTGTGACAGAATTGAGCATCATTCCTAAGAAGGTTATGGTCTGCTCTGGAACCAAATGACTTTTTGTCTCATTCACAGTAAGACCTAGCTTCTGTATGTGCTCCAGAACAGTCTCTGTATCGAGAATGTGCACTCTCGTTGGGGCGCAGAGTAGCCAATTGTCCAAGTAAGGCAGAATCCTCATGCCCTTGGACCAAAGAGGAGATAGAGCTGCACTCACAAATCTCGTAAAAACATGAGGAGCGAGAGACAGACCAAATAGCAGGACCAAAACTTTAGGAACACACTAAGGCATCGAAGATCCAGAATTGGCCATAAACCATCATCCTTTTTTGGAACAAGGTAGTATGTTGAGTAAAAATTATCCCTCTGTCTGAGAAGGGAATTTTTCTATGGCTCCCTTCAATAACAGCAAACAAATTTCCATGGAAAGGGCCACTGAACTGGTTGCATCTTTGACGATGAGTAATATTAGAATAAGGAAAGAGTATACAGCAGTGTGAGATAAAGACAGAAATGATGGTGTGTTTTTTTCTCATCTGTGTGTGTCTGACTTGTTTCTCACAGAAAGTGGTTTAATCTCACAAAGAGACACAGAACTACCAGAATAACAAACCCTGAAGCCAGCATAGAGGGGTTCAGTGAATGTGGTGTTGAATGTGTGTAAGTGTGTGAGTGTGTGTGCATCAGAGACGCTGTAGAAGGACAGACGGCCAGCCGACCAGTCCAGATAAACTCCTACTCTGTTAGAGCGATGTGAAGGGGGAGGTATGGCTGTTTTCTTATTATTGTGTCTGACAAAGAATTTGTAATTATTCCAGATCAGACTCCAGGACTTTTCATTGCATCCAAACCTACATTCATCATTCTTTCCTTTCCGGCTGATTCCTTTATATGTCACTGATATATCAAGCTTCCCATTCCATTCAGCCTCCCAGTAACAGCGTCCAGTCAGACCCTCTCTACACAGAACCTGAGGAAATTTCTCAAATCTCTCTGGATGATTGGGATACGGCTGGTTCTTTTTCACATGTTCTACTTTTCTGTTCCTCTCGGACAGTGAGAGACATGTGTTTGCTGTGTTTAAATCCAGTGTGAGATTGTAGATATCTGAACACAAGAAGAGAGGTTATAACATTAATAACACAACAAAACAACAATAATTAAAGTATGTGTCTCTGAGATAGAGAGACTTACATTTTTGTATTCCTGCTACAATCCTGAACTCTCCTCCATGATCCACACTATAAAAACAAATCATCAAATTCATTTTTCATGAAAATTCTACAAAAAACTGGTATATTTAAAGTCTGCTGAATTGGAATGACTAATTTTGTACTTAATGCACTTTATTTGTGTGAAAGAAGTGCTGAAAAGTCCAACTAAAGATATATAAGTATATTTCATTGTGCTAAAGAGGAACTATTGCAAGTATACTTCAGGTACACTTTAAATATTTTGTATTCGATTCGATGTTATTTAAAGATCATACTTCCCTCATCAATAGTGACATTAACATATTTTAGGCTTAAGAAATGTGCATTGTGCACAAGGAGCACTCCAAATAAACTTTAATTACAATTTTTATATCAGTAATTTTTGGCTATGTGTATTTTTTTTTTACTAGGGAAAAGCCTTTCAAAATCATTTAACAATCTTATTCATTCCAAACTTATGGCCGGTAATGTACATTTGAGTTTTCAGTGAGTTACATATGTGCTACACATGTACAAACACACATGACAGGATGTTTGTTAGTGCTGAACATACTTGAGTTTTTCCAGTCTGTAGTTTGGATCGGAGAGCAGCTTGACTAGTGATTGTCCTGGGTGATTGTAGCTCAGATCCAGCTCTCTCAGGTGTGAGGGGTTTGAACTCAGAGCTGAAGCCAGATAACGACAGCCTTCCTCTGTCACCATGCAGGCAGATAATCTACAAACACACATACAAACACTTAACATCACCCTGGAGATCATATTGAACTGATTCACACATAGGAGTGTTCAGATTCCTGTAATTTTGCTTTAAATCAAATGATTTATTGAAGCATTTTTTATCCACAGATCACTGATTACAGATTCACTTTTGATAGAATAACTAATGTGTTCCTAGTGTGTTTAGTCTTTTACTGTCTCAGTGTTGATTAAGCAATATCTCTGTAGAGGTATACTTTGCTCAGGTGGCTGAAAATGTAAAAGCTCCTCTGGGTCCCCCCAGTCTGACAATGCCAAGGCCCAAAAGGTCCTGTTGTTTTTATTACCTTAGTACGTTGAGTTGACAGTTCAAACTCTTCAGTCCATCAGACAGAAGCTTCACTCCTGAATCTTGCAGATCATTGTGACTTAGGTCCAGCTCTCTCAGTGAGGAGCTTGATTGTAGAGATGAAGACAAACTTTCACAGCACTGACCAGTGAGATTACAGTCAGTGAGTCTAAAACACAGGAGAATATATGGTTTAATATCTCAATTATATTTATTTATTTTTGGTTCCTTTACCTTCGTAGGCTCTCTACGATAACAGACATAGCTCTGTGTTAACCGAAAAATAACTGGACACTTCAGAATGAATGTCAGTCAGACATGCAATAAAGCACTTTAACATAATGTATTTCAGCTTCTGATTTTCCTTTAAATTATTGTCATGACAAAGAAAAAGGTTTATGATTATGAAAATGGTCATGATTTGATGGAGGAATTACAATGTTACTATGCCTCAACAAAACAGACACATTCAGTTTAATCTCCAATCAAATCAATTAATACTCACAGAGCTTTTCTGCAGTTCACTACAGCTGGTATCAGTCTCCTTCTACCCTCATCTGATGTGTTGTATTTCTTCAGATCAAACTCATCCAGCACCTCCTCTGATATCTGAAGCATGTAAGTAATTGCTGAGCAGTGAGATACAGAGAATTGATTCACTGAGTGATTCTCTGATTTCACAAACTCCTGAATATCTCTGTACAGAGTCTGGTCCTTCATTTCCAGCAGACAGAGAAAAAGATTGATGCATCTCTCAACTGAGAGATGTTGACTTCTCATAAAATAATGATCACTCTTGATTCTGTTTTGAATGTACCATTTTGCCCCCTGAGTTGTTCACTGTGCGTGTCAGTAGATTCTGTAAAAGTCTCTGATTGGACTCCAGTGTGACGCCTAACAAGAATCGCAGGAAAAGATCCAGGTGTCCGTTATTACTCTTTAAGGATTTATCAACAGCTGCTTGTAGTAGCTCATCCAGAGAGATTTTAATACCATACTGCTGAAATTCTTCAAGCTGAATAGTTCCACACATCCCTGAATGTGTCGATATAAAGTCCAAACCACGCAGAATCGATACCAGTGATTTCTCATTCTCAACTACATGTGTGTATAACACATAGAAAGCAGCCAGAAACTCCTGAAAGCTCAGATGTATGAAGCAGTAGACTTTCCTCTGATGAATCACAGATTCCTGCTTAAAGATCTCAGTGCAAATCCCAGAATACACAGAGGCATCAGTGACATTTATACTGCTCTTTCTCAGGTCCTCCTCATAGAACATCACATTGCCCTTCATCAGCTGACTGAAAGCCAATTCAGCAAGTTTCACAATCATGTCTCTGTTGGAATCCAGGAGTTTCTTTGTATTTCTCTCATCATACTTCTCATTCCTCATGTTGATCTGAGTCAGCAGGAAGTGGATGTACATTTCAGTTAGAGTTTGAGGGATTTCTGCACGCTCATTTTGTTTCAGGAGGTTTTGAAGCACAGTGGCTGTGATCCAGCAGAAGACAGGTATGTCTGATGATGTTGAGGCTTCTTGATCTTCTAATGTGTGAGATGATTCTGCTGGCTTGATGCTCATCACTGATTCTCTTTCTGAAATATTCCTCTTTCTGAGGCTCAGTGAATCCCTGAATTTCTGTCACACGGTTGATGTATTTTGAGGGGATCTGACTGGCTGCTGCTGGTCTGGAGGTGATCCAGATGAGAGCAGAGGGAAGCAGCTCTCCTCCGATGAGGTTTGACATCAACACACCCACTGATGAAGACTTATTCATATCACACACTCTCTCATTGCCTGACAACCATCTGAATAGTGTAATTCTGCTTTCATCCAAACCATCAAAGACGAACACAACTTTACACTCTTCATAAATCTTTGAGTCCAGATCTTGAAGTTCAGGATGAAAGTCCAGCAGAAGTCTGTGAAGACTGTACTGGTGTTCTTTAATCAGGTTCAGCTCTCGAAATGGAAGCACAAACATGAAATCTACATCCTGATTGGCTTTTCCCTCGGTCCAGTCCAGAACTTCTGCACAGAGACAGTTTTTCCAATTCCAGCGATGCCTTTAGTAAGAACAGTCTTGATTTTGTCTTTCTCCTCACATCTTGGTTCATGTAAGGGTTTAAAGATGTCATTGCAGTAGATTGGAGTGTCTTGTGGTCTGGCTGTTTTCTCCATCTGTAAAACCTCATGTTCTTCATTTACCCCTTCACTCTCTCCCTCTATGATGTAGAGTTGTGTGTAGATCCTGTTCAGGAGGGTTCGATTCTCTTCTAGTTTGACTCCCTCAAATAATCTCTCATACTTGTTCTTCATGCTGGTTTTGTGTTGGTCTTTGACTCTCTGTATGATGAGGGTCTGGAGTCAGTGCAGGTCAGATGGGGCATCACTGGTCTGATCGCATCATCTCTCTTCACTCTGCAGAAACAGTTGTTTGTTTGTTTGTGATGTATTGACTTGTCAGGTTTTTTTGTATACTGATAATATATAATATAATACGTTTTTAATGTATTTTCGACAAAACCTCTAAATTTAATTCAGGTCTGAATTCATTAAGAATCTTTTCAAAGGTTTTGAAACAGAAAGATGAAATAAAACAACTGACTGAAAAGTATTTACAAATGTTTCTGACACATCAAATTCTAAGATCTGATTTCAACCACAGTTTCAGATCACTTTAATAGTGCTTTCAGTTTTAACAAGCCTATAGATTTAACATGCTACTAACATTGCCTAAAGAAGCAAAGACAATGCTCGTGCTGATACTCACTCAGAGTAAGAGGTCATTCGTCCAGCATTGAGATTAGGAGGGATCCCCATGGACCAGTCACTCTTCATAGACACACAGCTGGGCTCTGGATATGCTGCTTTACTTGTTGAAACAGAAACCTCCTCCTTTCTCATTTTACCGCCAGCACTACTGACACACAGAACAGATATACAGTATACTTCATTAAGGACCAAATATAAAATCAAATATAAATACTTAAAATCTAAAGCTGCTTTTTCAGCACTGATAATATTGTGGCGGTCTGGTCACCCATCCATGCAGTCACGCTTACAGGAAGAACAAGATGTAGTGCAACAAGTGGCTACAAGGATGTCCCAGTCAGTAAAATTGTACTCACTCAGGCTCAGTGGTCACTGTTCCAGCACTGAGATTAGGAGGGATCCCTATGGACCAGCAGCTCCTCATAGACACACAGCTGGGTTCTGGAGATGCTGCACCCTTCTTCTCCTCTCTCTTCTTACAGAGACTCATTTTATAAACAGTGCTATTGAAACACATCACAGATATATACAACTAACATTTTTAGACATAAATGACTAAAATAATAAATAAATAATAAATATAAATTCAGAATGATGGTCAGCATGATGGTCAAAATGACTGTCAGGAATAAAATATTATTCCAAAAACACTGATATAAAGCATTTTTACATGAGCATATTTCTGTAACCACAAAACCAAACAGAATTTTTATCAGTTTGAAAGAAAAACTAACTCTAGAGAATAAAGCATTAAAACAGACTGACATTAAATTACGATTAATGATAAATGACAATTGTTAGATCGCTGTCCCCATGCCTAGACAATTAAGATCCAGCCCCGGATGCCAAATCTCGTCAGAAAATATCAGAGCAACTTGTCAGCAGGGTAGTCGAATACCCAAACCCTGTTAACAGGAGGTCTTGTCTGGTACCCAAAATACCCAAAACACTTTTAACAGTCTTCTGTCAGCCAAGAAGTTGACTGAGGAAAAACCAGTGAAAGTGAAGAGCAGAAGCAGGAGACGAAGTAATGATGATAAAAAGGAGCTTTGAATAGAGTTTATTGAATAGTCTTAGTTGCGTATGTCTCAATGCTCAGACTTCATCTGAAGAACACAAATCCAACAAGTATTGTTATACCAAACGTCTTCACAACAACATCCCATAAACCTTGAGGGTCACAAACACTCCCTCATATGTCTTATTCATGAAGACAAACAGCCCTTGAAACCACACAGTCATAAGACTAAACAACTATGGAAAAATATATATACAAAAAAACAACAATAATATAATATAAATGACTAATCAATTAATGAATCAATGTAATGGATATATATGACTATAATGACTATTATAAATGATTAAATGGAATAATAAAATGATTAAATGATAAATGGTTATAAATGAATAAAGGAATGGAGAATATAAAAAAGAAAGTAAAACACAATACAAATGTTTGGTTGCTCTCATGAAGCAAAACACACACAATTAGCATTTGAGGATAATCAGATCCTTCAAAATGAATGCAATAATATGTTGGCTAAAACCTACCTTATTAAGAACATCAAGCACAAACTTCATTCAGTTAATAAATCCATTCTGTCTCTAGATAGCAGCATTAAACTTATCTGTTTTTCAAATTCATTTACTCATTCACTATTAGCTTTTCTGTCCTGATGTTGTTCATGTTCCATTCACATGATATGAGTCTTTTGAAATAGTGTAACTTTGATAAACTGGTTGAGCTGGTTTACATTTTACCTGTAAAATGTCAGCTGTGGGTAAAACACCTGTACAGGTGAAGGAGTTTTCTTCATTCTGAATATGTTCACACTCCATCCAAATGCCCTTACTTTATCTGTACTAGAGTGACAATAACAAGCCTTAGGCTACATAAACATTAAATATAGGCTACTATTGTTTTCAGAAAACACCAACAAGCACTAACGTGATATTTCATTATCACATTTCATTATAAATAAATCAATGCTCGTCACAAGTTACATATATTATGTATTTATATTAAATCTTTCATTGATTAAATAATAACGTCTCTTAACTGAAAAAAGAAGAAGAAAATCATATAGTATACAGACAATACACTGAACGAAAAGTGGGTGACTGAGACCTCTGGTGGTGAGATAAATGTACTGCACTGACTTCACACACTCATTTGACCTACAAATAACCAACCATCCTCGTCATTAATATTGGTATGATACAACACGTACAGAAAATAGCAAGATTTCGATTTTAAAATGAATCAGAGAATCACTGAAATAATTTTAACACAAATGTAGCCTTCTGTTTGATTTAATTTTCTATATAAAAATGATATTACCTTATCACACACTGCCTCTAACACCTCCTGTACTCAGAACTTCAGCTCCACTGATGTATATAAAATTAGCTTCTTTCATCTGTCAGGGCATAGTAATGTTTTTGTAAAATATACATATGTATATTTTCATTTCATATATATATATATATATATAAAAATCATAAGCTATTACAATTATATTACTTTTTGATGACAATTCTATATTTGCCATATATGTTTGACACTTTATTTTCTTTATTTTCACTATATTTTTTATTTTTATAAACATAGAGACTTACATTTTTGTATTTCTGCTACAATCCTGAACTCTCCTCCATGATCCACACTATAAAAACAAATCATCAAATTCATTTTTCATGAAAATTTTACAAAAAACAGATTCCTGTCACACCTTTGATGTTTCAAACAACTTATAAATCTCTCATTATGCAATATTATCACCAAATATTGGATTCATTCTTTTTGTCAAATTGATTTCTTTCATTTAGGACTGGTTTTAAAAGAAAACTTTGCAATTAAACATTAAAGCACACTAGTGTGAGAAACAATTTTTTCATAATTCTTTATCTCATATTGTAAATATTATTCATTATAATTTTTTTTTTTTTTTCCACTCAAAAAATTAGGTGCCTACTTTTGGATAAATGAAAATGCAAACAGATAAATCAGATGCAAATAGAAACACAAAACCAGTCCTAAATGAAGGAAAACAAGTTGACAAAAGACTGTATCCAATATTTGGTGATAATATAGCATAATGAGAGATTTTTAAGCAATTGTTTGGAGTCCGGTCATTTTTTGACCAGGAACACCACAAGTGTGACTTTTTGTAATTTTGTTCAAAATAAAAGCATTTAAAAGCAAACTTCCTGATTAAACATTAAAGCACACTAGTGTGATAAACTGCTAATTTTTTTTATTTTTTTGTTTAATATTGTGAGTCCGGTCATTTTTGACTGGGAAGTGTGACTAGGTGAAATAAAACCCACAAAAATCACAAAAATTCCCAAAAATGTTTGAGAAGTACTTATACCCGGTGTGAACAAAGTCAGTAAATTTGAGTCTAATGCGATAATGTTAACTAGTATTTTCAGGTAAAAGAATATCTTCTCTGGGGCAGTTTCACCCAAACACAACCAGAGGGTTAATGCACTTTAATTGTGTGAAAGAAGTGCTGAAATCCAACTAAAGATATACTACTTACGTATATTTGATTGTGCTAAAGTGGAACTATTGCAGGTATTCTTCAGGTAGCTACACTTTAAATATTTTGTATTTAAAGACCAAAATTATTTAAAGAGCATACTTCCCTCATCAATAGTGACATTAACATATTTTAGGCTTAAGAAATGTGCATTGTGCACAAGTAGCACTCCAAATAAACTTTAATTACAATTTTTATATCAGTAATTTTCAGCAATGTGTCAGTAAATATATTAATAGAATTGAACTATACTTATTATAAAACAAATGCATTTTTTTTTTTTTTACTAGGGAAAAGCCTTTCAAAATCATTTAACAATCTTATTCATTCCAAACTTATGGCTGGTAGTGTACATTTGAGTTTTCAGTGATTTACATATGTGCTACACATGTACAGACACACATGACAGGATGTTTGTTAATGCTGAACATACTTGAGTTTTTCCAGTCTATAGTTTGGATCGCTATATCTTGAATGACTGTCAATTAGTGATGTGACATTTGAACCGAGGCATCAGAGCTTGTGTTAACAGAGCTTGTGTCACTTTGCTTGAATACTCCACCCCAAAATGAAAATGTTGTCATTAATCATTTGTCGTTCCAAAACCGTAAAAAGTTTGATCATCTTCGGAACACAATTTAGGATATTTTGGATGAAAACCAGTTGTTTTTTGACTGTCCCATTGACTGCCAAGTAAACAACACTGTCAAGGCCCAGAAACATATGAAAGACGTTGTCAAAATAGTCCATCTGCCGTCAGTGGTTCAACCATAATTTTATGAAGCTACGAGAATACTTTTTGTATACAAAGAAAACAAAAATAATGACTTTAGTCAACAATTTGTCTCCTCTATGTCACCGTAGTGCCATTTTGGCTACAGATACATTTTCTATGTGTATTTACGCTTTGATTCAAACAAAAACGGTGTATCTGTGTGTTGTGGATACAGAACAGCGTACGTTGTTTACGTCCAGTGAAAATGGCGCTACGGTGACATAGAGGAGACGAATTGTTGACTAAATTCGTTATTTTTGTTTTCTTTGCGTACAAAAAGTATTCTCACAGTCAAGGGGACAATCAAAAAGCTACCGGTTTTCATCCATAATATCCTACATTTTGTTCTGAAGATGATCTAACCATTTATGGGTTTGGAACAACATGGGGGTAAGTGATTAATGAAAAAATTTCCAATTTGTGGTGGAGTATCCCTTTAAGGGGTATGCCAGATGGAGCCTTGATTCAAGGCTTATGTTGTTAACGTAGAAATCCCAAAACCAGTGACAAACAAAACCTCAGTTTCTGTCCAGTACCATGCGTGATTCACTTTGCGTGTTGGAATGTTCGAACCCCCAGATCTTATTCATATTTATTTCATTATATTTTTAAATACTCAGTCAAACAAGTAACATGAAAATACAAATTATATCAGGAAAATTAAATATTTGCCATACGCAATTCATATATGTGTACATTATTCTTCTATTACATCATATTGATATTTGTACTGGTATTTAATTGCACAATTTAATAGGTAAATTAATTAATTACACACACTGTTACGCTTTTATTTGTGCACATAATATGAATTGATCTTTGGAATTTGTGGTGAATGCTGCTTTCGACACTTTCACATCATTTGCCGAAACAGTCAGAGGAAATTCTCTGTGCTTCACGAGTCTTTATTTGCCCATCAGTACTGTCAACTGCTGAATGAATGAGTGTCACCGCTTGTTTACTTTGAACTGGAAGACGCTCCCACATTTGGCGCAAGGCCTCATGGAGTGTAGGAAACTTGTGGATAATAGAGAACTGGATTGCTCATGACGCCATAAAAGTGAAGCCACCATGCCACCATATTACTATTCCCTAGTGTTTGCATACATTCAATTGAATGTATAGAAAATCATATGAGTTTAATGAGAAAACCTCTCATAACAAGTCAGCGTTTTTATATCTGAAGTCTCACTTTGTATTTTCACAATGCTAACATCATAAGCATGTAAACGGTTATGTGTTTAATGTTGGGAATTCCATCTGCTTATTAAAAATGTATGTTCACATAGCCTACATTACAGTCACGTACATCAGATGAACATGATAAACATTGGATGTTCAACATATCTTTACAAGTGAAAGTGCTCATTCAGAAATCTGAATTCAATGATGGTACTAGTATTATCCACAGTAGTACAGCCATAACGATAGCAATCCTGTTTAACCAATCCCGCATTGAGATTATGACCACCTACCTTATTAACATACGGACACAGAAATAAATAAATGTAGAAATGCATAAATAAATGTAGAAAAACATGAATACATGTAGAAAGAGCACAAAAGAAGTACAATTAAAAATGTCACTTTTCACTAAATTATTTATTTATTTATTTATGCATATCTGCATTTATTGATTTATTATTTAATCATTTAATTGTTTATTTATTCATTTATGTATTTCTACATTTATTTCAGCATTTATTTGTTTATGTATTTCTACATTTATTTATTTCTTCATTAATTTTTTTATTTTTACATTAATTTATGTATTTATTAATTTATTTATTTATACTTAAGTCATTTCTCGTCCTCCAAGTTTATCACATCACCTCTTTTGCCACTTTCACTCACAGTGTGCACAAAAAAATCAAAATTGTTTATCACATTTATACACCTTTTTCCTGAGTAACCAATGAGCGGCACCATGATGGATTCTAACTTCCATTTGGGTGCTTTCGTGTTGCAGTCTCCACAGTAATCCATATTAAAATGGGGTAAAAAAGATTGACTGAACTGAAACTTTTTCAATGTAACTAAATATAAAAATGTGTGCAGGTTCAAATGTTATATTATCATCTCAGAAAATATGTTACCAGAAATGTAAAGCACCATTCCAGCTGGGTGAATCTTTTGGTGGATGCTCACTAAGGGTCAGATTGTCACTACTTTATCAAGGGTTTTGTCTATGGACCAGTCACTCTTCACAGACACACAGCTGGGTTCTGGAGATGCTGCTTTATGTGTGTGTGAACATCCTCCTCCTCCTGTCTCTTCTCATAGAGACTCATTTTACAGCCAGTACTTTAGAAATGGAAAATAAACGGAATACAGGTAAAACAATTTAAATAATTAACATTAAAATAATGCAAATGAACGCCCATGTGTTTCTGTTCCTGTTAATAGCAAATGTTATCTATAATAATCTTGTTTGTTATCTACAGTCAAACCAAAATGTATTCAGACACAGTTCAACATTTCTCACATTATCACAGTTTATTCACAATAATTTAAAAAAGGTAATAAAATATGTGAAGAACTCAACATTTAAACTGTGTCAGAACAAATTAATCTTGATAATGTCAGTTAGTTTAGCAAAACCATGGTTAATTTTTGGTCACCATGGCTTAACTATATTAACCATGTGTTTTTATTTTTTATTTTTTTATTTGTAGTAAACCATGGTTAATTCAATCATGGTAAATATCAGGGATGTGATTTTCTGCATTTTCGCCCAAACACCTATTATCAATGACACAATTTACCTCTTTCGATCTTTTCACTTCCTGATTCTTAAATACAACCCTGATTCTGTGAACAGCTGTTGCCACCCTGATGTTCATCTCTGGGAAATCACTCTTACATATTTACACTAATTACTGCAGGACTTTTGAATAATTTATAGCAATAGAAAACTATTGATGCATGCGTGTTAATATATTTCACTGAATGCAAAATCCAACTGAATTTGATCAGCAATGACTTATAGGCCAAAATAAGAAATATTCTTACCAGAGACTAAAACATCTGAAAATAATCTTAACATTACAGTAGTATTCTATCTGACATAAAAACATAAGCAATAACAGATTCATATTGATTTACCAATACACAAGAATGCCTCAACAGTGAAGATCATCAAACACAAACTTTAGTTCATAAATCCTTTCTGTCTCTAGACAGCATTAACTGACCTGCTCTTAAATTCATTAACATTATTCACAAGCTTTTCTCTCCTGAAGTTGTTCACATTCTTCCTTTTACAAAATGGAGCCAGCTGATTCACTTTTGGCAGGTTAACAGGTTAACATGGTGAAACATTTACCAGCTGGAGAGGAAACCAATGCTGTATAAAACACCTGCACAGGTGAAGCAGTTTAACTAATTTGTGAATATGTCCACATCCAATCTAAACACAAACGTGTGTTTTTACAGTAATGCTCTCACTTTACCTGACAACAACAGCTTGAAATCCATAAACACTATATCTACCATTTAGAAGGAGCAAGCTCTGCAGTAAAGTGATATGTTTAAAATGGCAGGTAAGAACAAAATCATAATCTAATGCTAATGTTTTTCTCAAGTCTGAAAGAATAAGTTATTTACCAGTAGGTTTACATTTGTTAAAGGCTTCAAATTTGTTCGAAGGCTTGTGTGCTGCTGGTTGATGGTAGACAAACCACAAGATTTATATATTGCTTTTATAGGCCTACAACAGCTCAAGAAACAATTATATAATATTGACTAACTTACATTTTAGACACAATATCATATTTCTTTGTCTAGCTCTGACTGCAGCAACGACTGCATTACTCCAGTCATCAGTGTCACATGATCGTTCAGAAATCTAATATGCTAATAATAAATCTGCAAAAATGTCAACAATTCTGTGTTTTTCTGTCAATAGGTGCTGTGTGTACATTAATGAGGAAAAAAAATGAACTTAAATGATTTTAGCAAATGGCTGCAATATAACAAAGAGTGAAAAATTTAAGGGCGTCTGAATACTTTCCGTACCCACTGTATATATATATATATATATATATATATATATATTAAATTATAACCTTTTTTGGTAAAAATTATTACATCTACTGTGACTTCTGATCAATTTAGTGCATCCTTGTAGAAAAAAAAAATTTCTTCCTTGAAAAAAGAAAAAAGATAAATAAATGAAAAATCTTCTTGACCCCAGACTTTGTAGACTTTTAGTCTACTATAACTTAAAAAAAAACATATCCTGACAGAATGAGACAGCACAATCTTATAGAGTTCATACATTACTCCAGATATTTTCTGTAACAGACAAACCACATTTAATTACAGATTACAAAAATACAATTAGATACAACAATATTTACGCTTCCTGAAATGTAGAACTGGTGTTATTTTACATCATAAAATTGAATTTTAGTACACAACTTCATGTAATGAATTCATTAATTTGATAATTACAGCAATGATTCAACATATTTTAAAGTAATTCATGGTTTATAGATGCGTATTGCATGAGTAATAGACAGTAATGTATTAATATGTTCTTTGCCATATGTGACCCCCTGGACCACAAAACCAGTCATATGGGTACATTTTTTTTTTTTTTATATATAGATTTATACAAGTATATATTTATAAAGTACCTGACAATTCTAAACCAAAGGCGTATAGCAATTGCAACAATTAGGACAGTAACGATTTAATGAATATCATAACTTTAAATATACATAATTAAAATACATAAATCTAACTAAATCTACACCCAACATATACCACACTTGATTTTAATGCACCACACCCTTCTTTTAATGCATCACCTTAGCTTAGGCATATATACATATACAAATGGTAATCTTACCATGAATGGAAGAAAAGGGGAAAGAGAAAGGGGGAAAAAAAAAACATATACACTGACACAGAAGTTGGTATAGGTGTGGTATGTGCTTGGTATGTGTCATTATTATTATTATTATTATTATTACATCATCATCATCATCATTATTACTGTTATTATTATTGAGATTACTGTTGCTGTCATCACAAAATATTATTATTATCATCACCATCTTTTAATACAATATTGTAGTTGTGGTTATTATTAATATTACTATTATTATTATTGACATTACTATTGTTATCATCATCATTTTTAGCATTACTATTAGCATTGTAATTATTACTGTTGTTGTTGTTATTATTATTATTATTATTATTATTACTGTTGCTGTCATCACAAAATATTCCTGTTATCATCACCATCTTTAGTATTACTATTGTTGTTGTTATTATTATTATCATTATTATACATACTATTATTACTTAAATACTTACACTATTACTCGTTTGTCATTTCTGCTTATTATCATTGCTTTATAGTAATATCATCATTATAACTGCTGTTTTTTTTGTTGTTGTTGTTAGTGTTTTTGTGTTTTGTGTTTAACCGTATATGTTTTGCACTCCTAATAATAATTATAAAAAAAAAGATTAGAAGAAAAAATTAGAAAAAGTTTACATTAATTAATGAGATAATGTGTGAGTGTTTCTTTTACTCAACTGTGTATTTCATTGTTTCTGTTTAATCTCACACAGAGACACTGAACTACCATAATAAACCCCAAATCCAGCATAGAGGGGTTTAGTGAATGTGGTGTTGAATGTGTGTAAGTGTGTGAGTGTGTTTGTGTCAGAGACGCTGTAGAAGGACAGACGGCCAGCCGACCAGTTCAGATACACTCCTACTCTTTTAGAGTGGCATGAAGAGACAAATTTGACTGTGCTCTTTTTATTGTGTTTGACAGTAAAACTGTTTTTAAAACAGATCAGACTCCAAGAGTTTTGATTGTATCCAAACCAGCTGTCATCACTCCTTCCCCTCCTTCTGATTCCTTTATATGTCACTGATATATTAACCCCTTCCCTCCCACTCCATTCAGCCTCATAGTAACAGCGTCCAGTCAGACTCTCTCTACACAAAACCTGCTGACACTCATCAAATCTCTCTGGATGATCAGGATATGGCTGCTTTTCTCTCACAAGCATCACCTTTTTGTTCCTCTCAGACAAAATGAAATGACTGTTTACTGTGTTTAAATCCAGTGTAAGATCACATGCATCTGAACACAAGATGAATTACAACATTTATAACAACAAAGAAACAACAATTATATATATAAGTATATATCACATCTGAAATCAACTTTTCACCTGTGAACTGTAAGCATTTTTATGATTAAAAAAACTGATTGTACAAAGTAGTTTCTATGAGGGTCTGTTGTTGTTGTTGTAGAGTTAGAGTACAGAAAATATATATGATAACTCAATATAAAAACAATATGTGTGCATAAACTTACATTTCTGAGGTCCTGCTCTAATTCTGAATGCACCTGCATGATCCAAACTACATAAAGAAACAAATAATAAATAAATAAATAAATAAATACATACATACATAGACAGAGAAATAGATAGATACATACACATAAAAATGGAAACAATAAATCACATAATTTTGAGGGTTTGTAGGAATATTTGTCTAAAAAAAAAATTATACTACTGATATATGAGCAACATGCTGTATTATGACTGGATTATCGCTTATCCTACAGTTACTCCCAATGAACATTCAGACAGTATGTCTTAGTATGTCAATACGTGTCGTCTCTAGTTTTTGTCTCGTTAAGAGCGGTATCAAAGAGAGATTACTAATTTAATACGTTATGACAGTAACCTGATTGTGACTAAAACATAAACACGTAGCTTATTGTTATGCCCTGTAAGAAATATTAATCGGCACTAAATTTCCACAAAATTGGTTGGTACATTAAAAAAGTTACCTTTTTATTCCTTATTTAGAGAAAGTAGCATGTTACAAACATGCAGCAAAAGATCTCAGATTCATTTAAGTCAAATTTTTGAAGACCATCTTCATCTCTGAAAATGTATTTGCAGATTTGGCTTCAGTAAACTGAAGGTAAATATATTCAGTATATTTACTGAATATAGTATTGGTAGCCCAGCCAACTTCTTTCACTGTGTCTACACTGGACGCAACAAAGTGACCGTCGCAAATCATTTGAACTTTGTGTCAGTATGTCAGAAATAGAAAGAGGCATCAGTTTACTTTTAGGGATTTTGGTGTCATGTCGTGCTGCAGTATTTTGTAGTGTCATGCCATGCCATGCCGTGTCGCACTGATCGCATCCGCTGTAGACATGGTGTTATGGTACATTTTAGTTATTATATTATATTATTTAGTTAAATAATTATTAAATAAAGTTGATTAAATACACCAAATATTTTCTAGACTGCACTAAGCCTTTAAGTGCATGCCTGTGAGGGTCACAGTATTCATATAATTCTGGGAAGACCTTTAAAATATTGAAAGTCTAAATGTCCTTAATATCTTCTCCAATTATTTTCCCACAATTAATACTTTTTAGTCCCCTCTGGTAAAGACCTATAAAAACTGTAATGGTTTTCAGTGACATAAGAGGATGCACATGTACAAAAACACATAACAGGATGATTGTTAGTGTTGAACATACTTGAGTTTCTCTAGTCTGTAGTTTGGATCAGAGAGCAACTTGACTAATGATTGTCCTGGGTGATTATAGCTCAGATCCAGCTCTGTCAGGTGTGAGGGGTTTGAACTCAGAGCTGAAGCCAAAAAACAACAGCCTTTCTCTGTCACCATACAGCCAGATAATCTACAAACACACACACAAACTCTCAGCATCACTGTTATGTTTGTAAATGATTACACAGACACAGGTAGTAGCATTAACTGACTGTGTACTCTTTCTGTTCCAGTCCACAGTAAACGAGCCCATACACTGATCAGGCATGACAGAATGCTTTCAGCACAATCAAACACGATGCATCACTGAACACTTAACTTAATGCATAACAAAACATCACTTGTTTGAGATCACAACAATCACATTGTCTGGGACAACAGATTTGAAGTAAAAGTCTAAAACACCTAAACATGTTTGATCTTTTTTAATGTCCTGAAGGGGACATATATCTAGTTCTAATATTGCAAAGTTTGGATTTGGATGGTATTAGATATGATTATAGGCAAATTTGGAATAGAGTAAAAAGTAGTAGTTTGTTTCTTTAATTGTTAGATGTACTTTTTGCTCACATCAGTTTAAGAAAAGAGTCACTCTTTTGTTATCCACAAAGAGGCTGGACTTTGTTGGTCTATAAAGACTGGATAAAGACTGGTATCTTAAACTATTTAAAACACAGGTGTTCATATTGCTGTAACTCTGCTATAAATCAATTAATTATTTGATTAAGTGTTATTTATTTACATCCATGAGAGAAAAACAGAAGACATCTTCAACCATAAACAAAAGAACCTTCATCTGTTTTTCTTACCTCAGTATGTTGAGTTGACAGTCTGAACTCTTCAGTCCATCAGAGAGCAGCTTCACTCTTGAATCTTGCAGATCATTGTGACTCAGGTCCAGCTCTCTCAGTAAAGAGTTTGATGATTGTAGATATAAAGACAAACTTTCACAAAACTGATCAGTGAGATTACAGTCAATAAATCTATAACAAAGGAGGAAATATGGTTCATTATAGAGGACATGGTAGGTGAATACTGTTTTCTGTGTTGATCACATATTGATCACGACTAATATGAGTAACTTTTCAAATTTGACTAACAAATCTCAAAAAGGTTAAAATTTGTGCAGTCAATAAGGTTTAAATACTTCAGCCGGTCTAAACGTTGTGCTCTTCATTGACTGTGGGGACATGTGTCTGCATAATATTAGAAAAGAGTGTCTGAAGTTCATTCTTAAGAGCATTTCATTCATAACAGCATGTGCTAAACAGCAGCAAACAATTTGTTTAATAGTAAAGATCAGAGAGATGGTATGGTCATAAAAAAGCAATTCTTTTAATAAAGAATCCCAAAGGTGAAATGGGCGGTCACACTTTACTTTTTGTTCCATTGACTTCCATTCATACACACGTGAATGTGTCACACAGGAAACACAAGCCCTTTTCGTGAAAAGTTTTTGCATTTTGCTGCGTTCTAAAGTTCAAGCTTCGTGAACTCTGACCTGCGAATTCACATGACATGACACCATGTGACCAACAGCAGATCGATCACAGCAAGACCTCATAGCTGAATGAAAAGAATACATTTAAAAAAGCGCTGCAGGAAAGTGTAGTAATTTGTATGTTATATATTTTAGATGTATTATTAGTCATGTGTTGAAATTACCTTTTTAAAAAAATGCTGCAAAGCATGATCTCGTATTACAATCGTTAAAGCATCCAAGGGAATTTTGCATGCTCAAAGTCTAATGTGACCAGAGCTTAAGTAAGAGACCAAGATCAATTAAAGCACACTTAATGTGCACTTGTGGCCTTGCGGATTTACAATAGCCAGTGTGTACATGTGTTTAACTTCACAAGAGTCTACAATGTTTACTTAGCCTCAAACAGTTGTGATGTGGTGGTTCTAATGTCACAGATGCTACATACTCTACCTTTATCTACTGTACTTGCCAAGGTGATTATAACTGAATGCTTTTCAGAATAAATCAAATCAATGTTGGAAGTAAAAGTGGACACCAAAAAAAAAAAAAAAGCACTTACACTGCTTTTTTGCAGTTTAGCAGGGCTGGTATCAGTCTCCTTCTACCTTCATCTGATGTGTTAAATTTTTTCAGATCAAACTCATCCAGTACCATTTCTGATTTCAGAAGCATGTAGGCTATTGTTGAGCATTGAGCAGGAGAGAGTTTATTCTCTGAGTGATTCTCTGATTTCACAAACCTCTGAATCTCTCTGTACAAGGTCTGATCTTTAATTTCCAGCAGACAGAGAAACAGACTGATGTATCTGTCACCTGAGAGACGTTCATCAGCCTTGAGTTTGTCTTTAATGTACTGAGTGATTTTATTTATGATTTCTGAGCTGTTCACTGTGTGTTTCAGTAGATCCTGTAAGAGCCTCTGATTGGACTCCAGTGAGACGCCCAGCAGGAAACGCAGGAACAGATCCAGCTGTCCATTTACACTGTGTAAGGATTTATTTACTAGTGATTCTAGTAGCTCACACAAAGAGAATTCCTGTCTTTCATTCATAAACACCTTCAGTAGCTTCTCATTATTGTCTACATGTGAGTAAAACACAAAGAAAGCAGCTAGAAACTCCTGAAAGCTCAGATGTATGAAGCAGTAGACTTTCCTCTGATGAATCACAGATTCCTCCCTAAAGATCTCAGTGCAAATCCCAGAATACACTGAAGCATCAGTGACGTCTATGCCACTCTCAATCAGGTCCTCTTCATAGAACATCACATTGCCCTTCATCAGCTGTTTGAAAGCCAGTTCAGCAAGTTTCACAACCCCTTCTCTGTTGGATTGCTGGAGTTTCTCTGGATCTCTCTCATCATACTTTTGATTCCTCATGTTGATCTGAGTCAGCAGGAAGTGGATGTACATTTCAGTAAGAGTTTGAGGGATTTCTGCTCTGTCATCTTTATTCAGGAGGTTTTGAAGCACAGTGACTGAGATCCAGCAGAAGACGGGTATGCGACACATGATGTGGAGGCTTTTTGATTTTCTAATGTGTGAGATGACTCTTTTGGCTTGATGCTTGTCACTGATCCTCTTCCTGAAATATTCCTCCTTTTGAGGCTCGTTGAATCCCTGAATTTCTGTCACACGATTGATGTATTTTGAGGGGATCTGATTGGCTGCTGCTGGTCTGGAGGTGATCCAGATGAGAGCAGAGGGAAGCAGCTCTCCTCTAATGAGGTTTGACATCAACACACCCACTGATGAAGACTCATTCACATCACAAACTTTCTGTCTGTCTGAAAAAAGTGTAATTTTGCTTTCATCCAGACCATCAAAGATAAACACAACTTTACACTCCTCATAAATCTTTGAGTCCAGATCTTGAAGTTCAGGATGAAAGTACAGCAGAAGTCTGTGAAGACTGTACTGGTGATCTTTAATCAAGTTCAGCTCTCGAAATGGAAGCAAAAACATGAAATCTACATCCTGATTGGCTTTTCCCTCAGTCCAGTCCAGAATGAACTTTTGCACAGAGACGGTTTTTCCAATTCCAGCAATGCCTTTAGTAAGAACAATCTTGATTTTGTCTTTTTCCTCACATACTGTTTCATGTAGGGGTTTAAATATGTCCATGCAGTTGATTGGAATGTCTTCTGTTTTGGCTGGTTTCTCCATATGAAAAATATGTTCTTCATTCTCTCCTTCACTCTCTCCCTCTATAATGTAGAGCTGTGTGTAGATCTTGTTCAGAGGGGTTTGATTCTCTTGTAATTTGATTCCCTCAAGTAAGCTCTCATAATTATTCTTCATGTTGGTTTTGTGTCTGTCTTTTATCCATCTTTTTTGGCGGCAGGAGAAAAAGTGAGTCAAAAGGAGCATCACTGATCTCATCACATTCTGTTTCTTCACTCTGCAGAAACAGTTAGATAAACAGAAACTGTAAAAATACATTAAGAATCATCTTTAGAAACACTGTTAATTTGCTTATTCTCACTCAGGGTCAGAGGTCGCTGCTTCATCACTGAACTGAAGTGGATTATCCATGGATGTGTCACTATTCATAGACACACAGCTGGGTTCTGCTTTGTGTGTGTGAACATCCTTCTCCTCTCTTTTCTTACAGATACTGATTTTACAAGCAGTACTGTAGAAAACCAAGAAAGAATAGAGGGGGAACAATTCAAAACAGAACACCCCTAACCCACACAATTAATTTCTCATTCACACTGTTTTTATAAATTGTTGGTTATAATGACAGCATTCACAAGAGTGTTTAACTAATTGCATAACTCAAACCTGCTTATATTCACAATAAATTTAACAGAAAATACTGCTAGTCTTGCTTTAACTAACTTCTACTTCAGCAGTTCAATCACTCACTCAGGGTCACAGGTCACTGCTCCATTACTGAACTGAAGTGGATTATCCATGGATGTGTCACTCTTCATAGATACACAGCTGGGTTCTGCTTTAAGTGTGTGAACATCCTCCTTCTCTCTTTTCTTACAGATATTGTTTTTACAAGCAGTACTGTAGAAAACCAAGGAAGAATAGAGAGGGAACAATTTAAAACAGAACACCCCTAACCCACGCTGTTAAAAAAGATGTAAATTTACATGTAATTGTCCGTATATTTTTACAGAATTTTCCTGTTTTTTGTTATACAGTGAAATACCTACTGTTTTACAGATATTTTCTGTATTTTAAAATTCCACCTTTAAATTTACAGATAATTGTTTGTATTTTGGTATTACATTGATTTTCCTTTTTTAAATGGTAATTTTCTGTATTTTCACAGAGTAATGTGTAATTTAACATAAAATGTTATTTAATATTTACAGAATATTCCTGTAAAAATAGGCTGATTGAACCACAAATCATTGTGTTTTATTAGCCTACCACTGAAGAATGTTAATCATGTAAGGGTTACAGTGAGATTTTTGAGTTAAAAAAATAGCATTTGTGCATACAATAGCCTACCATAAATTATGCCTTGTTTATGTTTAAAGGGAGGGGGGGGGGGGGGGGTACAATGGTGTTTGGTGTATTCAGAGTTGTTTACAGTGTTAAAGAGTTGGATTCTCATGCTAAACATGGCCAAAGTTTCAAAAAATTATTTGGACAAATAACAGAGAATTTTTTCGACGAAAATCTTACTTCCGGGTTGGTACAAGTTTTGGCTGTTTTTTTTCTATCGTGGCATTAATGACGTAATCGGTGGTGGAACTCCTTATATGAGCATTTCTCCCGGAAAAGCGCGCCCGTGATCACGTCGGCTAGACCGTGAGAAAAACCATCAACGTGCTTCATTCCACTGCACTCTGCAAGAGATTCACTCGGGAAGAATGTCTCTAAAGTAGTGTGGTTTTGGTTGTAAGGCAAAGATAACTTTGCTCAGCTTCCCGAAGAACCCAGTGTTATGTGAACAGTAGATGCAGTTCCTTTTTTCATGTGTGTGTGCTGATGAATGTTTCATATACGAGGACCAGTTCGACACTGGATTTGCACATTGTACTGAAAGACGGAGCCGTCCCAGCTATAAAAGATCCCGGTAATGATTCAGAACTGCAGATGGTAAGTGAAACGCCATTAAATGTTTGTTTTATTGGCAATCCTAACGCAAGTAATCGTCGAACTTAGCTCCACCCATGGCGCGCCTCCAGTTGTTTGTCTTTTTCCGGAGAAAATCGGAAAGCTGTATTTTTCTTTTATAAATATAAGAAAACTAAAGACTTTTTGGAGATATTAAGGATACATGACTACTCTATAGGTACTCAGGATTAACATGAGATTAGGTGAAACTGTGTATGTTATGTACTCTTTAACGCGATGCTGATTCAAACTTGCCGCCAATTTAGCTCCGCCCACACTGGTTGGCCGAGTTGTAGTTGACAACTCCTTGGAATGGCGCACGACTGATTTGAATTTATTCATTTGGAAATGTGTGAGAAAATAACACACTCTTTCAGTGACCCTGTTTCACCAACTACGACAGATTTGGACGATACTACAGCAGACATCATGCCAACCGGCTGAGGTAAGTCTTAAATACAACATGTTAACAATATTTAATCTAATGTAGATGTGCAGTTGTGGTGTTAAGTGTAGTTTTGAAGCTAAAATTAGCACACAGCTAAATTTTTGAACACAGCATGGTAAATCTCGAGGTAGGCCCTTTTCACCCTTTCATATTTTGTTAAGAAGTACACAAAATGTGTGTATGTAATGTGTAGGCCTATTGACATTTCTGATTCTGTACAGTCTAATCTCTGATTGACATAAAATTCAAATTTCACATCAAGAAATTCTTTTAGCCGAAAAAGTAAATCATTCTTCCTTAGGACCGGTGTTCTTTAAAATACAAATCTTGTGTAATCCCACATAGGCTATCTGCAAACAGATGCATATTTAAAACTGGAGTAATCTAATTTCAGTCACTTGTATTTCATAAACACATAAACTTTCTGGGTTACAATCCGCTCCCAAAAAATAAGTGTAATTATTTCATCCGCTGTGAGAAAAGGCTATATAATATCCGGCATCTGCAGCATTCTCACATGCGATTATGTTAGCTGGGACGCCTTCTTTATGTTTACGGACGTGATGTAATTACGCAGTGGCATTCTTCGAATTTCCCACGTAAATCTACCCGTACCACTCAATTTAAAAACATTATAATAAGCTATCCGTTCTGAATCGGGCTAAAGTAAGGCGATAGTTTTGAACACTGGCTGGTTATGTACTTGCTCAGAAATTTATATTGTATAATTTTTAACCAAAAAAGTTACAGACTGCAGCTTTAACTTGGTGACTAAAAAGCATTGCGTTCACATTCTGGGTGCATTTGCTGGCCTACACTTATATAATGCATGTATAAGTGCATATGTTAATCTTATAAGTAATAATATAACATTAATCTTTGTGTTTTGATGAGGAATGAACATACATCAGTTATTACTTACTGGATCGTTGATTATGAAAATGGCATATATCCTGGACAGTTAACGTTAGTTAGGTAGTAATATGATGCAGTCATATTAGTCAAAGTGAATAATATATAATATAATATAAATTTACTTTCTATAATTTTAGCTAAAGTCACATGGCAGACCAAAACATCATCTTGCTCAGGTTGTGGAGATCTACAGCAGATAAGCATGGCAATTCAGGTGTGGAACTTTTATTATTATTATTATTATTAAATCTATAATCGTCATAGGCAAGTCTTTATCATATGATAATACAACAAATTCTGTATTTTCTTTTCATGTAGCCATTTTTTCTTTCTTTCTTTCTTTTTTCTTTTTTTCTTTCTTTCTTACTTTCTTTCTCTCTTTCTTTCTTTTTTAAATGGTTCTTCTTTGAGTATCATTTTCTATCCCTATGTGGTAAGGGGTGCATAAATTAACCATTTAAAACCAAAATCAGTGTAAAGTGGCTGTATGAAAAGATGTCTGTAATTGTATTGTATGAGGGGAAGCTGTTGTAAAGAAATGTACATTATAATGCAACAAATCATTATCATTTTAAGCAGAAGGAAAAGATTATAGTTAAACCCTAGTGCTTCGTTTCATTAACTGGATCCGTATGGATTACCTTTATGCTTTCTACATTAATTTCTTGGATAATGAAAATGTTGGTATACCCACTCAGATGCAGATCCTACAGATTTACCCTGTACAACATTAGGAAGATCAGACCCTTCCCTTTGGGGCATGCTACAGAACTCCTTGTCCAAGCTCTTGTTCTCTCCAGACTGGACTAGAGTACTGACTTCCAGCATGTGCTACCAAGCCTCTGCAACTAATCCAGCATGTGGCACTGAGAGTGGTCTTTAATGAGCTGCTCACATCACATACCAACGAGGTACAAATTCACTTTCACCGATCTTTGACTCTTTGTTGCTCTTGTAATAAACTGCCCAATTCTGTCAATTTTCGAGAACCTTAGTATGTCATGACGTAGCGTTTTGCCAGGAGTTTTTATTTATTTATTTATTTATTTATTTATTTATTTTTGCTCAAATATTCAGTTATTCACTGTCATTATAAAGCCTAGAAGAGCCCGGATGTTTATTGATATAACTTTGATTGTGTTCATTTGAAAGAAGAAAGTCATATACACCAAGAATTGCTTGAGGGTGAGTATATCATGGGGTCATTTTCATTTTTGCTTGAACTATTCCTTTAATACTAACTCTTACTGTAAAAAAAAACTACTGTGTTAGACTAACTGCATGTTGCTTTGGATAAATTGTCATTGTAAATGCATAAAGGTATACAGCAATTCCATTTTAATGTAGGTATTTTTTACCTTGACATACAATGCTTCTGTACAATGACTAATACTGTGACTGTGAATACGTAGTTAATTTTACAGAAATTGGCAGAAAATGTTGCTATTGTTTTTATGTATTTCTAAGTACTATGCTCATTTATTGTCCAAATATTTTAAACTGTGATATTTCTAGAAAATAAATGATTAAAATGTATATTTGCAGATATTGTCTTTGTATTACACATTTACAATGTTTGTATACATTTTTTAGTTATTGTAGTTAATAATACCTGTATTTAACACAATTATTTAAGGTAGACATAAAATAACCTCTAAATACCTTTTCAGAGATTGTATTTTGTAAAAAGGATTAATCCTTTAAAAAATGTGCTTACTGCATTTTTATAAATTATTTTTTTAGATATTGTACATGGGGAAAAATGTACTTTAAAAGTAAATTGATGGACAGAGCAGTTTAATAAAATAATTAATTAAAACCTTAAATTTATGGTGATTACCCTGAAAGTTGGTTGTTTTTCCATGTAATTTGACATAATGTATCTGTTTTTCCATAGATTAAAAACATATTAATGGTAATATACTGTAATTTAATGAGTTTTGACCATAAAATCTGTTCTGTATTTTTTTTTACAGTTTTTGCTTGTAATTTTGTGAAATGGTTATTTTCCGTAATTTGACGGAATATCTCTGGAAGCCCTGCTGCCAGTCTTTTTACTGTTTTTTTTTTACAGTGCGCACAGTTAATCTCTCATTCACACTGTTTTTATAAATTGTTGATTAAAATGACAGCATTCACAAGAGTGTATAACTCATTGCATAACTCATATCTTATTCTATTCACAATAAATCTAACAGAAAATACTGCTAGTCTTGCTTTAACTAACTTTCACTTCAGCAGTTCAATCACATTATACTCACTCAGGATTACAGGTCACTGCTCCATTACTGAACTGAAGTGGATTATCCATGGATGTGTCACTCCTCAAAGACACACAGCTGGGTTCTGGAGATACATTATGTGTGTGAACATCCTCTTCCCCCTTTCTGTTCTCAAAGAGACTCATTTTACAGGCATTTCCCAGTTCATTACTTTCAGACATGGCTCCTAGAATCAATTAGAGTATCTGAATCACTTATTACTGTCAGGATTGTGTGTGTGTGTGTGTGTGTGTGTGTGTGTGTTTGTTTGTTTTAAGTTTCACTTTCTGATTCTTCAATACAACCTTGATTCTATAAATGGCTTATATTTACAGTCACTAGAGCTGCTGCAAACCTGATGTGATCATTTCATCTCTCATTTTTCACATTTACACCAAATACTGTAAAAAAATTGTATTAATTAATTTTAATAATGTATTACTTAGCTATCAAAACATACATGTTGTCACTGGATAGTTCTGACTGTGTTAATGTATTTCTTTGTAACTGCAAAAGCTAGAATGAATTTAATCATCAAATACTTATTGTCAGTAAAGAGACTAAAGCAGACTGAAAATTACAGTAGGATATGTAAATATAAGTCTTTACACATGCAGATTTAAAAATTCTTGAAAATGAAACCAGAAATGTGTTGGTTCAAACGTACCTGTCTCAACAACGAAGAACAAACAACACAAAATTCATTGGGCAGCACTGAACTAATTTCTTCTCAATCTGATTTACATTATTCACAAACAGCTTTTCTGCCCTGGTGTTGTTCACATTCTTCCTTTCACAAAATGAAGTCTAATGAAAACTAATAAAATGGTTTCACTTTTGACATAAACTGGTTCAACAGGTTTCTGAAAGTATGGGAATGCACACACAACTACCAAAAGACAACAACATAGTATGTCACACTTATTTCACATTATGAAATGTTAAGTTTTTCTATATAAAAAAGTTTAAATTAAATTGAAGATGATACTAAAAGTATTTGTGTGTGTGTGTGTGTGTGTGTGTGTGTGTGAACAGACAAAATAAGGAGACAAAGAACTGTGCAACTGTGCAGTGTGTGCAACCTCACTCCCCTGATTTTAAGAGGTGCATCTCCTACCTTTAACAGTTTTTAATAAAGAATTCTGCTTCATCTTTGCTTGTTTAACTAACACATTACAATAGGCCTACATTTAAATAAAATAATTATTTTATTAATAATTATTATTTTTAATTTGTTAATTTTTAAAACAGAAATAAAAACTACTCTAAAAAAAGAGAAAAAAATAAACATAAAGCTAACAGTATATACTGAAATACAGCAATCCCCTTGACCTCCAAGACATTTGGCTGCAAACAATAAAAATTTATGAAAATAATTAATCAAAGGCATTAGTGAACTATTAGAGGAAGTTTATTAATACACATTTTAGCAATTCTGAGAACGTAAAGTTGATGCATTATCAAAAAAATGATTCAACTCCCAATATTTTTATTAACCACCAATTAATACTGCTTGTAAGTGTGTAGGCATTTCTATTACGTCTCTACTGCCATCTTGGCCCATTCCTCACTTGAAAAAATTTCACTGATACTGGTTTTCACACTGCCACTGCTTTCTTCAAATTCAACCAAATATTTTCAGTGAGATTTAAATCTGAAAACTGAACAGGCCACTAAAGAACATTCTATGACTGATCCCTGAACCAAGCTTCAGTAGATTTGGATGTATACTTTGGGATGGCTATCCCAAACATTATCACTTTTAATATACCAGTACATTTTTATAGATGCAATTTTTTATAAAATGCCAGGTCTTGCATTTATGAAACACTACAGTCTTTGGGGGGTTGATTCATTTTGATTTCAGCTGTATATATACAGACAGAAGCGGGTGACACCTCTGGTGGTGAGATGAATGTATTGCACTGGATTCCCACACTCATAGTTTTTTTGTACCACAACTTTACCTGCCATATTTTATAACATTTTCACTTTAAAATAATCAGCTGGTCAAAAGAGAAGCGCTGTTTTTATTTTGTGAAGCTAAAAAACTATGTCTATTATTACAAGTATGGCTAAATATTATTTAGTCGTGGGATTAGTAAGTCTGCTGGTGTTGCAATTTGCTTTAGGTTTTCAGGTAATATAATTACATTCATGGCAGATGGTCACAGTCATTGGTTAATGGTGGTGTTATTTTTCATCTTAACTAACATGTATGGTCATAAAATGAATGCCCAAAATAAACAAATGCTTAAAGATATCACAATCACATTATCAGAACTTAAGACAGTCCGACAGACTTTATTTTAATGGGAGGTGATAGAAATATGACACCTGATGAATGGGAAGACAGATGGCCCACTAAATTTGACAGCTACCACTTTACCCACAAAACTGGGGAATTTGTTAAAAGAAATTACTGATATATGGAGAAGGTTAATCCAGGATAAACAACAGACAATACACTCTATACTTTCTGTAATAAATAGGAATTAGTAAAATAGAAAGTTAAAGAAAGTTGAGCAAGGAGTTGGCCATGAAAAAGAAAAGATGAAAGCAACCTGTTCTAGGACATTTTGCACTGTTTATTGCACATGTACAATGCAGGACAGGGAACATATCAACATGTAGTCAGCGTTATTTCTCAGAGTTATGATGTGCATATTTTTAACGTGCCCGACTGAGCAACATCTATTTCAAACTCGTACAGATCACACAAATTCTGTAGTGATTTACTAACATTACCGTTTCCATGTGAGTAAAATGTTATGTTTTGAATTAATGATTAATTTAACAAACACATCATTACCTGCTTCAAAATGAAGTGTTAACGAAATTATTGTTGAAGCATGCACTTAGCCATCTGTACGAATAAAAACACTAACGTTATTTATTACATAAATGTTGAACAATAACTGTACAAGGCGAATTAAGGTATACAAAGCATTAATCTTTCTGAATGAGCACTTTGTGTGTTGAACATCCAGTGTTTATCATGTTCATCTGATGTACATGACAATAATTTACATTTTTTATAAGCAGAGGGAAATCCCGACATTAAACAAATAACTGTTTACATGCTTAGGATGTTTGCGTTGTGAAAATGTATGGTGAGACTTTAGATATAAAAACGCTAACTTGTTATTTGATGCTTCCTCATTAAAATTGTATCATTTCCTATTTATTCAATAGAATGTATGCGGCGTGCTGGCTTCACTAATATGACGTCATGAGCAATCCAGTTCTCTAGATCAGTGGGACAGCACTAAAATAGTAAAACAGGGTATTTTCTAATACTAAATGATAAATGTTATTTTTCATTGAAAACTAATTGAAAACATCCACACACATTGTAGTGTTAACATCACAGCAGTAGAAAGGATGTTTAAAAGTTTCAGCAAAGGAAGAACAAACTGAAATCTCTACTATATAAATTCCCCCATGTATATTGGGTTCCCACACCTTGGTTAACATCAAAATTTATTACCTTTCAAGGACTTTCCAGGTACAATACCCTCAAATTCAAAGACTTAAAGGTGCAATAGGTGATTATCTTCAGAAACTTTTTTTGTTATGCTAGCTGAAAGTCTCTTCACTTCCTGATAGGAATCATTACGTTAAGTGGTCTAAATGTATTTGTATGTATTTATATATTCTGTGGAAGGCGTAGGACCAAGAAATGGTTGTCCAATTAAAATCCGAGCATTTTTATTGACTTAACTACCTGCCTGTCAACATATGTATCTGCATATCTCTGTGCACCCTGTTCGCGCAGACAGATACGTCATCAGCGCGTTCACGTAAGCTGTGCAGACAGAGCGAGAATGGCAGGCAAACTTCAACAACCTAGTATTGTAATACTTTTAAAAACTGAACTATAAAGTGTTCTCACAATTAATGACATAATGTTGTAATGGCCACTAGAGCATTTACGGTACTTTTGTGGCAGACTGACAACTGTGCATATGCGTGTATCTATACGTTCAAGGTGAAGAGATGACTTGCTCTACAGACATCTGTCTCCCTTTATTTAATTTATTTCCTTTCTGTTTGTGACCTGAGTTGGATGTATGCTTGTGCACGTTTTTCCTTTTGTACATTTGTACATTTGCTTGATCCATATATGGGGAAAATATGTCATCTTCTCATCTCCTGTGCATTACTGGCACCACACAGGTTTCCTCTCTAGGATGTTGGAACATTTCAACTCGGTATTAAAATGTAGTGTAGTAATGCTGTCTCTGGTCATCTGGATCTGTGTGTGTAGCGTTAGATTCATTCAGGGGGCTAAAGTTAGCATTTCCCAAGATCTCCTATTGCACCTTTAAAACCACAGTTGATTATTAAGCTAATTTATGTGCCTTACAAGGACCATGGTGACCTAGTAAGTAAAGTATATTTTGTCTTGATTACATCATTAATTGGTTGTAAGATAAGTACATAAAACTTCCACTATTTTCCCTAGTCCCCTACTGTCACATAGGCACAAACAAAACACTAATGTTCTCATAAGAGCGTTTTAGGAGAAATATCTGGTACAGTGTCAATAGTTAAATGAAATGACACAGAGAACTACAGTGCATCTCCTGAGCTATAAATGAGCAACTTCTCAAATACAGAGGACACAAAAAAGTGAGAAATATGATTTTACAAACAAAAAACAAGCATTCTAACGGTTTAAAAGAAGCAGAGTAAAAAGTAGTGTGGTTTAACCAGTTTAATTTAATTTGGTTTTGTTTCTGTATGTTGTTTTTATTCTCAAACATTCGGTAGCCATTGACTGCCATTATATAACAGACTGCAACGGTTTGAGTTTAAAATCTTCGTTTGTGTTCTGCTGAAGAATCAAAGTCACCTACATCTTGGATGCCATGAGGGTAAGCAAATAAACATCAAATTTTCATTTTTGGGTGAACTATCCCTTTAAGTGTGTTTTTAAGGTCCAAAGATTAAAATATATTTTAAGTAATTTATCATAAATCACAGCAATCAGAAAAATATTTTCGTAATAGCAATTGCCACAACATTATCCAAACCCCACATCTTAATCTCTAAAAACAAATAAGGTCATTTAGAATACATTTGATACATTTAGAAATGCAAAGTTCTAACATTAACATTAAGGTTTGTAAGGAGCACCTAATGATGTATAACAAGAGTCAAATTACATAGGACAGTGCTTTACAGCTGAAATGACCTCATTTTGTAACTGATGAATTTTTCAGTTAATGAACGTAAATGGTAAAACCACAATGATTAGACCTCAGGTAGACAATAATACTGTTGTTTTTCATAGTGCTCCTTTATAGCAGAATCATTATTTTCTTGTGCTGCTTTGAACCAATCTATATTGTACAAAGCACTATAGAAATAAAGATGACTTGACTTAATGCACATAAATGCAAATATACAGCCTAAAACAGAACTTGATAAAACAAACTTAACCTGCAGGGCCATTGACACAAGTTACGTAGTAATATTATTTTTCCAAGTAACTAGTAAAGTAACGCAATTCTTTTTAACTGACAAGAAAAAATTGTTACTTTTTCAAATAAGTAATGTCATTTAACTCAGAATATGATGCAAACCTGCAATAATTAAATATGTTAACTAATAAAATTTTAATCCCATTTTATTAAGCACTGTCTTTGCTGCCGACCTTCGATGATCCGATTCATTCATACTAATAAGCAAAAGTTACTCAAGTTAATCTAAAATTTGTTTTCCTTTTTACTGCTGAAGAGTTAACATTTTTTTCTTCTGTGGTCTACTGTACATTTGCCAAAAATATAACTTTTTATATTAAAAACAAACAAGCAAGCCCTTCCCAGATGTAAAAAGTAACGCAAAAGTAACAGAATGCATTACTTTCCACAGAAAAGTAACGCAATTATTTACTTTTTTAGGGAGTAACTCAGTATTGTAATATGTTACTTTTAAAAGTAACTTTCCCCAACACTGGCCATTGATTGCTCCACAGCCTTTAACATGCTGGCACATTAACAGAGCTAAGAATACAATTTCCTGTGAGCAATAAAAAAAAAATGACTCAAAAAGACAAAACTCCTGTTGAGCTGCATACAAATATCAATAAAAACATAACAGAAGTCTGTGGTCTGTCTCATTACGATTGAAGTTAATGTGTGTGTTTCTATATTACAGACAGAAATTCAGATCAGAAAAAAAGTGCACAGCTGTGTGAGTTAAAGTCAAGACAGAAATAATAGTGTGATAAAGTGTGTTTCTTTGTCTCAACTGACTCAGTTTCTCACAGGCTGTTTAATCTCACACAGAGAGACTGAACTGTCAGGATAATAACACTTAAATCCAGCATAGAGGGGTTCAGTGAATGTGCTGTTGAATGTGTGTAAGTGTATGAGTTTCTGTGTGTCAGAGACGCTGTAAAAGGACAGACGGCCAGCTGACCAGTTTAGATACACTCCTACTTTGTTAGAGAATGAAGTAAGGCATATATATGTGATTTTCTTATTGTGTCTGACAGTTAAACTGTCATCAGTACACTTCAGACTCCAGGACTTATCGTTGTGTCCAAACCTACAGCCATTACTCCAATTTTTCCTGCTGATTCCTTTATATGTTACTGATATGGAAACATCCTTTCTCCTGCTCCATTCAACCTCCCAGTAACAGCATCCAGTCAGACTCTCTCTACACAGAACCTGAGGATTGTACTCATCAAATCTCTCTGGATGATCAGGATACGGCTGCTTTACGATTTCACGTGTCACCTTTCTGTTTCTTTCAGAAAGAGTGAGATGAGGGCTTGCTGTGTTTGAATCCAGTGTGAGATCACATGCATCTGAACACAAAAAGAGTAATTATAACCTTCATAACATAAAACAAAACAATGACTAAATATGTGGTTTTGAGAACCACACAGTTCAAATGGCTTGAAGGCATTGTAATTTAGGACTGTCAGTCGATTACATTTTTTAATCTAATTAACTACATGGTGTTTTGATTAATCTAATTAACCGCAAAATAAATTTGACTGTGAAAATACCCACAAAAGATGATTTATAGATGATTTTTATAATAGTTTATAATATTGTGTTTAAAATATAACACAATATCAACTTATTATTTACTGAACTGTTGTCTAAATCACATTTAAACTCATGATAGATCAGGACAAAATTAGCACTCGTGATATATTGCTCTTGCTGCCAGTGTGATATCGCTTATCATATGATATAAATATGAGACAAAAACGCATTCAGGGGAAGTTTGTTATATATCATTATATCATTCATTATATATCAGCAGTCAACTTTAACTATGATAAAATAATTTAATTGACCTATTTTTCATAACTAATTAATTAAATTAACATGTTAAACTGACATCCCTAAATTTAATTAAAACCTAACAATTCAAAACTTCCCTGTGTTGTTAGGTTTAGGGTATATAATATAATATAATTGTTTGTTTAATGTGTGTTTGTGACCTACATTTCTGTGGCCCTGTTGTAATCCTAAACTCTCCTCCATGATCCACACTATAAAAACAAGAGACACATTCAGAATGGATAACATTTCAACTACAAAGGCAAGGTGGTCTCATGCATTTTTGACTACCTCTGTATGTGGTTTCAGTTCATAAATCATTTTAGGCCACATTTCCACCTGTATTTAAGAGTGACCACATCAAGACACATCCTATGTGTATGTGTAAAAATGTGCTCTATGTAGGGACCTATGTACATGAGTTTTGAATGATTTTATAGAACACACTTGTACAAACATACAGTATGATTATAAGGGCCATATTTACTAGGCAAATTAGCATGAGTGCAAATGCAAAAAAGCAGAGACGGGAGCAGAAAGTTCTACCTCAAACCTTAGTAAGTCAAGTTGTGTGATTTACTTAAATACTCTCCCTCCTAAATTTTGCATCTGAAAGGGACAATCCTACAAATGCATATGCAATAAGGTCAGCTGAAAAAAATATTGTTTCCACGTCTTTTCAGTGCTGTGTCTTTAGTAATTCTAACATTAGTTCTTTTAATGCAAAAGAGTGGCACAAGCTGTTAGTAAACCTGATTCAGTGTTGAACATACCAGAGTTTCTCCAGTCTGTAGTTTGGATCAGAGAGCAGCTTGACTAATGATTGTCCTGGGTGATTGTAGCACAGATCCAGCTCTCTCAGGTGTGAGGGGTTTGAACTTATTGCAGAAGACAGATAACGACAGCCTTCCTCTGTCACCATACAGCCAGATAATCTACAAACACATACACAAACACTCACTTACTATTCTCTACCAACTATTCACTCACTTCTTAAAGATCTTAAATTTGCTGTAAACTCATTCAAATCAGTGGACAGAACAGGAACCCCTTTGTAAATTTTGTTTTTAGATGCTATATTTGGTCATGTCATTTGAGAACTTTGTTCCCTATGAAGAGATATTGGATGGTCTTTATTTGCTCTATAAGGACCCATTTTTAATGTGGAGATCATTAAATCAACTTATTTTATTTCAAATGTTCCAGTAGTCTGAAAACTCATTCAAACATGTAATACCTGACTATTTTTGGTCAAGATTGGCTGCCTCATAATTTGAAGATCATTAGTATCAGACACTGATATGTCACAACTTATTGTATGTGGACCAGTGTAATCTTTTGACTAAAATGACATTTAGTTTTAGTCACAATTTAGTCATCTGAATTGTCTTAGTTTTATTCTAGCTTTAGTCGACTAAATCTACAGTAGATGTCTTATATTAAACTCAATGAAATACCAGTGGTTACATAATATACATTTTTATAACAATTTGCTTATAACATTCTTCATTCATTCAAGCTGTCAAATTTATATAAATTAAATTTAAATGAATCCTTATTAGCAGTGAGTGATTTTCTCTCTCTGTTTGCTTTAGTAACAACACACAGGCAACAGCATTTAAATGAGCCTGCTGTCCCTTTAAAACCAAATGCATGTCCCGCAGGATAGATGGATATCTTCCAAAAACTGTCCCTCACTAACATTTTCATCTTGTTTTTATTTGTTGACAAATATGTCAGTAGATATTCTGCATAGTTTTTGTCATTCAAAACTAGTTATTTCGTTAACGTCACATTTTCGTCTGTGAAAAAAATTAGTTGACTGAAATTATTTGGCAACAAATAATTTGTCTCTCAGTGAGTTTGATGATTGTAGAGATGAAGACAAATTTTCACAGCACTGAACAGTGAAACTACAGACTGCTAATCTAATACAAATATTCTCATGTTTCTTTCCAAAGCATGGCATTCTGATATATTTAAACTGTGTATCTAATTAGTCAAGTAGGTTTTTATCATGTCTGGTCCTAATTACAATTTACTGCACAAACCTCAGTACGTTGAGTTGACAGTGTGAACTCTTCAGTCCATCAGAAAGCAGCATCACTCCTGAATCCTGCAGATCATTGTTACTCAAGTCCAGCTCTCTCAGTGTGTTTGATGATTGTAGATATGAAGACAAACTTTCACAGCACTGACCAGTGAGATTACAGTCATCAAATCTACAGAACACAATATGGTAAAAAAAAAAAAGAAAAGAAAGAAAGAAAATGCTGGGGTAAAATAGCGTTTTCTGTGTTCTACTGATCACATGACTTAGGGCTGGGCAGTAGGAAATATCAGTTTACATTTTCAAACATTAATTTTGCCATTAATTGTAATAATCCAGTGATATTAAATCCAGAAGAACTGTGGCATCATCTTCAAGAGACCTACCAACAAAGCTATAGTACTGTTAAAAGTTTTAGGCACTTGCTGTAAAATAAGGATGCTGTCAAAATAATGTCATAAATATATTTTATTTATCAATGAACTTCTATTAAGAAAATTAAATCAACATTTGATGTGACCATCCTTTGCATATAAAGCAGCTTTTTCCCTGGGTACACTTGCCTAGTTTTTCAGGTAGCTTTGCAGGTAGGTTTCTTGTAGCATTTTGAAGACGTTGCCACAGTTATTCTGGATCTCAGTTTCTTCATGCCATTCCAGACAGACTAGATGTTGATGAGATCAGATCTGGAGCACTGGCTGTTGTCAGACTCCTTGTGCAAACAATAATCTCACTGGGTAATTACAATTAATGGCAAAATGAATGTTTGGAAAATAAACATATTTCCTACTGACAAACCACAACAAAACATAGGTAGGTAAATAAATATAGATAGATTTTATTAATACACATTTCAGTAATTCTGAGAACATAAATGGATGAATAATGAAAAATAAAAAAACTCAAATTAGCTCTAAACGCTTTGTTTACATGTTCAAAATGATTCAACCCCTAAAAGTAAAATTTGGTGCAGAATCTTTAATTCTTTACAACCGCCAATAAATGCTGCTTGGAAGTTCACCTCTCAACTGAATTCTTGGCCCATTCCTCACCTGAAAAGGTTTCAGATCACTGATAATCTTTGCTTTTTACTTTGCTACTGCTTTCTTCAAATTCAACCAAATATTTCCAATGAGAATTACATCTGGAAACTGAACAGGCCATTCAAGAACATTCTATGACTGATCCCTGAACCAGGGGCGTCACTGGAAATTCTGGGCCCTGTGCACTGACTCTGCTATGGTCCACGTTTTTCTCCCAAGATCTCAGCCCAGTCAACACGTGAGGTCATGCGATGATCACAGTGACATCAAACGATCCTCATACTGTGATCCTCACAGTCTGAGTAAGGAATGAGCTTATTGTGAGGTCAAAAGATCCTCATACTGTGATCCTCACAGTACGAGTAATTCATGAGCACATTGTGAGGTCAAAAGATCCTCATACTGTGATCCTCACAGTCTGAGTAAGGAATGAGCTTATAGTGATGTCAAAAGATCCTCATACTGTGATCCTCACAGTCTGAGTAAGGAATGAGCTTATAGTGATGTCAAAAGATCCTCATACTGTGATCCTCACAGTCTGAGTAAGGAATGAGCTTATTGTGAGGTCAAAAGATCCTCATACTGTGATCCTCACAGTCTGAGTAAGGAATGAGCTTATAGTGATGTCAAAAGATCCTCATACTGTGATCCTCACAATCTGAGTAAGGAATGAGCTTATTGTGAGGTCAAAAGATCCTCATACTGTGATCCTCACAGTACGAGTAATTCATGAGCACATTGTGAGGTCAAAAGTTCCTCATACTGTGATCCTCACAGTCTGAGTAAGGAATGAGCTTATTGTGAGGTCAAAAGATCCTCATACTGTGATCCTCACAGTACGAGTAATTCATGAGCACATTGTGAGGTCAAAAGATCCTCATACTGTGATCCTCACAGTACGAGTAATTCATGAGCACATTGTGAGGTCAAAAGATCCTCATACTGTGATCCTCACAGTCTGAGTAAGGAATGAGCTTATTGTGAGGTCAAAAGATCCTCATACTGTGATCCTCACAGTCTGAGTAAGGAATGAGCTTATAGTGATGTCAAAAGATCCTCATACTGTGATCCTCACAGTACGAGTAATTCATGATTACATTGTGAGGTCAAAAGATCCTCATACTGTGATCCTCACAGTCTGAGTAAGGCATGAGCTTATTGTGAGGTCAGTCTGAGTAAGGCACGAGCACATTGTGAGGTCAAAAGATCCTCATACTGTGATCCTCACAGTCCGAGCTCATTGTGAGTTTAAACAATGCTTGTACTGTGATTGGTAACTGGGGATAAGATCATCTACAGCTTTGATAAGTTTACTAAAAGTTTTGCACCTACAGCACACATTACATACATTCATGTGGGTATTCCTGCTGAAAAAAAAAAACAGCTAAAACCAGCCTAGGCTGATTGGCTGGTTTTAGCTGGTCAACCAGGCTGGTTTTAGAGGGGTTTTAGACACTTTTACAGCCTGGCCAGGCAGGTCAGGCTGGGAAAGACCAGCTAAAACCAGCCTGACCAGCCTGGCTACTATCAGCTTAAACCAGCTAAGACCAGCCAACCAGCCTAAGCTGGTTTTAGCTTTTTTTTTTTCAGCAGGGATGTTCTACATGTCTAAAGTATATAGAAAGATAGACCTTATAAACTCCTTGATTGTGTGTAACAGTTTTTTTTTTATGAAATGGGTAAACATTGGACTACACTCCAACACTGAAGGTGGCGATAATGCATCTTAGTGCTGGTGCTGCCCACCATTAAACAGAAGAAGAATCAAACATCACTCTTGTGATTTACAGTTGATTTAGGGACTGTTTACTGTGGAATTTCTACACTTGAGAAATGGTGAGTGGTTTCTTTAATTGCTATTCTCATGCGTGGATATTATATAATAATGTCAATATGCAATGTGGCCTGGCTCCATGTTAGCAAATTAGCCAGGTACACACTACACCAGAGGTCTTCAATCCTGCTCCTGGGGACCCACTCTCTTAGACTACGTTCAGACTGCGAGCCTTAATGCTCAATTCCGATTTTCTGTTCGGATCTGATTTTTTGTTTGCCTGTTCACATTGTTTTTACAAATGTGGCCCATGAACTGAAACGCATGCGCACAATGACAGTAATGTAAGACGTCACGCGTTTCACGCTGCCGTAAAAAGTAAACATGAAAGCCACGGAAGTCGGTGTGTACCAGTGTTGCCAAATCCGCGGCTTTACCAGTGTTGCCGCGGGTCAATGCGACCCCAATAATGTAATATTTAGCCCACATAATGCTAATTTTAATTTTAATAGGAAATCCCCTTCAAAACGCGATTGTGTTACTTTTGGGCTCGTTTTGAGTAGCAAATGGGTGGGTTTTGTTGTTAAAACCTGGCAACCCTGCTGTGTATGCGCTGAAAGTCACATGAATTCCGATTTGACTGTTCAGACTGAGGTCGCATTACGAAACATCCGACCTGTATCGGATTTAGAAGCACATATTGAAGTGGCTCAGATCTGATTGAAAAAGATCAGATTCCATGCGGTTTGTGCTGTTCACACTGTCATGCAAAAAACACACATGGGTCACATTTAATTAAAAAATCTGATTTTTTTGGCAGTGTAAACGTAGTCTTAGGAAGTTTATTTCCAACCTGCTTCAGCACACCTGACTGCCATTTACAGACAGTCTTGAGGAGCTTGATTGGCCATTTCAGGTGTGTTTGATTAAGGTTGTAGCTAAACTCTTCAGGATAGTGCGTTCCCAGGAACAGGGTTGAAGACCTCTGCACTACACAACTTATCTTATTATGAATGTAATTTGATACTTACAACCTATGATTACACCTAAATATGTCAGAGCCATGTGCATTCAGTTGTTGTTTACAGTCAGCATTTAAAATGATAAGTGTGTTCAGTTCAGTCTTAGAATGTTTCAGCTAGTCATTAAGTTTGTCCCTGGCTTTAGGATGTAGTCAGTAATTGTTATACTTCCCACATCAGATCATTGCAGACTACATTACTTATATTACTTATTATACATATTTCAGTTACTATACATGTTTTGTGCGTGTTTTGTTTTTTATCATAATTTTTAACTAATAGTTATTTTAACCTGTTAGGTTGTTAGTAACTGATTGCAATGACAAATTGTTCTCTGTGTTTCAGAATGTGTCAAGACTTTCCACGGGGACAAAGAAATAGAAGTTCACCAAAAACCAAAGTCCAGTCACCAAAACATCACCAGAAGCAGAATGTATATGTCAAATTGCAATTTTTCTGCCAAATGTCAACACCAAACTAAAAATAAATAAAATATAAAAAATAAACAAGGAAACTGAATTGTAGAAATACTTTGAAAGAAAATTAAAGATGGAATTCTACATGTTTGTGATATTACTGATCAATTTTAGAAAACTTTTACATCACTGTTAACTCACAACAGAATGAGTTTAACACAATGATATGACAGAGGTCTCACATGTTGAGCTTACAATATAAACATGCAGTGAGTGCACTGTGATCTCACATTGTGACCACATCATGAGTATTCTGGGAGCTCACAGTTTGAGCACACAGTGAGTGTGATGTGACCTCACACTGACCACAGTATGAGCACACAGTGAGCGTGCAGTGAGTGTGCAGTGACCTCACACTGACCACAGTATGAGCACACAGTGAGCGTGCAGTGAGTGTGCAGTGACCTCACACTGACCACAGTATGAGCACACAGTGAGCGTGCAGTGACCTCACACTGACCACAGTATGAGCACACAGTGAGCGTACTGTGACCTCACACTGACCATAGTATGAGCACACAGTGAGCGTGCAGTGACCTCACACTGACCACAGTATGAGCACACAGTGAGCGTGCAGTGACCTCACACTGACCACAGTATGAGCACACAGTGAGTGCGCAGTGACCTCACATTATGAGCATAGTATAAGTTCACAGTGAGTGTGCAGTGACCTCACATAGTGAACATAGTATGAGCACACAGTGAGTGTGCAGTGACCTCACACTGACCACAGCATGAGCACACAGTGAGTGTGCAGTGACCTCACATTATGAACATAGTATAAGCTCACAGTGAGTGTGCAGTGACCTCACATAGTGAACATAGTATGAGTACACAGTGAGTGTGCTGTGTGGTTACACTTTTAGCTCACTGTGACCCACACATTGTGAGTATTACATCATGAGTATTACGTGAGCTCATGGTGACATCATTGTGAGATCAAATTGTTGGCTGGGTTAGCTTTGCTGTAGCTCACAGTAGTAGACTGCAGTTGTCCTTTAGAAGGGCCTTTATTTTTTACAGTTTTGGGAGGTGTACAAATTTTTTACACACCAGAAGCATCTGGAATGCATCTCAAACCATCTTCTGAAGTGGTGTGAGTGATCAGATTGAGTATGTTTCAGAGGGTATTTAAATTTGGCCTTTTCATAATCATTTAGACACTGAATCAGTAAAAATGCATGAAATGGACAAATGTAAAAAGGCCTATTGATATGTCAGCTTATTGTGTCTGGACAATAAAATAAATTATTTTAAAAATAAATAAATTAATGAACATCACAAACCTCAGTATGTTGAGTTGACAGTATGAACTCTTCATTCCATCAGACAGAAGCTTTACACCTGAATCCTTCAGGTTATTGTTGCTCAGGTCCAGCTCTTTAAGTGAGTTTGATGATTGTAGAGATGAAGACAAACTTTCACAGCACTGACCAGTGAGATTACAGCCTGACAATCTAAACAAATACAAGTATTTTCACCAATTAGTCAAGAGCTGCTGCCTCATATGAGCTCCTCCAGGATTATGTGATCTTGTAATTGCATGAATTTATGCAAATTCAACTTATTTCTGCATTACAGATTGCATATTTGTCTTGTGTCCACTTGTTGGCCTGGGCCAAGAAAGCAATATTAGCTGAAAAAAAAAATCTATAAATACAAAGCAAAACAAATTGATCAATGTAATGCAAATCAATCAAATCATCAGCCCCACTGATACATTAGTTTATTGTGTCTGGACAAAATTAAACTTTACTAAACATCACAAACCTCAGTATGTTGAGCTGACAGTGTGAACTCTTCATTCCATCAAAGAGATGCTTCACACTTGAATCTGACAGGTCATTGTTGCTCAGGTCCAGCTCTCTCAGTAAGGAGTTTGATGATTGTAGAGTTGAAGACAATCTTTTACAGCACTGACCAGTGAGATTACAGTCAGCAAACCTGCAGAATGAAATAAGGTTAAAAAAAAAAAGGGGGAAATGGGTGGGATAAAATATTGGTTTCTGTGTTCTACTGAACACCATAAGTGAATCGTAAGACAAGGTGTAACATTTGGTTGCTAAACTAATATTTATTACGTAAAAAAGGCTTTGTACTTCTCTTGTGTCTGAATATCTACTTAAAACAACATCTTTAAGACATGTGTTTGGAAAAACACCACACAACCTACATAATGTACAACACTTGTCACAAAGACATTAGAAATATATTTATTGAAACCTTGAAGTGCCCCGATTTTAAGTGTTTAGGCTACGTTTTGCTTATTTGACATTAAATGCATTATATAACTCACTTTGGAATATAAATGATAAAACGTTTCAGAAGATAAAAAACTTGTACTTGTAGTCTGTAAAATAGGATATTATTTTAAAATTATTTTGCGGACCCCCTGGTTTTGAGTCACAAACTGGAGTCCAGGGATCCCAGTTTAAAAAACCCTGCTCTAGACCAGGGGTTCTCAAACTTTTTGGGGCCAGGGACTCCTTACAGGCAAGAACATTTTCTTATATTTATTATAACAGTGATTATGCTTAGCCTATTACAATTTGTACTCTTATATGCCATTGGAACTTCAGTTTTTAATTTTTCTGGATTCCAATTTAATAAGGTTATTTAAATTGTAGTAATTCTAAAACATGTCTGAAAAGTTTAGTTTATAAAACTTTAACATCTTAATATATTTTTTTTAATTTTGTTTATAATTTAATACAAACATCGACAATTCAATCTTGTAAAATGTAATCAAATGAAAATGTAATTATTTATTTTAATTTTGACAAGCAAAGTGCTGTACAAACTTAGGCTTAAGTCAGACTCACGATGAGAATTCTGATATTCTGACATTCATTTATACAGTAAATTCCATTTTGAATGGTTTTTACGAATCCGTCTATGTTTTGCACTAGGGGTGCACTAGCACACACAACAACACCACCACAAACGTGCCCAACCCGAAGCGGCGTTGTGTGGTTCCAGAGCATATTCTGACGCCACATACCGACAGGCATTTTTATTTTATTTTAAAAAGCAGTGAGAGTTTAGCCTGTCATCAATGACAGTAGCTCATTGGAAAGGGATGAAAAATGCCCTTTTGTTTGCACTAATGAATGGTGCTGCCTGCCAGCTGCAATCACCAATAAAACGTTCCATATTTTTTCTATATCGTCATAAATATCATTATCGCAAATATCCTTGAAATATCGTGATATAATTTCGAGGCTATATCACCCACCCCTATTTTGCACATCACGGAAATCGTAAGCCTAAATTTATTTTGCGGACCCCCTTACATTGTGTTGCAGAACCCACTTCATGAACCCCTGGTCTAGTGAGACTAATTTTGTTTAATGGGGATTAAAAATAAGAATATCTGTATAGGGTGGTTATGTTTACACACAGCCATCACACATTTATGTCCAAACACCATGTAAAAGTGGATTTTGTATAATAGGTGGCTATTAATACTCACAGGGCTTTTCTGCAGTTCACCACAGCTGGTATCAGTCTCCTTCTACCTTCATCTGATGTGTTGTATTTCTTCAGATGAAACTCATCCAGCACCTCTGATATCTGAAGTATGTAGGCTATTGTTGAGCAGTGAGATGGAGAGAGTCGATTCACTGAGTGATTCTCTGATTTCACAAACTCCTGAATTTCTCTGTACAGAGTCTGATCCTTCATTTCCAGCAGACAGAGGAACAGATTGATGCATCTGTCAGCTGAGAGATGTTCATCATAAATATTAGGTTTAATTTGATCCGACAACCCTGTGAAACATTCTGTGGATTTTCTAATTCTGTCTGAGAGATGTTCAGCACCCTTGATTGTGTCTCTAATGTACCGTCTGATAGTCATGATGGTCTCTGAGCTGTTTACTGTATGTGTCAATAGATCACTTAAGAGCCTCTGATTGAACTCCAGTGAGACGCCCAGCAGGAACCGCAGGAAAAGATCCAGATGTCCATTTTTACTCTGTAACGATTTAGCAATTATGGGGTTTAATACCTCATAAAGAGAGTTTTTCATTTTTCTTTGATAGGGCAGTGGAGGTATGACAGGAAGTAAGGGGGAAAAAGAAAGGGGGGGTGGGATCGAGGAAGGTTCACAAGGTGCAACAGCATCATATGTCGGCGCAATGCCCACAAGGCTACTGCTGTGAGAAAGAGAGCTTTGCCAACTGTACCAATTATTTATTTCCTTCAGAATCAACCTAAGTGATTCATCATTATTGTCTACATGTGAGTAAAACACAAAGAAAGCAGCTAGAAACTCCTGAAAGCTCAGATGTATGAAGCAATAGACTTTCCTCTGATGAATCACAGATTCCTCCTTAAAGATCTCAGTGCAAATCCCAGAATACACTGATGCATCAGTGACGTTTATGCCGCTCTCAATCAGGTCCTCCTCATAGAACATCACATTGCCCTTCATCAGCTGTTTGAAAGCCAGTTCAGCAAGTTTCACAATCACATCTCTATTGGTCTTCTGAAGTGTCTTTGGATCCCTCTCTTCATACTTCTGATTCCTCATGTTGATCTGAGTCAGCAGGAAGTGAATGTACATTTCAGTCAGAGTTTGAGGGATTTCTGCATTGTGATCTTGTTTCAGGAGGTTTTGAAGCACAGTGGCTGAGATCCAGCAGAAGACAGGTATGTGACACATGATATGGAGGCTTCTTGATCTTTTAATGTGTGAGATGACTCTGCTGGCTTCATGTTCATCACGGATACTCTTCCTGAAATATTTCTCCTTTTGATGCTCATTGAATCCCTGAATTTCTGTCACACGGTTGATGTATTTGGAGGGGATCTGATTGGCTGCTGCTGGTCTGGAGGTGATCCAGATGAGAGCAGAGGAAAGCAGCTCTCCTCTGATGAGGTTTGACATCAGCACACCCACTGATGAAGACTCATTCACATCACAAACGTTCTCATCATCTGTAAACATTGGTGTAATTCTGCTTTCATCCAGACCATCAAAAATGAACACAACTTTACACTCCTCATAAGTCTCTGAGGTTAGATCTTGAAGTTCAGGATGAAAGTCCAGCAGAAGTCTGTGAAGACTGTACTGGTGATCTTTAATCAAGTTCAGCTCTCGAAATGGAAGCACAAACATGAAATCTATATCCTGATTGGCTTTTCCCTCTGTCCAGTCCAGAATGAACTTCTGCACAGAGACGGTTTTTCCAATTCCAGCGATGCCTTTGGTAAGAACAGTTTTTATTTGGTCTTTCTCCTCACATCCTGGTTCATGTAAGGGTTTAAAGATGTCATTGCAGTTGACTGAAGTGTATTGTGTTCTGGTTGTTTTCTCCATCTGTAAAACCTCATGTTCTTCATTCACTTCTTCACTCTCTCCCTCTATGATGTAGAGCTCTGTGTAGATCCTGTTCAGGAGGGTTTGATTCTCTACTAGTTTGATTCCCTCAAATAATCTCTCATACTTGTTCCTCATGCTGGTTTTGTGTTGATCTTTGACTGTCTGTCTCATGAGGGTCTCAAAAACAGTGCGGGTCTGATGGGACAGTGATTTGATCACATCCGCTCTCTTCGCACTGCAGAGAAGTGAGATAAACATTAAAACTGAAAAAGCATTAAAACTTCTTGTGTGTCTTACTAGCTATGCTGAATCAAAATAATTTTTAGTAGTGGGCGAAGTGTTTTGATTTTTATTGCTTTTAATAACAATATAAAGATGAAGGAGACCCGCACTCATCCAGATTTAGCCAAAAAGGTGTATTTCATTTATTACTCAGAGGTCACAAAAAATATGTGAAAAAGGTGCAAAAGTGCAAAACGTTTTCAGGTATTAACCCTTCCTCAGTGCCATAGTGCTCACTGCTACCAAGCGGCACCGGGCACTCATTACAACATGTTCACCTATCGGTGTATTACCGTAATACACCTAATGTCACGAAGATACAAATAACAAAAAAACAATGTCTAAAACTTTTGTGGGAGTCATGGATTGGAATATATTTGTCTGCATTTTTTTATTGATAGAGTCATTTTGGATAATTTGTAATTTTTGCTGTACGTTGTTATGTTTGATATATACTCTTGTGAAAGATATTACTTGTATCTTTGTGACATTAGGTGTATTACAGTTTGTGTTGTTAAATTTCTGGATCTACGCACCTTATGTTTTTTTTATTTAATGGACTGTTGGGCGAGTGTTTGGTCTACAACATTTTCTTTTTGTGGATTGTTACTTTTATTAAAACATGTCATAATATTCCATTACATTATTTGTTAATCATTTTTCATCAAATTTTGTTTATACTCAGAGGTCACTGCTCTATGACTGTCGAGAGATGCTGCATTATGTGTGTGAACATTATCATCCTCTCTCCTCTCATAGAGACTCACTCTATATGCAGTGCTGAATAAAACCAAGAACGAATAGAAAAATATTCAAAAAGCGAAAGATTGAAAAAAAATGTGCTTTACCAATTTACATTGCTTTTTTTTTACTTTATTTTTGAGAATCAGATACTGCATGCATCATACATTAATATTTACCATATGTCACTGAATAGTATTTATCAAAAATAAACACATAGAAAAGAACAGAAATGACAGAGGAAAAAAACTATGCCACATAAGAAGTGATCTTTCTATATACCTGTACACAAAAATCAGCTATATGAGTTGTTAACCCTTTTTATTATTTTAATATAAATTGTTTCAGTTCACAGTTAACGAGTGTGTTATTGTTTTCATTTGTAAACAACTTCAACATTTCTCACATTATCACAGTTTATTCACTATAGTTTAGAAAATGGTAAAAAAAAATAAAAATAAAATATGGCAAGAACTCAGAGTTAAACTGTGTCAGAACAAATTCATCTTGATAATGTCAGATAACTGATAGAAAGGTATGTAACAAAACATGGTCAGGTTAAATGGTCAAATCAAACTTTTGGTCCCAAATATTTATCAGTTTTACTGGTAGTCCACTGTATGAAGAATTTTTGGGTATAATATGTCACCTTAATTTTGCTATCCTTACTTACATAAATTAACTACAGTGGCCTGCACCCACTAGTAAAAAAAAATACCAGTATATAGTGTGTCTGAAGAATTTAGGTTTGACTGTATATCCAAAATATAAGATTTCACTTTCCAGGGGCTTTACGTTTAATTTCTGTAAACTATTGCATTTTCATTGATTCCTCCAAATTACCTCTAGTTAAATCATTTTATACTCACTCAGGGTCAGAGGGCAGAGGTTCTGGAGATGCTGCTTTATGTGTGTGAACATCCTCCTCTTCCTCTCTCTTTACACAGCGACCCATTTTGTAGGCAGTGCTGTAGAAGCTGAAAAGAATACACAACTTTAACTTTAACTTCTTTAGATCTAAAAGATATTGAAAAAGGAAATATTAAACAATTACATTTTAGATTTTCCAATCTCTCTCTCTCCCTCTCTATCCATCCATCCAGCCATCCATCCATCCATCTATATTTCCATCTATAATAAACATGATTAAAAAACCATGAATAAATCTTTTAAAATGTAATTAAATAAATAAAAACATTGCAAAGAAAGTGCAGCATAAACAAGCTTAGTGTTAAAATTAATTATCTTTTTAATTTTTTTCATTTAATTTTTCATTTAAAATGTTACTGTTATTATTTTGAGAAGTGCATTCTATGGCATAATAAAAATATCTAAATACATAATTATGAAGAATATTAATATTAAATTCATGATGAGTCCAGAAATGTCTTGTCATCAATTAACTGAACATCCAAACAAACTTTGTCCACTTCATAAATCCATTCTGTTTATCTCGAATATCTGTTCTAAAACTCATTCAGATTGTTCACATAGAGATCTTTTCTAATGCTTATATCTCCTTATATTTAGAGAGGAGAAGAAAAATAATGTTAGCCTCCTATCCCCTTTCCTTTCTAAAGATTTAATCAGATATCTGATTAGATTTAACACAGGTGGAAATATCACACATACAATTATAAGACATCTACACTAGACAGCATTTGAAGTTGTCCTAAAACCAAAACAATACCGTTCTTGTCTTAGGACAACTATGATGAACTTTATTGATCCACTTCAAATGTTGACTACTATATATATCTTTAAACACACACACACACACACACACATATAAAACAACCTTGCATATGCTTTCTCCTCCTCTTCCTTTTTTTTCCGTTTCCGATTTGTAGATGCCCTATATTATAAAAAAATATATATTTTAGTGCGTCTAATTCATCTTTTATTAACAGATATTTAAAGGATAGCACTGCATAACATTTCACAATGTTCAATATCTTGAAAACATCTCATTAGCTGTTTTAATCCAGTAGTTAAATTAAGTTCACCCAGGGTCAGAGGTCACTGCCCTATCACTCAAATTAAGAGGCTGGCGCATGCATGCGTCACTCTTCACAGACACACAGCTGGGTTCAGGAGGTTGTGTTTCATGTGTGTGAACATCCTTCTCTTCCTTCTCATTGAGACTCATTTTACAGGCAGTGCTGTAGACAAACAAAATTAAACAAAAGAGATGACTAGACATAAAAAATAAATAATGAAAAAGGAAACTACAAATTTTTATGCCACACAATATTAAAATATTTAGTAAAACAAACCATGTTTTACTTGGTTTAAACACAGCTTTGTGCCATGGTCCAACAAAATACAGCCATTTATGGAAACTTACTATTATAGGATGGTCCAAGCAACACAAAACAAAAACTGATCTCTATTGCACATTTCAAGGTTTATGGGTAAAGATTTTGCATACTCTTTCTTTAGGGGTAAGAATTTAGGAAGTGTGAGGAATTCTCCAAATTTCACAACTGATTATATTAAGTTTAAGTGGCACCTCCAAGACCACCAGCCAAGAGCAAGATAATTGTTAATACCTAACAAAGAGAAAATGTTAAGGTTTACAAATATGATCATAAATGAACAGTAGTAATATAAGTATTAGGAAAAAAATGGCCAGTGTTCCGAAGTAATTAAGTTTAGAATTGACATGCAATGTTTTATGCTTGTGAACATGGTATAGAACAGTGGTTCTCAGATAGGGAGATTTAAATTTCTAAGATAAAAAAAAAGAATCCAAGGGGCCTTCTTGGTTAAAGACAATATTTTCTGGACCTTCTGTTGTAATAAAAATAAAATTATACATGTGATGTCAGTATTTCAGAAAAATAATTATTATATTCCAAAGTAAGAAATAAGTAATTTTACTTCACAAAGAATAACTTTCACTTTTCACAAAGACTAGCAGATTCATGATTTACTTAGTATTGAACACTGAATTCAGAAATTCAGAGCAGACAATAATATAAAATAAGTAACTTAACAAATAAATGAAAACAAGAGGGGTAGCGGGCCAAATCAATCTCAGGAATTTATCCCGGCTCCACAATGACCATTTCAGGCCTGATGTGTTCACTTCAACTCTGGGAAATCACTCTTCACATTTATTGTTTATGAACTCTCAATGCAGACAGAGTGTCACTGACCAAGGATAGTTCTGGTTTCTAGTATTTTTGTGACTGTAAAAGTACGTGCTGCCAAAAGTAAGAAAAATTCTTCAGTAGAGAGACTAAAGCATCTGAAAATACCATTACATTACAGTGGGATGGAAAATAAATATACATGCAGACCCATAATGAATTATCAGTGCATGATAATTAATTCAGAAATGTGTTTGTTCAAACCTACCTTTGTCTCAACAATGAAGAACATAAAGCACAATCTTGGAAAAAGTTCATAAATCCATTGTGTCTAGATAACAGCATTAAACTGATGTCTGTTCTCAAACTGGTTCACATTATAATGTATTATATTACATTATAAAGAATTAAATTAAAGAATTAAAGCTGTTTGTGAATATATTTCCGTTTACGCTCTTTCTTTCTTTCTTGCTTTCTTTCACAATATGGAGTCTGAAAAAGTTTCACTTTCGACTACTGAGTCACATGACCAAGTGAGTAGAGGAAAACTTGAACGGTTGTTCAATGAATAGTCTGGGTTCATTCTGGGCAGTCGATTGTATTATAATATTCATATTATACATAATACATTATACATATCATACATAATATTTGATATAAATAAAAAAGGAGACATCAACTTAAGTATTTGTTCAGTATATAAGAGTTTTCAGTAGTTGTATATTTATAAAATTGTGTAACGAGAAGTGCAGCAATACAATGATCGGCAAGGAGTGATTACTCTATCACACATTAAATATTAAATTGTTTCAATATTGAACAATTACAATAAGCAGATGACGGACACCTCTGGTGGTGAGAAGAACATTTTTCAAGGCTCATTTGTCCTCCAAATACATTTTCAATTATTTAGCAGACGCTTTTATCTAAAGTGACTTACAAATGATGAACATTATAAGAAATCTGCCACATATCAAATAATATTCGCAGTACGAAATGCCAAGTTCTAGCAATCAACCTCGACTTGTTGGTTTCTTGATTGACGTGGTAACAGTAACCAAGGGAGGCGGGGCTAATCTTGTTGTTGTTGCTGTTGGAAACGGTCGCGCCAGCAATGGCTGCTCACTGAAATCATTCATGGGTCCTGTACAGCAGACATGATTCGGATTCTTCGCTGCACTTTATTGCAAACAATGTACGTTTATTTCGCAGAAACCGTACATTTGATAGTAGAAGATGAAAAAATGTAATAGATTCGCTTAATTTTCGAGCGAGGCGGAAAATATTGCGGTTGCAGTGATTTGTGTTTTTAGCTAACGTTAGCGTGTGAGATTTAGCGAAGCTACAACATTAACAATCACTGATCCAAACAAACGCATTTCGGTATTTTTCAGAATCTAATTAATAATCAGATGAAATCGGAGGTGGTATATTAGCTTATTGCCAGTAATGTAGTAGCTAATGTTGCATAGACTAGCTGGGTCTTTCTGTGTTGGCGGCAAAATCAAATATTACATAATATGCTTAACATTAATAGTAGTTTTAGTAAGAAGAACTAAACTGTTTCTGTGTGATTGTAACTAAATAGACAAGTAAAGACTGTCTAAAGGTTGCATTGGTCTTAGAAAAAGCAGTTCTTATTTGATACCATTGTAATGTAAAGTAAATTATCAATTTTAGGTTTGTTGTTTCCAGAATGAATTTGTCCACAGTTCTTCAGAATGCCTGCAGGTGAGTAAAGATCACTCATACTTGATCTATAACAGCACTTTTTTTCTGTCACTTATGATCATGGATGCTCTTATGTGTTGCTTTGTCTGTAAATCTCTGTTTGACAGGTCAAAGTGATGTGAGAGCTAAGACGAAAGCTCGCTTTGACGAGGTGTTGAAAAGATACACAAACCCTCCCTCTGAGAAAAAGAAAGCCAAACAGATCACTGACCAGTCCCAGGAAATTATTGTGGTTAGTCATAGTAAATATAATCTTTATTTAACCACGAAAAATATAAAAGATATAACATAATTCACCCTGCCACTCATGTCTGCAACATCTGTTATTTGCACATCTTTTTTTCTTGCAGCTTCAAACCTTAAAGAAGAATCTAGATTTGAGTAAAGACACTGAAGATGATGAAGCTATTCTCCATAACACATATGATCCAGCTCAGGGCAGCCCTAGATATACCAAAAACAGGCGCAGGGAGAGGGAAGCATCGGAAAAGACCAACATAAACAGTGCTGTAAGTGAGGAAGAGCCCGCACTGACCAGCGGGAAAAAGAAAAGCAAAAGGAAGCTCCCACCACTAGTTCAAGATGAAGAAGACAACAACAGGACTGATATAGAAATTGATGGAAAACATACTAGGAAGACTAAGAAAGGAAAGAGTAAAAGTGGAAAAGATGTCAGTAGACAAAAAGAAGATACAGAGACAGAGGATGATTATCTACAGGCGTACCAACATCAGATCTCACAAGAGGAAGAGACGGCTGGAAAGAAAACGACAAGGAAGAAAGCTACAGAGAAGATTGTAGAGAGCCAGGTGCTAAACAATGAGCTGGAGAAGAAAAAGAAGGTGAAATCAAACAAACATGATGGTGATAGAAGGTAAAAAGGCAAAGCATATTCACTATTAATGCCATTCATATTAGGACCAAGATTATTTAACTTTTCATATTTGTATAGTGATGCTAGAGATGCACCTTTATGTCAAGGTGAAAAGTGGCCTTACCCAGCAGTTATGCATAGTATGAAACAGTAGATCAACATGACTTTTTCTAAACATTTTTAAGGTGATAAGTAATTAATAAATAATAATTTGCTCTTAATTTTATTTTGCCTTTTTGTTTGCAGTCAGACTGAAGTGCCAGTGGATAACCAGACAGAAAATTTCCAGGATGATGCTGTGGAGGAGTTCAAGGAGGACGCGGTCAAACCCAAAGTGAAGAAGAAAAAGAAACGAAAAGAAGGTATGTAAGAAGATAAAGACATTGATGTCATAGCCAAACATTAGATTTTTTTTTTACATTTTAACTTTTCTTTAAATTCTAGAATCAACATCAATATAAATTTCCGATTTGAAATATTTTTCCATTTTTTTTTTTAATTCACATGTTTGATATAGTTGCAGTGTGCAGGTTTTTTTTTATTTATTTTATTGGTTGCCACCACAGTATTCTTTCAGCATGTACAGTTAAAGTCAAAAGTTTACATGCACCTTGCAGAATCTGCAAAATGTTCATTATTTTACCAAAATAAGAGGGATCATACAAAATGCATGTTATTTTTATTTAGTACTGACTTGAATAAGATATTTCACATAAAAGATGTTTACATATATTCCACAAGAGAAAATAATAGTTGAATTTACCCTGTTCAAAAGTTAACATACAGTGTTTTTTTGTTTAGTGATAGTTGTTCATGAGTTCCTTCTTTGTCCTGAACAGTTAAACTGGTCGCTGTTCTTTAGAAAAATCCTTCAGGTCCCACAAATTCTTTGGTTTTTCAGCATTTTTTTGTATTTGAAACCGTTCCAACAGTGCATACAATGGTAAGATTTTGAGATCCATCTTTTCACACCAAGGACAACTGAGGGACTCATCTGCAACTATTACAGAAGTTTCAAATGCTCACTGATGCGTTAAGAGCTCAAAACTTTTTGAATTTGAAGATCGGGGTAAATGTAACTTATTTTGTCCTCTGGGGAACATGTAAGTATTTTATATAGCTTCTGAAGGGCAGTACTAAAAGAAAAAAATATGATATTTAGACAAAATAAGGAAAATGTACACATCCTCATTGCGTTCAAAAGTTTACACCCCCAGCTCTTAATGCTTCCGAAGCATCAGTGAACATTTGAACCTTCTGTAATAGTTGCATGAGTCTCTCATTGTAAAATATTTCATTCAGGTCAGTACAAAAAAACATGCATTTTGTATGATCCCTCTTATTTTGGTAAAATAATTAACATTTTGCATATTCTGAAAGGTGAATGTAAAATTTTGACTTCAACTCTACATATATTGTATGTCATTAACATTTATTATATACAGATGTGATAATGTTTATTGTGTTCAAATTTGAATTTGTCATTGTAGTGATTGTTGAGGAGGAACAGGCAGAAGAGAAACAATCCTTTGATGACAGTCTGGTGCTTGGAGTTTATATCCACAGGACAGACAAGTTAAAGACAGACCTGATGGTGTCTCACCCCATGGTTAAGGTTCACGTTGTTGATGAGGTCACTGGGCAGTATGTCAAGAAGGAAGACAGGTTTGGATTTCACTTGTTTTTACCACTAAAACCAAAACTTGATTGAGAGTGTTCGTACCAAATGCAGTCAGATTTATTCTCAGTGTTTTATTTGGTTCTCAGCCATCGTCATGTTTCATCCTTCTATGAGCAAGAAAACATCGAGCACATCCTGCCCATCATAACTCAACCCTTTGACTTCAAGAAACACAAAAATACAGTGCCAGAATGGGAGGAACAGATCATCTTCAATGAACGCTTCAGATATTTCCTACAAGATGATGACGAGAGTCCACATGTGATGCTGTTTTTTGAAGTTTGTGCACTTGGATAAGTTTGAAAAACTATATTTCATTCTCAGAGCAAAGAAATGAATGAATAAAATGCTTCATGTGATGTTACAGATTCTGGATTTCATCAGTATGGAGGAAGCACGAACAAACATCGCTGTTGACCGTCATGAGAGGGGTTTCCGAAAAATCGCCTGGGCTTTTTTGAAGGTACCAGCTCTGATTTTACTTTAGACTTTGGTGTATTTGTTCATTTTTTCATAAATGTTTGGTTATTTTATTTGAGCTCCATAGACCGTATCAAGGAGCTGTATCAAGCTCTTCAAATATTTCCTTCAGCTTGTAGGAACCAATGGTGTCTTGAATGTTGACACCAAACTGCGTCTACAACTTTACTGTCCTCCTCCACGGGCAAAGAAACTGCCACAAATCGTTGAAGTGTTTCAGTGGTGGTCAAAGTTCCCAAGGAGCAAATATGCCTCAACTCTCTACGTCACAGTGAAAGGCCTCAAACCACCAGAACATGTAGGTTAACTTCAATTTAAAAACCACAGTGAAAAGACTCAAATTTGGTGCTTATTGAAGTTTTATTTGGACTGCTTGTCGCATAGGTGGACCCCAGTATCCGCTCCATGATGGCTCTCCAGCAGGAGCGCGGCAGCACCTCCTACAGCGAGCTCAATACTGAAATGACCAATAAAACCAGCACACAGATACTGGAGAGCAAATCAGAAATCATTAAGTGGAGCCGCATACCTGGACAGGTTAGATTTATTCGCTTTATAGCGTTAAAAGTTAGGAGAGTCAGAAATCCTTTTGTTTGACCTGATTTGTTTCTTTAAACAGGTGTGCCGCATACCGAATAAGCCAATGCACTCTTTCCGTGGAGGTCAGATGGGCTGTTTTACTCTGCGTTTCTCTCATGATGGGCGTGCACTAGCAGCTGCATGTGCAGATAGAGATGCGTTTCCAATCATTAGTAAGTTATTTGTTACTATACCTGTCTTTGTCTGTTTTTTTATTTTTTCACATACAATTTTATGCCGACATAAAACATAAAATTGGGAGTTAGTTAACAATTTGGTTTTGATTTGTTGAAATTGTGATGTGCTATACCTCTTCTACAACTATTTTTAACCGAATTTTGCCTAGTTTATACTTTTAGTATTAGTTTATTTATTTATTCATATTATTTAAGGGACTACATGGAATATTTGTACTTATCATACCAAATAGTATCATCATTACCATTTAAAATCAATTTCTGAAGGTAAAAATGTGATTAAATGTGGTGAAAAGCTTGATGGAAAAGCCTAAAAGAAATGTGTGCATGCATATAAAAAGAAAAATATAATATGTGACCCTGAACCACAGAACTAGTTATAAAAGTCAATATTTTTGAAATTGACATCTGAAAGCTGAATAAATAAGCTTTCTTTTGATGTATGGTTTGTTAGGATAGTATAGGACAGTATTTGACAGTAAAACTATGTGTAAATCTGGAATCTGAGAGTGCAAAAAAAAATCGAAATATTGAGTAAGTCGCCTTTAAAGTTGTCCAAATTAAGTTCTTAGCAATGCATATTACAAATCAAAAATTAAGTTTTAATATATTTACAGTTGGAAATTTACAAAATATTTTCATGGAACATGATCTTTATCTAATATCCTAATGATTTGGGGCATAAAAGAAAAATCAATAATTTTGACCCATACAATGTATTTTTGGCTATTGCTAAAAATACACCCATGCTATCTAAGACTGGTTTTGTGATCCAGGGTCACACATAATATTGTTGTTGTTTTTTTTCCTTTCACATTTATATACATTTTAACCTAACATAAAAAAGTAAAAAATATGTGTCAACTACTCATCAATTTCTGCAAATAATGTATTCCTGTATGTCATTTAATGAAATGTCTCTCTTGTGTGTGTGTCTCTATTTTTAGTATATGAGATTCCGTCTGGCAAAGTTCTGGCGTCCTTTAATGGCCATCTGAGTGTGGTATATGATCTCTGCTGGTCCAGAGATGATAATGGATTATTAACTGCATCCTCTGATGGAACAGTAAGGTAACAAAAAAAATGCCCTTTTTGCATATACAGAGTTTACCCATTATATTATGCAATGCATAATTACACACAAATATGAGCAAAAGTGTTGGACATAATGTTTTATTTTCTCTTTCAGAGTGTGGAACGTTGAACGACTGCAGAATTTTGCTCATAAAACTCTCCCACACCCTTCATTCGTGTACTGCGCCCAATTTCACCCGCAAACCCAGAGTCTGGTGGTGACGGGAGGTTACGACAGGGTGCTGCGGGTTTGGAATGTAGATGTACAAGATATGAACGGGCAACTTCTGCAAGAGTTTGACGGACACAAGACTTTCATCAACACGCTGTGTTTTGATCCAGAAGGTACAGAGGAAATACACATCATATTAACAGTCTGGATGTGATTTAAGACATTAGCTGCACTTTTGTAAGTTGCTTTGCATAAAAGTGTCTGCTAAATTCATAAATGTAAATGTAATTTAAAAGATGTAAATGTTGGTCGTCACGTAGGAAGCAAAATGTTTTCTGCTGACTATTCCGGCCTCATTATTGTGTGGGCAACGAGGGTTGTGTCTGGGTCTCGTCGTGGACTGACCAGTCAATGGAGCATTGAGAGGGTAAATGGATTCTCAAAAATTACATAGAAGAGCTACATAAATCTCAATTTGAAATCATGATTTGAACCAATTTATTATTTCTCTGCAGGAAATTAAAGAGGCAGATCTGAACGGAATATCCATCAACTCATTAGAGGTGCATCCAAATGGAAGACGACTTTTAATTCATGCCAAAGACAGTGTTTTAAGGGTCATGGATTTAAGAATGTAAGTATCTACCTTTTTATTAATATTTGTGACCCTGGACCACAAAACCAGTCTTAAGTTGCACTGGTTTGTTTGTAGCAATAGCCAAAAATACATTGCATAGGTCAAAATCATCTATTTTTTCTGTTATGCCAAAAATCATTAGGATTTAAGTAAAGGTCCTGTTCCATGAAGATATTTTGTAAAATGTCTTATTTTTCTTATTTATTTTGACTACCTTAAAGGACTTTTGATTTTTTTTTTAAAGGATTTTGTCCTATCCTAACAAACCATACATCAATGAAATCTTATTTATTCAGCTTTCAATAAAAAAAAAAATTACCTTTATGACTGGTTTTGTGGTCCAGGGTCACATTTGAATGTGTGTTTTATACTATAATGTAATATTTTAATATTATTTATGTAATAATGAAATCAAAATTAATATTTTAATGAAAAAAAGATTGATCAATAATTATTAAAGTGTATATACATTTTATTAAGTAATTTTTCATTCTGACTTAATAAATGCATTTGTCGTTCAGTATACCAGTATAAAGGGAAGTAATTAAATAAACAAAATAAATGCAAATATTAAATTAAAGACAAACACTTGTTTTACAGATTTGCTGTGAAAAAATACATAGGTGCCACAAACTACAGGGAGCGAATCAACAGCACGTTCACTCCCTGTGGAAGCTTCATCTTTTCGGGCAGTGAAGATGGACTGGCGTATGTGTGGAACTCTGAGACAGGTTTGGAGACTGTTTTGAGTCCCTTTGGTTTGAAAACAATGAAAAATTGAGGTGGAGGTTTAATTTGCATATCGGTTGTGCAGGTGACCAGGTCGCTGTATACTCAGAGCTGTGCTATACAACTGCGCTTCGAGCTGTAGCTTTCCATCCTCATGAGAACATGGTGGCCTTCTGTTCCTTCGGCCAAAACCAGCTCATCCATCTCTATCTGTATGACCGGAAGGGTGAGTCCTCTAAATGACTCAGAAAACCACTGATTCGTTAGTATTAAGAAACACAAGTCACATGATCATTTTCTCTTAATTGTGCTCACAGTGGCTCAGATGGAGGTGGAGAGTTTGAGAGGCTTGAGTCAGTCAGAGAACCTGGAGAGTAGGATGAGCAGGAATTCAGAGGTCATGACCTTCCAGAACCCTTCTGCCACTGGCATGGACCGATTCGCCAGCACAGCTCGTGTGTCTCTAAAGATGCAGAGGGTCAAACAGAAACTAGACTCTGTACTGGTAAACATGTTGATGATTATATTTAACTGAAGGTTTGAAGGCCATATAGTCTATCACAAAAATTTTATTGCTGTTGTACATTTAATTAAATTGTAACTGATTATTATCAGTGTCCAGTCAATAATCTGTCACTTTTATACTTTTATTTTCTTTCAGGAGCCCCATCGTAGTTCCCCTGGTGTGGATATGTATGAACAAGGCAAGTAATGATCACTACCAGTCAAAAGTCTGCATTACTCCAGTCACATGATTCTTTAGAAATCATTCTAATATTCTGATTTGCTGCTCAAAAACATTTATTATTATGTTGAAAACAGCATACAAATCTTCTGTAGCATTATAAGCATCTTTATTATGACTTTTGATCAATTTAAAGCATTCTTGCTAAGTAAAAGTATTCATTTCTATAATTTCTCCCCTCCATCCAAAAGCTTTGTATTGATAAATGCTGATCTTTTGGATCTTTCTATTCATCAACAAATTCTGAAAAATAATAAAACGGCAAATCAGCAAATTAGAATGATTTCTAATATGAAGGCTCATGTGACACTGAAGACTGAAGTAATGATGCTGAAAATGTAGATTTGATAACAAGAATAAATTACATTTTAAAACATATTCAAATAGAAAGCAATTATTTTAAGTAGTAAAAATATTTCACAATATTACTGCTTTTGCTGTATTTTGGATCAAATAAATGCAGACTTGGTGAGCAGAAGAGACTTTTAAAAAAAACTATAAAAATCTTGACTGGTAGTGTACATGATAATGTTTATTTAAAATGAAGAAAATAAGATGTATATCTAATACATGTGCAATAAATTCTGTTGTAAATTGACAAAAAAAAATTGTATCCTTTTTTTTTTAAAGGTGGCATGTCTTATCCAGGAAGGAGCCAAGAGGTGAATTTTGTGTCTTTTGCACTTGGCTATATAAGTTACACCTGTAAAATAGCTTTCAGAGTTTGAATTATTTTTAAAGACACAAACAGCACTTGTTTTGGTTGTGGTAAAATTATTCTGCCTAAAGCTGTATTGCACTAGGTTCTGTTTAGTCCTTGTTTGTACAATGATTAAAAACCATTTGCAATAGGATTGACGTAAGAATTTGTTAATTTTATATATTCAAAATAAAAACTGTATTATATAGCATTAACACAGAATCTCAGTCCTACATTGAGCTCTTGTTATTGTGTTTTGTTTTTAGGGCCTGGCTTCGTATCTTCCACCTCCATCTCTACTGTCTCCTCACTCCAAACTACAGATGTCCACATCACTCAGCGCTCAACTCATTCCACAGGCCACACTCACCTCACACAGCAGTACGTTCTCCAAGTAGATTATCCCTCATTTTACATAGGATAACTTGAGCATGCATTGTTTCAAAGAGCACATCTCACACTACAAAGACTGAAAAAATGTAGCATGTATTTTGAAGAGTTTAGCTTATTTCTAAGGCACTTAAAATCACGTCATTAGATCTTTAAATCATCCTCTCCTCTCATAGGTGGTTACAGTCCTGCTGGGCAGCCCATTAGAAGAGCTCCATCTCTCAAACACCAGAAAGTAAGACAATGTGATCTATTTTAGTATTACAAAACCATTCAAAAGTTTTTAAGAAATTAATACCATTTTTTTTTAGCAAGGATACATTAAATTGATCATAGGTGACAGTAAAGGCTTTTACATAGTTACAAGTGCTTAAATTTTTTTCTTTGAAAAAATTTCTTTTTTTTGGTTCTTTGAAATCTCTATTCATCATCCTGAAAAAAGTTGTATCACAGTTTCCACCAAAAATATTAAGCAGCACAGCTGATTTAAACATTGACAATAAGTAATGTTTCTTGAGAAGCAAATCAGCATAGGATCATGTGACACTGAAGAATGAAGTAATGAAGCTAAAAATTCATCTTAGCATCACAGGAATAATAATTGACGATTGTGATCATGTCAACAGAGTTTACTGGATTATGAATTCTCTCAACAAGCAGAGACAGACTTGGGGCAAATCCATCAGACGGTAAACTTTAATATGTTTTATTATCATATGTTACTATAAATGTGCAGTTACTTGAAGTCAGATTATGAGCTCTTGTATTAAATGTTCTCTAGGTTGTGTCTTTATACGAGTACAGAGCCAATCGTTCAGATGAGCTGTCTATACGACGCGGTGATGTGATCCATGTGCTGTACAAAGACAACGACAGCTGGTGGTTTGGGTGTCTGGTCAATGGACAGGAGGGATATTTCCCAGCATCCTATGTGGCCGATGAAGGTTTGTAAATTAGGTTTGATAACCAAAAGCACGTATATGATGTTATATTGTCTAAATCCATGTGTATCTCCCATAGGGAGTTTTGATGAGGAGCTCTCAGGAGCTTTAGAAGCACAGCCATCACCATTAGATCAATCTGAAGGAGCTGAGCATGCAACACCAGTCCAGGTAATGACAAGTTTAATTTATTCCTCCTGTAAAGTTATAGTTTGACCCTTACGATATCTTTTCCTCTTGCAGCTGTCTGCAGCCATCAGTGCCTCAGGAGAGCTGAAGATCATCTCAGAGCTGGACACTGACCCTGAGGCGTCATCCACCACGTATGAATCAACTCCATCTGTCATCTGAGTATTGGTTTCTTGAGCACATATTGATATTAGTTTCTTCCCAGAACAAAAAAGAAGAAGAAAAAGGTGAAGCGGAGTGAAGTTCCCTCTGTTCTGCCTCGGGTCCCGTCCTTAGAATCTTCCAGAAGAAGGAGACCCCTCCCCAGACTAGGCCAAGCCAACGGTGCGTTTGAAGGTGAAGGACTGAACTGAATCTGATTGCTTACCTCTGTTATGAAGGAACTAAAGACAAGTGTTTATGTGGATGTATTTTTCGTAGTTGGCCTTATTTTAAAATGTATATTTTGTAATTTTGATACGGATATTTGTATTATGTAGTTTGACAGGATATTTTTTACTGTATTTCTGTACAGTATTTACAGTATGTGTTATTTTAATTTTGATGTTTAAACATTTTGTTTAAATTTTTCAGTATAACAGCAACAACTTCAGCAATAATCATAATGTCACATCTAATATAAATATGTATTTTGTTCACATGTCACAGAAGGGAATAAACTATGATATTTATTTATCACCAGAGTTAATGTATGCAGTTGATTAAATATATTTATACATTTCTGTATGACAAATTAATGCAAGATTTTAAAATGGTCCAATTTTAAACTCAGCACATAATGTAAAGTAAAAGAGTAAACAACTTTTGCGACGTTGGAAGGGTCAATATTTATGCAACAGCTCCAAAGAACTGAAGGATCTCATTGCTATGAAAGTACTGTAATGCACATTGCAAAAATGTATTTTGTCAAACTGTACTGTGCTTACCAGCCTTAAGGGTCAATTATTTGAAAATAGGACAGTATTTAATTGAGATACAACTATTTGGAAATCTGTAATCTGAAAAAAAAAAAAAAAAAAAAGTTCTTAGCAATGCATATTACTAATCAAAATTTAAGTTTTGACATATTTATGGCAGGAAATTTACAAAATATCTTCAAGAAACATATTCTTAACTTAATATCCTAATGATTTTTGGCATAAAAGAAAAATCATAATTTTGACCCATACAATGTATTGTTGGCTATTGCTACTTATGACTGGTTTTGTGGTCCAGGGTCACATTTATAGAACTTGTTTCCATCAGGAATATGGCATGATTTTGTAAATCTGTAAAAACTGTTATAATAGGGTCAGTCACAAACTAGGGATAGACGGGTAATCTGTGTTAAGTAATATTAAAATACAAATCCCACATTCTTGCACTAGATTTTCTTCTTCCAAGATTTATGAAACCTCAACAAGACTTTAGAAATAATCCAGCGTACTGTACTCAGACAAACTGTATATGAGGTAATTAATTATATACACAAGGAACTCTTTAAGTCTTTTTAATTAACTAAAAAAATGAATAATCAAATTACATCTCATGTTAATCATTAATGTACTAAATGCAATAAATAAGCCAAAAAAACTATGAATAAAAAAAATAAACACACTGTTAAGTGTTTACCAAAAAGGCACATCTCGGCTGTTTAGTGTAAATGTCTTCTTGTTTCAAGTATGCATTAAACTTCTTCTATCTTAATTAAATCTTACAGGTCTTTTAACATTTATGATGTACTCTGTTATGCTGAACTCCTGTGTGAAGGCTCAAACTGACCTGACATCTTCGTTGTTAAACTGACCTTCTCTGCATTCTTCGTTTGTCATCTTTTAATCATATTCCACATCATCTGTAATTAGCAGCAACATGATTAAGTCTCTTCTTCCATTTAAAAGCTTGCAGCAGTTTATTTCAGCTGACGTCAGCCCTAAGATGATCTGTTTTCGGGAGAAGAGGGGATTTTTCTGACTGAGACATGTCAGTCCTGTTGGCCTTTTGTGACCTGAAACATAAAAAGATCATGCAAGACTTCCTCTGACTGTTTTTGATTTTGCCAACTTAAAGGATTAGTTCACTTTCAGAACCAAAATGTACAGATAATGTACTCACCCCCTTGTCATGTACACACCCCAATATGTTCATGTTTTTCTTTCTTCAGTCATAGAGAAATTATGTTTTTTGAGGAAAACATTTCAGGATTTTTCTCTATAATGGACTTCTATGGTGCCCCCGAGTTTGAACTTCCAAAATGCAGTTTAAATGCAACATCAAAGGGCTCTAAATGATCCCAGCTGAGGAAGGAGGGTCTTATCTAGTGAAATGATCAGTTATTTACTTTTTAACCTCAAATGCTCATCTTTACAAGATGAGCATTTGAGGTTAAAAAGTATATAAATAGTCAATCTGTTTTGAAAATAACCAATTGTTTCGCTAGATAAGACCCTTCTTTAACAGCTAGGATCGTTTAGAGCCCTTTGATGCTGCATTTTGGAAGTTCAAACTCAGGGGCACCATAGAAGTCCATTATATAAAGAGAAATCCTGAAATCTTTTCCTCAAATAAAGACATGAACATCTTGGATGACAAGTGGGTGAGTACATTATCTGTCCATTTTGGTTCTGAAAGTGAACTAATCCTTGAAACGTAATAAATGATTTTTAAATATGAATATATTTATTAAATATTAATACTAAATTTAATTAAAATAAATATTGACCATATTGCTGAATAAAGTAATACACATATTAAAAATGTACTTACTTTTTTTGTATGTCCTCTGTTGTGAAATATATTACTTGCAGTAAGGCCTAAACAATGTTAGGGTAAAAAAACAAAAATTGTATTTGTGACCCTAGACCACAAAACCAGTCATAAAGACCAATTTTGAAATTGAGATTTATACATCATCTGAAAGCTAAATAAATAAGCTTTCCATTAATGTATGGTTTGTTAGGACAATATTTTGTTGAGATAAATCTGGAACCTGATCTCAAAATATTGAGAAAATCACCTTTGAAGTTGTCCAAATGAAGTTCTTAGCCATGCAGATTACTAATCAAAAATTACATTTTGATATATTTACAGTAGGAAATTTACAAAATATTCTTATGGAACATGGTCTTCGCTTAATATCCTAATGATTTTTGGCATAAAAAACTTAAAACTGGTTTTGTGGTCCAGGGTCACATTTATCAAAAAGTTTATACATTAACCAAATGATAAAGTTAAAGGAACACTCCAATTTTTTTGAAAATAGGCTAATTTTCCAACCCCCTAGAGTTAAACAGATGAGTTTTACAGTTTTTGAATCCATTCAGCTGATCTCTGGCTCTGCCGGCAGCACTTTTAGCAAAGCTTAGCATAAATAATTGAATCTGATTAGACCATTAGCATCTCGTTCAAAAATGACCAAATATTTTCGATATTTTTCCTATTTAAAACTTGACTCTTCTGTAGTTACATCGTGTACTAAGACCGACAGAAATGGGAAATTTTCCAGGCTGATATGGATAGGAACTATACTCTCACTCTGGGTGCAGCAGGCGCAATGATATTACGCAGTGCCTGAAAAAAAGTCCCCAGCTAGGTAACTTCCAACGTGACCAGCACTAAGCCACTAAGGTAATAGTAAAATAGCTGGGGACTATTTTCAGGCACTGTGTAATATCATTGCGCCTGCTGCACCCCTGGTACAGCAGCAAAGTTCCTTTATTATTACGTCGGAATGAGTATAGTTCCTATCCATATCAGCTTGGAAAATCGAAACTTTTCATTTTCTGTCGGTCTTTGTACACGATGTAACTACAAAAGAGTTAAGTTTTAAATAGTGCTCAACTCTAGGGGAGTTGGAAAATGAGTCTATTTTCAAAAAAGTGGAGTGTTCCTTTAAGAAAGTGCATATTATACAAATGGTCTGTTACACTTTTATATGCATAATGTTTGTTCTTACAGCGAGAAAGGCGAGTGCGCCTTGAACTCCTGCGCTCCATTCAAAGTTGAGTGCTTGTGTGATGTATCCTCCGATTGTCGGCCCAAAGAACATCCTTCAGCGTGAAAAAGATGTTTCAGGTTTCATAAGGAGGAATTCTAAAGAATATTCTTGTATATTGCATGTAAACTCTAATTTAATACATACCCAGCAGACCAGACTGCAGAGAACAAGCCTGACACCAGTCCCAGCGTACTCAAGCCCTCCTCAAAGCCATTTTCACTGCAATATGAGGAACATGTGCGTCACATGTTTTGTAATGTTGCATTTTGCTCAGTTTCAGGGTTAAGTGCATTTATTCAAACCATTCCAGGAATTTAGTGTGATATAACTGAGTAAATTATAGTCACAGACAAAGTAATCTTTGAAATGGCTTAACAGAAAATGTGACTCAGTGGTGAGTGGGAGAACTGGGAGTGGATTTGTATGATGTATTTGCCTCACTGTGCACAAGCGATCATCTCAGCGAAGGTGGGGATGCAGGTCATACACAGAGAAAAGCCAACCACGATCAGCATGAGGACAGTGAGCCAGAGCTGACTGAACACACAAAAATGTTTCACCTATTAGTGACAGATTTGTATATCAACAAATGCAAAGGCTGACGAATTAACATTCAAAAAATTAGAAATTAATGTTTTTTTACCTCCTAATATGGAAAACAGGAAGCGGGCCGAGGAAACAAAAGCTCACCGCTGTGGCCATTCCTCCAACCACCATCATCCACTTCCTAATTGACTGCACCGAGAATCATTTTACAGCCACAGATTAAGTTTCATTTATTTGAGAAAAATACAGAAAAAAGAAATATTAAATATTATTGCATTTAAAATAACATTGTTTAATGTACTTTAAAATATAATTTATTTCTGAGAGCAAAAGCTTAATTTTCATTAGCCATTACTCCAGTCTTTAGATTCACATGATCCTTCAGAAATCATTTTAATATGCTCATTTATTGTGTTGGAAACAGTTGTGCTGCTTAGTATTTTTTTGGAACCTGTGGCACTTTTTTAAATATATATATTTTTAATAAAAAGTTAAAAAGAACAGCATTTATTCAAAATCTAAATCTTTTCTAACAATAGAAGTCTTTACTATCACTTTTTATCAATTTATCACATCCTTGCTGAATAAAAGTAATAATTTAGAAAAATTATAATAAAGAAAAAAACAAACAATTTACTGACCCCAAACTTGGTAGTGTATATTGTTACAAAAGAATTATATTTTAAATAAATGCTGCTCTTTTTAACTTTTTATTCATCACAGGCTCAAAAATGAAAAAAAAAAGTATATATATACACACACACACACACACACACACACACACATATATATACAATAGAATGATTTCTGAAAGATTATGTGACACTGAAGACTGGAGTAATAGTGCTGAAAATTCAGCTTTGCATCACAGGAATAAATTATATTTTAAAGTATATTAAAATACTTTAAGTATATAAAATACTTTTTAATATACTTTTATATTTTAAAGTATATTAAAATAGAAAACCACCATTTTAAATTGTGTATACACACTCACACATATACACTAGAATGATTTCTGAAGGATTATGTGACAATGAAGACTGGAGAAATAGTGCTGAAAATTCAGCTTTGCATCACAGGAATAAATTATATTTTAAAGTATATTAAAATAGAAAACCACCATTTTAAATTGCAATAATATTTCACAATATTACTATTTTTTCTGTAATTTTAATCAAATAAATACAGCCTTGCTAAGCAGAAAGGAAAATTTTGAATGGCAGTGTATATATAATATTTAAGTAACAATTATAGATAGATAGCATAATAAAGTATCAAAAGTCATTAGAAATGTGAAACATTAAAATTTCTAAAATCAGAATTTACAATAATCACTGTAAAAATTTTGATAATTGTTTAAATACCGACTTACAGGATATTTATCACTGATCACACCAAAGACGGGTGATGCCGCCCCATACGGCAGTGAAAGTCCAATCATGAGCAGCCCTACTGAACCGGCAGTGAGATTAAGCTGTTTACACAAAACATATGTACAAAGATGTCATTATTATGAAAAAACTCACATTTACATTTTTATAACTTATATTTAAGCATGAGAATTTCTGAACATAAAGCATTTTCTCTTAACACATAAAGCTCTCTCTCTCTATGTATGTATATATACATTTAAGTATGTTTTTAAATGTGTAGTTTTTCTGTACAGTTTCTACATTTTAACCTTTTCAATGGCGAATATGGACAGTGTTGCATCCAGGAAGCCAAGTCCTGAACTTAACGTGAACACCACGAAGCAGATGAGAAGGATCTTTATTCTGGTACACAATCTGAGGAAGGAATTGTGGGAGGGAACCGCATCTATATTTGAATGAAATAAACAGATATGTCTATCTCCATGGCTGAAAAGCAAACAATAGGAAAAGCAGATACATGGCAATCACATCCTTGTGACATAACTTAACTAGAAGTATGCTACATGGAACATGCTTAAATTTAATTATTAAAAACATGTAATATTTAACCAGCATGAAGTCTGCACTAACCAAAACGTGGTAAAATCCACAAATTGAGAGGCACTGTCGCAAACAAAAGACATCCTGTGAAAACAAATGGCATTTCATATCCAAATGACTGATAGAGCCATCCGCCCAAAGGAGGCCCCAATATCAGGCCAAGTCCTGTAAAAATCTCCATGAAGCCCTGAGAAAACAAGATATCACAGATTACAGCTTATGCTTCACTGTAGAGACATACCATACCAGTCAAAAGTTTTTAAACAGTAAGATTTTTATGTTTTTTTTAAAGAACTCTCTTCTGCTCACCAAACCTGCCTTTATTTGATCCGAAGTACAGAAAAAAAGTAATATTGTAGAATATTTTTACTATTTAAAATAACAGTTTTTTATTTAAATATATTTCAGAATTTAATTAATTTCTGTGATCAAAGCTACATTTTCAGCATCATTATTCCAGTCTTCAGAATCACATGATCCTTTAGAAATCAATCTAATATGCTGATTTGCTGCTCAAGAAACATTTATTATTATAATTATTTAAAACAGTGGAGTAAATTTTTTCAGGATTTTTTGATTAATAGATCCAAAGATCAGCATTTATCTAAAATAAAAAGCTTTTGTAACATTATATACTATACTATACAAATACATGGAGTTTTTTTTTTTGTTTTTTTTTGAGAAAATTTGTTTATAGAAATGAATACTTTTTATTCAGCAAGAATGTTTTCAATTTATCAAAAGTGACGATCAAGACCGTTCTAATATATTTCCATTTCAGATAAATGCTGTTCTTCTGAACTTTCTATTCACCAAAGAAACCAAAAAAAAAAAAATCTACTCAGCTGTTTTCAACATCATAATAATAATAGTTCTTGAGCCTCAAGTCAGAATATTAGAATGATTTCTGAAGGACCATGAGACTGGAGTAATGATGCTAAAAATTCAGCTTGGAAATCACAGGAATAAATTAAATTTTAAAACATATTCAAATAGAAATCAGTTATTTCAAATAATAAAAAATTTTCAAAATGTTACTGTTTTTGTTGCACTTTAAATCAAATAAACGCAGGCTTGGTGAGCAGTGGAGACTTCTTTAAAAAAATCTTACTGTTCATAAACTTTTGACTGATAGTGTACTTAAAATTTGAATACACTTGTATAAATATTAAAAACATAAGATTGGTTCCGTCATTGTGTTTATGCCCTGACCGTGAGAAACCAAACAACCAGACGACTGAGTAACTGAATCTAAATATGATTCTCCTGAGAAACAGCACATCTTTTGTGACGTGCCATAGTGCTTCCTTTGTCACTTTACTCCAAAACACAATTACTGCACTGAAAAACAAGCACTGACCACAACTCACCAAAACAGTCGCTATGTTGTCGGGGAAAACTTTTGCTGAAACTGCAAAAGACGACGTAACGGCAGCGGAAAAGCCAATTGCATTTATGCACCTTGTGATAAAACAGAGCACGATGAAAACTGTCACATCAGACACTTGGTCAAGAAACCTGCAGAAGAAATTATATCATTAATGATTAAATATGAGTGTAACACAAGTATTTTTCATTCATTTTTCCAAAGAGAAAGGTAATTATATCAACATTTAGGCATAATGTAGCATATAAACGGCCTGTTAATGGACATAAAAGACACAAAGTTTTAATTTGAATGTTTAACACACAACAAAACACACTGACCCAAAGAGTACAGTACATCCGCTGGATACAAACAACCCTGCCACGATCATAAACTTGGCTCCTATCTGTACAATCTGAAACAGAGGTCAAAGGAACTTAATACAGTGTGCAATCCATAATGGAAAGCTGTTGAAAGCTGCTCTTTAACTTCTAATTAAATAATGATTAACTTACATATTTACCAAGTATCAATGAGCCCACCAAAGTGCATAATGCATAGATTCCGAATATTAAACCAATCATAGCTTGACTGACACCTTTCTTCTTTGCCTAGAAAATGAATCAGATTGAATGTAATAAATTCACACAAACATTTTATCCTACTGTAGAATGTTTTAAGAAACTTTTAATGCCCCAAGCAGAGTATTTAGTTTCATACTGTTGATCAAACAATTCATATTCTATAAAAAATACCTCATTTGGGAAAAATGGTCCCAGAATGGAGTAACAGATCATTGAACTGAAGTTTATGGAGGCCATTGCAATAAGTGTTAATATCTGTTGTCTGGACATTTTAGTGGCTGGAGCCTCTGGTGGTGAAGAATCACCTATATAAATGTCACATACATTCACTGATCAGTAAAGAAACACTGTAAAATGTTCGACAATAATTCGCTGTCATTGGCGAACGCGCTAAAAAAAAAAAAAAAGTTCAAAACTTTGCTAAATGCTGGTAACCCAACAACAACCAATCATTTAAATGTATGTACGTACCTATATCTTCATCGATATCCATTGTCAAGTCTCTGAGGTCTTGTACCGCGTGCTTAACCTGTCAGCTGGGAAACTAAACAGTTGAATGATCTCCGATTCTCAAAAGAATCATTCATTTGAAATGATTCTTTTCGATGATTCGATCGAGCCGATTTGCAAAGCGCGGATCACTCAGCTGTGTCTGGAAATGATTGACATTATTATTAATATTGGGAATATTATAGACCTGTTCAGTCAGGAATTTCTACATGTTTTTTTTTTTACGATAATGTGTTGTCCGAAATCTGTTTGTCATGTACAAAACATGATACTGCTCATGTTCAAAAACGTTACAATAAACTAGAATAAACACAACAATTGATGCAGCTGTATTAGCCTAATAGGGGACAGCATTTTCAGCATAAAGTAATTTAAAAATTAACCAAAAACAATCATTGTGAGTCGGTTTGTTGAACAGGCTCATTGACACGAACCGTGTGAACGAACCGATTCGCTAACATGATTCAAATTCAAGATTCCAACAAGGACTATGGCAGCATTAGGCGAACATACGTTCGCCATCTACAGGTTAGTTCAGTAACAACGTCTGTATAATAACACATGCTCTCGTCATAAGTATTATGAAGTTTTCACTCATTTCGCTTCATGGTATGTTAGAATAATCCTACAAGTTATATGACCGGCTAAAGTGTAATGACTTTGAAACTGAGTAGAAAAATGATAGTTTTATCTGAAAAACTGGGTCAAAAAGTATGTTTATCCAGTTGTACTTTGATCTGATAGTGAGTTTTGAATTGGTTGGTAGCTAATCAAAACTAAGGCAGGTATGATTTACATACTATTATGTTCAATGTTCTTAATTAAGCGTGATTACAAATATTGTTATACTTTAATAATGAGACTGAGATGATTTCACAACCAATATAAACAATGAACACAGAATTCATCAAACTAGTTAGATTTTATTTAGTGACTTTAAGCCTACTCTGCACACACATTCTAATGCTTTTCCAAGACACCCTTGAATTACATTTTGTAAATGTACATTAGAATAATTAAGCAATAAAGCACAGTTAAAGCCTCACATTCCACATAATTTAATCTGGGCCTGAAGATCCCAGTACAAAGTGGCTAGAAATAACTTCAACTGCAAATCATCAAAGCATACAACATCAAGAATAATCAAGAAGTGCTTAAAACGTCAACCATATCAACACGACCCCACTCTGAACCACTGTTAGGCTTACAACAAAAATGTGATTAAAATTGATGAAATTACTGGAAAACATCAGAAACTAAGCAACAGCAAACAAATCAATTAGCTCAATTAAATATTGATGCAGAATATTAAATATTAATACATTAGATATTTAAAACCAATTATTAAATATAATAAAATATGTCCCTTTACATAAATCAAACTAAGCAATTTGGGTTGACTATTTAAGTTAGGAATGAGGAAAACTCCTACATATCAACTTTCAGTTTCATCTAGATTCCATTCATTGCATAATATACAGTGTGTTAAGTTTGTTTCATATAGTGATATAAGACATTTTTGGCTAAATCAATGCATACTATATAGTTCGTGCTAAAGTGTCATGAACGATATGAGTACATTTTTTTAGGTACATCTAACTACAGCACTTTTTTGTCATGTCACTTACATGACAGTGATAATATAATATAATTGAAAGTAATTTAAAAAATCTAACATTTCTGTTACTTTTAACATTAAAAAGCAAATATTCATTCAAAAAGGACATTACTGAGATACTGCAATAACACAGTGTGCAAATGATGCAATATAACATAAGACATTTTGTGAAGAAAAAGTTCAGTTGATTTTTAAACCATAAAAATGCATTCTTTATAGTGGCACAATTGGGAAAATATGACTATAACTTGAATATATTATCTCTGTTTCACTTCATGGAAGTGAGTCATGGGATGAGAACATTCAAACATAATTTTTTTTCCTCTCTAGATTTTCATTGGTTACTGACCACAAACAATATTCAAAATCTGTCACTTTACAATGATTATACATAGGAAATCTAAATTTGGCACATAAATCTCACAGCCCAAAAAAAAGCCCACAGTTTAACATCCATCTCAGATTTTAGTAACTGTCTTTATATTTAAACCACACCATTACATACTAATGAAATATATGGAAATCAATAGAAGTGAATACATAAAATAATATTCCATCAATACACAAATATTAATTCTTTTTCAGATGTGTACCACCTTTCCGGTGGAACCTTAAATCAGCTTGTACCTCTGTTAACAAAAAAAGGTACTTTAAAGCACTAAATCTATTGTTGCACCATCTGTCTACGTCTTGTGTACGATCTGCCTGAGAGTGACCAGATCTCTCGGCTGCTAACCGGCATTGCACAGACGTTATGGCAGCAGAGAATGTATTTCTCACAATCTGCAATTAACAATAAATTCTTTTTCAGTCCATCTGTTCTCAAGGACAAGATTGCTGGAGAGGTTTTCTATTTAAGTCTCTGAGTTACATTGGCCAAGGCCACAGCAAATGCCTGTACCGCTGAGAATGGATACTGAAAATCCAGGATATATGCATTGCCATCGATTCTGCCAAACTGCATTACCTGTAATAGAGAATTATGGGTTAGATGCAGGGTAACGGTTGCATGTTTGTTACTCAAAGCCACTGATAATTATGTATAGAGCATTTTGGTTTAAGGTTAAGTATATCAGGGCTGGACAACCCTGGTCCTGGAGGGCCACTGTACTGCAGAGTTCAGCTCCAACCCTAGTCAAACACAGCTGAACATGCTAATCAATGTCTTCAAGATTACTAGAAAGCTACAGGCAGGTTTGTTTGATTAGGGTTGGAGCTAAACTTTGCAGGACAGTAGCCCTTGAGGACTAAACTTAACCAGTTTTCAAACTTTTCCTATACAATAAAAAATCCCTTACCTGGCGTCCATCAAGCTCAATCTGAAAGTTTTTGGCTGACTCCTGTGTCACCCGTCCTCCAAAGTCAAGTTGGTAAACCTGGGTAGCTTCGTTCCACAATGGCTGCTTGTTGGCCATAACATAGACAAAGCCTTGGCTGCCAAGACTACGATCCTCTCTCTCGTTAGCTTTACGACACTTGATTTCCTCAAGTTCGCTTGCTGTACGCAGATTGCGTTTGCTCTTCCATCCTTTCTTGCTGCTCTGGCTTTGGTTCATCAACTCGTCACCGCTGATGAAGAGTTCAGGCTCACTCTCAGAACTGTCCTGGAACTCATTGGAGGTCCTACTCAGTTTCTTGGCTTTGTTCAAAGGCTCTTTCTGCCCTTTAGGTTTCTTCTTTTCCCTGCTGCCAAGTCTTGGGCTGGAGATCAGGGAATTGAAGTCAGAGAGTGTGCGACTCTCTTTTTTGGATTTCCCTTCAGAGACTCCAGACATATTGGCCTCTTCTGCCCTACTGTCAAGCCTCTTACGTCCCTTTTTGCTGAACCTCTCTGCTCCCTGTGGACTTTCGTTGAGAGAAGACTGATCCTGAAAGCTCTCACCTGATTCTGCAACCACGTCGGAAGTGCTCTGATGGTTCAAGAGTTCGACCGGTGGAGGAGGAGGAGGGAGAGGAGGCGGAGGAGGAGGTGGTGGGGGAGGTGGAGGTGGTGGAGGCGGAGAGAGAACTGGCTTTTCCAGGGCCTGATGGGTCTTACTGGGCAGTGTGGCGGAATGGTCTGGCATGGGAGGACAAGTGCTATATGTGCTCCAAGGATGCAAGCTCATTGGATGCAGCTGAAGGTTGCTGCAGGAGCTAGCCCCTGGGTACATGGGAGGCAGGGTGCAACAACCTAGATTGGTCAAATTTGCGGGATAACCTGGTGGTAGGACTAAAGTTGGGTCTGGTTGGCTGAAAGGGCTAGATGTTACCATATCACTGGGGCCACATGACTGTGCAGGACTTTGCAAAGGCTGTAGTTGAGGTCCACCATGCCCTACAACTGATGGGAAAGGTGAAAGGGATAACTGATAGGCTGAAGGGAGGGTCATAGAACTGGGACTGGGGGGAGGCTTTGTTGAAAGGACAAAAGGTAGTCGGGTCATGTCTAAGTGCTGTGGTTGACTAAGTAAAAACGGGGGTGGCTTATGAGGTGGTCCTGGAGGTCCAGGCAATAAATTCTGCTCTTGAGGTATCCAGAGTTGTTCTGCTGCAGGAGAGTCCCACTGGTAAGGTGGAGGTCGTTTGACTGTCAAATTGACATCCCCAAGTGTTAAATGCCGTACTGACTTTTCAACATGGCACTGCTGACTTAGTGTCTCGTCTTCTGTAAAAGCAGAGTTGACATAAACAGTTCTGTCTCTACTGTTGTCAATAGGACTCAAGAGGTTATAGGAGGACTGGGAGGCTAATGGCGAGGCACTTTTGGAGTGCACAATTATCGTGCTGTGTTGGGCCCCTTTGCCAGGTGGGAAGTCTTGCCTCACCACAGTTCCTCCAGCAATTCCGCTGCTGTTGGTGCCACCACCAGTGACACTTACACTAGTGCTGCTGCTATTACTGCTACACTGAGTGCACGTATACAAAGCCGTGGGTATCCTCGGCTGATAGGACAGTGTGAGGGAACCATTCATTTTGGATTTAGTTGGTAGAGTCCTCACTGAATCCACCATTTGAGAAACCTTCAGGGTCGATTCTCTGCGATCTCGACGCAAAGTGGCGTGAATCAAACTACTGTCAATCCTTTGCGTAGGACTTCTGATTGTGTTCATTTGGTTAGACGTGTCAGGATAAGGTGGCGGGTCTCCACTTGGTATGGAATATCTAGGCACTGAGAGGCGACTAAGAGTTGCTGAGCTGTATGGCAACAGGACCTTCTTGTTCTCAGATGAAGTTACTTTCAATGTGGCGGAGCTACCCATTCCTTGCATCCCGTAGGTATTTTGGTTTCGTAAAAGGCGTCTCCTTGGGCGACACACCTCTTCGACATTTCCACTGCTGTCAAAAGTAGTGATTCTTTCATAGCCTAGTGGAGTTGGGTACTGGAGGCTAATTGGGTGAAGAGAGAATTCATCCTTAGTTAAACATGGATCTGTTGACAGTGTAGTGCCATTCTCATTGCTAACAAGAAGACCAGGAGGGGCCGTAGTGGGTACGGCAGCTGCAGCAGATACCACTGTACCTGGATAAGGTGGTGGAGGGTTTACTTTGCGCAGCTGGACCTCAAGGGTGTCAGTTTCAATAAATGACTGTGGTCGTGAGGGAATCTTCAGAGGGAGGACTTGATCTCCTCTGTCTGGAGGCTGGTCTGGATGAGGCATTTGAGGCATCAGCTGTAGCTGATGGAGGGATAGAGTAGCATACCCTGAAGGTGGATGTTGGAGGGACATTTGCATTTTAAGCTGCTGTTGCATTTGCTGATGCTGTCTTTGCATTTGTTGATGCTGCATCTGTATTTGTTGATGCTGCTGTTGAAGCTGTTGCTGCTGCTGCCTCATTTCCTGTATTTGCTGTCGAATTTGTTGCTGTTGCTGTTGCATTTGTTGCTGCTGCTGCTGCATTTGCTCATGCTGTAGCTGCAACTGGTGCTGTTGCTGTTGGAACTGTTGTTGATGATGTTGATGAATTTGTTGTTGATGCTGCTGCACCTGCTGCTGAATCTGTTGCTGCTGCTGTTGCAGTTGCTGCTGTTGCATTTGCTGCTGATGCAGTTGCTGTTGATGTTGTTGCAACTGCTGTTGATGCTGCTGTTGTAGTTGTTGATGCTGCTGCTGCAGTTGTTGTTGATGCTGCTGCTGCTGTTGCAGTTGTTGTTGATGCTGCTGTTGCAGTTGCTGTTGATGCTGATGCTGCTGTTGCAGTTGCTGTTGCTGTTGATGCTGCTGTTGCAGTTGCTGTTGATGCTGATGCTGCTGTTGCAGTTGCTGTTGATGCTGCTGTGTTTGCAGTTGCTGCTGATGTTGCATGTGTTGCTGCTGCAGCGACTGTTGATGCAGCTGCTGTGATTGATGTTGCAACTTCAGATGATGCTGCTGTGGTTGTAATTGCTGTTGATGTTTTGATTGTTGATGATCTTGTTGCTGCTGTTGTTGCTGACGTTGTTGGTGAGGTGGTTGTGGCAGATGATGCGGAGGAGGAGGAAGAGTTCCACTCAGGATGTTACTCATTTCCAGTCCGCTGAAAATCACCTGTCCAGGGTTGGAATATCTGTTTGGCACAGTGTACTGTGCTGTCACAGTGTCCTGACTATGCTCAGATACCGTTGCATTAGCTGCTGCTGCTGTTGCGGCTGCAGCTGCCGCTGCTGCAGTGGCAGTGGGATTGGTAAGGACATCAAGCTGAATATTCTGGTTGGCCAGGAGAGACTGGACTAGGCCTATACTCTGTGTGGGTGACATGGCTTGAGCAGGGCTGTGAATTGGGGCAATGGGGATATTGACTGTGCAAGGAGGATTGTCGGCTGACACTCCAGAGGGTCCCATTACTAGAAATAAGTAAGAACATCTTAAGATCTCCGACCTTTAATTCTTGTTTTAGTTAAGCTATACAGAGACAAGATGTACAACTACTGTTTCCTACCAGGTAAATCATCCTCATCTTCACTGAACACGTTGGGATTGAAGACTGGCAGACTCATGAAGTCCAGGGAAATTTTACGTACCTCGGGTAAATAGATGGTCATCTGACGAGGTTGCAGGTGCAGCAAACTAGTTTTATAAATAACTGGAAAATTATGCAACATTTTTCAGAACATGTTTTAAAAACATTAAGATTATTATATTAAATAATTACGTGAAACTGTTCATTTGAATACAACCTGGCAACATACCTGCTCCCAAGTTAGCTGGCAAAAATGAGGCAAGGCCTACAATCTTAAACTTTGTTCCCCAAATGTTAGAGGTGACCTGGGCCAAGTAATTATGCTGCAAAGCAAATTAAGTAATAGCTATAGAAAATATTCAGGTTTACTGTCATTTCTCTTCAGCAAAGCAGGAGATTAAAGAAAATTAGGTGTCTGCTAAGGTCATGCTGCAGTAAATGTGACAAATGCTTTACTCAATATCAAGTAGACAGAGGCAATAAATATAAACACTTTCCATATCAATCCTAGGCAAGTAGACTAATATAAAATGATTACCAAAATTAGCTTGCAAAGAAGACATTAAGTACCTCACTAAAGCCATCAACTGGAAATTCTCTTCGAGTAAGACTCGGAGACCGAACTGGAGGCTTCTTTGGTAATCTAGGAGACCTAGACATTTCTTGAGATGTTTGAAGTTTGGGAGACTTTCTTGATTCCATATTAATTCTAGAGAATAAAACAAATGTGAAGTTTAAGTTGTTTTGTAACTTATGTTTTTTCAAGAAATTTACTGTATTGTGTTTTGTCAAGGTTGTGATGAAACAACATTTCTTTAAAGTTTCAGGCACCCTATAATATTGTGTGGATTTTATATTCAACAGTACCTTATATGTTTAGAGTACCTAGGAAGCTTAGGAGACCTGTTTCCTCTAGAAAGCTTGGGCGACTTTCGTCCAACCCACTCATCACTCAACTCAATATCGCTTGAGTCTGAGCAGTTACAGCTGTCAGTCATATAGGAGATCATGCCATTTACACAGACCTCATCTGAAAGACAAGATTACATCAAATTAAAGACCAGCTGTCAAGGCAAAGCAAAGCTTGAGTTTAAAGTGCAGAAGATCAACAACAGTGCATATAGCAGTACCTGCTTTACCATCCATTTTTGGGTCCATAATGACGAACTCCGGTCGCAGTTTGCTAATGCGACGGCCCTTGAGAATAGGCACCAGACCTCCCAGGTGTTCCAGATAGAGGGTATAACAGGGGCCTCCTGCTTCTGGGTTCTCCTCTGAACGTTTCATAGTGCAGTGCAGCCGTTCATTCCCTGCTGTCGGATAGCTCACAAAGTCTCGGATGTTATTCGGATCAGGGATGGGTGGCTGGTTAGATGAAAAAGATTATGCATTAAGTTCAATGCATACATTGGCATACATCAAAAACTTCACTTGCTTCTTTTGTACCTTGATAGTTGGAATGAAAGCAGTGGTAACATAGGAACAGAGGAGTGAAGGCATGTTCAGTTTTCCCACATCTCTCTCTTCTTTAAGAGCACTGGCAATGCCCTGCTGACACAGAAGCTGCAGACTGGCCACACGATGCTCCACACGCACTACGTACAGGGCTGGCCCACAGGCCAGAAACAGCCGCGAGTCCCGGTGACCCCAGCAAATGGTGGTGATTGGCCTCTAAAATAAAAAGATATTTAGATTATATATAGTTATTTGTTATTTGATGTTGTTTATATCAATGGTTCTCATGTGGTGGGTCATATTTTTTATATGGATGTATTTAATCATTCACAAGTGTCAGTAAGACATTTATAATGTTGCAAAATAGACATTATTCTTTTGAACTTTCTATTCATCAAAGAATCCTGAAAAAATATCATGGTTTACAAAAAAATATAAAGCACCAAATCAGCATATTAGAATGATTTCTGAAGGATCACGTAACATGCAACACAGTTCCTTTTAATAATTTTAATAATCTTTCACAATATTACTGTTTATTACTGTATTTTTTTTATTTTTAAATTTTTATTTTTTGTATTTTTACTGTAAGTCTCTTCTGCTCACCAAGCCTGCATTTATTTGATCCAAAGTACAGCAAAAACAGCAACATTTTAAAATATTTTATACTATTTAAAATAACTCTTTTCTATCTGAATATATTTTAAAATGTAATTTTTTTCCTGTGATTCCTTTACTCAAGTCTTCAGTGTTATGCGATTCTTCAGAAATCATTGTAATATAATTTCTTTAGATTTCTGTTTCTTTAATTAATAAAAAATTCAGAAGAACAGCATTTATCTGAAATAGAAATTATTTCAAAATTTACTGTTATTGCTGTAAAATAAATGCAGAGCAGAAGAGACTTCTTTAAAAAACATGAAAAATCTTACTGTTCAAAAACTTGACTGGTAGTGTATGTATATGCTCAAACTGTTAAATGAAGACTGGTTACAGCTCACTTGGGCTGGAGTTTCTAAAGTGTATATATGTTCCCCTTGGACATTGTAAAACTTGACAAGGGCGTTCCTCATTAAAGAAGCACAGGCTGAGTCAGCAGGCAGGCCATGTCTCTCCATCCCGGCCACTGCCAGAAGGTCTCCCTGAGAGCACCACTGTACCTCCACATCTGAAAAAACACAAGTCCGTCCAGTCAGATTACAGCATGATGTGTGGCTCTGTCACAGTGAATCAGCATTCATGATTTGGGTTATTTTTACGGAATTACTTTGTAGGCATAACCAGAAGTTCCAAAACTATAAATACCCTTTTTTTTAAAAATGTTTTTCCTACTATAAAATTTAATCAACAATAATCAACAATAACTTGGAATATTCTGTTAATAATAATCCAGTGGCAGTAATAAAACATGCACTTGGTAATTCATTTATTGCAAAAACTGTAGTGTTTTACCTTTTAGTCCTGAGCGTATAATGTTAGGTGAAAGGTCATCATAGTTGTTCATCAAACTAATGTCTCCTGATATGAAGCTGACTGTGAGCAGTGGTTTGAGATTTTGCACTTGATAGGAAACATGGTTTTGTCAAGTTAATAACATTTAGTTGAATACACTTGGAAAAACACATTGACGCTTTACTTTTCTTTCATTAACGGATGATGCATTGCAATGCACTGGTCTTAAAAACCTAAAATGTAATCTCAAAAAGTTTGTAATCTCCAAAAAAACTCAATAATACAGTGAAAAATGGCTACAAAGAACCATGCAAGAGGCTTTGTAGTTCTATTTATTATATCCTTTTTAAGCAGTTTGAAATATATAGCAAATCTTATCTGCTCAACTGCTTGACTTTATTTATTTAACTACAGTCGAGGTCAAAAGTTTTAATCTTCCTTTCAGAATCTGCAAAATGTTAATTATTTACCAAAATAAAGGGAATCATACAAAATTGCATGATATTGTTTATTTAGTACTGACCTGAATAAGATATTTCAAATAAAAGATGTTTACATATAGTCCACAAGAGAAAATAATAGTTGAATTTATAAAAATGACCCCATTCAAAAGTTTACACACACTTGATTCTTAATACTGTTTTCTTACCTGGATGATTGATTAGTGATAGCTATTCATGAGTTCCTCGTTTGTCCTGAACAGTTAAACTGCCTTCTGTTCTTCAGAAAAATCCTTCAGGCCGCACAAATTCTTTGGTTTTCCAGCATTTTTGTGTATTTCAACCCTTGTCTAAAATGACTGTATGATTTTGATATCCATCTTTTCACACTGAGGACAAATGAGGGACTCATATGCAACTATTACAGAAGGTTCAAATGCTCACTGATGCTTCAGAAGGAAAAACGTTGCAAAAGTGAAAACTTTTGAACAGAATGAAGATGTGTAAATTTTTCTTATTTTGTCTTCTGGGAAACATGTAACTATCTCCTGTAGCATCTGAAGGGCAGTACTAAATGAAAAAATATGATATTTAGGCAAAATAAAAAAGTACACATCCCCATTCTGTCCAAAAGTTTTCACCCACGGCTCTTACTGCATGGTTTTTCCTTCTGGAGCATCAGTGAGCATTTGAACCTTCTGTAATATTTGAATATGAGTCCTTCAGTTGTCCTCAGTGTGAAAAGATAGATCTCAAAAGCATACAGTCATTGTTGGAAAGGGTTCAAATACATAAAAATGCTTGAAAACCAAAACATTTGTAGGGCCTGAAGGGACAGCACACAGTTTAACTGTTCAGGACAAACAAGGGACTCATGAACAACTATCACTAAACAAAAAATAAAAAATATAAAACACAGCTGTGGATCAATCAGGTAACAGCACAGTATTAAGAATCAAGTGTATGTAAACTTTGTATGTAAATGGCACCATTTGTATAAATTATTTTCTCTTGTGGACTATATGTAAACATATTTTATGTGAAATATCTTATCCAGGTCAGTACTAAATAAACAATAACATGCATTTTGTATGATCCCTCTTATTTTGGTAAAATAATTAACATTTTGAAAGGAGGGTGTAAACTTTTGACCTGTATTAACTGTATTATTTGCAAGATTTTTATATAAATTTGAATATATATGTATGTCCAACTTTACCTGTATACATAATTTTCACTTAGGATAATGTACTGTATACTCTACACTGCAGTATATAGCAGATCTCAACTGCTAGAGATTATCAACATCATGATTTTCTGTAAAGTTGCTTGAAACAATTGCAAATGTGTATTGTGAAAAGCAATAAAAAAAAAACAATTGACTTTACTTTATGTAATAGTATAATGTACCTTGAGCTGGAGTAGGGTCATCAGAGTCTGTGTCGCTCTCAGTACTGTCCTCCACCAGGAAGTTTGGGCAGTTCCAGGACATGCTGACTATGCCATCTGACTCATGCAGGAGAACATGGGCAAGCATACGGCCGTGGCAGTCCATCACTATGACTTGCCCGTCTGCTGTTCCAAAAAGCACCTAGGGAGATTAAATGAATGCAAACACCAAATTAGAGAAACTCAGGCATTGGTCCAAGGGCATCGGTCCAAGTTGTTTCATCATTTGCAAACAACCTGTGGACAACGAATGCATTTTTTCTCAATCTGATGAGGCCACACCAAAGAGTTACCTGCTGGTCATCAGGGGTCCAGATTCCACAGGTGATCTGGCTCTCCAAATTGATCTCAGACGACCAGTGTCTCTGACCACTCACTGAGCCCACCAGGACAAAACCATCCCTGTAGGCGATTAAGGCCTGTGTACCATCATGTGACCAGGTGAAGTCACTCACCTAGATGACAAACCACTAGTTCATTAAGAAGTTCATATTAGAATAATAGCTGCTTTCAATCATCTTGATTCTATTACAAAAGTTGGAAAGTTTCATTAAAAGACATTATATTTTCTGATTCTGAAATAAATTAATAATTAAACCATTTTGTTTTCTGTTTTATAACTATGAGTAATTTTGAACAATAATCCCCAATTATGAATTGCATAGAAAATGGCATGGAAAAAGGATATAATTGAATCATTATATCATACTTTATTTACATTGTCTTACTTTAGCCCTATAAAACCTACCGTGTATTTTTATGCACACATTTCTATGGCCTTCAAATTATCAACATGTTCAAAACAACTGAAAAACCTGTTATACACAATCTACTATTAGTCTTCCGTCATCTGATCGCTAGGTTAGAGTTTATTGGGTATGAGCTATATATTATCGTATCAAATTAAGTTTAATTTTTTATGCTTTACAAGGTTAATGGCCTTTTTGTGTGTGTAAGATAATGCATTTTTAATCAAAACATATTAGTAAGTTCATCAATCATACACTTGCATTCAGCACAGATGAAAAATAAGCATTAAATACTAACATACCTGAGCACCTCTGTCATTCACCAGCTCTACAGACCATCTTCCTTCATATTGGATCCACACAAATATCCCTCCCTCCATGTCACACGTTGCAAGTTTCTGAAACGGTTCATTCCACCTAACAAGGACAACCTGTACAAGAACAGCACAATGGGAATTAAGTTCTAGCAGTATTTTACAAGAATGCATGCTTCTTGACAAATAAATATTTTTTTGATTTATGAAATAATTATTACTGAAAAAAGCGTATGACCAGTAGTTAAGGAGATAAGCAGTATTTGGCTGGTCATTAGCTCAACTTAGAATATAGAATAAAGTATCTTTTTCTAGCTTCGCTGGAGTTTTTACCTCATATAAGGGTAAATTCTTTTAAACACATTCATCAAAATGTTCACTGTAAAAATTGTTGGAATTTTGATGGTAAAGACTAAAAATACTATGGTAAGTTCCCTTACGAAATGGTGAAAAACTGTAATAGTTCTAATGGGACATTTTATTTAATTTTACAGTACAATATGCTGTTTTTGGAGGCCATCTTATAATTTACAGTATGTTTTGTATTTGTGTGTATAGCACTGTGAATATTTATATATTAGTATATACCTCAGCTAGTGGAAAAGCTAACTTTGACTCATGTGGAACAAATTAATGCATCGCAAATCAAGAAATTCTGCATCGATCCTACAATTCTGAATGCATTGCGATTCTCTCTTGAATCAATTCTGAGCGTTTTTTTTTTTTTTTGCAGTCAAAAACTAGATTAGCGCATCATCTGCAAATTCGCAATACACTGATGTATCATCGCAACCCTGTTGTGAATATCTCATTACCATCAGTTTTTAATTTATATTTTACTTTATAATTTGAATTATAAAGTAAAATTCCGTTGTTTTTTTTTTTACTGTCAATTTAAAAAAAAAAAAAAATTAACAGTGTACTATTCATTTCAGTGGAAAACATTACTTAGTACACCTTGCAATTCGAACATTTAAATAAAAAAGGAGCATTTGTTGACAAAACAACAATCTACAGAAGACACAAACTCCCACCTCACTGTTATGACCCCGTAAATTGAAGTTGATTCGTTGTGGGGTATTCCTGTCCCTTCTACAGTGACTAGACGTGAATGTCACACCCACAACACCCCTAGCGTTCCCAGTGGCCAGCCAGCCCTCCTCATAGTAGCGCCTCCTGCACACCGGCTTCTCCTTCTCACTTTTGGGAACTCTCCCTTTCCATGAGAGGCAGAGGATGTTGGAGTCACTGCAGAGGACCGGACCATGTTCCACCGCAGCCAACATCCCTACAGACTGACCAGGCTACAGGTGTAGAGGGAGATAATGTGTTAAATCTGTAATTTTTTAATGGTAACTAATACTGAACTATATTGGAATATGTGACCTTGGACCACAAAACCAGTTGTAAGTAGGGAAAATTTGTAGCAAAAGCCAACAATGCACTGTATTGGTGAAAATGATACATTTTTCTTTTATGCCAAAAATCGTTAGGATATTAAGTTAATTTTTTTTAATTTTGTAAATTTCCTACTGTAAATATAACAAAACCTAATTTTTGATTAGTAATATGCATTGCTAAAAATTTAATTTGGTGATTTTCTCAATATTTAGATTTTTCAGATTCCAGATTTTCAAATAGTTAAATATTAACAAACTAACAAACCATACATCAACGGAAAGCTTATTTATCAGCTTTAAGGTGATCCCAATTTTAAAAAATTGACCCTTATGACTTTTCGTGGTCAAGGGTCACATATGTCATTTTGATGTGGTAAATGGCTTCTTAGGCAAGGTAAGTTTACTTATACACGCACAGAAAAAAAGATACAAAAGTTGTCACTGAGGCGGTACCTTCTCAAAAGGTACTAATATGTACCAATTAGGTACTAATATGCACTTATAAGGTACTAAAATGTACACTTTTGGGTAAATAAAGTACAAAGAAGTACCTTTTGAAAGGGTACTATCCAGTGACAGCTTTTGTACCTTTTGTATAGCAGATTTCGAGCACAGTGGTAATTGTGGTAAAAGTTGTACAATGTGATTTACCCTTTTTTAAATTAATGAAGTAGTAAATAAAATAAAATTAACAGTATATTTCTCCTACACAAACTTACAAAGAGAAATGAAAGACATTAACAGTTTGCTTTGTAAAATACTACCCAGAAAATAATTTTCATTATTTTTGCAATTCAATTTGCTGATGCTAGTGGCACAGAATCACACAATTTAAACAAGCCTGATGGTGGGACAAACAGAGTACTGCAAAAACATGTATAATAATTACAAAAGAATTAGAAAAGTTGTGTTTACAATAGTTTTATATAGAACATGACATATCAACTGGCCACTTGCAAAATGTAACAACCAACTATTTGACATTCTCTGTCAAATTTCTGTCTCTAAAACATACTACAACTGTATTAAACAACATACAAAGAGTTCAGATGCAAAACCAGCTAAAAGCCATCTTGGTCAAAAATGAGATAATGATACTGAGTGAATGCTCTCAACACATATTATACGTCCATCAAATACTTACTCACTAAAATCCCACCCTCAGCCCAATCAAAAGTACCAGTACTTACATAGAAACCTATATATCGGAGCCTGATAAAAATGCATTTTTTAAAGAAAGATGTCAGATTTTGCATCTGAACTCTTCATACATTCTTTCAATGCATCAGGCAATTTAATGCAAAATGTAATTACTGAAAGCACCCACCTCTTCATAGTCCCTGGACATTATTAGTCCGAATTCCGTCTTTAAATGAGTGCTCCATTTTTCTTGCTTATTCAAAAAATGCACAGTACAACCTGAGAATGCTTAACCGCAGATGTGTCTTAAGAAAGAGTGTGACAAATATCAGGCCATTCTAGTCTGTGACTATTGCACATTAAGAGGAATGCAGTCTCTTCTATTTCAGTTCAATAAAATTATGAGAGTTATGTTTAAACCAAAGTCAAGGCCTACTGCAGTTTATCTTTATTATACAAAACCAGCCGTTAAGTCTTCGGTAGTCCAGGATTTCTATGCAAAAAGAAACACAAACACAGAAATGTGTATACTTATATGTAAAACAGCCATATATCATTTGCAGACTGAAAAGCAAGAACAAGCCACCTATGATGAGACAAGCTCTGCATGCAGAATCATTTAAAGACATTTCATTTCTGCCTGCACCCACACTTGAGTTGACATTGGTCCCTTATTACGTCACAGGACGTTTAAAGCCCCTGCAATTCGTGCTTTATGCACAGAAAAACGCAATCGAAATTATGCATCGAAGCATCCGTACATAAAAGCATGCATACGTGCAAAAAAGAAGGTACAGAAAAATCTGCACAACTAAGGATGAGGCAGCTCGCAGGAGTCATGGCAACAGGGATGTGATGATGGCTGAATTTTAATGACACCCAGCCTAAGACTTCATAACTGCCTTTATTTTCATTTCTGATTGAAATATTAATTTCCCCCGATCCGTTTCTGCCAGGCTTAGTCATATATGTGACATTTCGTTTAAAACATAATCTTACTGTTAAACTACAATACAATCAATGTAAAAATAACAAAATAAGGCTGTTGGATCATAACTAGCTCAGTTTCACACATCTGCTTATACAAGAATTGTGGCAGGTAATTAAGGTAATTAAGCTGGATGCAGTTTAGAATAAATCCATCAACTAGGGTTGCCACCTACACTCGTGATATAATTACACAACCATCCAGTATACAACGTTGACTAACACTGTGACATTCCAAAGAAATAAAACGAGAACAATGTGAGCCAACAAGAAAATAATTAATTCGAGAAATAAAATAAAAATTCTGCATTCATTTCTATGAGCAAACTCACCTCTATCAACTCGCTCTCAATGCGTCTAAATAGTTGCCAGTTGCTCGTATGAGATTTTACCCTACAGAACGTTAAAGTCATGCAGTGGGATACTGTGCATTGGCGCAAAGTAATCTCTCAATGAGGGATTTTTCGGCGTGTGAAGGCAACCCGCGCTCTGACGGAATGGTGCTATGGATCACATGACTGCCAGCCCCATCCAGATAGTATACAACGAATGCAGTGTACAGACAAACTGGACTAATATAAATCACCTTCTGGTCTTCATTCTTATTTTGCCATACATATTAAGACGCAGCAAACTGTGAATAATGCAAAGCTTCACTGAGAAACACACATTTCAAAGACCCATTGCTATAACGTTAATCATAGTATACTATTCAAAACGCTGTTTTTCGTCTTTAGTCCCCACAAGTTATGTTGGATCGCTCTTTAAGTTGTTTTTGATCATTTTAACCCGAATCCTCTCTTTTGCTAGTATTTTCTCATCCATTTTATATAAACCCATTTTTAAAATGTTCAATACAGTTGCTATGGACCGTGTTTTTTCAAAGATTTGTTTAGTGGTTTTATCTGCAGGCTGATTCGGTTTACACCAAAATGTGGCGACGTTGAATCATTGACTCAAACGACTCGTAAAAACGCGACATTTTTCACAAATTACAATAGATCTCGATTCCCCCACCTATAATTTCCATGAACTTCTGGGCATCGGTTTTATTAAGGCACAACGTAAAAACCACAACAAATAGTCTCGTAGGCGCCGATCCTAAAAACACATTCTCGGTTCATTTTAACCAATAAGACGTGGATTGTAGCTTGTACGACTTTATTCTCGTTTTCATCGTTCATTTGAGGCAGGTTTTGGCGTTATTCTAATGGAAAATGTGCATTATTATAATACGAGAGGGTGCCAGCACGAATCCCTCGGCATTAGCCTACGTGTGCATACGTGCATACTCAAACTTTGTCCTGTGAACGCGCGAATAAGTGCTTATTGTAAACAGGTATATTAAATCATTTTATTTAGCGAAGCGCAGCCCTCATAGAAAGAATGTGTTTTGGTTACTAAATAATGCATTTACATTACGTGCATTTCACTTTTCAGCAAGATAAATGCGACGGAGTATACTCTAGAAAAAAACTAAAACCCAGTATAATAAATTACTGAGTAATAACAATTAAATATTTTAAGATAGTAAATTTGTTGCGCACGTGTATGATAACTTATCCCCGTTTTTTTGCCCCGTAAAAACAGCAATGTGTTTTATATTAAAAAAAGAAAAGCAAACTGCAGTTTGGGTTGAGCTCCCACCGGCAGAAACATAATCAGCGCCCGCCTAGTCCTACAATTTAATTTTAGTTCTGTTCAGGCTCAAAACCAGGGTTGCCAGGTTTTCACAACAAAACCCTCCCAATTGCTACTCAAAACAAGCCCAAATGTAGCCCAATTGCGCTTTGAGGAGGGTCCCCGTTAAAAATCAAGTTCTGGGGGATAAAATACACGTTTTTTTTGTCGGGGTTCCCCTGGTAAATTAGCATTTCAGATTTCAAATTAGCAACAGTGTTAAAGTATCCCAATTCCGCGGAAAAACCACGGACTTGGCAACACTGCTCAAAACCTTGTTCAATCAAATGGGCATATCGGTTCAGTATCCCAACCAATAAAATCCTTCTTTACAGCCCGCGCAGGAAGGCGCGAATTCTGAATTCAGTCAGTCAAGATAATACTTAAATGGTGATTATCAGTCACGTACAAATACAAGACTGTGTTTTTAAGTTCTGTAAGTTATTACAGAAGTTTTGCAATAGTAAATGTCCCTAAGACAGATAATAGGTGTCTAGACTTTGTTACAGACTGTAAACAACACAAAAATCAGAAAGCCTAGCAAATCCATCTGTCTATAATTAATTAAATAATTATATAATAAACCAGGATTGTTGATACAGGCTGGTTTTTATACCCATCCCTAATTAATAAGAAAATAATTTATTTGAATGTGTGTCGATTATACTGAGCTCTTTTGCAGCGTTTCCTGTTTCCAAAGCGCAGATTTACCTCAGAGCTAATGGTAAGTCTGATAGTGTTATCACTATAGATTTATATAATGGGACATTTTTTTCTTAGCCTTTTCTGTCTCATGTACTGATATCTGCTTTAAACAGTGTTGGGGAAAGTTACTTTTAAAAGTAATGCATTACAATATTGCGTTACTTTCTAAAAAAAAAGACTTTTAAGTTACTTTTTATGTAAAGTAATACATTATGTTACTTTTGCGTTACTTTTTCTTAACTGGGCTGGTCTTGCTTGTTTGTTTTTAATAAATAAAAGCTATATTTTTAGCAAATTCAGCAATACAAAATAAATGTGGTGTTTATCTGAAGTCATTTGTGCTTATTAATATCAGCAGCAGCAGCAATATCAGCAGTTTCACCATTGAAACAACAACTGACCTTATTTCAACCATATTTCAACGTTGAATTTCGGTTATGTGCTGACTGGGCTTCAACCATTTAGCATTCAACGTTGTATCATCATTGTTTTACCGTTGAAACAACTGACTTATTTCAATGCTGAATTTTGGTTATGTGTTGACACCGCTGAATCAACAACTGACCATATTTCAACCAAATTTCAATGTTGAAGGTCGGTCATGTGCCGGCTGGGATGGGTTATAAATTGGGATTAAATAGGTGAAGGATATTTGCGTTATTTAATGTTTTGAATAACTGCAAGTTTGTGTTATATTCTGAGTTTGCATTTCACTTTGAGGAACACTGAATCTGTAAATATGTTCACATTTAGTCTAGAACTACAGGAACCATATATTGCACACAACACCTCCACACTTTTTCTCAACATGGGAACAGGAGAGCTGTCAGTCAATAAATGGGAAAATAAAGTAACTGGCATTATTTATAAAAGTAACTTTCTTTCTAAATTAAAAAGTAATGGATTACTTTACTAGTTACTTGAAAAACGTAATCTGATTATGTAACTCACGTTACTTGTTATGTGTTGCCCCCTTGTTTTCTGTCAGTGAAAAAGAGTTTAACAGGTGTTATGCCCATTTTCGACCCCTGCCAAATTATTACCGCCAAATCCTAACCCTTCCCCCACACCTAACCCTAAACCTACCAATACTAGGGGGGTAGTAATCTGGCGGGGGTCAGAATTTGGCATAACACCGGTACTTACGTGTTTTTTTCCAGGCACACTGCAGCAAGACTCCGGAGAGAGAATTCACTTTCATCTCTGGAAACAATACCATATTGAAAAGATTCCCAGGAGGTCTTCTGCTGTACTTTCTGCTGTTCCTAGTTTGTATGATTTACTTTAGTTAACAGAATATTCTTTCACTTAAATTTACCATAACATTTTAAATGTATTGTGGAGTACCATGTACACACTGTGGTATATCATATGAATATGGAAATTATTAGGTGCCACATTGACCAAGACAAAGACTGTTGAATACTTTGTGACAATCGTTGCTAATGATGCAGTAATCAAATATCATTTTCAGGATCAATTTTCTTTTATTATAAGTGCTTTGCTTAACTTCAACATTTTTACACCACTGCATGAAAGGATTACACTTTACAATAAGGTTTAGTTTGTTAACATTAATTAAATACAGTAGTTAGCATAAACTAACAATTAAAAAATCTTCTAGAGCAATTATAGCATTTAACTCATATGCTAATCTACCTGTCTAGTAAACTTGGCACTGTGTATTAGGACTATTGTCAACGCTTAAAATTGCTTTGTTCCTCTTTTGTTAAAGCATTTGACGAATGCCTAAATGTGACCCTGGACCACAAATCCAGTCATATGGGTATTTTTTTTTTTTTTAATTTGCGATTTAAAAGCTGAATAAATAGCTTTCCATTGATTTGTTATGAGACAACATTTGTTCTGAAATCAAAATATTGAGAAAGTCACCTGTAAGATGTCCAAATGAAGTTCTTAGCAATGCATATTACTAATCAAAAATTAAGTTTTTATTTGATGTATGACATTTGATATATTTACAGTAGGAAATTTACAAATTATCTCCATGGAACATGATCTTTACTTAATATCCTACAAGAAAAATTTATCATTTTGACCCTTACAATGTATTTTTGGCTATTGCTACAAATACACCCGTGCTGCTTATGACTTAGTTTTGTGGTCCAGGGTCACAAATGTAAATGTACATTATTAAAATCAACCTGAGCAGACCTGAACTAACAATGAACAGTTGCATTTTAATTACCTAACATTAACAAAGATTAAAAAATACTAATACATGTATTTCTCATTGTTAGTTAATGCACTAATGCGCTAACTAATAGCACCTTATTGTAACGTGTTACCCGTAAAAGTAATGCAAATGAGTGTCAGTACAGGATAAATCAGATCACTGTCAAATCAAGGCTTTCGTTTAAAAGCCCACCCCCCTTTTTTCACGTTTAATCCGTGTTTTGGGATTTATATACAATCCTTTGCAGGTCCTTTGTTTCTTATCACAGTGCAGTCAGGTACAGGACTCTTGAAAGATGTGAATGACACTGTCATATGCAGGTGGTGGAGTCTGTCTGGGTAGGAAACCTCTTAGACTGCCCTTCCCCAGCCAGAAAGACTCTGCTGGTTCTGCACTAAATGGATCTGTGATGTTTGGAAGTAATGCAGCTTGGTTGTCATCCTCTGTTTTATCACCAGTCTTCTTAGACTTTTTTGGTGGCGGCCGAAAAGTGGAGTTCTGAAAGCTGGGGCTTCTACCCAGTATTTCATTAGGGTCTACGGATGTTTGTCTGTGGAGGTTTAAACCTGCTCTTCCCGCATATTCACTGTTCTTGTCGAAGCCGTGACTCTTGTAGTGTTTGAGGTGGCATTGCTGATTACGAGTGCTCTTGGATTCTGATGACTGGTTTTGACGTCTGGTGATCCTGACCGAAGCTCTCCGTCTTGACATCCATGTAAGGAGGAAGAAAATCAAGATCCCGATGAGCAGGCCAATTAATATCGACAAGCAGAACGCCAGGATGAGCTCCTCTGGATGGAAAGGTTATTGAGTTTTGAGTAACACAAAAAAGATTTTTCGAAGTTGTAAAACATATTACTGAGTAAGTTTTATAAGAAAATATTTAAATTTTTCTATTTAAAAAATTCATGTTTAATTAAATGTACTTGCTATTTATTCATAATTATTTGTGAAATTTACTAGCAATTTCTAAAATGAAAATTGTTTCTATACCTTTTTTTTTTTGCATGCATGCATGCATGCATAACTTTATATAATCTACATTTACAACAATGCTGGGTTAATAATAATAAATCAATACAAATTGACAGTGAGCCAGCTAAAGCAAGACAGTAAAACAAATGCATGCCAATTCTTACCAAAATCAATAGGTTTAAGTATTTCCCAAAGCACATTTGTTTCATTTGAAGCCATAATAGTTAGCAGAAGCATGCCAAACTCTCTCTCCAAGCCTACAGGAACTGTTCACTGTATTTCTCAGGGAATATGGCACTTTTTTGTTTGCATGAAGGGAAACTTTGTCGTCATTCTTCCTGCCTCTTTACTTGTATAATTAGCAAGTGCTAGGCTTATCTGTTCAGGACAGAAATCCAGAGGAACAGGGATGTTTCCTCTTGCATCATTTCCTTCGTTTCAATGGGTACAATACAATGGCTTCTTCACCCCATTACAATATAATAGACCTTACACCTTTTTTTTTTTAGACCTTTCAACACTTTAAATTTTCTTCTTTTGCTGTACATTTGTTTTGAGATTGATTGAAGATAAAAGCAAATACTTAGGTTAGATAAAACTGAACAATACATTTACAGTTAGCATGGTTTGACAGATCTCCTACAAGAAACTGAAAACGCCTAAGTGATAAGTTCTGTTGTCAGAGAGAATTTCCTTACTAGTATCTGTACCTCCTGGCATATCACTGTGTGATTCGTGAACAGAGAGACACCCACCAAAAAGTAATATACCTAAAAGTAACTAAATATGCATGTCTTCTCAGAATAAACAGAGAGTGGATATGCACTGTACAAATTCAACAGAATGCAACATAGCTAAAAACCTCCTGGTGTGTTGCAAATATTTGAGTGAAGAACAATTTTGTCCTGAAACAATAGGAGGACTTCCATGCTATGAGTTTATTACAAAAACAGGACTGGCCAGCAGATGTCAATATTGAACCATGTAACCCGTGATGTATGTGTGGTAATATCTATCTATCTATCTATCTATCTATCTATCTATCTATCTATCTATCTATCTATCGTTCTATCTATCTATCGTTCTATCTATCGTTCTATCTATCTATCGTTCTATCTATCGTTCTATCTATCGTTCTATAGTTCTATCTGTCCTTCTATTGTTCCATCTATCGTTCTATCTATAGACTGCTTCTTCTGTTTCATTTCCTTGCGCTCTATAATGTTTTGAACACATGAACGCGCCATATGTAAACGCCCCCTTATTGTTATCTTTATAACCGATAGGTGGCGGTAAAGATCACATTGAGTAACAAGGCCTTGCAACATTGTTTAAAGGTTTCCATAGCAACCCTTCTAACAGCGCTTCACCATCATCACATGAGACACGAGAGTCCTACGGGAAAGGAAGCGTCATCTGCTCACGGTAACAAACGCACTACAGATTAACAAATGTACAAACGGAAAAATATATTCTTAAATCAAGGCTGGTTTTCTTGGAAATTTGCGCAGTAGATTTTCTATGTAATTTGTTTGCATGCTTTTGACTGCAGATGAGTTTTTTTTTTTACTGAGTTTCTGTTGTCTTCACTTAGTTACGTGCATAACTTTGGCTGAATAATATATATGAAAATCTATCATGCATTTTTTGTGCAATGCACAATGAAGATGAAATGTTATCCCTGGTGGGCAAAGACGTCTTTAATAATGGATGAGCTCTTATAACTGAAGTTCTTTTCCATATAATAGTAATCAGTCAGTAAGTCCATAGATTATAATTATTAGATTGGAAAAAAATAAATAAAATAAAAGCAACTTTAGTGACGTAAAAGGGGTCTGGTTTGTGTGCAAACATGCATGTTCAACATGACTACAGTGTGCAGACAGCACACAGAAACAACATTTACTGAACTGTAAGAAGTGAAAATGTGCAGTTTTCTGTTTGAGCTGACCCTTTAAAAGACTTTTGTATGTGCTTCAGTATTATTCATCAACAAATTATAATGTTTATTACAAAATTCTTTCGTCATTTACAGTTGAGGTCAAAAGTTTACATCCCCCTTTCAGAACCATCAAAATGTTAATTATTTTACCAAAATAAGAGGTATCATACAAAATGCGTGTTATTGTTTATTTAGTACTAACCTGAATAAGATGTTTCACATAAAAGACATTTACATATAGTCCACAAGAGAAAATAATAGTTGAATTGATAAAAATGACCCCGTTCAGATGTTTATACCCCCTTGATTCTTAATACTGTGGTTATTCTTTCTGGAGCATCAGTGAGCATTGAACCTTCAGTTGTCCTCAGTGGAAAAATATGGATCTCAAAATCATACAGTCGTTGGAATGGGTTCAAACACACACACACAAAAAAAATTGTGGGACCTGAAGAATTTTTCTGAAGAAGAACAGCGGGCAATTTAACTGTTCAGGACAAACAAGGGACTCATGAATAACTATCACTAAAAAAACAAACAAAACACAGCTGTGGATCATTCAGGTAAGAACACAGTATTAAGAATCAAGAGGATGTAAACTTTTGAATGGGTGCGTTTTTATAAATTCAGCTATTATTTTCTCTTGTGGACTGTATGTAAACATATTTTATGTGAAATATCTTATTTAGGTCAGTGGTAAATGAACAGTAACATGCATTTTGTATAATTCCTCTTATTTTGCTTAAATAATTAACATTTTGAAGATTCTGAAAGGGGGATGTAAACTTTTGACTGTATTCACCCTCATGTCTGTATGACTTTATTTCTTATGTGCTCTTAAGTCTCAGACTATTAAAAAAAAGGTAAAATAAATGAAGCTGAAATAACATAAAATATAAATATTAGGTAAAAAACTTTAAATTGAACGTAGAGTTTGATTTGGCAGCTAACTGAAAACAAGTTTAAAGGGATAGTTCATCCAAAAATGAAAAGTCTGTCATTAATTGCTCACACTCATGTTGTTCAAGACCCTTAAGACCTTTGTTCATCTTAGGAACACAAATTAAGATGTTTTTGATGAAATCTGAGAGCTTTCTGACTCTTAGTAGACAGCAAGGGTCCTTTCACGTTCAAGGCCCAGAAAGGCACCAAGAACACTGACAAATAGTCCATGTGATATACTACAAGAAGCTACGAGAATACCTTTTGTGCACACAAAAAAAAAGAAAAAAAAAATTGGATTTGCAACAACAAGAGGGCAAGTACTTAATAACAGAATTTTTATTGTTTTGAGTGAACTATCCCTTTAAGTTAAAGCACTAAATTTGCTAAAACTGATTTTGTTTGTGCAACCGTATTGATTTAGTCATAAATAATGATTAAATCTGCCGTAGTTAAGCCTGTTAGTTTTTGTCATCTCATTAAAATATTTTTATACTGTCTGACCCCCATGCTGTTACTTTTTCTTCTCGGTTCACTGACTGTACATAGAAGAGGACTTCTGATTGGTCGACTACTTGGGTGAGCACCTATATGAAACCTGTTTTTTGATTGGGCCACATCAAGTTCCTGGAGTTCCTGCATCAGAGTGAGTGAGAGAGAGAGAGAGAGGCAGCAAGAGGAAGAGAGAGTTGTAGGAGGGGCAGATGGGGATGCCCCCTAAGAAAGTAGTGCAGTATCTGCTGTCTGCTGTGCTGACTGCATGAGTAAACCGGTATCAGAGGAGCGCAGGACTGAAGAGAGGGACCATGGCTTCCCTCAGCCCTTTCGGACGGTCCAGCAAGGACATTATGAATGTGATGCAGAGGCTGCAAGGTGGGTGATGCTGTATTCCTGTTCTTTACCTCACACAAACGTCCTCTGGCTCTATGAGTCAGGAGGAATTCTGCTGATTCAGTGCCTTCACACCTACAGTTAGTGCCAGATGCCTCTTGTTGCACAAATGCACCATATTTGACAGCACAGGAACTTACCCACTTGAGAAATCAATATTGTTGCTTTACATAATGGCTGTGCGTGTCTGAACATTTGTCTTTAAACTAATGTTGACATCATATGCTCATGTTACTCTTATGGCAGTGTTGCAGAAACAGAAATGTCCCGAAGGAATCTTGTACTTTCATTATAATGGCTTGCGGACGCCTTGGTTTATCAGCTGATGGTTCGAATTGACAGGTTGTGTGCTGCAGTGCTTGAGGACAGGTTGTTTTTCTACTCTTATAACCAGGAATAGACAATCTATTTGTGTCGTGATGTTTTCTGTGCCTATCATTTAGTTAAAGTAGCATACAAAGAGCTGTATTGTTAAATTGCCCAATGGTTCGCAAAGAAAATTGATAAAAGAATCTTTGGGAATTAGATTTGTGTTTAAAATAGTTTAGTCTGTGAAGGTCATCATTGTTTTTTCTTACAGGAAGTTGTCTTTCACAAAGGCCCTTTTCTAACACTTGAGTTGCCAGGGTATAGTTTAGTTTGACCTTTCTTGCTTGGATTGTATTATGTTCTTTTTGATAAGGTTTAGTTTACTGGAGCACTCTGTCATTTCATATCAAATGGCGGATGTGTTAAGACATAATGCTGTCGATATGGCGCCTATCAACATTATGGGTAATGCTTTTAAGGTGGCAGGAAGAGTTTAAATGTGTTGCAATCAATTTTAGAGGAGGGAAAATATAAAACGCAGAAAGAAAAACACAGAAGTGATGATTGCTCTTCTGGGAGTGAGTGATGACGTTGTGATGCAGGGCTCATGCTGATAGAAAAATGTTTTCATAATCCACCTGTTTTGCAGGGAAGCTTTAATATTGTCTATCACCAAATTCATATTCTTAAAGGGACAGTTCACCCAAACATTAAAATTCTGTATGACTATTGTTAACTAAATCTCAAACTAAATGTAACTAAATTTCAGTTACTCTGTTGGTAATTGAAATAAAGCTGAAACAACATAAAATATAAATATTAGAAAGCGCACTATTGCTTGGGCAACTGATATGGTTTAAACAGAAATAAAATAATAAATTAAAACTAATAAATTAATGCTATAAAACTATATAAATAAAACCAGAAGAACACAGTTTGTTTTGTGGGATGCAAAATTAAACATAATTAAAAATATATATATTTTTAAATTTCGTAATATAATTCAAAATATTTCTTATTTTTGATCTTCAACATAAAAATACAAGTTTTGAATGCCATAAAAGTAGGTAAATGATGACAGAATTTAAATAAATTAATAAAGCTTGCATTAGTAGTACTGTTGCTCTTACTTTAAAAAAAAATCTACATTTTAATAAAACACGCAGTCTGAACGATATGCTTGATTGCCCATATTGTTTAGAGTTGGACTGGCCATATTGTCTGTAGTAGCTGCTGTGTATGGGAACAGGTACAACCTGACACCTCTTTGGAAGATGTCCTGTCCTTGGAAGATGGAACAGATCGATATTTGGACTCCCTGACGTTGAATGTCCATTTTCATTGACTAAAGGCTGTTACACAGTGTTGGCTGTAAACGAGGCAAGTCTATAAAAAAACTGGTCACAAATTAGCTGTATTTAGTCCTGTCATCTCATTCCTGTGGCCCTCTACATAGATTTAAAAAATGGTTTGATGGCAACCCGTTGATCGAGCACAGTGAGACCTTTGAGAGCGTTAATCTCATGACTAAGTGAAAGCAGATGTTTCGCTATGGGCTTTCGTAGAAGAGTAATAACAGCATCAAGCTGGTAACATTTTCTGCTCAATAACTGATTTGTGACCCTGGACCACAAAACCAGTCATAAGGGCCCATTTTTGGAAATTAAGATTTATACATCATCTGAAAGCTGAATAGATAATCGTTCAGTTGATGTATGGTTTGTTAGGATAGGACAATATTTGGCCGAGATACAACTGTTTGAATATATGGAATCTGAGGTTGCAAAAAAAATCAAAATATTGAGAAAATCACCTTTAAAGTTGTCCAAATGAACTTCTAGCAATACATATTACTTATTAAAAAAAAAATGTTGATACATTTGTGGTAGGAAATTTAGAAAATAGCTTTATTGGACATGATCTTTACTTAATAACCTAAACATTTTTGGCAATCAATCATTTTGACCCATACAGTGTATTTTTGGCTATTGCTGCTAGTATACCCCAGCAAATTATAACTGGTTTTGTGGTCCAGGGTCACATTTAAGATTGATTTAAACTGCTCTTACGACAACAAATAGAGCAGGAGGATATGGAAAGAGCCATAATAACCAGGTCATGTCCAGGCATGCTGAGTAACACAATAATATACATATATATATATATATATATATATATATAATAAACAAGCAGGTGATTAACTGTGACATGTGATTGCAATTCAATAAAAAGTGTATTCCTTTATGTCATTTAATTCATTTAAAATAACCATTGGAAACCCATATAATATTTAGAGTTAAAATGTAGGATGTGACTTGGTAAAAAAAAGTCTCTATAAATGGCAAGTGGTTGTGGGGAAGAGATTTTTTTTCTTTAGAATAACATGTACTGATAAATAATGTGTAAATTAGACCAGGAAAGTGTTTTTAGTAACTAAATTGTCAAGTTTAATGTCAGCTTGACATTAAGATTTTATCTGTTTACGACAAATAGAGGTTTCATTTTCACAGTAGCCTACAAAAACACTCTGTCCTTAAAAACTTAAAAACACTCTTCATGAATACTTAAAGGAGCTCCTTTATGCACCTTCAAAGCTTCTAATGCATTTCCTATGTAGCCTGAAGAGAATATTGTGCTACTTCCTTGTGGAGAATTCATGTTTGTTTCTGATCACCATGGCAATACCCACATGCTCATATAGTCTTCAAGATGAAACAAGAAGCATATAAGAGGAACTTAGTATTCAAACTCATCAGGAAGGAAGTTACATATGCGTGATAAGTAGCACTTCTGTTTTTACCGCCAAAATTGCATGCATTTTATACTTAGTGTAGGTGATATAAAATGATGTCGGTTTAATTAGATGAAATGCGTACCCAACTAACCCACCCACATGTAAAACTCACTTGGAACACCTTAGCAATTGATTAGCGAGAACTTAGCAACCATCCGGAACACTCTCCAACCACTCAACCATCAAGAATCACTCACATTTAATGTAAAAAGGATTTATAGTGCATGTTAAGTTTCTGGTGTGCTATTTGGTATGCCCAAATGTAGTAGATTTGGCATTTGATGTTGATGTGATTTCATACAAGGTGAATTTGTTTGAAATGTGTTCTTGCAATGTGGTCAAAAGTATTTTGCATTGAAGGCACACTTCAGAAGAGGCGTGTGCTAGTTACCATGGCACATCAACTGCAAATAAGGTGATGTGTGGTTTATGCGACAGAAGGTCTGTGGTTACTGTTTTCAGAGCAATTTCTTTTGGTTTCCCCCTTACATGGTGACTGGCGCATGTCTGTTTAGAGCGTGTGGTAAAACCGTTTGCCATCTTCCTTTCATTGGCACGAGAGATTTTTATACAACAGCCACTTCCTTTAGACACATGTTTCAGATGAAAACTCTCCAGCCAAGATGGATCTTGTTGTTTTGTTAAGACACAAAGATTGTCTAAGAAGGTTGCTGTCTTGATTAAACTGTTCCAACTGTTTCAAGGTGTTTAAAATGTTAAGTCTATAGCAGTTAAACACTCAGACCAGACTCTGATCTGATGCTTTTTATAATCAAAGGCACCACTATAAACAAATGAACTGATTTCAGCTGAATAGAAAGTGTTCACTATTGCTTTTTACAGCAACATTGAGGTCTGTTAGCATTATTGAATCACTGTTTTCTTGTTTATTACTGTAAAGCTGCTTTGAATCAATCTGTATTGTATAAAACGCTATATAAATATAGGTGAGTTGTCTTGATTATCATCATTGATATTACGTTGATCAAAAGCAAGTTAAATATAGATGCAGGCTTTTAATGTGGCCACAGAATGTTTTTATATGACACTAGATGGCACTCTTTCTGTTTAATATTGTTTTGTTTGTTTGTTTGTTTGTTTTTTTAGAAATAATTATATTACATTTTGGCCTAATACTCTAAATCAGCAATTGCATTTTTCCCTTGAAACTGCAAAAGTGATGTGTAGAGTATCGAAGACTGCACTCCATTCAGCAGATGACAGCAACATCTGACCTGTTGCCCATGATATCATCTGTCCCGAGTTTGTGTTGAACGCACTCATTTAAATTTCAGATGCTCCACTCACTTGTTTCTCTTATTTCTACGTGTAGACTGAAAGTGACTTTACATTTATTAATACTTAAGTATTAATCTAATACTTAACACTTGGTGTCAGTGCAAGTGGCCAGTGCGACAGACTAGAAGACCATTAGTAAAGCTGCTTTTTTGATTATAGTGGGAACAATACAATTTGTCATTTGCCTGTAGATGCTAAACACTAATGATCATCTATTGATTACTGATGGAGAACTGAAGGGCTTTTGCAAATGTACGCCTTAAACTCAGTATTGTATCCTGAAAGCCTTTACATTATTCTTCGATGGTATTTCAGGACTGGACAGCTCCACTATCTATCTATATATCTATCTATCTGTCTATCTGTCTGTCTGTAAATATATATGTATATGTACAATACCAGTCAAAAGTTTTTTTGTTTTTTTAAAGATGTCTCTTCTGCTTCATTTTTCTTGATCCAAAGTACAGCAAAAACAGTAAGATTTAGATTTTTTCTATATACATATATTTTAAAATTTTATTTATTCCTGTGATTTTAAAGCTGATTTTTTAGCATCATTACTTAGTCACATGATCCTTCAGAAATCATTCTAATCTTTCATATATTCTGCTCAAAAACATGTGTATATGTATGTGTATATATATAGCGTATACATTTTCAGGTTTCTTTGATGAATAGAAAGTTTAGAAGAACAGCATTTATCTGAAATAGAAATCTATTTAACATTATAAATGTCTTTATCATCACTTTTGATCAATTTAAAACATTATTGCTAAACAAAAGTATTAATTTCTATCATTTCTGTCCCAAATATATATATATATATATATATATTCTCCAAGCTTTTGAATAGTATAGTGTATAATGTTACAAAAGCTTTTTATTTCAGATAAATGCTGATTATTGGATCTTTCTATTTATCAAATAATCCTGATAAAAATGTACTCAGCTGTTTTAAATATTGATAATAATAATAATAATAGATGTTTCTTGAACAGCAAATCTGCATATTAGAATGATTTCTGAAGGATCATGTGACACTGAAGACTGGAGTAGTGATGCTGAATATTTTGCTTTGATCACAGGAATAAATTACATTTTAAAATATATTCAAATAGAAAGGAGTAATTTTAAATTGTAAAAATATTTATTTTCTTGTATTCTGGATCAAATAAATGCAGGCTTGGTACGCAGAAAATAATTCTTTAAAAAAAATCTGGTAGTGTATGTATATAAATGTATAGTCAATAATGTATGTTAGATATAATAAATAAATTGCCTTTTCTCACCTTATTCTAATCTACAAAAAGTCAGGACTTTGTAATCTGTTTAAAACATCCCTGAGCTTTAACCCTGTTAACTGATAGAAACAAATGGTGACTCATTAGATGAGCATGTGATGGGAGTTGCACTTATTTCATGGATTACATTATCTTCTGTGACTAAAACTGTTTGAGGTTCATTCCTCGATCTTTAACACAAAAGGCCTTTGAGATATAAATACCTGGACTATGCCAGAGCAGTGAGAGAATGGATTTTTCCTCTAAGTGGATTTGCAAAGGAACAGTTGTGTTTTGTAAATGCACTTACGTTTCAATGCAAGAAAACATGAGATTAAATTAAGTAATTTAATAAAGCATCTTTTAATACATGCCTGGAAGATCAAGACTTAACACTGGGCATGTCCAATTCTGGTCATAAGATGGTCTTATTTTTGCACAATTGAAAATATATATCAGGATGCAAATAAGTATGTTGTGTGGTGGATAGGGTCTGTGTGGAGCTCATGCTGTGGCTGATGGTCAAGAATAATAGAGTGATAGAGTCACTGACTGCACCGTAGCAGGTGGCAGATGCTTTGCACTGGCTGTGACATAAATGATTCAATACTTTGAGTGCAGTTGGTTCCCAGTTGCCTTATAGCCATTTGTAAATAGTGCATATGTTATTTAGTATGATTAAATTCATGACATGAATGATTTTTGCCATAGACGCGTACAAAATTAAAAAGACTTCATAGGATTTGAAGCCAGCATGACTCCAAAAATGTATTTCTGAGTGAAACAGAATATTAAATGTGAAATGAGCTTGATTTTACTCATGTACTTTTGATGTACTGTCATTCAAAATGCAAAAAATGCTTTTCTTTACTTAGATTTTTTTGTCTTGTTTCCAGCCAAAATATTTAAAAATTCTTATATCAAGAAGAATTTTCTAGACAAGTAAAAAATATTGTCTTGTTTTCAGAAATAAATAAGTCAAAATTAAGTGAGTTTTTGCTTGAAATAAGATTATTTTGCTTACCCCATTGGCAAGCAAAAACTCACTTAATTTTGACTTCTTTTTTTTCCCAGAAAACAAGACAATAATTTTTACTTGTCTAGGAAATCTTTAAGAATTTTTAGATATTTTGGCTGGAAACAAAAAATAAATAAATAAATAAATAAAAATCTAAGTAAGAAAAGCATTTGCAGTGTAACAAGGCTTCATTTATTAGATTAAATAATAAAGATGATAAAATTATTATTTAATAAAAAAATATTGCAATTTAAAATATCTGTTTTAAATATAGATTGTAAAATGTAATTTATTCCTGAGATGCTAAGCTGAATTTTCAGCATCATTATTCCAGTCTTCAGTGTCACATGATCCTTCGGAAATCATTCTAATATGCTGATTTGCTGTTCAAGTAACATTTTTTTTATTATTATCAATATTGAAAACAGTTGCGCTGCTTGATAAATGCAGAAAGATAAAGCATTCCAAAGTTTAAAACTAGCTTTGTTCGTTCAAATCACTAATTCTAAGCAATATATGACCCTGGATGTATTATACTAAATAAATAAGCTTTACATTGATGTATGGTTTGTTATGATAGGACAATATTTGGCCGAGATACAACTATTTAAAAATCTGGAATCTGAGGGTGCAAAAAAAAGGAAAGTTGTCCAAATTAAGTTCTTAGCAATGCATATTGCTAATCAAAAATGTAATTTTTATACATTTAAGGTAGAAAATGTACAAAATATCTTCATGGAACATGATCTTTACTGAATATCATAAAAGAAAAATCTATAATTTTGACACTTACATTACATTTTTAGCTGTTGCTATTGCTTTGTTTCTTAATTACACATGCAAACACATTCAAACCCACAGTAACTGTGTCATGTCATAAGCCCTTTGTTGTATAGCATTTTGGACTGCAACGAATCTGATTATTTGTTAAGCCATTCCTGCATTAGGGTGTCTGCGGTCGGTGCTTGTAGTGGAGGCCCGGCGGAGTTCAAGCTGTGTAGCATGAGTGCTGACCCCCACCCACCCATATAAATCAGGATAACACCAGCTGCCTGGTGACATCACAGCCCCCCGTGTGCTGATTGGCCGATCAGTGCCATAGCCGGTTAGTATGGCTGCAGCTGTGGGATGCTGCTAGAACTAGAACAGACCTGAACGGAGCATCCACACCAGCACGACTCCCCAGCTCCACCAACAACAGGAAGTTGCCTGGCTCATAAAAAACTGCCCTCGATTAGCAGCCTATCCACAGCGGAGGAGAGAGAGGGAGAGAGAAAGAGAGAGACAACAGGAGGAGGGGGAGGTTTCATCCTCCAGCGCTCAGTCGCGCTGTGTTTTCACACGGAAAGATCCTCCGCCTGCACTGTTCTGCTTCCCGGAGGAAATAAAGGATAGCTGATCTGGCTTTCCTCCCTGGATGACACGCGCACTCTTTCCCACATGAAGGACACAAAGAAACGGAGGGAATGCAGGGCACACAATGGCTCACTTTAAGGACGTAGCTGTGAAAAAGACCACGTCTTTAAATCTGGTGACGGGATTCTTTCAGTATCTCCGCGGTAAGTGGGACATTGACGTCTCCTCTCATCCGACTGGAGTGTGGGAGCCTCTAGCTCAGATTTACATGTAGTCTGTGCTTCACTAAATGTAGGTGAAACAGATGCATGATCCAGATATGCAGTGACACGCCTCTGGGTCATATGGCTCACTAGACATTATTGGCCAGCTGAGGTCTTCCTCGTCTTCCTCCTCGGGAGAGGTAATCGCCGTATTGGCACGAGTCACGGCTGCACACGAGTGCTGATGCAAACCTCTTTACAGCTGCGCATGTTGGATTATGACGGCTGTGGTGTGCTTAAGGCTGCACCGGCATGCCATGTGTGCTACAGTACATGGATGCTTCCTAAAAATGCCCTGTGCATTGCATTAGAACATGCATGCAAACATAGGATGTTGTCTGTTGTGAATATGGCTGGTCTGTCTGAGCCCATCATGCATAAATATGTCTGGTGGGTGTTTGTTAGTGACCTTAATGACCTTATCTGTGTCTAAAAATGCTTTGCAAGATTTGTGCATTTGCTGTTTGCAAAGTCAATCATCACTAGTACTGTTTCTCATACTTAGGGTTGTTGATTAAGTAGTTACAACAGTAAACTTTTTTCACCTTGCAAACGATTAAAAAAATTCAGAAACAGAATATTATTGAAACTTGGGGGTGGACTCTTTTGGTTAGGAAACACCCCCTAGCAACACTCACAACATCCTAGGAACCACTCAGAATGGCTTTATGACTGTGTGGCAATGGCCTGGCAACCACAAGCAACACCCTAGCAACCATCCAGAACACACTCAAAACATCCTAACATCTCCATAGCAATGTCAAGTCAAGTCAAGTCAAGTCAAGTCAGCTTTATTTATATAGCGCTTTTTACAATACAAATTGTGTCAAAGCAACTTTACAGTATCAAATGGGAAAGTAATATATCAATAATTCAAAAGAAACTTTAAACAATTTTAGTTTGAGGAAATTAATCAATAGTTCCAAATGCCATGACAACCGCTCAGAATGTCTTTATGGCTGCATAGCAACAGCCTGGCAACCACTTAGAACACCTTGCAACTGCATGGCAACACCACCTTTGCAGCCATTTTGCACTGCCCTTGCAAACACGCAGAATATTCTGGAGACCACATAGCCACATCCTAGAATCCACTCAGAGCATCTTTATGGCTGCAGAGAAACTTTCTGAAAACCATGTTGAGCACTTTTGCGACTGCATAGGAATCGCCTGGCATTAACACAAAATACCTTTGCAATCGATTGACAACAATACAGAACATCTTAAAAACATCTTAGCAACACCCTGGCAATCACATAGAATGTCCAAACAACTCCATAGCAAAGCCACTCAGATAACACTAGTAACCACATGACAACACCCTGGCAACCACTTCTGACAGCCACTTTGCTATGTCCCTGCAACCACACAGATTTTTCTAGCAACCACACAGCAACATCCTAACAACCACCCTTGACATCCTGGGAACCACTCAGAACATCTTTATGGCTGCATAGAAACTTCCTGACAACCATTTGCAACTGCTTAGGAACAGCCTTGCATCCACACAAAATACCTTTGTGATACCGTGGCAACAGCATGAAACATCCTGCATAGCAACACCCTGACAACCACCCAGCACATATAAGCAATCTCTTAGCAACCTCTTAATGGCTCCCTAGCAACACCCTGACATCCACTAGAACACAATTTGCAGATTATTTCCAATAGCAACAACATTGAACATCCTGCATAGCAACACCCTGACAACCACCCAGCACATCTAAACAACCTCTCAAAACATCTTTATTGCTCCCTAGCAACATATTGACATCCACCAGAACACATTTACAGACTATTTCCAATGCTGTGGCAACAACATAGAACTTCCGGCATAGCAACACCCTGACAACCACCCAGCACATATAAGCAATCTCTTAGCAACCTCTTAATAGCTCTCTAGCAACACCCTGACATCCACTAGAACACAATTTGCAGATTATTTCCAATAGCAACATCATAGAACATCCTGCATAGTAACACCATGACAACCACCAGAACACATTTGCAGACTATTTGCAATGCTGTGGAAACAACATAGAACATCCTGCATAGCAACACCCTGATAACCACCCAGCACATATAAGCAACCTCTTAGAACATCTTTATGGCTCCCTAGCAACACCCTGACAACTATTGGAACACATTTGCCGACCATTTCCAATGCTGTGACAACCACACAAAAAATCCTAGCCTAGCAACTGCACAGCCATACCCTGACAACCACCCAGCACATATTAGCAACCACTTTAGAACATCTTTATGGCTGCATAACAACGGCCTGGCCTGGCATACAGAATATCTTTGCAAATCCATAGTAACAGTATGGCAACTGCTCAAAAAATCCTAGCAACTGCACAGCAATGCAAATCCATAGAAACAGCCTGGTAGCATCTCAGAACATCCTAGCAACCACATAGCAATGCTCTAGCAATGCTCTTATATCTTGAGAGCTTGTGGATTGCACATAAATAGACATTCAGAGCATATCTTTGTGTTTTTGCTTAAAATCTGCATTTATGTTGTTTATGCTGAGTATATGTATAATAATGGGAATACTGGCACATGTTTCTGATATGATGTCGATGTTTTTGCTCATGCCACGTGTGGACTCTCAGCTCTCCTGTGCTGGTGAATATCTCCTCTCTAGCTTTCAACGTGAATGAAAATGTACAGTATTCTGTAGTAAATTCTCTTGAATGCATTTCTCACTTAATATAAAAAAATAACCAGGTGAGTCATGATGGCTGTGAGCCGAATGAAGAAGACAGGACAGTGTAATATCTCACTGGATGTTGAAGAATAAAATGTATCTGCTGACTTATGTGGTTATTGTGTTTCTCTCTTTTGCAGATGAACAGGAGGCAGTGCAGAAAAGAACTTTCACAAAGTGGATTAATTCACACCTGGCCAAGGTAAGATGTTTTGTAGTTTTTTTTCATCTGGATACCCCAACATTTAGCTTGTAGTACTGTCTACACTAGATTGCATTACAACAACAACAGTGAATGTTTTGCTTAAAGTGTGTATGTTCTATCTTTCTTTAAACTAAATGACATTTGTATTTTCTTAATGCAGTGACATTTAATTGTAGCTTAAGTGCATTTTTGCTACTTTATATTATAATAGACAATCACTAACTGATTATATAATGCTAGGCAGTTCATGTTACTCTGGGGAAATTCACTAGTGTCTTGAGCAGTGATGGCTGTGTTAGCGTCTTCCTGATCCATCATCCGTGAACAGTGAATGGTCCATGTGATTTGCTTTGTAGCCTAATGTCATAATGACTCTAAAGGGCAAATGTCTGTGTAACCGAGTAAAGCTCAGATGATTAAAGGATGATCGTTGTGCAGGACAGTAAACATTGAGTGAGGGGGCGTAATGCTGTAATACTCTAATAAAAAAGATGAAGAGCGCTGTTTGTGCTGTGTGCTTTGAGAATGAATGCTGTGTTGTGATGGCGTCCCACTGCCATGGCCAAGATGAGTGGGTGATCTTGTGTTAGTAGGCTGAGCATTAAGAAAAACTGAAAATGTGCACTGAATTTATGAAATGGAAGTGTGAGATGTGAGATATATGGAGGCCAAACATGCTTTGGTAATTATAATTATGGCAAAGAAAGCGATGATATAATTATGACAAAAAGTTGAAACTGACAAAAAAAGTGACACATTTTTTGTCAGTTTCAACTTTTTGTCATAATTATATCATCGCTTTCTTTGCCATCTTTTTTATGCAGAATTATGCCATAAATTGAAATTGACATAAAAAGTCATAATTATGATGCAAAACATTGACATTATACAAAAAAAAATATGCAAAAAAGTGATTACATAGTTATGTTTTTTTTAATCAAATATTTCTGACTTTTTGTCTCATAATTTTGACCAATAAAGACATAAGTCATAATATAAAAATACTTTAAAACATTTTGGCATATACTTATGACTTCAGAAAGATTGAGGATGATTTATTTTTCAGTTTCATTTCCACAAATGCTGACTTTATATCTCGTAATTTTGACTTTTTATATATTTTGGGATGTGCTCATTTCTTCAGAAAGGTTGAGGATGGACATTTTGCAGTTTAATTTGATATTTCCACAAGTACTGACTTTTTATCTCATTATTTTGACTGTTTTATCAGAATCAGAATCAGAAAGAGCTTCACTGCCAAATATGCTTGCACATAATACATTTGTTTTTGTGTCATTCCTTCCAGTACACAGACACAACAACACCACACAGACAATGAAAATAAGATGGGAATAAAAAATACACATATGTAAATATAAATGGACAAAAAAAAAAAAAATAGAAAATAAAGAGAAATAAATAAGTAGTATGTACAGTTGTGCTATAGATGATAGAATGGAATATAATGGAATATAAAGAGAATATAAAGAGATGCAGGGATGTTTTAGGATGGAGGTGGTAACAAATAAATATAAGGTTATTGCACATATTTTTATTGTACGATGGGGGAACATTTAACTGTTCATAAGGTGGATTGCCTGGGGGAAGAAACTGTTCTTGTGCCAGGTTGTCCTGGTATTTGGGGCTCTGTAGTGCCGGCCAGATGGCAAAAGTTCAAAGAGGTTTGGATGTGAGGGATCCAGAGTGATTTTCTGAGCTCTTTTCCTCACTCTGGATGTATACAGTTCTTGAAGGGTGAACAGGGGAGCACCAATAATCCTCTCTGCAGTCTGAACCATTCTTTGTAATCTTCTGATGTCTGATTTTGTAGCTGAGCCAAACCAGACAGTTATTGATGTGCACAGAACAGACTTGATGACAGATGAGTAGAACTGTTTCAGCAACTCCTATGGTAGGTTGAACTTCCTCAGCTGGCGAAGGAAGTACAACCTTTGTTGGGCCTTTTTTACAATGGAGTTGATGTGAGTGTCCCACTTCAGGTCCTGGAAGATGAAAGATCCCAGGAACTTGAATGTCTCCACTGCAGCCACAGTGCTGTCCATGATAGTGAGTGGGGAAAGTGCAGGGGGGGTTCCTCCTGAAGTCCACTATCATCTCTACAATTTTGAGCATGTTGAGCTCCAGGTTGTTATGACTGCACCAGACAGTCCTTATGTCACAATTATTATTTAATATCTCATTCTTTTGACTTTTTATATATTTTGGGATGCCCCTGTTCTTTCAGAAAGGTTGAGGATGAACATTTTACAGTTTAATTTGACATTTCCACAAATGCAGGCTTTTTATCTCATAGATTTGACTGTTTTATGCCACAATTATTACTTTATAACCCATAATTTTGACTTGTTATATATTTTGGGATGTACTTATTCCTTCAGAAAGGTTGAGGATGAACATTTTACAGTTTAATTTAACATTTCCACAAGTACTGACTTTTTGTCTCATAATTTTGACTGTTTTATGTCATAATTATTGCTTTATATCTCATAATTATGACGCTTTATATATTTTGGGATATACTTATTTTTCAGAAAGGTTGAGGATGAACATTTATGGTTTCATTTGACATTTACACAAGTACTGACTTTTATCTCATAATTTAGATTTTTTTATTTCACAATTATTACTTTATATCTCATAATTTTGACTTTTTATATATATTTTGGTATATACTTATTTCTTCAGAAAGGTTGAGGATGAACATTTTACAGTTTCTTTTGACATTTACACAAATTCTGACTTTTATCTTATAATTTTAGTTTTTTATGTCTGACAGGTCATAATAAAATAATACTTAGACTTTAGACTTACCAGATTTACCAAGGCATAATGTTTTTCTTATGTGGGTTTCATATTTTTTTTCATATTATGTCACATATTGAAATAGTAATTTATTTTGACCCCAGAAACTATAATGAACTACTAAAACTGTATGATATGACCACTTTTCGGTACTTTTAGGAAAGATGCAGGTCTTTTTGAATGACCTGTCACTTTTGAATCTCTGTTCAATGGAGCGTCTTCAAAATCCGCTGTGACACCAGAACTTCCTCTGTTTGCAAGTCAGATCCTCTGTGTTGACATGTTGTATCAGACGTTTAGAGGGGCAGACGTTTATGTCTGACTGGAGAAAGTGCCTTAACTGAACTGAGACGGTCTGTCATACTATGTTAAGTTGACTCTTTTTAGGGTATTTCCTCTGAATGCATCTTATGTTGTGTGAAATTGCAGATTGAGTCTCTGTTTATGGAGACAAGGGTGATTCTGGGAAGTTTTGGACGCTGTAGGTATGTGCAGATGGCCATCGAGAGGGGCTGGAACAATTCTCAGTGGGAAGAAGCATGTTTCGCTCCTGAGGTCTTTGAAGTGTGTGCCCGCTGATTTCAGATACTGTGATTAAAATACGACAGAATATTCAAGATGCAGTCAGTCAGGACCTGGTCAGCGTTATATGGGTGCATTTTACATTTTGAAAAAGCGATTGATTTGAAAAAAGTCTGATTTCAGAGTCATTTCTGATTTCAGAGTCATTTCTGATTTTTTTAGAAGATTAGAGATTTTGCCAACCAGTAAAGACAACATTAACTGCATTTGCAACCTTTTTTTGCGTGAGCACTGTATAATCCTCTACAGTCTACACTGTAAAATTTTCACATTTTTGAATTTATAAATAAAAGTTTATTGGATTATTCGAGTATATTTTCCACAAATTTTCCAAAATATAATGTCAGTAAAAAACACCATTATTTCTGGAATAGGGCATTTCATAATAAGAGAATGTATAAGAGAACCAAAAAAATGTGCATTTGCTAATACAGCAAAGAGAAGAAGCACAATTTGGGCCAAAAAGTCATCCTCTTAAAGAATTAGAAAGAGAAAGCAATTTAAAATAAAAGGAAGTTTACTTTTGTTGATGTGGTTAGAAAATACTTTAATAGCACATAGTAAATGATGACATCAGCTATTCATTGTTAAAGTCACATGATTATGTACAATGACCCACATGCTGAAGTGGAGCTGTTGTGATTGTTGTTGCTCCTCCCACTCGCCTCATTATGCGTGATTAGTTGCTTTGGTGACGGAGCACTTTGCAAAGCACAAAGAGAGGATAATCTGACACAAATGGTGGGTTTAAGTATTCCAGTCAGCACAGATTGCACTGAGGGGCCTTTTGTTCAACACAATCTGCTGCACAACACCACTATGAAAGTTTGAAGAATCCGAGTAATGTGTGCAGCCAGTGGGTCCACTGCAGTGAGGCAGCATCAGTATAGAAAGCACACGCTCAGTGCATACTAACTGAGCTGCGGAATATGCTATGTAATACTTTATGAGTCTGCAGATTGACATTGCTGTTTGTGCTTGTGCTGGTTGGCCTGTCTGTCTCTATATTTTGAAGTTTTTTTATTTGAATATTTTTGCATTTGTTTGACAAAAAATAAATCTGGATTTACATTTCTTGCTTCCATATATATATATATATATATATATATATGGAAGCAAGAAATGTAAATCCAGATTTATTTTTTTATAATATATATATATATATATATAATTTTTTTTTCTCAGTAGTTAGCATGATCAAAGTAAATGTGTTTGCACATCAGCTTTTCCATGATGGAAAGTTTTGTCTATTTTTGTTTGACATCTGACACTGTTATCTTTTCCTATTGTGTCCATTTCCTTTAAAATGTTAAAGCACTTGCTCTTTTTTAATGTTTTCATGGAAGCAGCTGAGTTGAGATTTTCAAACTAAACTCATCTGCTCTATTCTAGTGATAGTCCTTACAAATATGATACAGTAGCTTTACAATTTGCAGATGTAGTACTGGTACGACCATTCACAAGTTTGGGTTTGGTGACGTCTTATGCTCACTAAGACTGCATTTAATTGATTAAAAATACAGTAAAATGGGAAATATTATTACAATTTAAAGTAACAATTTTCTGTTTAAATATATTTTAAAATTTAATTTATTTCTGTGATGCAAAACTGAATTTTCAACATCATTACTTCAGTCTTCAGTGTCTCATGATCCTTCAGAAATCAGACTAATATGCTAATTTGCTGCTAAACAAGCATTTCTTATTATTATCAATGTTGAATAATGGTTGTGCTGCTTAAGTTTTTTTTGGAAACACGTGATTTCTTTCAGGATTGTTTGATAAACAGAAGGTTCAAACAGCATTTACACTACCAGTCAAAAGTTTTTGAACAGTAAGATTTTAAATTTTAAATGATAATTTGTGGAATAAATGACATTTTAAAACATATTCAAATAGAAAACAGTTGTTTTAAATAGTAAAAATATTTCACAATTCTACTGTTTTTGCTGTACTTTGGATCAAATAAATGCAGGCTTGGTGAGCAGAAGAGACTACTTTAGAAAACATTAAAAATCTTAAAACTTAAATCTCAAAAAACGTTTGACTGGTAGTGTATTTAAGATAGAAATCTTCTCTAACATTATAAATGTCTTTACTGTTAATTTATTGTGTTCTTGCTGAATAAAAGTAATATTTTCTTTGAAAAAAATACTGACATCAAATGTTTGAACTGTAGTGTATATGGTACTGAACGATCACCATATTTAAATAAAAACAGCATTTATATTGCCTTTGTCTATTTACTGTATTTCACTGCTTCATCTAAAAAATTAATTTGCATGTACGGTTTATTATACGAGTTTCATCTGCCTGCACAGATTGTAGTTTCAGTCTTTCTGTGATCGCAAGTTTAAATGCTACGTGGCATTTTTGGTTGAAGTGTGATGTGCGATTGGAAAAATCAGGCAAGGAGAGATAATGATGAAAGAAGAAGAAGAAGAAATTCTTGAAGTGATAAAAACCCCTCATAAACACTTTACCAACGCTTGTTTGAAAATTTCTATATAATTCTTACACTTCTTCAAATGATCTGAGCTGCTATCCACAGTATTTATATAGCTCTATACTTTTATTGCCCTGCTGAATAAAACAGCATATGCTGATTTGAGCTGGTTTAAGCTGGTCCTGACCAACTTAAACCAGCTCAAACCAGCTATCATGGTTCAAAACATACCTAATCAGCATATGCAGTTTTTTTTTTCAACAGGGTGTATAACAATTATTCATTCATTTGCATCTATTTTTTTCTTCTAAGGAATTTTAAGACAAACATCTGCAGTAAACATAAGTGAGAACTTGTTATACTTTGTGTATCCCGAACTTTAAAAGAGGCAGAAACTTAAATTCCTCTGGGAATGAAGAGAGGAATTTCCGATGACTTAAAAGCATTTCTATGTATTTATTCAGAAGATGATTTGAAGCGACTTATAAGGTGGAATAAAAATGAAGTAGAATGAGAATAATAAAGTAGATGAAATTAGCCAGAGCAGCACAAGAGCACAAGCATCCAACACATTTGTAATCACTATAAGGGTTCATTAAGTTCACTGTTTATTTATTCCTCTTCCAGCACAAACCTCCCTTAGAAGTCAACGACCTCTTTGAGGACATCAAGGATGGGGTGAAACTGCTGGCTCTGTTAGAGGTGCTGTCTGGACAGAGATTAGTAAGTGTTGCTGTGATGCAATATCTGCAGATTATCCTTGTGCGAAACCTCTGCATTGAGCGCAGCAGCTGCTGGCATGACAAAGTCTGTTTAATGCCAAGATGATGGGCTTGATAGAGTCCTGCTTCCTGATAAACCTCTCGTATTTCCCTTCAGCCATGTGAACAGGGCCGCCAACTTAAAAGGATCCACTGGGTGTCCAACATTGGCACAGCTCTTAAGTTCCTGGAGGGAAGGAAGGTAGGTGACTCTATTAACACTTTGGTTATCTCGTCTGTCTCATTGAACTGCTCGTCTGTCTTAATTATATGCCGATATACTGTCTAACACTTCCATCTGGGTCATTCCTGTTCTGCAGTACCTTTTAAATCTAAATTTTAAAAATAAATATTCTTGTGCTATCATTTATGAAAGTCTTTCTAGAAAAGGATATAGCAGATTGTCAGGAATATGCTCTGGTCAAGATCAGGCAAGGACAGGAAATGAACAGGATGGAAATTAAAGCTAAAGTTAGTCATAGCTCAGTGAGGAATTGACATGAGAGTGTTAACTTAAAATGAGAAAGTCACACAAACTAACAGCACAAAACATCTCTGAATTCATTAAATCCTTTGAAAATACTTACTGCTACTGTTTTTCCATTAAACATGATGCCACTTCCACATCACTTCGCTTCTTTCAGAGAGAAAGCAAAAATATATTGTTTTTATGTTTAGTATATATTTTTATTAAAATTTACATTTAACACTAATATGATTTTATTTACATAAAAGGAGTTCATTAATGCTTAAAAAGGTGCATTTATTTGATCAAAAACTAGTAATACAGGTGAAGTCAAAATGTTTCCATACACCTTACAGAATCTGCAAATCTGCAAAGAGGGATCATACAAAATGCTTGTTTTTTTCATTTAGTACTGATCTGAAAAAGATATTTCACATAAAAATGTTTACACATAGTACACAAGAGAAAAAAATGTTTATATGAATAACCCTGTTCAAAAGGTTACATATGCTTGATTCTGAATACTGTGTTGCTACCTGAATGATCCACAGCTGTTTTTTTTTTGTTTAGTGATAGTTATTCATGAGTCTCTCATTTGTTCTGAACAATTAAACTGCCCACTGTTCTTCAGAAAAATCCTTTAGGTCCCACAAATTCTTTGGTTTTTCAGCATTTTTGCATATTTGAACCCTTTCCAACAATGACTGCATGATTTGGAGATCCATCTTTTCACACTAAAGGATTATTCTGAAGAACAGCAGGCAGTTTAACTGTTCAGGACAAGGGGCTTATGAACAACTATCCCACAACATGGGATACAAACATACACAAAAAACACAGCTGTGGATTATTCAGGTAACCACACAGTATTAAGAATCAAGTGTATGTAAACTTTTGAACAGGGTCATTTTTATAAATTCATCTATTCATTTCTCTTGTGGACTGTATATAAATCTTTTTTGGGAAATATCTTATTCAAGTCAGTACTAAATAAAAAATGACATGCATTTTGTATGATTCCTCTTATTTTGGTTAAATAATTAACATTTTGTAGATTATGCAAGGTGTATGTAATCTTTTGACTTCAACTGTATGTGAAATATTGTAACAATTTAAAATAACTGTTTTCTATTGTAATATATTTTAAAATGTAATTTATTCCTGTGATGCAAAGCTACATTTTCAGCGTCGTTACTCCAGTTTTCAGTGCCACATGATCCATCAGAAATCGTAATGTGCAGTGCTCATATGCTGATTTGCTTCTCAAGAAACATTTCTTTTTATCATCAGTGTTGAAAATTGTTATTTTTGTGGAAACCATGATTACAGTTTTTTTTAATATTTGATGAGTAGAATGTTCAAAAGAACAGCATTTATTTAAAATAGAAATCTTTTGTAACATTATAAATGACTCCTTTGTCACTTTTGGTCAATTTAATGCATCCGTGCTGAATAAAAGTATTAATTTGCCCCCCCCCCAAAAAATCTTACTGATGATAAACAAACTGCACAGTAGGAATGATCCAGCTTTATCTGCAGTTTTAACTGATCATTGAATATGTTCACATGTCCCAGTCTGGCATCTGTCATCATACTCCGTTTCTAACTCTGTCCTCTTTCTTAACATGTCTTGTCTCAGTGTGTATACCGAGGGTCTCCGGTCAGTACTTCTCCTAGTCACAGTTCTCACAAACACCTCCTCTTGTTACGCATATCTGCATTTGATGATGCGTACCATATGCAGCGAGCAACTCCATTATTTACCAATCTCTGCTGTAGCTGCTACTGGCTGAAAGACCTGCAATTATTTTTGAAAGCTTGTTTTTTTTTCTACCACATCTCTTATGATGTCCTTGACTGGCTGACCATTAGCAAATAGCTTTTTTCCTATTCACTCACATGTTCCTCATTTACTCGGTGCATTCATATCTGCTTATTCCCTAAGAAAGACTTAATTTTATTCAAGTCGACATGAAATTAAAATACACCCTTTTTACTTTCCTAATGCACGATCCTGGCATTATTCTGCACGATTCATCAGCAGATAGTGCTGGTTTTTATACTGACTTGTTTGCGTTGACTTCAGATCTGTGGATAATATGTCTGTGTTACATTGACATCTTCAAATGATTTAGTCATTTTAGACTTTTAACATGAGTAATATTTATTTTCCAGATCAAACTAGTCAATATCAATGCCACCGACATTGCTGATGGACGCCCATCTATTGTGTTGGGGCTGATGTGGACCATTATCCTCTATTTCCAGGTAATGTTTGGTAATGATTATGGTAGGATCTGGAAGATTGTCATATGTCTGTGTATATCTGGGTTTTAAGGGTCTGTCCACACAAACTTTTGCAGATTGAGGAGTTGACCAGTAATCTTCCAGCCCTTCAGGCTTTATCCAGCAGTGCGTCTTCAGTGGACAGCATGGCCAGCTCGGAGACAGGAAGCCCACCTATGAAACGCAAAGTGATGACAAAGTTTCAGGGCAGCGCCAAAAAAGCCCTGCTCAGATGGGTCCAAGACACAGCAACCAAGTATGTCATTTTTTGTCAACTGAAAGAGAATTTTTTAGATAAATACGAGTTCTATTGAGGGTTTGAATAGATCATTTGAAATGGATATGTCAACTCACAATAATTGTGTATAAAACAGGTCTAATTTTGTCAGTAAGGACCCTAATGAGTCAATATTTCTTCTCTTAAGGCGTCTTGGGATTGAAGTTAAAGACTTTGGTCCTAGTTGGCGCAGCGGTGTAGCCTTCCATTCTGTTATTCATGCCATTCGGCCAGACCTCGTAGACATGGACATTGTGAGAAAAAGAAATAACCGTGATAACCTGGAAGAGGCTTTCAGTGTGGCGGAGAATGAACTGGGAATTCCACGTTTACTAGATCCTGAAGGTTTGTTTTATTTTTTTTTTTTAGATATGTTCATTGGTAATATAATGACATCCTTTTAGATTACCATGCAGATACCATGGTATAATAATATGAGAATCATTTAGTACTATTATATATATATATATATATATATATATATATATATATATATATAATATATATATATACAGGATTATTTTCATTACCAAAACTAAAACCATTTGTTACTTGAAATAAAGTAACAAATTTACTGAAATTAAAATTTAAAAATGTATTTTATTTCGGGTGGCTGCCAAGGCAACATTTCTAATTTTCATTTAGTTTAACTTGATGTATTAAAACTAAAAAGAAAAAATATATACAGGTAGACATAAAACAATTACACTACCCGTCAAGTTTTTGAACAGTAAGGTTTTTAATGTTTTTTAAAGAAGTCTCTTATGCTCACCAAGCCTGCATTTATTTGATCCAAAGTAAAGTAAAAACTAAATTTTAACATATTTTTGCTATTTAAAACAACAATTTCCTATTCAAATATATTTTAAAATGTAATTTATTCCTGTGATTTTAAAGCTGAATTTTTAGCACCATTACTCCAGTCACATAATCCTTCAGAATCATTCTAATATTCTGATTGGCTGCTCAAAAAACATGCATTATTATTATTATCTTGAAAACAGTTGACTATAAATGTCTTTATCATCACTTTTGATCAGTTTAGAGCAAATAAAATAAAAGTATAATTTTTTATAATTTCTTTCTCAAAACAAACAAAAAAAACTATACTGACTCCAAACTTTTGAATGGTGTAGTGTATAATGTTACAAAAGCTTTTTATTTCTGATGAATGCTGATCTTTGGATCTTTTTATTAATCAAAGCATCGTGGAAAACACTGTTTTAAATATTGATCATAATAATAAATGTTTCTTGAACAGCAAATCAGCATATTAGAATGATTTCTGAATGATCATGTGACACTGAAGACTGAAAATCTAGCTTTGATTACAGAAATAAATTACATGTTAAAATATATTCAGATATGAAACAGGTATTTTAAATAGTAAAAATACTGTACTTTGAATTAAATAAATACAAGCTTAGTGAGCAGAAGAGACTTCTTTAAAAACATTAAAAATCTTACTGGTAGTGTAATAAAAATGACAAAAACACAAAAAATTACTAAAACTAAAAGTAAATGTAAGATGAAAAACAGAACATGTAAAAATAAAAACTAATTTAAAATATTAATCAAAACTGTTATAATATTAAACGTATAGTATAGTATGTTGTATAACCATCTAATACCATGAATGTAGCACCAGTACTAATGTTGTGTGTAAATTCAGTCAATGATCTGTTGTGCTTTTGAAGAGGCACTCATTTGTTTTGAGTTTGATGTGAGTAGACGCTGCTTAATTATACTAGGGATCCGTCATTATCGGGCCTCATTATAGACAGACGCTGTTATAGTTTCTTATGTAGGTCATGCTGCTATTCAAGCATGACATCAGGCCAGATCACATAAAGACTAGCATGACATCATGATGTGATCTGGCAGAAGCTCTTTGAAGAAGCTATAAAAAGCCTCAATTGGCTCTTCAGGTCAGTGCATCATCTAATATGCTGAGAAGTCTATGAAACACCTGATGATGCACAGTAAAACTCAAAAACAAAAACTAGACACATGCATGCATAGATGCATAAACAGCAGAATGATAATATCTCAAGGATTTCCACTTGAGAAGTTCAAATGTCCAGCTATTTGCTTGTTTTTATTGCAGATGTGGATGTGGACAAGCCTGATGAGAAGTCCATAATGACATACGTAGCTCAGTTCCTGAAGCACTACCCAGATCCCCACCAGTCCGAGACAGATGGACAGCAAGAGGAGGTATGCTTTAGTGCTTATGCACATGCACATGTCTAAAAATACACTAGCCGCTTGCTGTTGTTATTTAATGCAGTCACTGCTGTAGTGCTTCCTCATCAGTCACTAACCATTACTGTAGTCCATCACAATGTGGAATCCATTCACAAAATCATTACTCTAGAATTACGCCCATAGTGCATTGCTCTGTGTGCTCACTCTGTCTCTCTGTCTGTGTCACTCGCTGTGCGCATTCGTAGCTGGTTCGTTCCATTCCTACATTCGCTCTCTCTATCCCAGCTCTACAGGTAAGAGTTGATTATGTCTCACCTGCATGAGGTTCATTTTGTACATGGGACATTCTCAAGAAACGATGACATGTGCTAGCAAGGAAACATTATTTCAACCCTATCACAATAACTTACTAAATTACAGGAACGTACATACAGTTAAGGTCAAAAGTTTACATACACCTTGCAGAATCATACAAAATGCATGTTATTTTTTATTTAGTACTGACCTGAATAAGATACTTTACAAAAAAAGAAGTTTACATATAGTCCAAAAGGGAAAATGATAGATGAATTTATAAAAATTACCCCAATCAAAAGTTTACATACACTTGATTCTTAATACTGTGTTGTACCTGAATGATCCACAGCTGTTGTTTAGTGATAGTTGTTCATGAGTCCCTTGGTTGTCCTGTAAAGTTAAACTGCCTGCTGTTCTTCAGAAAAGTCCCTCAGATGCCACAAATTTTTTGGTTTTTCAGCATTTTTGTGTATTTGAACCCTTTTCAATGTCTAATACATATTAATACATTAAGAGCCCATTCTGTTCGGAAGTTTACACCCCTGGCTCTTAATGCATTGTTTTTCCCTCTGGAGCATCAGTGAGCATTTGAACCTTCTGTAGAAATCTCAAAAATTCAGAAATTCTCAAAATTATACAGTCGTTGGAGAAGGTTCAAATACACAGAAATGCAGAAAAATTAAAGAATCTGAGACCTGAAAGATTTTTCTGAAGAACAGCGGGCAGCTTAACTTTTCAGGACAAACAAGGGACTTATGAACAACTATCACTAAACATAAAATAACACAGCTGTGGATCATTCAGGTAACAACACAATATTAAGAGTCAAGCGTGTGTAAACTTGAAACTATTTTGTCTTGTGGGACTTTATGTAAACATCTTTTATGTAACATATCTTCCTCAGGTCAGTACTAAATAAAAAATAACATGCATTTTGTGTGATCCCTTTTATTTTGGTAAAATAATGAACATTTTGCAGATTCTGCAAGGTGTATGTCGACACTTGATCTCAGCTGTATTTTTATTTATACATATTGATATTTACTAAATATAAACATTTAGTAAATAGTAAAAACTCCTTAGATAGTGGAATCATAATATTTTACATTTTTTTAAAAAGTTATGGTACAATAGTTTTTTTTTATTCTATACATTTATTTTATTTTATTATTACACATTAAAAAAATAAGCCCATATACTGCACATTGACAGATCAAAAGCATACATTTTAAAAATAAAAACAATCTATTTAAAATTGTTTAGCATTATACACTAAAATACACTAAAATCTTGTTAATTATTGTATATGAGTATTAATTTCTGGAGACACACAACACACAAATGTCACCATTTGCTGAGAATGGCTTGTCGGCGGTGGATACTGGGCTTGTTTCCTCTCTTTCTCTGGCTTTTATCTTGCTAACGTCTTGACTGTGTTGTGTTTGCATCTTTTGATGTGCCTTTGCTCTCCTGGACAGTATGATCCACAAGATATTGAGCTAATGCTTGAGGTATGTGTATATTAATACATAGGATCATAATAGCTCTGTATTGTATGTAACAAACTACAAAATAGTGGAAGATTTTCGCTCTTCTTTGGGATTGGACTCTCTCTCTTCTTTTTCATTGTTTCACACTACTGTGTTACCTGCTGTGGGTTCTTGTTATAAGGGTTTCTTGCTGAATACCTGCTGAACGAGTGATAAATCATTGTTTCTTGCTGTCTGATGTGTACAGCGAGAGGAGCGCAAGGTGCTGAGGGAGGTGAAGATCTGGCTGGATCAGCTAGAGAGAGATATACTGCGTGCGCAGGGATCTGAAGAGAGTCTCACCGACAAATATCAAGTGAGCATTACAATTTTCCATGATCTTTAGAATTAAAACGGCTTTCTTTAAGACTCCAATATGCAAATGAGCTATATTGTGATTGGCTAAACTCTTTGCATTTGAAATGGGTTGTGAGTTTGTAGTGTTTATTTCTCCTCTTTCCTTCTTTTTTGACTGCAGGCTTTTAAGAGTTTTCGTGTGCAATATGAGATGAGAAAGAAACAGATCGACTCTCTGCTGCAACCAGTACACAGGGATGGCAAACTGTCTGTGGACCAGGCTGTGGTCAAACAGGCCTGGGATCATGTGACTGTCAGGGTACGTGCTTCACCAAATGTAATTAAAGTGTTTGCTCACCTAAGAATGAACACTCCGTTATTATTATCCGTCTTATTTCTTTTTCAATGGAATGCAAAAGTAGATGCACCGAAAATAACAGAAAAACACCATAAAATTAGTCCATACGAATTTTAAATCCACTTTTATGTTTGAAAATAGTTTTTACTTCAGACTTCAACTCTGAACTGTTACTGCTGCGCTTCACTGGCTGTCATTAGCTACAATGAAGTGTGAAATGGAGCGTAGACTGTATATACGGGGTTCATTATTGAGGAAAGAGGGCAAACACACAGAGACTGTTTTGTTTTAAGAAACAGAGAAGCCCACAGAGTGGACGCTGCAATCTGGCCAGACACTTGACAGCCTGAAGGGTCCTCACAGACAGTGAACGGCTTTCAAAACAGATCTCTCCTTTTGATATTTGTGATGGTTTTGTTTGGCTTGCGCAGCTCTTAGACTGGCACATCCATCTGGATAAGTCTCTCCCGGGGCCTTTGGGAGTGATCGGAGCTTGGCTGCATCGGGCAGAACTTTCCCTGAGAGAAGACATACCCATTCAACAGGCCCACGAAGAGACAGCCAACATCATCCACAGAAAACTGGAACAGCACAAGGTAGGTGCAAGAACTTTTTTCTTTCTTTCTTAGGGGACTTGCTCTGATCACTGGAACCGGTTCTAAAATTAAAAACAATGTCTGTGCTTGTTATGCAGGAGGTTTTGAAGAATTTGGAGGGACACCGACAGACATTTCAACAGATTCACAGAGACCGATCAGTAAACGGCGTCCCGGTTCCACCAGAGCAGCTTCAGGACATGGCGGAAAGGTTAAATTTGATGACCTCATGTTTCATTTAACTGTTTAAAGGCAACATGAAATGGCATTTGCTATGCATTTAATGTCTATTATGTGATGTGCAATCACATACATAACAAAAGCAGTTTACAATAGTTAAACAACTGAACTGTTTGTGCTACAGACATGAATGGATAACATGTTTAGCCATTTTTAGAGCACAGAACATTACATGGCTGACTTGAGACACCTAGCAACCATCCAGAACAACTTAGCAACTACCTATACCACCCCAGGCATCCACATAACAACACCCTAGCAACCAAATACCAACACCCTATCAACCATCCAGAGCACCCCAGGAAACCACATAGCAACACCCTAGTTACCACATAGGAAAGTGCTAACAGTCACTTAGTACAACTCAGTAATCACATAGCATCACCCCAGCAACCACCTATAACACCTCAGGCAACACAAAGCAGTGTACTAATAATCTCTTTAGGACAGGTAGGACAACTCAACAACTGTATAGCAACACCCTAGCAAAACCCTGCACAATCAAATAGGAACACCCTAACAACCACCCAATACATCCCAGACAACCACATAGCAATGCCCTAGCAACCACCAAGAACACCCCAGGTAACTTCATAGCAACACTCTAGCAACCACCAAGAACACCCCGAACAATTACATAGTGACGCCCTAACAACCTCCCAGAACATCCCAGACAATAATATAGCAATGCCTTAACTTCCACCAAGAACATCCCATACAACCACATATCAACACCCTAGCAGCCACCTAAAAGGCCCTATTGCAAACCTCATAGAAATGCTCTAGCAACCACCCAAAATACCCTAGCCAACCACATAGCAACGCACTAGCTACCACCCAGAACACCCTAGCAACCACATAGCAATGCCCAAGCAACCATTTAGAATGCCCTAGACAACCACATAACAACGCCCTAGCAACCAATTAGAATGCCCTAGACAACCACAAAGCAACGCCCTAGCAACCACTCAAAACACTCTAACCAACCACAGAGCAATGCCCTACCAACCACCAAGAACACCCCAGACAACCACATAGCAACACCCTAGCAACTGTCCAGAATGCCCTAGGCAACCACATAGCAATGCCCTAGCAACCATTCAGAATGCCTTAGACAACCACATAGCAACGCCCTAGCAACCACTCAAAACACTCTAACCAACCACAGAGCAATGCCCTACTAACCACCAAGAACACCCCAGACAACCATATAGCAACACCCTAGCAACTGTCCAGAATGCCCCAGGCAACCACATAGCAATGCTCTAGCAACCATTCAGAATGCCTTAGACAACCACATAGCAACGCCCTAGCAACCACCCAAAACACTCTAGCCAACCACAAAGCAACCCCTAGCAACCACACAGAACACCCTAGCCAACCACATAGCAACGCCCTAGCAACCAGCCAGAATGCCCTAGGCAACCACATAAATATATTTTTGATACACAATAAGTTTTTATTGTGTTTATTAATAAACATATATTATTAATAAATGATTCTTTTGTGTTAACTTTAATGTTAATATGTTAATGTTATATACTGTAATTATAGAAACTACAGATTCAAAAGCCCATAGACTATTGCTATATTTACTAGTGTTTCATGTTTCTGTAGGTTTAATTATGTGTCCACGTCATCTCACGTCCATCTGATTAAGTTTGAGTTCTGGGAGATGAAGTACCGTCTCATGGCGTTTCTCATGCTGGCCGAGTCAAAGCTCAAATCATGGATCATTAAATACGGCCGTCGGGACTCCGTGGAGCTTCTTCTTCAAAATTATATTGTATGTCCTCCAGCGTATTTAATAACCTCTTTTAATCTGCTTTATTAAAACTGATTCATGAAACATCTTTCCATTACTGTCCTCATTTACACACAGGCGTTTATTGAAGGCCATAAGTTCTTTGAGCAATATGAAACCACGTTTCGGACTCTGAAACAAGCTGCTGACTCCTACTTGAAATCTGGAGCCTCAGGTAAGATATGTCTCACTTTCAGCTATTATTCCCCTGAGGATGGAGATTCATGAAGCTTTTTATAATCGTTCCCTGGCAGCGATTTTGAACTCCAGCAGCCAAAATGAGTCTATTGCTTTGTGATCAGGCAGCCTCATTCTGTCATATGTTCTTGAAACCTTCATTGCTGGGGAGTAATAATTATTTCTTAAAAATAATTATGTTTGACACACGCAGCCTGATTGTCTTCTTTGACATTGTATAGAAATTTGAACACTAAATAGTAGGTGAATATCACGCATGTAATTTATTCCTGTGATTTTACAGCTGAATTTTAGCATCAATACTCCAGTCACATGATCCTTCAGAAGTTATGATGGAGTGATGGAGTAATGATGCTGGAAATTTAGCTTTGCATCATAGACATAGATTACATTTTAAAATACATTCACATGGAAATCAGTTATTTTAAATTATAATATTATTTCACAATATTACTGTTTTTTTATTACATTTATAAATAAATAAGTAGCATAAGAGACATTAAAAATAGGGGTAAATGCATTTTAATGGATTAAAATAAAGTTGAAATTAATGAAAAAAAAAAATGAGTGTTGAGTGTAGTAATGTGGTTTAACTATTTCATATTCTAGGCAGTAAAATCCCCAAGAGATGTGAGTATAGAGGTACCAGAGTACTCTGTAACATAGTAACTATTTAGATCACATGGTTGATCTTGATTGAAATGTGTAACATCACAATACAGTGATTTCCCTTCAACTAACCCCTTCTGTCAGATCACTTAGAGTAGCTGATGCTCTAATCCACAACAGTAGGCACTGTCTGGACTCTAGGGATTGATTTGAGTGTCTTGTGCAACTCAGAAATCAGATTGTAAAATGCATTTGTTTTTAGTCTGTTATTCATAATGTGATTTGCCTTCAGCTGAGGAGGTAGAAGGAGTGAATAAGTTTCTGAGCGATGCAACGGCGCAGTGGAAGAACCTGTCAGTGGAGGTGCGCAGCGTCCGCAGCATGTTGGAGGAAGTCATCTGCAACTGGGAGAAATACAGCAGCACAGTGGCCAGCCTGCAGGCTTGGCTGGAGGATGCGGAGAAGATGCTCAACCAGTCGGAGAGCGACAAACGGGTGCGTTGTAAAAGTTTGTAGCTTCCAGTTAAATGGCGGTTGAATGAAACCTGTTGTGTATAAACTGTGTAATTTCTTTGCAGGAGTTTTTCCGGAATCTGCCACACTGGATTCAGCAGCACATGGATATGAATGATGCTGGAAACTTTCTGATTGAGACATGCGACGAGACTGTTTCTCGAGAACTGAAACAGCAGTTGCTTCTTCTCAATGGCAGATGGAGAGAGCTGTTTGTCAAAGTCAAACATGTAAGACATGTGATGTCACGTTTAGGGCTTATACTCTACACTACACATCAAGCAAGCGTTTTGTTTTTTTTATCCCTTGAAGGATAAGTTCACTTCCAGAACAGAAATTTACAGATAATTTACTCCCCCACTTGTCATCCAAGATGTTCATGTCTTTCTTTCCTCAGTCATAAAGAAATTGTTTTTTGAGAAAATACACTAAAATACTAAATACACCTTAAAAGGTCTCTAAACAATCCCAGCCAAGGAATAAGGGTCTGTCATTTTCTTAAATTAATATTTAAGAATGCATACACTGTGCACTGCGGTTCAATACAGTTAGGGTATGTCTAAAAACGTCCATCTCATTTTCTCCTCCAATTTCAAGGGTTACTCCAAGCCAAAATGAAAAGTTTGTCATTAATCACTCACCCTTTGTTCATCTTCAAAACACAATTTAAGATATTTTGGATGAACATCGGGAGCTTTGTGGCTGTCCCATTTACTGCCAAGTAAATAACACTGTCAAGGCCCAAAAAAGTATGAAAGACATCGTCAAAATAGTCCATCTGCCATCAGTGGCTCAACCATAATTTTATGAAGCTACGAGAATACTTTTTGCGCGCAAAGAAAACTAAAATAATGACTTTATTCAACAATCACCTCCTCCGCGTCACTGTAGCCCCATTTTGGAAAGTAACCCTCTGAACGCAAACAGCATATGCTGTTCTTTGTCAGCTGCATCACATGGATACGCTGTTTTCATTCAAATCAAAATGTAAATAAATGTTGAAAACATATCCGTGTGTTGTGGCTGACACAGAAATACGTACACTGTTTGCGTCCAGTGGCTACCTTTCAGAATGGCGCTACGGTGACGTGTAGGAGACGAATTGTTGAATAAAGTCATTATTTTTGTTTTCTTTGCATACAAAAAGTATTCTCGTAGCTTCGTAAAATTATGGTTGAACCACTGATGGCAGATGGACTATTTTGACAACGTCTTTCATACTTTTCTGGGCCTTGACAGTGTTATTTACTTGGCAGTCAATGGGACAGTCAAAAAGCTCACGGTTTTCGAATCAAATTGTTTTCCGAAGATGAACAAAGCTTTTACGGGTTTGGAACGACATGGGGGTAAGTGATTAATGACAAAATAAAAATTTTGGGGTGGAGTAACCTTTCAGAATCACCCTATCTCGCTACAGAAGTACCGACCAAGTGTTTACAAAGTGAAGAAGATCAAACGCCCTTTACAAAAAAAAGGTGAAATGATTTTGAAGTTTGAGGAGAAGATGAGATGGGAGTTTTTCGACATACCCTAACTGTAATGAACCGGAGTGCACCGAGTGTGCATGTGCATCGCAGAGCTAGACAAGATGAGCATTTGTGGTTAAAAAGTGTATGAATATTAATTTACTTAGGAAAAGGACCAAAATTACCTTCTTCCTCGGCTGGGATTGTTTAAAGCCCTTTTGAAGCTGCATTTAAACTGAATTTTGGTCCACTATATGGAGAAATGTTTTCCTCAAAGAACATAATTTCTTTACGACTGAAGAAAGAAAGACATGAATATCTTGGAAGACAAGGGGGTGAGTAAATTATCTATAAATTTTTGTTCTGGAAATGAACTAATCCTTTAAAGGGATAGTTCACCCAAAAATGAAAATTCTGTCATTAATTACTCACCCTCATGTCGTTACAAACCTGTAAGACTTTGCTCATCTTCGAAACACAAATTGAGATATTTTTAATAAAATCGAAAACAAAGAGCTTTATAACCCCCCATACATTGAAACATAGAAAGGACATCATTAAAATAGTCCATGTGACATCAGTGGTTCAACAGTAAGTTTATGAAGCTTTAAGAATACTTAGTAAAACTGAGTAATTAATGAACTGTGAACTGTTGCTTTAAGCAAAGATTTATTTCACCAAAAACTGTGAAACAGAATTTTTTTTTTCATGACTATTTTTTTTTAATGATGTATTTTTTATTTTTTTTTAGTATGCAAGAGCTGATGAGGTGGACAAGCTAAGGAAGGATTATGACGATGGAATTGAAGCATTGAAATCATTTATTGACACGGCCAATGAGAGGATGAACAATCCAGTTCAAGTTTCATTTCTGAACATACGGACATATCTACAAGACGTTGAGGTAATCAAAGTTAACAAAGCTTATTACCTGGCAAGAATACTTTCTGATTGGTCAATCAAAAACACTTGAGAGAAATAAAAAAAACACTTGAGAGAAATAAAAACTCTTGAATTTGTAGTTTTGACTGGGTTACTTTATATTGACTGACTTATCAGTTAGAAACATTTTTGTTTTGAAAAATGCCTCTTAAACTCACCAAGGCTATAAAAAATACAGTAAACACTAAGAAATTGTGAAATATTTTTACAATTTAAAATAATCATTTTCTATTTTAATGTATTTTAAAATGTAATTTTCTCCTGTGATCAAAGCTGAATTTTTAGCATCATTACTACAGTCTTCAGTGTCACATGATCCTTCAGAAATCATTCTAATATGCTGATTTGCTGCATTTCTGATTCTTTGCATCATGTTTTTGTAGAAACTGTAGTGATCTTTTGTCACTTTTGATCAATTTAATGTATACTTGCTGAATAAAAACATTACATTTTTTTTCAAAATAATAAATAAATGTCTTACTGATCCCAAACTTTTAAGCGGTAGTGTAATAAAATGTCAATTCATACAATTTAGCATCCAGTTTACGTCATAGATATTATATAAATATCAACTAACAACTTCTCATAGGACATCAAGCACAAAGTGCCGTCTATGGAGGCAGCATACAAGACAGCCACACGTAACGCACAGCAGCTGACCAAAGACCTCACCGAGGAGGACATCGCTCGGATGCTGGCTGCCATGGCAACCATCAAGGATGAGCTCAGCAAGGTGCCTGCCCTTTATTTTATCTCATGAACTGCCACATTAGAACGTAATCACACCGTCTCACATTATGTCCTCAATATCTCCTTTAGATAAGAGAGAGAGCTCTGCCCCTGCTGAGGGACTCCCAGGCCATGCTGCCTCCATTGGAGGAGATGGAGAAACATATCACTGGGTTCTACCAGTCGCTGGAGAAGGCGAGCCGCATCACTTCCTCACGGGACTCCGAGGCTCCAGGAGACTTCAAGCAGAAGTGTCAGGTGACTAAAGTGTGGGTTACACTCGAGGGGTGGAGTGACAACAAGATTTTTGGGTTATGATGATGTTAGCTCCATGAATGACAATTTAGTTATGATGCAATTATTATATTGTTGAATACTGAAATATAGCAGTTAGCCAATTTATTATAGTACTAAAACTAAAGCCATGAAAATACATTCTTGTTACTTGAAATAAAATTAATTTTAAACTGAAATAAAATAAGAAAACTTTATATATATAACTATTTACACTACCACTCAAAAGTTTTTGAACAATAAGATTTTTAATGTGTTTTTAAATAAGTCTCTTCTGCTTACCAAGCCTGCATTTATTTGAAAAATAACAGTGACATTTTGAAATATTTTTATTTTTATTGTCAATATTTAAAACAAGTTGAGTATTTATTTTTTTCAGGATTCTTTGATGATTAGAATAGAATTTTTTTTAAATAAAAAGCTTTTGTAACATTATACACTATACCATTTAAAACCTCAAAGTCAGTATCATTTTTGGGGGGGCTAGACATATAGAAATTAATACTTTTATTTAGCAAGGATGTTTTAAATTGATCAAAAGTGATGATAAAGACATTTATAATGTTACAAAAGATTTCTATTTCAGATAAATGATGTTCTTTCATTCATTCAAAGAAACCAGAAAAAATGCTACTTAGATGTTTTCAACATAAGAAAATAATAATAAATGTTTTTTGAGCAGCAAATCTGCTCAATATTAGAATATTAGGATGATTTCTGAAGGATCATGATTCAAATTTAGTTTAAAATATATTCAAATAGAAAACAGTTATTTTAAATAGTAAAATAATTTCAACATTTTACTGTTATACTTTGGATCAAACAAATGCAAGCTTGGTGAGCAGAAAAGATCTTTAAAAAAAACAGTAAAAATCTTACTGTTCAAAAACTTTTGACTTACATTTGACTTTCAGCTAGTTGCCACCACAGTTTAGCCTGACGTAGATGTATTTAATGTATTTAATGAAAATGGAAAATATAAAAATAAAAACGAATTCAAAAGTGATACTGAAATAACACTGGTTACAACTCTTCTATGTAATTAAATAAATTAAATAAACTTATTCATTTAATTGAAGTAAAAATATGATTTAATATATTTGTGTCAAGTCAAAATATTTATTCAGGAGTCCAAATATTTTACGGAATAGTTTAATAGGTTTGGTCTTGAAAATGTGCCTTTGTGCATTTGATTTGATGCGGAGAGGCTTTAATTTTTCTGAGAGCACTTAATATATTAAAATGTTTTTGCCAACAATTCTTTCTCTTTGTATATTTCTGTTTACACAATTATCAGGAGCTGGTGACCTATCAGCAGAGCTGTAAAAAGTGTCTGTCAGTGATTGATAAAAACCATCAGACCATTCTGAAGTCACTGGACACCAGTAAGAACCTAAAACACCTGGACACATCACTGCTGGAGAGGAGAATCACAGAACTTCAGGCCTCTTCACAGGTGAGAACTGCACCACTGGAAGAACAGCATCATGTCTTATATACAGGAATGAGACTGAGAAATGTTCAATGCTAATATCTTTAAAAATAGATTGCAAACTATGTGTTCTTGGTAAATCAGAGCACAGTTTGAGATCTCTTCTGAAACTTTAGAGCAGACAAAACGACAATCTGAGAATCAGGGAATTAGGCACCATTCGATCTTGGAGAAATAATTGTGATATGTGCTCTGTACTGTATATTTCATCTCAAAAAGGGCATGGTAAAAGAAACCACAGAGTGGAAGAGGCATGTGGAGGCGAACAGCAGCCTGATGAAGAGATTTGAGGAGTCTCGTGTGGAGCTGGAGAAGGTTCTGAAAATAGCTCGCAGCTCCATGACTGAGAGAGGAAACCCAGAGGACCTTCTGAAAAAGCACACTGTGAGAAATGAAACCCCACAGACTATTCTAGTGCTCGGCAAATAGGCCAAAAGCAGAGTTTGAACTTTATTTGGTCTCCAAAAGGAAATAAGTTCAGAGAAATTTCAAAAGCTGAAGTGATTTCATAATATTTTCTATTGAATGTCCTACAGGAGTTCTTCGGGCAGCTGGATCAGAGAGTTCTCAATGCCTTTCTGAAAGCCTGCGATGAACTCACAGATATACTACCAGAGCAAGAACAGCAGAATCTGCAGGAAACAGTCAGGAAACTGCACAAACAGTGGAAGGTCAGAGAACGATTACAGTCTTACCTCACAATACCAACCATTTCTATACCTTAAACGTATGAGGAAAACTACTGAAAATGCATCTATTCTCCAGGATGTCCAGACAGAGATTCCTTCTCACCTGTTACATCTGAAGGTGGAACTGGAGAAGAGTCGTCTGATGGCATCAGTGCAGGAGTGTCAGGCTGAACTGGCCCGTGAGAACCGGAGTCTGCCCAGCATGGGCAGCGAGAGGTTAATCAAAGAGCACAGGGTGAGAGCCAGCAGCATTACACCCTGTATAAGTATTGTTTCTGTCCTTCGAAATAGGGAACACTTATGTTGGATATCTTTATGTAGATGTTTTTTAAGGAAAAGGGTCCACAGGCTCTTTGTGAGAAGCGGTTACAGCATATGGAGGAACTGTGCTCGAAGCTCCCGGAGAGCGAACAAGCCCGGAAAACTCTGGAGAACGCCAGGACAGCGTTTGCAGAAGTCAAAGAGGATATTGAGAGCACACATCAGAAAGTAATGCAGCACCCGGACAAGTGGAAGGAGTTTAATACCAGGTGAACCTTTGGTCCTTTGAATATTGAATATTAATTGGTTGAATCAATATTTAACGGACTTGAGCTGAATAAGCTGTTTATAGCTCAATTAAGCTAATTTCATAATTGCATGAACTTTGCACATTTATTGAAGTGACTTGAGCTGAATAATGACACTATTGTCTTTTATGAAGCTGCTTTGCAGCTGCAATTGTATATGTTTCATGAAATATGTTTTTTTTTTCAATTTTTTTTTTTTCATATTCATTTTTCTGGATTTTGTGGGGGGAGTTTTTCGGTTAAAATTTTTCTAGGCTCTGTTTTCATTGTTAGATAAAAAAAAAATATTAATCAAAAAGCATGTTTTTTGAATTTATAAAATTTTTTGCAATTTTGCCGTTTTTAAGGCCCTGTGAAATCCGTTTTGGATTTAATTTTAATTGTTTAATTCTAATAATCAAAATTAATTAATTGATTTTTATAGAAAAAATATTTATTTATTATGATAAAAAAAAAATTCAGTAATACTGTGTTGTATATTTACCTTTTTCTGGTAAATACATTCTGGTAAATGCATCTTAAATATAATATTTTACGAATTTTATTGTTAGTAGTAGTACTATCATTACATTAAGTAATATATTTCTGTCACAATTTCTTCAAGTTAAACAGAACATTTATTTTGACGGGTTCTTGTGAAGACTTTTAAATTTCTGTTTTTTTATACAAAGTTTTTCTCTAAAGAAACTGATATATTGTATATAAAGTATACTCATATATTGAGGCAGCAGAGGCAGAAAACACACACTTCTCTGTGTGTGTGTAATAACAAAATCGTGCATCTGTGTCATTCATTCACTCAGAGACATACAGAACATGCAAGATTTATATTTAAATAGTATTTTTGTGGCTTAATATTCACAAACACAGTCCATATCAAGTTTTGATTTAAGTGTACTGACTTACTTCTGATTTATTCACCCAAAATTTGACAAATTCTGTGACATTCCACATTACACAGTAGATTCAATTTTTATGACTGGATTCTGCAATTCTGTCCGGGTTTTCTGCATTAATTTGTACAATATTAAAAATATAATTATATTTTGTTTATGTTTGCAGGTTTTCTGAGCTCTCTGCCTGGGTTACGTCGAAGGAAAGTCAACTGAGACTTCTGCGAAACAGAGCTGGAGACCCCAGCAAGTTTGGACAGGTCAAATCCACCATTGAGGTGAGAAACAAAGATGAAGTGGATAGAAAATGAATGTGACAGCCATGTGAAATCTTGATTGATCATCTCTTCATGATTTGCAGAGCCTGAGAAACGATGCTGAACTGCAGGAGGGGAACGTGAGCTGGTTGAAAACGCGTTTGGCCGCTTTGATAGAGGTTTGCACAGAGAGTGACGCTCAGAGACAGGGAGCTGCTCTCAGCAAACTCTCCAATGACTTTAAGGGTCTTCTCACCTCCCTTTCTGAGGTAAGACATGCATTTTAAGAACAAATACAAATAAATCATCTGCCATATGAGGAAAATATCTTCTAGCTGTTATTTTACACAGCGATTCCAGAAAATACATGGATGAACAGTTAAACTGCCCGCTGATCTTCAGAAAATCCTTCAGGCCCCACAAATATTTGTGTATTTGAACCCTTTCCAACAATGACTGTATGATTTTGAGATCTATCTTTTCACACTGAGGACAACTGAGGGACTCATTTGCAACTATTACAGAAGGTTCAAACACTCACTGATGCTTCAGAAGGAAACACAATGCATTAAGAACCGGGGGTAAAAACTTTTTGAATTTGAAAATAAATGTAAATTATTTTGTCTTCTGCTAAACAAGTATCTTATGTAGCTTCTGAAGGACAGTACTAAATGAAAAAAAATTATATTTAGGCAAAATATTTTTTTTTACACATCTTCATTTTGTTCAAAAGTTTAAACCCCTTGCTCTTAATGCATTGTGTTTCCTTCTGGAGCATCAGTGAGCATTTGAACCTTTTGTAATAGTTGCATATGAGTCTCTCATTTGTCTTATTTTTTCTGTGAAAAAATGGATCACAAAATCATACAGTCATTGTTGGAAAGGGTTCAAATACACGAAAATGCTGAAAAACCAAAGAATTTGTGGGACCTGAAGAATTTTTCTAAAGAACAGCAGACAGTTTAGGACAAACAAATTACTCATGAACAACTATCACTAAAACAAAAAAACACAGCTGTAAATCATTCAGTTGACAACACAGTATTAAGAATCAAGTGTACTGTATGTAAACTTTTGAACAGGGTCATTTTTATAAATTCAGCTATTATTTTCTCCTGCGGACTATATGTAAACCTTTTTTTATGTAAAATATCTTCTTCAGGTCAGTACTAAATAAAAAATAACATGCATTTTTAACGATCCCTCTTATTTTGGTAAAATAATTAACATTTTGCAGATTCTGCAAGGTGTATGTAAACTTTTAACCTCAGCTGTAAGTAAATTAGTCCATTTGTCAGAGTTTTCTAAAGTGTTTTCTCTGGTTTAAACAACTTTTTAATGCGATTATGTCATTTTGTAACACATTTGCCCTATCGCCCACTTATAATAGTTTCTAATTTACTTTTACATGACCATTTTCCACTTCTTAAAATTAAACCGGCTGTTTTTGCTGCTGTGCCTTTAAGACTTAACAGACCTCTTTCCCAAGTTATGACACTTTTAAATATTAAAAATAGATTGTATGCCTGTGTTGTGATAGTCAGAGAAGGTCGTGCTGGCGGTGAGCGACTGTGTGCAGTTCAGAGAGGAGGTGAAAACTACACTAGAGGAGCTGACTCAGGGTCAGCAGGAACTGCAGTCAGAAATCAGCAAGATTCTCAACTCTGAGTCTGTCAGAGAAGCCCAACAGCTGCTACTGCTTCATCAGGTGCTACTCTCACTGAATAAATCACAACCCTGATATATGAAGCTGAAAATCATATTGTTTTTATCATTTTTTTTAAATCATCTTTTTTATTTTTTATTTTTTTAACATTCATGTGATGTGCAGCAACAACTGAAGCGTCTCCGGCTGAAGAAGAAGGAAATGCAAGAGCAGATAAACCGTGGAAAGCAGCTGCAGGTAGAGGAAGGTCTGGAGGAGACTTTACAGGAAGACCTGCAGAAACTAGAAACCACCTTGAGCAGAATGGATCAAAGCACAGAGTCACAGGAAAAGAACCTGGAGGTGTGAATGGTTCTCAATCATTTCTTAGTCAAGTCAAATTCAATAGAATAATAAATATAAAAATATAATTAGATTTTTAAGATGTTATGTATAAGTTACAGAATGTTTAAGTCAAATTAAATAAAATAATTTTTTCTACACTAAATGTGTAATAATAATAATAATAGCAAAAGTTTATATATTATAAATAAATTATTAAATACATAGTAATATATTCATATTATTAACATATTATTATTATTGATGGATAAATCTTAATATCATAAAAATCACCCTTATGACTGGTTTTGTGGTCCAGGGTCACAAATGTGTTTTGAATTCAGTTTCATATTGATTTTTATTTTTTTACTTTGAAACAATGGTATGAATGTCTGTCTCTGTTCTCAGGTGACTTTAGCTGCTTGGCAGGAGTTTGACGGTCAGCAGGCAGCAGTGAGGGAGTTTGTGGGTAAAGTGCGATCGGTCACAGAGAGAGAGATGAACTTCAGCAGTCCAGACAGTCTCAGCACAGAGCTGGAACAGACCAAGGTGAGAATAACACTTGATCTCCAAGGGCTCAGTGTAATGAATCACCTATGATTAAACATGAGCATATTTATTATGAAAACAGAAGAGCTGCAAGAGCTTTTACAACCAAAATCCTCATTATAAAATCTGCTCTGGCAATAAAATCTGATTGAATGAGCATCACTACAAGCCATTGTAAAATAGCCAATATGCAATTAGTTTTTTTCTACCTCACAAAAACAAAACAGTGCCACAGACAATTTCACTTCATCTGTTGTTGTTTTTTTTCTGTAGGAACTTCTGAAACAGTGTGAAACAGAGGCCAAACAGGTGAACACACTTCTCAAGAGGGCCGCAGAGATCCAACTGGGTCCCAAAAATCAGTCTCTCCTCCAGGATCAAGCACGGGCTCTAAGTGAACAAGTGGACAAAGTTGAGACTGGACTCAAGCGAGAGTAATACTCAACTTTATTTTATACTATACTATACTTTATACTAAGGTTAAGTCAAATGCATTAAGCATAATCTGTAAATACATTAGGAATCCATAAGGTTGTTTTTTGATTATTATATCATTTTCCAGTGTGAAAACTTTGGAGGGCATGAAAGATCAGTGGGATTCTTTCGGGAGTGAGTTTGAAGCTTTTTCCACATGGATAACGGAGAGAGAAAGAGAAATGGATGCCTTGAAAAGCTCCAGCACACCTTTGGACCAGCAGATCTGTACCGTAAAGGTGCGAAAATAAATATATAAGTGAATAAAAGAAATGCTTCTTCTGTATTTAATTCTTTATTTAAAAACTAAACTAAATAACAAGATTTATTTATAAAAAGATCACGTAATTTAATGAATTATATTAAAAAAATTATATTTATTTGTGAACCTTGACCACAAACCTTAACAACACTTATACAGTACATGTAATTTTATTCATATAAATTATTAAAAATATATGATATTGTCTTTAATTTTGTATTTAGATTTTTTCTCTCAGATTTATAATTACATATTTATTTTCATTTATTAGCAGTAACAAATTAGTTATTGCTTATTTAAAATCACTCTTTTTTGTATTTTATTTAATATGTTTTAAAGATATGCATTTATTTTCAATAGCTGTAGTTCTCCATTTATAATCTAAAAAGTTTAATATTGTTTTTTTTTTATCAGATTAACTATACTGAACAAAATTATAAATGCAACATTTGTTTTTGCCCCCATTATTCATGAGCTGATCTCAAAGATCTAAGACTTTTTCTATGGACACAAAAGGCCTATTTCTCTCAAATATTGTTCACAAATCTGTCTAAATCTGTGTTAGTGAGCACTTCTCCTTTGCCGAGATAATCCATCCACCTCACAGGCGTGGCATATCAAGATGCTGATTAGACAGCATGATTATTGCACAGGTGTGCCTTAGGCTGGCCACAATAAAAGGCCACTCTAAAATGTTCAGTTTGAGAGAAATAGACCTTTTGTCTAGATTTTTGAGTTCAGCTCATGACAAAGGGGGGCAAAAACAAAAGTGTTGCATTTATTGTTTTGTTCAGTGTATTTTAATAATAGCAAATTGTTAAAATGCATTGTTTTTATCTTTTCTATTCTGGTTTGCAGACAATCAGAGAGGGTCTGCAGGAGAGGTCACAGGTCCTGTCCAGTCTGGAGGAGAAATCTCAAGCGCTGGTCCAGTTTGTGTCCTCTGGCGAATCTGCACGAATCAAAGCCCGTCTGACACAGATTGGCAGATACTGGGAGGAGCTTAAGGAGAGTGTGGAACACCTGAATGGACAGTTGGAAGAAAGCTCCTCCCACCAGACGAAGTTCAATGCCAACCTTCAACAGGTACGTTTGAACATGCTGTTAACTGCAGTCTTACTAAAGCACTACGTTTTTAAATGACATTACATTCTTTTAAAAGGTACAATCAGAGGTTGAAGATATCCAGAAGAAACTTGACAGCCCTGTCACCTCCTGTGTGTCTTCTTCCGAGACCTACAAAGCTCTACAGAGTCACATGGTATGATAACTGCATGAACTGCATTTTTCATTTATTTGGACTAATTCAGCCTGAATAAGTGATTTGTTTGGTTTTCAGGATATGTTCCAGTCCCTGGAAAAGCTGAAGGCCACCCTGCTGTCCCTGTCTGCTGGCGCCCGCAGGCTCAGCGAGAGGGAGAAGGCAGAGAGAGCTGTGGCGTCCCTGCAGCAAAGTTATGAGAAGTGTTTAAAACAGGCCAAGGAAAAACAGAACCAAATGGAGAGCCTTCTGTCACACTGGCAAAAGTATGTTTTGTTGTTTGTGTTGGTGTCTAATCTCAAATTATTAAAAACAGAAAAATAGATATTATTTTACAAAGGGCATTTATTTAGATCTCTTGATTATTTTGTCTATTTCAGGTATGAAAAGGATTGGTCTGCCTTGCAGTCATGCCTGGAGAGATGTGAATCCATATCCAGCCCTGACTCTCACTTCCTCCCGGTGGACAAACTAAAGCTGGATGGAGAACTGCTGGAACTGAAAGTAATAAATTAGAGTATTAAAATAGCATGAAAATAGCACGATGAATTTTACTTCCATAATGTGACATTTCTGTTTGAAACTGAATAATTAGCAAGAAATAATGAATAACTGGCTTGAACCGAGTGGGATTTAACTATATTGTGAAAGCTAGATTTAATAATGGTTTGTTATTTTTCATCTCATCATTTCAAAAGCAAAGCTATTTCAAAGATATTTTGATAAAAGTTAAAGAAAACACACATTTTTCTTTGGAAAATGGCATATACTGATGAAGATTGGGGACTTTTAATAAGAAGTTAAATATTTTGATTTCATATTGTTTCTTAAACTTATTTTAAAGCACCTACAGAGTGAACTTCAGTCTCTGGAGTCGGTTTACAACAGGCTGGTTTCCCAAACACCAACTCTTTACACCACTGCATCAGATGAACGTGTGAAAACACTCAAAGAAGACCATGAACAACTTGAGAAAAGATGGAAATGTCAGACCACAGCTATACCTCAAAGGTCAGTCAGTTTAAGCTTAAGCAGCATCTGTTTAAAGAGGACATCTTTAGGTTTCTTAAATCGGAAATAGTTTTGGATGGCTATTTTCCAACCATTTTTTGATCCTTAGAAAGGATGTTTTGTACCTGTTGTACTTTTGAGACTCCTGTAAGTAAATATGTGACCCTGGACCACAAAACCAGTCATGAGTAGCACAAGCATATATTTGTAGCAATAGCCAACAATACATTGTATGGGTCAAAATTATAGATTTTTTTAATTTATGCCAAAAATCATTAGGATATTAAGTAAGGATCATGTTCCATGAAGACATTTTGTAAATTTCCTTCTGTAGATATATCAAAACATAATTTTGATTAGTAATATGCATTGCAAAGAACTTAATTTTCTCAATATTTTGATTTTTTTGCACCCTCAGATTCCAGATTTTCAAATAGTTGTATCTTGGCCAAATATTGTCCTATTCTAACAAACCATACATCAGTGGAAAGCTTATATTTATAAAGTATTACACATCCTATTATAAATCATCTGTATAAATCATCAATTTAAAAAAAATTACCCTTATGACTGGTTTTGTGGTCCAGGGTCACATATTATGATTAGCTAACCTCCATGTGCTGGTGTAAACCACACTGAAGAATGTCTAACTTAATACTGTGCATTAACCTCTTCATCACAGAATCCAAGTGCTTCAAGAGCACCTTTCTCAGGTGGAGCAGTTTGATCAAGCCCTGCAGAAGTTCTTCAAATGGGGAGAGTCTTTCCTCTCATCTTTACACTCGTTTTCTCACGTTGATATCACTGATCTTCAACCTTCCACCAATGATATCAAGGTAATTTCTTCTATTCAATATCTAATTCTAATCCCAACTGAACACCTGTGGTGTGACTTTAAATGCAGACCTTGAGCCAAAAACTCATCACCAAACACCAATGACTTGTACATACACTATATGAACAAAAGTATTGGCACCCCCGATTGGTTTTATGGTCTAGGGTCACATATATTCATATTTTATATTTTTTCCCACTAGGAGAGGAGAGATGATCTGCTGAAGCAAAGTGTTCTAAGACAGAGTCTTCAAGAGCAAACTAAGACCTTGTGTGATGTTTGTGAGCCGGCTGAGGTCCAGCAGCTTCAGGGAAAGTGGGAGAGCTCCTTGCAACCGTACATGGAGGCCCATCAGCTGGTTGAATTACGAGGTGAGAGTCTGGATAAGCTAGAGGCCTTCCTACACACCCATAGTGTGGCAGCTGGCGTCCTTCAAGGCCTTAGACAGACTGTGGAAAGCGCTGGTAGTTGGGATAAAAGCAGGGTGGACGAGCTGCAGAAAGACCTCGAAGCCATCGTTCCTGATATCAGCCGTCTTGAAACGCTCGCCGTGAATCTGGATGGCTGCCTCTGTAAGGCTCATCTCCACCTGATGAATGGAAAGGAGACTCGATCCTCGTGCCGCTCATTGGCTGACTCCTTAAGCGTGGAGCTGGACGCTGTGAGGAACCTACTAGGCTCCAAACAAAGTGAAGCTGAGGCTCTCGGTGCTCTTTGGAGCTCATTTAGACAACGTAAAGAGCAGCTGCTTAAAACAGTAGAGGATATTGAGGAGAAGGCTGATAAACAGGGCCTGAAAGAAGCCAATCTGCTTACTCTACAGCAGAGGTATGGATTGCGCTTTTCAACCGGGTTGTTTGTACATCTGTTGGGGTGTGTTTATTGAATTTGTGATGTGTGTAGGCTTCGGTTCTTCAATCAACTGGAAGATGAGCTGCAGTCCCACCAACATGAGGAGCAGTGGCTCAGGGATAAAGGTCAACAGCTGGCCCAGAGAGACGCTGAGCTGGGTGGTGAAGTACTAAGGGAAATTAACCTCCTTCAGACCACCTGGGAAGACACAAAGAAACTCATCACTGAAAGGTGGGCTGCCAGGAACAAGCTCTTGTGTGCTTTATTGGAGTTTTATTGGTATTTTTCCCACTTTGTAGTAAGATGACTAATAACATATTAATTTAATTTAATTTAATTTAATTTAATTTAATTTAGCCCTTTTAGTATAGTCAATATAAATTTCATATTTACTTTCACCTTTTGGACATTAGATTCCGTTTGTTGGTACAATTGTGGCTCACAATTGTCCTTTTTAGTTATATTTAATTTAATTACTTTAAATATAATCTCATTTAATTGTTTAATTTAATATAATTTAGTTTCCCTTTTAGTATATGTATTATATATTTCATACTTAGTTTTTATTTAATTCATTTAATATTTAAATAGAAATTTAATTTTATAATTAATGTATATTAATTATATTTCTTTAATTACTTTAAATTTAATCTAATGTAATTATTTTATTTAAAATTTATTTTGTGGACCTTTTAGTATATTTAATATATATTTCATATTTAGTTTTTAATTAATTTAATATTTAACTACAATTTTAATTTGATAATAATAAAAAACTAATAAATAAAACGTTTACATTGCCTTTTTAGCTATAATTTATTTTTATGTTTATTTAATTATTTGTTTAAAAAAATAATTTACAAATAATTAAACAGTATAATAAATAACTCAATTTAACTCAATTTAATTTAAATTAACTAAACTTTTAGTGGCTTAGTGACTTTGTGGCACATGAGTGGTACTCTTTTTTGCCATATTAAATTCTATTTAATTTAGTTAATTTAAACATTTATTTATTTTTTTAGACTTATTTACTTAATCGTGCAGTAACAATATTATGGACCTGGACAGAGAACAAACAATTGCATTTAATATTTAAAGAATTAAATGGCTACATGGTGACATTGTGGCTCACAAATGGTCTGATTTGAAGATCAGTCATGGTTTGCAACTTGGTTTAAAATTTGAGCATCACTACCTAAGGATACCATATTTAATTTTCCATAATTTAGTTATGCATAAGTGCAAATTTATTAGTGTCAATCTGACATTGCTGCATGATTTTGCCACAGGCAAGAGCAGAGCAGCGCTTTGGTAGAGCTCATGAAAGACTACCAGAGCTTAAAGTCTTCAATAAACACAATATTGGAGAGTGCTGATGCTATAGCTGACGTAAAAGCTGTCCTAAAAGACCAAGAGGACACACGGAGATCTCTGTTGAAGGTAAACCCTGCCTGACAGATTGCGAAAATAGAGTTATTAACTTTTACTATTCAAGATAAACTTTAATGTGGGTCATTAATGCACTTTCTTTCTGTAGCATGAAGCTGTTAAAGCAGAGATGGCCAGTAACCAAGATGTACTAGAGCGATTCTCCAGTAAAGGAAAGAAGCTTTTAAGTGAATTAAACAAGATCCCCGATTGCGACGCCCAGATTGTGAAGACAGAAATAGATGCCACAGTGGACCAGTGGCTAGATGTGAGTTTGTCCGAAGGCCAAATGATTGAGTTTTCAATAAAAATGATCTCATATACCAGAAACTAATAGCCAATATTCTTCATATTTATACAGGTTTCAGAAAAAATCGAGGACAATCTCGAAAGTCTCAAGAGAAGCTCTGCTCTGTGGGTGGAAATCTATGATATTAGCGGAGAAATTGAAAGCTGGTCCAACAGCTCGGTTATGGACCTTACAGATGGACTTAATAACTTCAACGACAGCCAGAAAACCGCAAACAAACTCTCTGAAGTCAAGGCACGTTCCAAGACGTGTTATTAAACACATTCATAAAACCAGAGCAACAATGTAATATTTTTATTTCTTTTTTCTGTGTAGGCGGATGTCGGCCTGAAGGAAAAGAAAATTGTTGCTTTACAAGAGAAATTTTCAGAGCTAAAACAACTCTGCGGTGGACAAGATATCCCTGCTAAACTGCAGGTAAAGGCTGACCTCCATTAGTTCTCCTGGCCATTGGTTTGATAACTGGTTTAAATCATCTTTATGCCATCTTTCAGGTCATGGAGACAGACCTCAGAAGGAAAATTAGTAACATTGAAGAGTTATGTAATCAATCCAAGAGCAACCTCCAAGATTTCTGCTCTCAGAAGAAGCAGCTGGAAGATTTTCTCACCCAGATGTCCGAGTGGTTGCAGAACGTTGAGAGATCTTTGGTTGAATCACCATGTGGAACAGCTCCTGAAGAGATCTGCAGAGTGAAGGTGCAGAAAGTGTGATTTATTTTGTTTTGAATTTATGCATTTGGCAGATGCTTTTATCCAATGCGACTTAGAATAGAAGAGCATAAGCAGTGATAGAGCCAACAATGTTTATTAAAAAGCTAGATTAGAAAGCTGAGATTTGAAAGTTGTAATGGTCTCGGCAGTTCAGATGGATGTTGGTAGCTCATTCCAAAATATTAATTATTACCAAAATTAGAGGAATTTTTACAAAATGCATGTTATTGTTTAGTTAGTACTAAGCTGAATATGATATTTCACGTAAAATACATTTACATAAGGTCCACAAGAGAAAATAATAGCTGAATTTATGAAAATGGTCCTGTTCAAAAGTTTGATTTTTAATACTGTGTTGTTACCTGACTGATCCTTTTTTTTTTTTAGTTCATGAGACCCTTGTTTGTCTTGAACAGTTAACTTATTTTGTCTTCTGGGAAACATGAAAGTATCTTCTGTAGCTTCTGAAAGGTAGTACTAAATGAAAGAAAAATATGATATTTGGGCAAAATAAGAAAAATGTATACATTTTCATTCTGTTCAAAAGTTTTCACCCCCAGCTCTTAATGCATGGTTTTTCTTTCTGGAGCATCAGTGAGTATTTGAATCTTCTGTAATAGTTGCATACACTGCAAAAAAATGTTTTTCTTAGATTTTTTGGTCTTGCTTCCAGCCAAAGCATCTAAACAATTTTAAATCAAGAAGGATAAAAATTAAAAGTAAAAATTGTCTTGTTTTCAGAAAAAAAGAATTCAAAATTAAGTGAGTTTTTACTTAGAATAAGCAAAATAATCTGCCAATGGGGTAAGCGAAATAATCTTATTTCAAGCAGAAAACAAGATTTTTTGCTTTTTTCTGAAAACGACAATTTTTACTTGTCTAATTTTTAAGAAATTCTTCTTGATTTAAGAATTTTAAGATATTTTGGCTGGAAACAAGACAAAATCTAAGTAAGAAAAGCATTTTTTTGCAGTGTATGAGTCCCTCAGTTATCCTCAATGTGAAAAGATGAATCTCAAAATCAGTCATTATTGGAAAGGGTTCAAATATACAAAAAACCAAAGAATCTGTGCGACCTGAAGGATTTTTCTGAAGAACAGCAGGCAGTTTAACTGTTCAGGACAAACTCATGGACAACTATCACTAAACAACAAAAACACACACACACACACACACACACACAGCTGTGGATCATTCAGTTAACAACAATTAAGAATCAAGTGTATGTAAACTTTTGGGGTCATTTTTATAACTTAAACTATTATTTTCTCTTGTTGACTGTATATAAATGTATTTTATTTGAATCTCATTCAGGTCAGTACTGAATAAAAATAACATGCGTTTTTTATGAGCCCTCATATTTTGGTAAAATAATTAACATTTTGCAGATTCTGCACAGTGTATGTAAACTTTTGACCTCAACTGTAAATGTTTTAAAAGCTCTAGGGAACAGAGAGAGGGTGAACAAAGGTCAGATAACTCTACATTATGACTACGTTTTGCAACAAGAAACCTTGCCTAAATGGACTTTAAAAGAAAAAAATTTAGATTTTCCATGCATACAATTTGTAGGAAATCCAGAAGGAGCTTCAGAACCAGCAGACCAGCATTGACTCAGCTCGGGAAAGCCTGAACACGCTTTGCAGAAAATACCCATCTGAGGAACTTGCTGGTCTTGGTTCCTCTCTGACCGACCTCATCAAGAAATATGAAACGGTCAATCAGCTGTGTGTTAAGAAGCTTGGATCCATGCAGCATGGCCTCCAGCAACACTTCAATGGTGAGAATCACTGTATTCCTGATTAAAAGTGATCTCTATTTATTCAAGGACAGACATTGTGGAAAAAGTGCTTTCTTACTATCCGCTTTGTCTTCTTCTCTTCTCAGATCTTGTGAAGGAGTTTCATACATGGCTGTCAGGACAGAAAGACATCGTGAGAGAATGTGCCGACCATTCTGGTGACATGAGCGTGGTGGAACGCAAACTGCAGAAGTTGAAGGTATTTAACCCTCTGGCCCTCATTTTTATATTTTAAATTTTTAAAAATCGTAGCTTCATCGGAATGAGATTACACTTGGTGACTTTTGTCACATTAGCAATGTGAACACACAAAAAAATCATGGACATGATTCGGATATTTTAAAGTATCAAATAGTGACTTCTTCGCGGTCAAAAATGACCGACATAGGAAATGAATTGGAAATACAAAAAATGCGAAAACTCTGAATCTTTTGGTGGTACAAACTACAAATCAGCCATTGTGCAGAAAAAAGTGCACAGCAATCAAGGGGTGACACTCTAAAATATCAAGAGTGCAAAATTGACACCCACGTACACACACACATTCATTTTATTCATTTTAGAGAGAGATGAACTGCAACAGACCTGGCTTCTGGTTGTAATCATAATATAAAACTTGATATTTAACTAACCAGAAATATCTAAAATTTAAAAAAGTAGTATTTTAGAATGTCTAAATATATATTTCTAAATGCAAAACCTAATAAAATTAAGAAACTGTCTAAAAAAACCAATGGGAAAAATTTTTTAATACCACCAATGGCACGATTCTCATTTTTCTCATTGCTTTTAATCTATTTTAATATGACATGTTGCATTTATTGAAAAATAATATATAAATAATTAAATACAAAAATATTTATTTGTTCCAATGGAAAAAAATAGCTTATTAAAATCTTATAAATATTGCATAGTATCATAAATTCTAAATAATAATCAGAAAATATTATTGAACAAAAATTCATTGCATTGATTTTCCTGAAAAAAAAAAGAAAGTTACATTTCAAGGCTTTGGTCACTTTTGACCGCAAAGAAGGTAAGTCTGACTCCTAAACGATAAAGATATATGTTTGTGACTGGTTAGAAAAAAATCGCAGTTAACTGGAAGTAATAATGTCAAATATTATTGCAATTCATTAACTGTGTTCTATTTGAATATATTGTAATTTATTCTTGTGATCAAAGTTGAATTTTCAGCATCATTACTCCAGTCCTCGGTGTCACATGATCCTTCAGAAATCATTTTAATATGCTGATTTGCAGCTCAAAAAACATTTCTTAATATTATCAATCTTGAAATCATGTTTTGTATGTGTAGCACTTAGCACTTAAACTCATCCTTATACAGGGAGCTCTGGAGCGGGTGGATGATGGAGATGGCCGTCTAACCCTGGTGTGTACTGAGGGCGAGAAGCTTCTTCTGCATCTCCCCAAAGCCAGCGCTGGCCAAGTCCAGCAAAACCTCTCCTCCATCCAGCAAGACTGGGACAGCTACGTGGAGCAGTGTAAACAAAACCAACAGAACCTGGAAGAGAGCGCCAATCTGCTCAGCGGGTGAGAACTTAACAGCGGCATCACACTGCTGCTTGCTGGGCTGAATATTAGAGCGGCAGATTGTTTGAAATCATTCCTGGGGATAAACGTCTTTGCTGTGGAGGAGAGGACCTACAGTCGGCTCTCAAGTTGGCAGGGGGTTATATGTCACCAAAGGCTCTGAAATGAACTCTGTGCTGTGTCTTTTTAGCTTTGAGACCCGTCTGCAGAGGTTGACCCGCTGGCTGGAGCGCATGGATGTGAGGATGAGCACTGAGCTGCCAGAGGGGAGACATGGCGATCAGGAGAGAGTAACGCTGGAGCGCGTGGAAGAATTCCAGCATGAAGTGCTTAAAGAGAGGTTAGAACTAATAAAACATACCATTTTTTTATATTGTATGATCTTTTGGAAGATACTTTTAAAATGTGACCCTGGACCACGAAACCAGTCATAAGTCCCATGGTTATATTTGTAGAGATAGCCAACAATACATTGTATGGGTCAAAATGATAGATTTTTCTTTTCTTTCATAAGGATGTTAAGTAAAGATCATGTTCAATTAAGATATTTTGTAAATTTCCTACCGTAAATATATAAAAAACTATTTTTTTTTATTAGTAATATGCATTGCTAAAAGTTTAGTTTGGACAGCTTTAAAGGCAATTTTCTCAATATTTAGATTTCTTTGCACCCTCAGATTCCAGATTTTTAAATAGTTGTATCTCGACCAACTGTTGCCCCTTCAAATTATGACTAGTTTTGTGGTCCAGGGTCTCAAATATCCTACATTTTCCCCTCCCCTGCAGAATAAAAAATAAATAAATATTTAATTTATGACAAAAAATATATATATTTTGGTAATTATATTTGTTTTAGAAATTATGTATTATTATTAACATGTATGTATTTTTTTTCAAATGCATGCATTTTGCATGTAACATATTTAAAAAAATAAGAAAGTCCTTATGCAAAATATATGTGTTTTATAATTAAATAAAATATATATACATAAGAAAATATTGTATTTTATTAATGTTTTATATATATATATATATATAATATTTTGTTGTTAATGCATGTATATTGCATTATATTTATGAATAATTTAAAATAAAGAAATAATGTGATATTATGAAAGCATGTATTTTGGGAATAGTATTTGTTTTATAAATGTTTTATAAATAATTTGTTATTAACATGTATGAATGTATGTATTATTTATTTATTTATTTAAATGTAGGCATTTTGCATATAACATATTTAAATGAATAAGAAAATCTTTATGCATGTGTTATTAGTAATGCATGCATTTTAGATAGCATTTTCTTTGAGTTTATTATAGTGTTTTTAAGCGTGTTCTTACAATTTCTCATACTACAAATATTACTTCTCACACCTTTCTGCAATGATATACTAATGATATTATTTTATTTTATTATTTTTTATTATTTTTTGGGAAATGTGATTTGGACATGTGTTTTGCAAGACTCATACATATATACAGATCTAATATTGACCATTTTATAGTATTCTCTCACAGTATTTTGTATTATGTTTTCAAAAAAAATGTAAGTAATTGTAACAAATTAAAATACATAATTCCAATCTCTTATCCTGCAGGGACTCGTTTGAGAGTCTGTGCCAGGAAGCTCAGTCCCTGAGTGAGGGGGGTCATGGCAGTGGGGCAGAGGTGCGTGTGTCTGCGCAGCTGCAGCTGCAGCATCAGGCGCTTCTCAAGGCAGCGAGGGAGAGACTGCGCATATGTCAGCTCAGCCTGCAGGAGCAGCAGAACTTTGAGGAGACACTGCAGAGCACCTGGGGGTGGCTCAGCGGAGTACAGGAGCGACTCAATTCACTCAACAGCACCAGCGGGAATAAAGAGACCCTTGAGAAGAGACTGGGGCTGGTTCAGGTCAGAAAACACAGTCATGTCACCCCATTTTTTCTTTATTATGGGATTTGTAATTGTAATAGTAGTCACTAGGCAATTTTTTGTTGTTGTTGAAATTCCTCATACTCCAAATATTATTACTTTTCACTGTTTTAAAAACCCAAATGTATGATAATATAATATAATATCAAGCCTAATTTTTATTTTAAGATTATCATATTTATGTTGAGATTGCCAGTTTTGTCAATAAATATGGCATACATTAGTTTACATTTTTTTTCAATCATTATAGTCATATATTTAAGATATTAGATATTATTATATTATTTATATAAATATAACAGTCTGTTTTATTTTATTGTTTATTTTAGTTTTTAAGATTTTTGTATTTATTTAAAATTTTATTTTATTTTGAAATTACCAGTCTTGTCAATTAATATGGCATAAATTGAATTTAACCTGAATTACAACTTTTTGTCAGTCATCATTATTATATCATATATTTAAGATATTATATACTACTGAAATATAAGTCAGTCTGTTTTATTTTTTTACATTTTTATTTTATTTCCAGTCTTGTCTTGTACAAATTATATTAAACCTGAATTCTAACTTTTTGTCAATCATCATTATTATATCATATATTTAAGATAATATATATCATTATATTATTGATTTAAACAAACAGTCAGTTAGTTTTATTTTATTGTATTTTATTTTAAGATATTTTATATTATTGATATTATTTATTTACTTTGATTTATTTAGATTTGCTATTATATATTATTGATATAAATATAACAGTCAGTCTGTTTATTTATTTATTTTTAAATATATTATATATTATTGCTATAGCTTTTTATTATTTTATTTAATTTTTATCAGTCTTGTCAATTGATGCATATTCCATATATTTTATTAAACATGAACTCTTTGTCTGACATCTTTATTACATTATATATTAGTCATATATATATATATATATATATAAGTATATTTTTAAATAAATATAATGGCCAGGCCATTTTTTTAATTTTAAGATTAATAAGTCTCGTTGATTAATAATGCACACATTTTTTATGATTTTTGAATACAACTCTATCATAAAATGATATATGATCATTGATATTTTGATGATGTTCTTTCAGGACATCTTGTTGATGAAGGGCGAAGGGGAGGTGAAGCTCAACATGACCGTAGGGAAGGGAGAGCAGGTGCTGAAGAACTGCAGTAGGGATAAACAGGAAATTATCCGCTCTCAGCTCAAGAGTCTGAAGGATTCCTGGGCCAATATCCTGATGACTGCCATGAGTTGCCACAGGTGAGTTCCTGCCTCCTCTTATGAAGCCTCATGGTAACTTGGCAGAATGCTATAATAATCATTGTGTGTGTGACGCAGTCGTCTGGAGTGGACCGTGGCTCAATGGGGCAGTTTTCAGGAGAGTAAAGCTCAGCTGCAGCAGTGGATGGAGATGGTGGAGCAGGAGGCAGGAGTGGCTCTGCCGCAGCAGCCCGGGCTGAAAGAGAAAGCCTCGCTGCTGGAGCGCCTACGGGCCATTCAGGCCGACGTGGAGGTCCATTCATCAGCACTGACACGACTGAATGAGAAAGCCACAGAGCTGTATGAGAAGACTGGAGACCAGGCATTCGCAGAGGGACCGAAATCTGAGTTTAACACTCAGTTTACTAACATCACAAGTGTCATTAAGGTAAAATTCTATCATTTTATTTTAAATGTAGAAGCCAAAACATTTCCTGTAAATTACTCTAGACAATAGTGTCTACTGAACGCCTTAAACAACATGAAACGTATTTTATTTTTTAAATTACTATTCTTACATATAAACCTGAAATCAAACGTTTTTTGATAACCATTATTATAATATTATTTAATATTATATTACATATTATTATATTATTGATATAAATTTAACACACAGTCTATTTTATTTTATTTTATTTATTTAAACACCCAGTTTATGAACCTCACAGCTGTCATTGAGGTAAAAATATTTATTTGATTTATTTTATTGTATTATTTTATTTTATTTCATTTTTTGAAACACCCTGTTTACCAACCTCACAGCTTTCATTTAAGGTAAAAATATGTATTTATTTATTTTTTATTTTATTTCATTTTATTGTATTTTATTTTATTATTATTTTATTATTATATTATATTTTATTTCATTTTATTTTAAACACCCAGTTTACCAACCTCACAGCTGTCATTGAGGTAAAAAATATTTTTTTAATTTAATTTCATTTTTTAAACACCTCGTTTATTTATTTTTTATTTTATTTTATTTTTTATTTTTTTTAAATGCCCAGTTTGCCAAGTCACTCTTGATAATAGTATATTTGCTGAATCCCTTAAAAACAGCATGAAACTAATTTAATATCCACAATGTGACATACTGTGGAAAATTATGTAGGATTAGAGTTAATTTCATGCACTAAGATTTTAAAGGTAAGCAATATAATTGGTTAACAAAAATATTTAATTTCTTGGTTACATCAGCAAAAAAGTTAATTATTAGGTTTAAATGAAAGATTATAAAACATATTTTCTTAATAATAAAATGTTGTAAAAATTAAATAATTTTAAAAGGTAATTTTCTGAGTTTCAGCATTTTTAATATTTTGTGTAATGTCCTATTCTGCAGAATAAGGTACAACAGATGGAGGAAATCGTCAAAGAGCATGAACAGTACATGGAGTCAGTGCGTGACCTGAATGATTGGCTCACTTCAGCTAAAGAAGAGCTCCAGCGCTGGTCAGACATGTCTGGAGATGCAGCTTCTATTCAGAGAAAACTCTCTAAAGTTAGAGTACGTTCATCTCTTTTAAACTATACTGTGCTCTGATATCTTATAAGACCAGAAACATTCATTAAGGAAGTAAACTGAGTCCATGAAGACTTTAAACCTTTTTCGTTCACTTTTAGGGGCTGTTAGACTCTAAGAAACAAGGGCATGAGCGGCTGACCCGTGTGCAGAGCTGCGGTGCCGCCACACGCGACCACACATCCACAGTGGGCTGTGAGGTTCTGGAGAGAGAGGAGGCTGGACTGCTTTCGGCATGGGAACAATGGGAGCGCGGAGCTAAACACGTGTGCTCCGGTCTGGAGGGTGTTCTGTCTCAGATGGCCAACTCAGAGCAGGAGTTCAACAGCCTAGCTGCGCAGCTGGAGCAGGACCTGCAGGAGTTCAGCAGCAAGCTGCAGGAGTGGCGCATCAAACTGCAGCAGGTGGAAGATATGACCTCTGGTGAAGAGGCTGTGCAGGGATGGCAGATAGCAAAGGTAAAGCCTACAGAACTAAATTTTAAAAATTATAATAAAGATTTCTATACATTTAAAGTGTACTTGATGTTTTTGTGACACAGGACGCCCTAGAAGCACTGCTAAACATTGAGCCCATGTCGGAAAATTTGAAGTGTCAGCTGAATGACCTTTGCCGCTTCTCTAGAGATCTGGGTGCTCAATCTGAGAGAGTGTCTGCCCTCATTAAAGAATACAACAGGTAGGAGAGCTCAAATCTATAAAAAACTCTTCCAGTTTTTTTGCTGGGTTTAGCTGTAGCAGAACATCTGAGTACACAGAGAGACTAGTGTTATAATTAACTAAAATAAATGTAATATAAACATTTGATACAAAACTTTACAATAAAAAACTTAAACAAACAAACATTTCTAATGAAAATTAGAAATGTTACCTTAGCACTAACTGAAGTAAAAAAAAAAAAAAAATAAAAAAATAAAAAAATAAAAAAATATATATATATATATATATATATATATATATATATTATTATTATTATTATTAGTTTTAGTAATAAAGTTGCTGAAACTAAAATAGAAAAAAGAAATAAAAGATAATTATAAATCATAAAAAAGATAATAAAAATGGCAAAAAGCACAAAACTACTAAAAATTTAAACTAAAACTGAAAATATAAAAATAAAAGCTATTTTAAAAATAAGAATTCAAATAGCAATAGTATATAAACACAATAAAATAGTATTGAGACAGACTGTCCAAGGTTCTTGATTTTTTTTTTTTGTATTAAAATAAAGCTGAAAAAAAATGTAAACACTAGAAAAAAACGTAAAAATTCCAAAAAAAGAAGTGTTGCCTTGGCACTAACTGAAGTAAAAATTTTTGCAATAATAATTATTTTTAATAACAACGTTAAATACTAAAATGACTAAAACTGAAATAAAAAGAAAATAAAGCTAAATATATATTTATAAAAATTACATTAAAATTAAAATGAAAACTAAACATATAAAAATAAAAGGTAATTCAAAATGAATAATTAAAACTAATAGTATACAAATAATACTAAAATTAGATTAATAAAAATAATTTACATTAATTGAAATAAAGCTGAAACAAAATATAAACACTAGTAAAAGTTTTTTTTTTTGAAAATGATGTTTCAGGGGTGGGGAATTCTGAATTAATGAAAATCGACCATTGAACTTTGCAAAACCAGCTACTGTACTTATTTTTTTTTTCTTCAGAAGTGCTTATTTTTATAGTCTTTAAAAATAAAAAGCTAGAAATTCAGATTTACGTTTGCCTATTTGTTTTTGTGTACAGAGTGCATTAGAGAGTCTACAGAGTGTGAGACTACATGATATCAATGTTCAAATTTCTTCGTTTGCATCAGTAGTTTCTAACATCTCTCTTCCTCCATGTAGCCTCAGTCTCCAGGCGTCTCGGGAGTGTCAGGGAAAGGAGAAGCTCCTGGAGCAGCGCTTCCGTGCCACTTTTCGAGACTTCCAGCAGTGGCTGGTCAATGCGAAAATCAATACGGCCAAGTGTTTCGACGTGCCTCAGAACCTGGCTGAAGCATCGTCCAGCCTGCAGAAGATCCAGGTAGCATTTTATTGATTAACTATTATTTTCCACTCAATTTAGTTACGATTCTGAGGGTAAGTTCTTCTTATTGCAGGAGTTTCTGAGTGACCGTGAACAAGGCCATGGCCGACTGAACACAGTGGCAGCCAGTGGAGAGCTACTGATGAGTATCGCTGCCAAAGACAGAGTGGAGTCAGTCAGAGCCAAAATCAATACAGCCAGAGAAGACTGGAAAACACTCATGACCAACCTGCATCAGAGAGAAACCGCCTTACAGGTGTCTGACACAAGCGTCTTTTGATTTGGGTCTGTAATACAATAACAGCTACCTGCAACAGGGCGCTACAGTGCAACCATTTCAGTCACATTTGCGACTGCGTGCGACCATGAAAAAATATTTAGGAGCACCATGTGCGACTGACCCTAGGTGTTTGCGCTGGGGGAAGCTTTAAAGGTTTCTAAGTGTTTTTGCAACATTGAGTAATGTATCACAGACATATCTGATGAATGCTTTCATAAACAAAGTGTAGAGAGAGTTTGATTGTGCAGTGTAGAAAGCTTCGCTGATTATAATTGAACTTTGTGAGATCGCGGTGAACTAAGATGGGTGACAGCTTTTAATGATTTTCAAAGGAGTGTGTAAACGAGATATTGATTTAATACAACAGTTAAATAAACAAGAAGTTAATATTAAGTGACTTACATTGTCTGGCTATAATACTATTGCCTGATTTTGCTCAGTTGCTTTGTCAAAAATGACCTGAAACAAATCACTACTGAGCCACTGCGCATCTCTATTCAAACACAGCATTGTTTTATTTATAAATTAACATGCGTTTTTAAACAAATCTAGTGAGTCAGTGATTCAATTTCCCATTCAATGAATGATATATTTCAGTAATTAAATCAGTGACTTGCCGCCACCTGCTGGCGGATTCAGTTTTATTTTTAAAGTATCTTTTCAGTTTTTTAAATCATTTAATATTTCTGTATTCATAATTTTATATTTAAAACATTAATCTCAACATGAATTTATGAATTTGATTGCAAAAAAAAAAAAAAATTACATGCCTTTAATAAAGTTGCCAAAAATGCCATTACAAAGGTAAAAACAAAAATCACCTGTAAATCACTTTAAGGAGTCAAATATCACCTGGGAAGGCAATTTTTAATCAGATTTATTGATTATTGGTTTAAAAATGCTTTTGACACAAGTGCTCCTAAAAAGAAAAGTAAGTGTAGAGCCCTGTGCAACATCCTCAAAATCTAGTTACATTTATTATTCATGTTATTTGATATTTCTTGAAAGGTTAGAACATTGCAATCTCAAAGTGTACTTAGGTAAATAATTGATATCATAGACCTCAGTCGGCCAAAAACCATAATTTGTTCTCTCTTTAATGTACTGTCATTGATTATTTTCTTCCAGAATCTTCAGGCGCAGATGCGGGACTTTGAAACGAGCGTGGAGCCGCTCCAGGACTGGCTGAATGAAACCGAAGAGGCCGTTCAGGAGAGCAGCAGTCGGCTGCATGATCTCACAGCCAAGAAACAGGAGCTGCACAGGTTACAGGTGTAGTACAGTGTAATCAAAACCAGCTCTATTCACAGTCATTAGCATAACAGCCATTCACAAGCATCATTCTAGCTGATCTGAGTAGTTAGCTTCATGGCATTGCTGCTGTATTGAAATTTTGAGTTTTTTTGTTGTCAGTATTTTGCTCATAAGACCTTGTGGATAAATGTAGATATGTAGACAAGTATTTAAATCTGTTTATTTGAGACTGTTTATTTGTTAAAATATTTTTAATTGTGTTTATTTATACTACCAGTCAAATGTTTTTGAACAGTAAGATTTTTAATGTTTTTTTTTAAAGTCTCTTCTGCTCACCAAGACTGCATTTATTTGATCCAAAGTACAGCAAAAACAGCGCAATTTTGAAATAATTTTACTATTTTCAATAACTGTTTTCTATTTGAATATAGTTTAAAATTATATTTAAAATGGTTTATTCCTGTGATTTTAAAGCTAAATTTTTAGCATCATTACTCCAGTCACATGATCCTTCAGGATTCATTCTAATATTCTGATTTGCTGCGCAAAAACATTTATTATTAATATGTTGAAAACAGCTGAGTAGAATTTATTTCAGGTTTTTGATGAATATCTGAAATAGAAATCTTTTGTCACATTGTACATGTCTTTATAATCACTTTTTTAATGTATTTTATATACATTATTTTTTAATAGAATACATTATGGTGAACATGAAATAGCAATCACAACTCATTTAATTTCCACAATGTGACATAGTTCTTAGTGAATTTAGAAATTCAGTGAGAAAAATATGTATAAATTGTAATATTTGTAAAAAAAAAAATATATGTAGATCAAGAATTTTATGCATCACAGTTTTTTAGGTTATAAAAAGTAGGCTGTTTATTTTTCTAGTACGCCTTGGTGAGATTATTTTAAAAGCAAAGTTATTTTATTCTGACGAAAGATTATGAAGACAATTATACATATTTGTGCCAGTTCTATTTTATTAACAATATTTATAGACTCTTCTTATATTTATAAATATTTTAAATAATTGTAATATTTGTAATGAAACATTTTCTAGTTTTAGTAATATTTTTTGTTTTGTTTTTTATCTTTAAAAAATATTTAGTTTTAGTTTTAGCAATAATTTTTTTTTTAACAATAATAGTTTTAACAACCAGCCAGCTGGTTAGGTGCCATCTTATCTTATATTTTATTTAATTTAATTGTATTTTTTCATTTTATTATATATGTAGATATATAGATATAGAAACATTTCAGCTTTGTTTCAATGAATGCAAAAAAAGGTATATTTCAAAATATATTTTCAAAAAAAAAAAATGTGTGCACAGTAAAACCAAGTACATGTATTATAACAGTAAGTAGGGTCATATTGTGTTTCATGTTAACTTTAATGTCAAAATGTTTGCTAAAAATGATCCCTGCATGTAATCGAATGTATAAGACAGCTGCATTCACGTCATGCTTTAATATGCATTTGTGTCATACTCATATTAACATCGCTTCTCCTCAGTCTTAACGTCTGTGCTGTTCATGTGCTGCCATGTTGCTTTATTAATCATCTGCTAACACAGGAGTGTGTGCGATGCTGCTCTGTGCTAACGTTCCTGTGCTTTCACAGTCTCTGCTAGAGGAATTAGCCTCTAAGGAGTCTCAGCTGCACAGGTTGAGGGAGAAGGCCCAGCAGCTGTGGGACGGACACACAGCCGGAAAGGGCTTTGTGCACCGTGTCTCGCAGCTCTCAGCTCAGTACCTAGCTTTAAGCAACCTGACCAAGGTAACGTCCTGCACGTCTGTCCGCTGGCTACCTGTCCCTAGTGCTGCAAGTGTTGACAAACTACATGTGTATTTAGGACTGTGTCCGAAACCTTAAAAATGCTCTTATTGGGCAGCAAATGAAGGTTGAATAATGTAATGTCCTGACACCAAATAGTGGTTTATTTTGTCATTTTTGTATGTTTATTTTTTATTTAATATTTCTATAAATAAATAATATTTTTTGTAATGTCCTGACACCAAGTAGTGTTTTTTTTTTTTTTTCTTCATTTTTGTATGTTTATTTTTTGTTTAATATTTATATGAATAAATCATATTTTTTGTAATGTCCTGACACCAAATAGTGGCTTATTTTTTAATTTTTGCATGTTTATTTTTTATTTAATATTTCTATAAATAAATAATATTTTTTGTAATGTCCTGACACCAAATAGTGTTTTTTTTTTCTTTTCATTTTTGTATGTTTTTTTTTGTTGTTTAATATTTCTATAAATAAATCATATTTTTTGTAATGTCCTGACACCAAATAGTGGCTTATTGTTTTATTTTTGTATGTTTATTTTTTATTTAATATTTCTATAAATAAATAATATTTTTTGTAATGTCCTCTCACCAAATAGTGGTTTATTTTGTCATTTTTGTATGTTTATTTTTTATTTCTAATTTCTATAAACAAATAATATTTTTGTAATGTCCTTTTACCAGATGGTGTCTAGTGGAACAATAAATTTATTTCTACATTTAATTTAGTGTTAATTTATTTACTTTTTTTTTTTTATTTCATTTGTATTTTTAAATATTTTATTTCTTTAATTTATATATATATGTAAATACCAAATGTTGTCTGGATAGAACAATAAACTAAATAAATAATAAACAATAAACATATTTATTTATTTATTTTGTTAATTTTAAAGTATTTTATATTTTATTTAAATAATTCTATTTTTATTTGTTCAAATTTGTAATGTTTAATTTTTTTATATTTAATTATTATTATTATTATTTTTTTTTTTTATTGATTTCTGGTTGATATAAATTCTACTAAGAAAGAAGCATTGTGGTCATTAAATATTTGCTCAATATTTGCAAAATACAAATATGAATTCATACTATATCATTAGACATGGCATTGTGATATCTGAAACAAATTTTCTTAAGATGTACTTTCATATAAACACTGTTTAAGTCATTGACTAACTGTTCAAGGAAGCATTTGTTTTTGGACACAGTCGATGTGTTTCAGTTTAGGGTGGAGAACACTTGTAATCTGGAAACTTTATATGGAGTAATGAAACTTGTTTTTGATGTTACATTGTATTTAAGTTTCACTTCTCTTTTTTTTTTGTCCAAGTATGCATTTGTTGCACAGAAATGACATATTTAGAGCAGTGTAAGTTGGCATTTTATGGTCTGTCTACTAATAAGAAAAAATCATATGTGTTAGTCATCCAGATTTGATAAATATACAGTACAACAAGACTTGAAAGGCTCTCAGCTGCTATCCTTTTAACACATTTACTGTTTCTATTAAGATGCTTCTCTTACCAAATCTTTAATTACTAAACTGTATGGAATGATTAAGAACAGAAACCACAGAAACAGTCTCGAATCACTTTATCTCAGAGAAGTGATTATTTATCTGAATATGTTGTGCCTTTCCAAAGGAAAAAGCCTCTAGAATTGACCGCATCGTGTCCGAGCACCAGCTGTTCTCCCAGGGCCTGAAAGAGCTCCAGAACTGGGTGGCTGATACCAGTCACATGCTGCAAACCTACTGCACTCCCACCGCAGACAAGAACGTGCTGGACAGCAGGATGATCAAACTTGAGGTGAAGAATGCAATTGAGAATTTATGACACCATAAATAACCATATTTAGTTATAAAAATTATTACTGGATGCCACATGAATCGAACAAAAAATGCAGTGAGGTTATAGAACATCAGTGTAGCATAGTATTTAGAAGTACACTAGTGCTTCATTCTGAACATTTTTGACTTTGCATTTGGTTTTATGAGCCTTAGCATGTAGTTTACATATTTATATGAGTGATTTGACATTAATGCATCCATGTTTTCCAGGCTTTGCTGACGGCACGTCAAGAGAAGGAGATACAGCTGAAAATGCTGCTGACGAGAGGAGAGTCGGTCCAGAGAAACACTTCCGCTGAGGGTGTGCCGCTGGTCCGCCAACAAATCGAGGACCTCAAAGACTCATGGGATGGACTTCTGTCAGCATCTATTCAGTGCAAAAGGTCAGTATTGTCTTATTAATATCAATGCAAAGACCTATTGTCGAATACATCAACCCTGGAGAAGACTGTAATTAAATATCTACTTTGATGGAAGTCATAAGTATCAACACTAAGGTGAACAATAAAACCAAAATCTATATTTTTATCGTGATAACAGTATATTTCACAAAATAGTTAAAAGAAAAGGCAAAAAAGGTTTATTTAATAAATTTTCTAAATACCTAGTTGACGTCAAAATGTTTGCATCAAAATAAGAAGCATCATACAAAATGCATGTTATTTTTTATTTAGTACTGACCTGAATAAGATATTTCACATAAAATATATTTACATATAGTCGACAAAAGAAAATAATAGTTGAATTTACAAAAATGAACCTGTTCAAAAGTTACATAGACTTGATTCTTAATACTGTGCTGCTACCTGAATGATCCACAGCTGTTTTTTTTTTTAAGTTTTTTTAGTGATTAGTCCCTTGTTTGTCCTGAACAGTTAAACTGCCAGATGTTCTTCCCACAAATTCTGTGGTTTTTCAGCATTTTTGTGTATTTGAACCATTTCCAACAACGACTATGATTTTCAGATCCATCTTTTCACACTGAGGACAACTGAGAGACTCATATGCAACTATTACAGAAGGTTTAAACACTCACTGATGCTCCAGAAAGAAACACAATGCATTAAGAGCCAAGGGTGTGAACTTTTGAACAGAATGAAGAGAAAAGGTTTTCTTAATACATTGTGTTCCCTTCAGAAGCATCACTGAGCGTTTGAACCTTCTGTAATAGTTGCATGAGTCCCTCACTTGTCCTCAGTGTGAAAAGATGGATCTCAAAATCATAGTCATTGTTGGAAAGGGTTTAAATACACAAAAATACTGAAAAAACACAGAATTTGTGGGACCTGACAGATTTTTCTGAAGAACAGCAGGCAGTTTAACTGTTAAGCACAAAAAAGGGACTCATGAAAAGCTATCACTAAACAAAACAAACAAACCAACAAAAACAAAAAACAGCAGTGGATCATTCAGGTAAGAACACAGTATTAAGAATCATGTGTATGTAAACTTTTGAAGGGGGACATTTTTATAAATTCAACTATTATTTTCTCTTCTGGACTATATGTAAATGTCTTTCATGTGAAATATATTATTCAGGTCAGTAATAAAAAGTAACATGCATTTTGTATGATCCCTCTTATGGTAAAAATAATTAACATTTTGCAGATTCTGCAAGGTGTATGTAAACTTTTGACTTCAGCTGTATACATGTTATGTTATATACATATATATATATATATATAATTAAAAAACAGAAATGCTGTTACATATATTTATTCATATTTATATTATATGTATTAATACAATCAGTAATATTTGTGATATTCACTAATGCAGTGAATATGGGACCTCTTGGGACCAAGTATATGCAAACCAAATGTTTATATTCATTATTCAAATAAATGATAAATCTAAAATAATAATTGCAAAAACAGTTTCACATTACTTATTGAGATAAAAACAAAAGACTCGAAACAGAAATTAATAATAATAACAAATTATTGATGAAACATTTTTAAAAATTTATTTATTTTTTTATTCTGCTGGGGAGGGGAAAATTTTGGATATTTGAGACCCTGGACCACAAAACCAGTCATTATTTGAAAGAGCAACATTTGGTCGAGATACAACTATTTAAAAATCTGGATCTGAGGGTGCAAATAAATCTAAATATTGAGAAAATCGCATTTAAAGTTGTCCAGATGAAGTTCTTAGCAATGCATATTACTAATCAAAAAGTTTTGATATATTTACGGTAGGAAATTTACAAAATATCTTTATAGAACATGATCTTTACTTAATATCCTAATGATTTTTGGCATAAAAGAAAAATCGATAATTTTGACCCATACAATGTATTGTTGGCTATTGCTACAAATATACCCATGCTACTTAAATCCAGGGTAACATAAAGCCAACTCTAGAATCCCATACAGCCAAAAATGGATAAGAATAAGGTTCTTGCTGAGGTTTATAAGCTCTCTATATTAAAGAGTGCTGTGTTTGTCTTTGAACAGTCAACTGGAAGGCGCTTTGTCACAGTGGACCAGTTACCAGGAGGACGTGCGTCAGTTTGTGAGCTGGATGGAGACTGTGGAAGAGACCTTAAACTCTGCAGACAAACAGTGCTCTGAGATGAGAGACAAAACCACCAACCTGGGCAAAGCCAAAGTACGGTGTTGTTGACTAAGCTTTTAGAGTAGTAGCTGTCTGCCCTGACATACTGTACTAACATTCTCCTCATTTCAGTTGCTTCTAGAGGATGTTTTAAGTCACAACAGTGTCTTGGATGTAATCTCCATGAAGGGATCCAACATGGCGGAACACTATGTCACCCAACTAGAGATTCAGGACTTACAAGAGCGCTACAATATTGTCAAAGATAAAGCCCAGGTATGAAGCACTGCACTCATTGGTCACCATATAGAATATGCAGAATATTTGTGTTAATGGACAGTTTTTTTTCTGCCATAGTGTGGAGTTGCCAAAGCGGAGGAGCTGGTGTCGGCCCATCAGGAGTACCAACGCACCCTGCATGAGTTTAAAGACTGGCTGGAGCAACAGCAGGAGAGCTTGAGTTGCTACACACAGCTCGAGGGAGACGTGGAAACTCTAGAGGACACGCTACGCAAACTACAGGTCAGAAGACTATTTTAAAGTAGTTATTGTAAGGAATGAGCAAATGACACGGTTTTGTTCATCTTGCATTTTTATCGTCTTGCAGGATACTCACTAGTGCTTTTTATATTTAGTTGTCTTATATTTAAATATGTCATAAACATGTATATTCAAATATATTAATAATATAAATTATTATATTAATTTAAAAAAATATATTATTTAATGATTTTTGTTTTGCTTTAAATAAATATCTCATAATAAATATGTATGTATGTATGTATGTATGAATATTCATATAGAATATGTGAGTATGAGGCATCAAAAAAATAGATGATATATAGAAAGACGCATAGTTTTTGTTATTTTTGTGACCGGAATATGTTTTTTTAATTAGGTTAGTTTGTAATATATTTTAAATAATAATAATTATTTTATAACTATATAATAACTATTTTATTATATAACTATACAATTGTTTTATTTATAATTACATATTAAAATGTTACATAATTGTAATTATATTTAAATAATTACATTTAAGTCATCAAGTTTGCTGTGGGGCCCTGGTTTAGAGTCACTTATTTATAGAAATGCCATTGCTGGAAAATACCGATGTGATAGCCAATATCCACTTTTTTTCTTCAGTATTAAAGTAAGCCTATGGGTGAGATTTCCGGTTTGTTATCCGCTGTAGGGAAATACTGAGAAGAATAACTGAATAAGAATAATAAGAATAAAACTGTTTGCACTACAAACCAGTGTGCTCATAATTAAGATAATACATTCAAATAATATGGTAAGACTCACCACTTTGCAATATCAAACAGCAAAATGAGCTGTTGTGAACAGCTCAGACCGGAAGCCAGACCCATAAAATTTATAAATGGCCACCCCCGCTCTTACAGGAAGAAGATGGTGGACACTGTGCATCCATATTCATAATGGCAGCTTTTTGTAATTTGTTTGATTCTTTGGGTTTGGTTTTAATATAGATAAGCATTAGATAAATAACTCAATTATCCATCTCCAGGAGCTTCAGGTGCATTGCACAGAGGGTCAAGCACTGCTCAACACACTGCTGGTGACCCGAGAGCAGGTGATTCCCTGGGGCATCCCACAGTTAGAGGACCGATGTCTGGAAACGGTCCAGCAGGAGTGGGGCTCGTATCAGACCCGGCTGGGTGAGACCAGATCTCAGCTCAACAGCACTCTTGCCAAACTCCGACAGATAGAGCAGAAGTTCCAGCGGTTGGATAACTGGCTCAAAGGGATGGAGACTAAAGGACAGTTACGCACCGGCCGGCGCTCTGACAGAGCTACAAAAGAGGCACAGCTACAGCTCCTGAAGGTTAGTGCAGAAACCATACGAGTTTTTACAGTGTAGTTACCATATATCTGAATTGGTATGATGAAGTTTATAGGTTCAAACCCGAGATGAGGTGATTCAAGATTCAAGAGTACTTTTATGTATGGATCAAGACTGATGTATTGTGATGTGTCTTCAGGGTTGGCATGAGGAGGTGCTGGCTTATCAGGAGGAGATAGAGGGTCTCAGTGTCCTGGCCCAACAAGTTTTAGAGGAGACGCCCATCAGCAGCAGAGTCAGCACTAGAGCTACACAACTCACATCTCGCTATCATGCCCTGCTGCTACACCTGCTGGTACAATTTAAACACACATCTAAATCAGCACATACCATAAGCTTCTATTATACAGTTGAGGTCAAAAATTATTATTTCCCTTTCAGAATTTGCAAAATGTTAATTATTTTACCAAAATAAGAGGGAGCATACAAAATGCATGTTGTATTTAGTACTGACCTGAAGATATTTCACATAAAAGATGTTTACATATAGTCCACCCCGTTCAAAAGTTTACATTCCCTTGATTCTTAATACTGTGTTGTTACCTGAATGATCCACAGTTGTTTTTTAGTGATAGTTGTTCATGAGTCCCTTGTTTGTCCTGAATAGTTAAACTGCCCACTGTTCTTCAGAAAAATCCTCCTTTTTCAGCATTTTTGTGTATTTGAACCCTTTCCAGCAATGACTGTATGATTTTGAGATCCATCTTTTCACACTGAGGACAACTGAAGTACTCATATGCAACTATTACAGAAAGTTTAAATGCTCACTGATGCTCCAAAATGAAAAACGATGCATTAAGAGCTGGGGGGTGAAAACTTTTGAACAGAAAGAACAGCAGTGAACGTTTGAACCTTCTGTAATAGTTGCATATGAGTCCCTCAGTTGTTCTCAGTGTGAAAAGATGGATCTCAAAATCATAGAGTCATTGTTGGAAAGAGTCCAAATACACTGAAAAACTAAAGAATTTGTGGGACCTGAAGGATGTTTCTGAAGAACAACAGGCAGTTTAACTGTTCAGAACAAAAAAGGGACTCATGAACAACTATCACTGAACAGAAAAACACAGCAGTGGGTCATTCAGGTAACAACACAGGGTCATTTTTATAAATTAAACTATTATTTTCTCTTGTTTTCTCTATATGTAAGCATCTTTTATGTAAAATATCTTATTCAGATCAGTACTTAATAAACAATAACATGCATTTAGAATGATCCCTCTTATTTTAGTAAAATAATTAACATTTTGCAGATTCTGAATGGATGTAAACTTGTGATCTCAACTGTATTATATTTTATTATATTATATTATAGTTATTCATTGTATCTGTGTTTGCAGGACACTATTAAGCAGCTGAAAGAGGAAGTTTCCAGCATTGAAGAATCCCAGAGTGTCTTTAGCACCTTCTCTGATTGGTTGAGCACAGCACAAAAGAACTTTAGCAGTGTGACCACCACCACCATTGATGTGGTTGACCGTGCTGCCATGGAGAAGAAGATGAAAAAACTAGAGGTATGAAAAATATAATAGGTCAAATCTGTGGTTATTAATACAAATAAGCTTCATTCTTTATTATGCAGATATACTACAATTTAAAAGTCAGGTCAGATTTTTATCAAAAAAATTGTATTTGGAAAAATAATAGTTTTATTCAGCAAGGACACATTAAATTAATTAAGGATGCATTAAAGTGACAGTAATGACAGTTAAAATGTTACAAAACATTTCTATTTCAAATAAATGCTGTTCTATTGGACTTTCATGTGTATAAGAAGCTTTTCTTCTAATGCCTCAGGCTCTCCAGGGTGACATGGAGCTGGGTCACACCTTCCTGAAGACCATGCGTGAAAAGACGGATCGTGCCATGACTTTCCTAGAGGAACCTGAGGCAGAGCAGCTCAAGGAGGAAGTCGACACTCGACTCTCCCAGCTGGAGGCATTGATCAGAGCTCTGCGGTCAGAGCTCAGTGCCACAGAGAAATCCATACAGCTCTCCAAAGACTTCCTGGATAAATACAAGACTCAAACACAATGGCTTACAGAGACAAAATCACTTCTGGCATCTCCAGTGGAGCCAAAAGCTGAGCTTTACCAAAAGAAGGCTCAGCTAGCCAAATATAAGGTGAGAAATTAAGTCACATGCATTGAATTAGAGAGTCAGAGAGTCATGTAAACCCTTTACTATGTAAAATGTTTCCTTTGTCCCCTTATAGACAATCCAGCAGACCATCCAGACCCATGAATCAGCTGTCAAATCTGTTATAGAGAAGGGAGATGGGCTTCTTGAGACAATCCGTGACCTGTCTATCAGCGAGAACATCAACAAGCTGAAAGCTGACTATCAAGAATTATGCAATGATGCCAAGGTACTGTCATGGAGACCCTTTAAAAATGAATGTCTCTGCTACATTGATTCCTGGTCTAATATTGCTCTGTTGTAGGTCCACGTTCAAAGTCTGACAGAGAGTGTGAGAGAGCATGAAGACTATAACAGTGAACTGCAAGAAGTAGAGAAATGGCTGTTACAGATGTCTAGCAGGCTGGTCACTTCTGACTCAATGCAAAGTGGCAATCTAGAGACGGCCACACAACAACTAGCCAGACACAAGGTGTGTGTGTTATTATAGCATCCAAATATCCCATGAGCAATAGCTTTACAGTAAATTGCATGCAATAAAACTACCAAAAATCCATGCAGCAGTTCTATTTTTAGATCATCTGACATGATTTGACCTGTTTTGTCTTAGGCAATAATGGAGGAGATAGCTGGTTTTGAGGAGCGTTTGACCAGCCTGAAGGACAAAGGCGATCGTCTCACGAGTAGCTGCACGGAGCAAGTCCAAGCAAAGATCAGTCAGCAGATCCAGGCACACCAGCAGGGAACCAGAGACAGTTATTCAGCTATCTGTAGCACGGCTCAGCGTGTGAGCACTCCTGCTAATAAAGGATATTATTATTAGAAATATCATCTTATTATTTTAGTCTTATGTTTAACTTTTGGCTCATCAGGTGTATCAGAGTCTTGACCGTGAGCTTCAGAAGCACGTCAGCCATCAGGACACACTGCAGCAGTGTCAGACGTGGCTGTCGACCGTTAAAGAGGAGATCCAGCTGCAGGCGCAGACTCCCTATGGCCTCCAAGAGGCTCTAAAACAGGTAGATGCCACAGAACAAGCTTGAATGTTGTCCAGACAACATTATATATATATATATATATATATATATATATATATATATATATATATATATAGTTACATTTTGACTTCTTATCCACAGGTGAAACATTTTAGGGCCCTACAGGAGCAGGCAAGCACATATCTGGACCTGGTTTGTTCAGTGTGTGATTTATCTGATGAGTCTGTAAGAGCCACAGCTGCCAAAATACAGGAAACCAAAACAATGGTGAGTTTGATTTAAGGCTCAACTAACACTGCTTGGGATATGAAATTAATCCAGTTAATCAAAATATGTTTGATATTGTCTATTTTACAGATTGAAGAGAGGATGACCGCTTCTCAAGAGCTGTCAGATAGCTGGAGGGAGATTAAAGAGCAAAAACAGGAACTCTCAACACTTTTCCAAGATATGGAACAGCAATTGCAAAGTCTGTCAAGGAGACCTGCCGAGTTAGAGCCCAAGATTGCTCAAAACATGCTTGATCAAGCCAAAGTAATTGTCACATTTATGTCAAATTTGATATATACAATTTTCAAATCAAACATCTTAAATATATAACATATATACGCATAATTATATATATATATATATATATTTATATATATATATATATATATATATTTTTTTTTTTTTTTTATGTAAAGACAACATAGAATGACATTTACATATATTTACCTTACATAATTTGGTGTATTTTTGGTGTTTTTATTGATTTAGTTTATGGAATTATGGAAAGTAGGCTATGATTTTATTGGTTTATATGATTTTCACCTGCCCTGGCGTTGATTTTGTCAGCAGGAATTGGGAAAAAGCAAAATGTTTCAATTGTGGAGATTGTTATTACATTTTGATGATAGATTATGAAAACAGACAGTTATTTTTAGAACCGATGAATGTGCACCCATGAACTGTTTAAAAAAAGACCAGGGAGATATATTTATGACATAAAAGAGTTCTTTTTCATTTCTCAACCTCTCTCTTTTTATACACTTGCCTTATTCTCTCTGCTTTTGTTGCCTGTAGGAATTTGGCCAGCAGCTTCAAAGCAGACAAAGCACTCTGACTAAGATGACAGAGCTTGTGAGTAAGCTGACAGAAGGGCAGGAGTCTCCTGAGCATACAGAGATTGGACGACTGAGCCATGCATGGCTGGAGCTGTGTCATCAGGCCAACAAACTGCAGGCACAGAGAGAGGAAGATCTGCAGAGGACTAAAGAGTATCATGACTGCATCAGTGCCATGGAAGCCCTCTTTGAACAGGTGTCCAAAGAATGGGACAACCTGGCCAGGTAAATCTGTGTTTCAGGATATAGTATAAATGTATTCTACAAATGTGCTACAATGGAAGTGTAATGTGAGATTCCTCGGAGTAACATGATTCTTTTATGATTTTGTAGAACTGACGCCGAGAGTTCATCTGATCATTTGGAGGCTCTTCGGAAACTCTCGGTTGTTCTTAAAGAAAAGAAAAGCACACTTGAGGACCTCAAAGAGCAGAAGCAAAAAGTAATGTACCACTTGAACCTGGATGATAAAGAGCTGGTGAAGGAGCAGATTGGCCATTTTGAGCAGCGATGGGCCCATCTAGAGAGCCTCATAGAGAGGAAGATCCAAGACTCCATTGTGACCCTTGAAGACATGGGCCAAGTTGAGGCCCGTTTGAGGGAAGCTCGCGAATGGGCGGAAGAGCAGCAGCCTGCTCTATCCGAAGCCATGAAGATGAGTCCTCCACCTGAACTAGCTCAGAGTTTCCTCTTTGACCATCTAAGCATATGCAGTGAGCTGGAAGCCAAGCAGCTTCTGCTGGCCCAGGCTATGAGTGATGCAGATAGGGTTTTAGCACATCTGGGGCTAAACGAAAGGCAAAAACTGCAGCAGCTCATCTCAGAAACTCAAGCAGAAGTGGAGTCCTTGAGTGTCAAAGTGGCTCAGCGAAGGAAACACCTAAGCAAAGCCTTCACAGAGAGAACCCAGTTCCTTTTGGCCGTGAATCAAGCTATCACTTGGGTCCAGCAGAATGAAAAGAAAGCCCAAGCGGAGGAATACATAGCACTTCTTCCTGATGACCTATCTAAGCAGGTCAGGACTTGCAGGAACATTCAAAGCAGCTTGAGAGCCTACCAGAGTGAGCTGACCTCCTTGTGGTCCCAAGGTAGGGATCTGATGAAAGACGCTGCTGAAGAAGAGAAATCAGAGATGCTCAACAAGCTCCAAGAGCTGCAGAATATCTTTGAAGTTGCCCTACAGAAGTGTAGCCAGAGGCTTCAGGAGCTAGAAAAAGTGTTGGTGACCAGGAAATACTTCAAGGCAGATCTCGAAAAGATATGCCAGTGGTTGAAGCAAGCTGATATTGTGACCTTCCCAGAGATAAACCTCATGAATGGAGATGCAGAATTAAGCTCGCAGCTTACAAAATACCAACAAATATTGGATCAAGCAATGGAATATGAGAACCTCCTGCTAACTGTGCAAAGAACAGGTCAAGAAATACTTCCCACTCTGAATGAAGTGGACCATTGCTACTTGGATGAGAAGTTGATTGCTCTTCCCCAACAGTACAATAATATTTTAGGACTAGCCAAGGAGAAGCAAGAGAAAATACAGCAAGCCATTCTTGCCCGACAAGAATATGCTTCTTTTATTGATGTGACCCACAAAGCACTTAAAGAACTTGAAGAACAGTTCCACAACTTGGGGACACAGTCTGTTGGACTTCAGACTGAGGAAGTTGTCAGCCTTCAGGCTGATTATAAAGCCCTCCTGGAGGAGCTGACCAATCTTGGACAAGCCGTCAGTGAGCTTAACCAGAAGAAAGAAGGATTTCGGAGCACCGGTCAACCTTGGAGACCTGAAGAAATGACCCAACTGGTTAGCCTTTACAACAGTCTCAAAAGATTAATTGAGCAGAGGGTAGAACATCTTGACGACACTCTGGAATCTTTCGAGGACCATCAAGCCATGGCTATGCAGGTGGATTCAGAGCTGAAGGCCACCAAAGAACAACTGGTGAAAGTCAATGCAGAGACGCAGTCTGCTGAGGAGAGATTGAAAAACTATCATGCCCTGGCTGCTAGTCTTCAAGGTGCCAGCTCTCACCTTACTCGACTCATGGAGCAGATGGATAACCTGGCAACCCACATGGATTCTGCCGCACACGAGGCTTCAAAGCAGCGGGTGACCTCCTGGCAGGAAGAGCTTCAGTCCTTACAGTCAGCTGTTGGGGAACTGATTGTGGAGTGTGAGAACAGGTTTGTGCAGAGTAAAGACTTTGAGACCGAAGTCAATCGGACCTTAACTTGGCTCCAGCAAATCAAAGATGAACTTGGCTCTGAGGTGGTGGTAGACGTCAAGGTTGAGAAGGTCCAGGAGGAAATCCGAAAGCAACAGATTATGCAAGAAGAAGTTCAGTCGAGGCTGAGGATAGTGGCAGCTCTAAGCACCAGAGAGAAGCAGAAGTACACCAGTGCCAATGAGCTTGTTCCTCCTCATGTGGACTCAAGTCTACAAGAGATGGCCAAGCTGGAGGCTGACGTTCAACGTGCCCTCAGCTCCAAACAGGCAAGTTCTAATCCAAACTATCAATAGAACCAAGACTAGTTAAAACACAGAACCCTGGATAGATAATCACCACCTTTTTATACTAGGCCCCAACATGGGATGCCAGTGTGTCTAACAAGCTTTTTAACTACAACCAATGGTTCCCTTAGCTAAATCACTAATGAATCCAATTGTTTCTTCTGTAGATTACACTAGAGCAAGCTCTTGCCTTGTGCCAGAAGTACCACTCCAGAATGCAATCAGCTTGTGAGTGGCTGGAGGATGCTGTGGGATTCTTGCAGCAGGCCAGTCTTGGGGTGGACGTTGAGAACTATGAGGAGTGTCTTAGGCAACAGGAAGACATCATGGCCACTGAGCAAGAGTTCCTGGGCGTTCTTGAGGAGCTGGATTCATTGTCACCTCAACTTGAAAACCTGGTCAACCCTACAGCCAAAGAGCAGCTTCGACTTAGTGTGGAGTCTGCACAGCAGAGAGGTGTGGAGGTCAGAGACCAGCTTCAGTGCCACCAAGACATCTTAAACAGGTACAGTTGGTACAGAGCACACTTTTCCAGAGCATTTGAGCTTTTAGTTATATTAAGGGGTTGTTGTAAACTGAATCAAGTTTGATGCTAATAAAGAATGCTGATGTAGACCTGAATTATAATCACAGTTATAATGTGACCTTTTCAGCTGTGTTGCCCAGTGGAATTTATATCAGGAAGCCAGACAGACAGTCATTGAGTTGATGAATGAGGCGGAGAAGAAGCTAACAGAGTTTTCCACAGCCAAGGCTGCAACAAGCCAGGAAGCTGAAGAGAAACTCCGGAGCCATAAGGTGAGCTAAGCACTCTTTCTTGAGAAAATAAACTTATTCTACTGTCTACATGATGACAAACCAATCAAAATGTCTTCATCTTTGGCCATCAGTCGTTGGTATCCATGGTAAACAGTTTCCAAGAAAAGCTGACTGGTCTGGAAGAGCAAGCCTCCCAGTTAGAGCTGGTTGGAAGTGATGCCAGTAAAGCCACCATAAGTCGGTCCATGACCACGGTGTGGCAGCGCTGGACCCGGTTGCGCAGTGTAGCCCGAGGACAAGAAAGGGTGCTGGAGGATACAGCCCATGAATGGAGAACTTTCAGAGAAAAGGTGCAGTTTCACTTTTGATACTTGTGGCCAGATATCCCGGTACTCCTCATTTGATGTTATGATGTTCTGTCCTTACTCAAATTAAGGAAATGCAATGCTGTACCACTTAAATGGTTTGAAATGGTATATTGATTATATATAAAATTTAATGGTACAAGAAGAGTTTGGGTGAACAAGTTGATGTTACAAAGAATGCTATAGTTTTTCAAACAAGACATTATGTTGTTCAGATGATAAAGGTAAGAGCTGTATCAGAAGAACTGAAGGGCCGCGTTCCTGATTGCACTGCTGAGAAAGCCTCCAAAGCCACACTGCAGTCACATCTGGATCAGTATGAACTGGTTGGTCAGGACCTGGAGAGGGAGCTGTCTTCTCTGGCTCTCCTACGACAGTACGCTCTCAGCCTGCTACATGGTGTGGAGGTGTCTGTGCCAACGGCTGATCATGAACAATTGCCAAGTCTAAAGGACATCAAAGCTGTGCAAGATCAGCTAGAAAGGTGTGTAATCCTTCTACAATCCAAAACAAACCAATAATAATGAAATTCACACAAATACTGTGTAGTGCAGTGCTTGTCAGAGAAAATGGTACCATGTTTTTACAGACTTTAAAGAAACGTTGTATCAGTATGATCACAGATACATTGTGCAATATTAGCTGTCTTTCAGCTGCCTGCAGTAACCAGTGTACTTGCAGCTAGTCAAATACACATGTAGTCAGTGTAGTTTTGCTTCCAATATTGGCCTAATCAGACTGATGCCACTTGCCAAATATGGACTGAATGCTAATCTGTGTAATCTTCATCTCTTGTAGTCTACTTCAGAAGGCTAGGACAGGAAAGACTCGTGTTCAGCAGGAATTGTCAGACAGGGAAGGGGTGGAGAGAGGACTGAGTCTTGTCAAGAGCTGGATCCAGGACTCCAGGGAGCTTCTGCTGAACCCCACATCTGATCTGGACATTCTGACACAAGAACTGGAGGTGAAAAATAATATGTGAAACAGTATGCAGCATCTGGGAGTATATGGTTTGAGCTTTAGTATGCTGCACTGTTATCACTGTAGTGCATGTTTAATTAGGTGATTTGGAATAAAGTTAAGAACATTGCATTGTGGGATGCAGTACCCAGTGCAGGATTTCTTTCTTGTATACTGCACATTTTAGCAAACATAGTGTGTCATTTTGGTATTGCATCTATATATGCATATTGTGCATAGTATACACTACCAGTCAAAAGATTTTTAATGTTTATTAAAGAAGTCTCTGCTGCTCACCAAGCCTGCATTTATTTGATCCAAAGTACAGGAAAAACAGTAAAATACTGATATTTTTTTTAACTATTTAAAACAACTGTTTTCTATTTAAATATATTTTAAAATGCAATTTATTTCTGTGATTTTAAAGCTGAATTTTTAGAATCATTACTCTAGTCAAACGATCCTTCAGAAATCATTTTAATATTCTGATTTACTGCTCAAAAAACATTGATTATTATTATTATGTTGAAAACAGTTGAGTAAATTTTTTTTAGGTTTCTTTGATGAATAGAATGTTCAGAAAAACAGCATTTATCTGAAATAGAAATCTTTTGTAACATAATAATTGTCTTTGTCATCACTTTTTATCAATTTAAAGCATCCTTGCTAAATAAAAGTATTAATTTCTTCAATTTCTTCAAAGTGTTTTGTTTCAGACAAATGGTGATATTTGGAACTTTCTAATGATCAAAGAACTGTTTTAAATATTGATAATAATAATATTCATAAATTATTAATAAATAAAAAAAAAAAAACTTTAAAAATCTTGCTCTTCAAAAACTTTTGACTGGTAGTGCAGTAGCAGTATGTAAATAGAATGGTAGTATGAATGTCTAATGTCTAAATTGAATTGTATTGTGCAGGTGATGCATGGAGAGCTGATCACTCATCGTCAGAATGTGGACAAGCTAGCAGAGCAGCAGCAAAGTAAATACTTGGACCTGTACACTATTCTACCATCTGAGATCTCAATGCAACTGGCTGAAGTGTCCCTGGCATTGGGATCTATTGAGGATCAGGTACGTTATTACCCTTTTCATTGTGGATTAATAGGCAGTTTCTCATTAATTCAGAGGAGACATGTTTTCAACAACATTAGCATTCTTACTTAACCTTCATGTAAGTTATAAACAATGAATCATATCTTCAGGTTCAAGCCAAGGAGAGAGACATCCAGAAGACCAGAGTTATTAAAGAGGAGTTCAACTCCAGAATTCATGACGTGTCCGAAAAATTGAAGGCCGTCTCTACATCTCTAAAGGAAAAGGCCACTGATATTGATCAAGCCAAAGATGAGGCCAGAGTATGTGTTGCATCCCAAAAATTTTTTGTTTAAATAAACATTTCCCTCTTTGTCTTGAATGACCCTAAAGTACTTTGACTATTTTTAGCGTCTCTGTGATGAACTGGATGGCTGTGGACGAAATCTCGCTGAGCTAGAAGCCGCAGTGCAGGACTTTGGTCGCCGCAACCCTCTGATAGCTAGACAGCTGGCTGATGCTATTGCCAAATTACGAGAGATCCATCATCACACTCTTCGACTGGCTGAATACAAGACAATATGGCTAAAGAAGGTAGGAAGATCTCAGTCAAACTGAACCTGTTTCCTTCAGGATATTTGCTCATATATGACCGCTGTGTACAAGCTTTCATGCAATGTGTTGTCTTTTTTTTCAAGGCTGATGCTCATTTAGATGAGTACAATGAGATGTTTGAGTTCATAGTGAAGTGGACAGACAGAGCCAGGAGCCTGGTGAAGGCCAACATCATCTGGAACTCCTCCTCACACCTGCAAGAGCAAATCAGGATGTATCAGGTGAACCACAACACAGAGCTATATATATACATAGTCCAATTGCAATTACGTTTGTGAAATAATGTAAAACCTGTGTTTTTGTCCTGCAGGCTGTTCTTCGTGAGTCGCGTGAGCTCCATGGTGACCTGGAAGCCATGCAGGAGAAGGTGGACATACTGTCTGAGACGTTGCAGGTGGAAGCCATGGGACAGCAGGTGTCAGAACTGAGCCGCCACACTGAGGAGCTGGAGCAGAGCATCAGATCCCGACTGCAGAGTCTACAGGATGCGGCAAAGGTGTGAATTTTTTTGATGTTTTATTGTTTACTACACTGGAGATTTATTCTCTAGCTCAGTGTGACTGCCTTTGTCTTTTGTTTCAGGATATGGAGAGGTTTGAGAGTGAAGTGAAGACCCTACATGTGTCTCTAGAGCAGGTTCAGGCCACTCTCACATCTCCTGAACTGGCCCGACTGAGTCTAAAAGAACAACTGACTCAAAGACAGGTACGTTTATCAGTTTTGTTCCCCAGTAAGTGTTTGTTTTGTTCTTTAAAACATCCTCCAAAAGCAAAAAGTTATTTGAACCCTACAATTCTCATAATTCCATGCACTGCATACTACATTATAAACTTAAAGAATTGTTCTCCCAAAAATGAAAATTTGTTCAAAATGTACACATTCTCAGGCCATCCAAGATGTAGATGAGTTTGTTTCTTCATTGGAACAAAGTTGGAGAAATGTAGCATTACATCTCTTGCTTACCAGTGGATCCTTTGAAGTGAATGGGTGCCTTCAGAATAAATACAATAATTCACAAGTCATCCACATAACTCTAGTCCATCAAATAAAGTCTTGTGAAACCAAAAGCTGTATGTTTATTAGAGACAAATCCATCATGTAGACTTCTTAACTTTAAAACTTTCTTTTTTCTGGCTGAAATACAAGTCCTATATTCATAATACTGCTTTCTCCAGTGAAAAAGTTCTCTTGTCTGAATCAGGAGAGAAAAATGCTAAGATTAAACACTGTTCACAAGCAAAAACTGTAAAAAACAGTTCTAAAAAAATATGTTTGAATGCCTTGATGGATTAGTTTGGACTGGAGTTGTGTTGTGGATTAATGTGATGTTTTTATCAGCTGTTTCACTGTAGAGGGTCCTATCATGAGCAAGTGATGTAATGCTAAATTTACATCCAAATCTGCTCAGATGAATAAACAAACTCAGCTATATTATGGATGGCCAGAGGGAAAGTACATTTTCAACCAAGTTCAATTTTTTGTGCACATAATTTTAAATACACATTTAGTTTTGGAGCAAAAGCATTCTCAGCTCTCCTCTAAGTAAGTACATTTTTGACTGTAGTGTAACTAAAGATCTAAACTGGTAGCAGAACGGTTCTTCTGATCAATTATTGAATGCTCTCTGTGAATCTGATTTTGCTACATACATATTTTAGTGTGAAAGAGAAGCAGTTTTGTTCTTAGAATAGATTTTGATCTTTTTCAGCGTTTGCTGGCGGACATGGAGAGCTTTAAGCAGCAGGTGGAGGCTGTCCAGGAGTGCCAGAGCGCTCTAAGAGTTCCAGAGGAAGTGGTGACCAGTCTGTCCATCTGCCGCACCGCTCTGAATCTGCAACAAGAGGCCAGTCAACTCCAGCACACTGCCATCCAGCAATGCAACATCCTGCAGGTAAAGGGAACTGTTGTGGAACCAGATGGGAATAATGCTGCGTTCAAGTCCTCATAATAATAATAATATTATATAAATGTTATAACTAATAATTATATTAGTATATTATAATTATAAATAAAACTAATAATTAACCTAATTTAAGAACAGTAGGACGTCTTCATCATGATATAAAAATGAGCATGTGTATGTATGTGTTATATCTGTTTTAGGAGGCAGTGGTGCAGTATGAACAGTATGAACAGGAAGTCAGAAACCTCCAGGCTATGATTGAAGATGCTCACCGGGTTATTCAGGACCAACCTGTGAACACCAGTAACATCCAAGAGCTGCAGGCACAAATTAACCATCATGAGGTGCGGTGTTATTTACTATTGGAGTATTTGTTAATATTTTGAATGCATTTTTATTTTTATATTTTCAGTTTTCATTTTTAAAGTTCATTTTATGTAAAGTTATATGCTTTTGTCTTTTTTATGTTTCTGTGTAGCTTTTATTCATTTTTATTTCAGTTTTTGAGTCACTTTAATACTACAGCTTATTTATTCCAAAGTAAAATATATAAATTCCTATTTTAGTTAAGCTTCATTTCAGTTATTTTTTATGTTTATGTTAAATTCTATTAATTCATATTTTAGTTCAGCTTTCAGTAATTTTAATTTATTTTCAATACTTTTAAAAATCGGAATGCAATTATTAATTAATTAATTAATTTATTTATTTTTTTCATTTTTTTAAATAGTTATAGTTTTAGGTAAAAATCATAACATTGACGACGTGAGATGGGTATTCAGCTCAGAGATGCCACACTGTCTGCAAATCTTGTTTTTGTAGACTTTATTTTAATGTCTACTGTTTGTGTTTAGCCATACTGATTTTTCCAGTTTCTTGCATTAACCTAAAACTACACAACATCTTCTGCATTAATGTTGCATTTATTTTTATCTAAACAGGAACTGGCCCAGAAAATCAAGGGCTACCAGGAGCAAATTGCATCCCTGAACTCCAAGTGTAAGATGCTGACGGTGAAAGCTAAACATGCCACCACACTCCTGTCAGTGAGTGAAGCAGAGTGTTTAACCGAGAGTCTGGAAGAACTGGATGGTGATGCTATTAAGAGAAAGACCCAATCACAAGTCTCAGTACGTACCATTACTCTAAACGTGTAATTGTGGGGAAAGGAGACAGACTAGAATGTTTTTAAACTGTGTGCATGTTTTTTAACTGGCTACTGAAATTTTATGTACTATTACAGATTTAAAATTATCCTTTAAATCAGGATAGATTTACTTGACAAGCAAATGGCATGAGTTATTTAGATTTTTTTTAAGATATTTTGCATGAAAACGATACAGGATATGAAACCGATTTGTAGTGTGTTGGTTAAAATCTACCCCTCTTACCTTGTCAGTCTTTTTTCTTATCTCTCTGTGATCTTTGCATGTCATGATCAATCAGTTACCTTTACAGCTTTGTGCACTGATTGACTAATATCTTCTGCTCTGTGACTCTCTCTCTCTTGTGATGCTGTCAGATGTCAGCTGGTCGCTGTCAGTCTCTCCTGTCTCCTGTGACAGAGGAGTCTGGAGAGGAGGGCACCAGCAGTGAAATCTGCTCTCCTGCTTTCTGTCGATCTCCTTCTCCTATCACTAACACTGACGCAGCCATTAGCAAGGTATTAGCAGTAATGCCAAAGCTTATCTTATCTTATTTCAAGATTTCTGATTTTTAACCTGTGCTACCTTTTGCAATTACCAGTTTCACCTTAAAATAAATACATAAAAATAGGTTTGGAATGGAAATCTAACATATTGTGTACTGCACATTTTATATTGTATACTGCATACTATTTATGAAAATAGTATATTTACATTTACATTTAGTCATTTAGCAGACGCTTTTATCCAAAGACAAATGATGACATGGAAGCAATCAAAATCAACAAAAGAGCAATGATATGCAAGTCTCAGCCTAACACAGTACATGTATTTTTTTTTTGTTAATTATATTATAAATAATAAAAACAGATAGAATAGAAAAAGAATAGAGCAAGCTAGCATTAGAGGCCTTTTTTGTTAATCATATGATAAAAAAATAGAAAAAACAAATCAATAGAATGCAAAAAGAATAGAGAAGCTAGTGTTAGAAGCAGGTATAAAATGAATAGAGTCAAGTTTTTTTCTAGAATAGAATTAGAATAGAAAGTGGTAGAGTTAGAGGGTCAAATAAAGGCGGATGAGATGTTTTTAGCTGTTTCTTGAAGAAGGATATATGAAACTTTGTTTTGTATAGTAATGTGCTACATTATTAATATCTTTATACAGCACATTTAAATAATGAATCACATAGTCCTATCCATTCTGGTTTATTTTTCCCTCACAAAAAAAAAACAAATTTAATTTCTAAATAGTTAGAATAAATTTTTATTTTTATTTTGGTTTTAGTAATTTTAGTACTTATTTCTCTCAGTATTTAGTTCAGTTGGTAAGTCAGCATTTCTAATGTAATTTGTAATTACATTTTCATCCAATATTTATACAATAATTAATAAAAACTATTTTTTATGACTAAAATGACAAAAAAAGCAAGCAAAATTACAGAATGAATAATATTAAAAACTGTTAAAAACTGCAAAATTTTAAAATACAAACTTATTCAGAATATTAATAAAAACTATAATAGCATCTCAATGATACTAAAATAACATTGCTGCGCTCCTTGTAAATGTAAAATGTCGTTCTGATCATTTTTTCCCTTTAATTTTAACCTGAATCAGTACATGTTAAGTCTGTGACAGACAGCAGTGAGTTTGTAGCATATTCACCCTGAAAATGAATTCTGTCATTAATTATTCACCCTCATGTTGTTCCAAACCTGTAAGACCTTCGTTCATCTTCATAACACAAATTAAGATATTTTTGATGAAATCCGAGAGCTTTCTGACCCTTCATAGTTAGCAAGGGTCCTACCACGAGGTCAAGAAAAGTAACAAGAACATCGACAAAATAGTCCATGTGACTATTACCGTAATTTTATAAAACTACAAGAATATTTTTGCGCGCCAGAAAAAAAAAAAAAAAAAAAAAAAAAGTAACCACATCATTTAACAGTTCTTCTCCATTAAGTTACCTTCAGAATTTTCATTTTTGGGTGTACTATCACTTTAACTTACTGAATTTAATCTTGCATTGTTTTTTCTTATTTACTATCATATTTTTGACTGTCCCAAATGCAGATGTCCATGGGAAAGGCCACTCTCACCAGAGCGCCCATCCAGGAGCTGTACAATCCTGCACTGGATTCTGTTGCAAGTTTAGATGATCTTCAGCGCTCGTGGGAGACCCTGAAAAATGTTGTACGTACTGTATGTCTTTTGTGTCCAACACTCGCATGCACCAGGATTTCAAAACCAGTCTTTGAGTTTACCTTTGTGTGTTACAGATAAGTGAAAAGCAGAAGACGCTCTACGAAGCTTTGGAGAAGCAGCAACGCTATCAGGGCTCTCTTCAGTCCATCTCTTCTAAAATGGAGTCTATCGAGGTCAGATTAAACGAGCCCCCTATGCACGATCTCAGTCCTGACAGACAAATGGTCCTACATCAGGTGAGAAGATTGAAATTCTGTACTCCAGCTTTAGCTGTAGAGTGTAGGAGATTTATAAGAATACTGATGCACAACAAAAACCTCATACTGCTGTATTTCTTCAGAATCAGATGGAGGAAATTGTCAAACTGCAGAGTGATATAGATGAGCTTCAGTCCAGCTTCACAGAAGAGCTGATCTCTGATGCCGTGGACTCAGACTCTGTGGATCAGCTTGCAATGCAGTCCACACTCACTGTGCTGTCCGAAAGGATGGCCACCATCCATATGAAAGCTTCTGGAAAACGCCAACTTCTTGAGGTATACCTAGAATAATAATTTAATAATAAATATGTAACATGTACTGGCAAAATGAGTTCGCTGAGCCCTCTTCTAGCAATCTCAGTGTTCTAAATACTAGTTAAACTTCTAAAATGATCTTTGTTTTCTGAGAGGAGCACCTCATTCTCTGCTCACTTCTGGATGACTACTGCTGCTTTTCACCACAAGTTCTAGGTCTATTGTTGCAGCGTTGCATTCCAACTTTGTGAGATTTTCAAACCCATGAAAGCAAAACGATCGCGTTGACTGACATTTGTAAAGTGCGTGCATAAAAAATACATTATTTCGAAATATGTCTTGGCGAGATTCACACAACCATAATCTGTTATGTCTTAAATGAATGTTTGATTAATGGTTGGGGAAAAATCTAATGCGTAACATATTATATCTATGCATTATAGTAGGTCTTAATATAGATCTGTCTGAATGTTAATCAAACATTAAAAGAAAAGACGGAATCACTTGTTGCTCTTGATTAAACTACTGTTTATTTGCATCTTTGTTCTTATTTTTAACAACAAATGTTATATTGTGATTTATAATATAGTAATTATTATTTAAGAAAAGAATTGGAGGAAAATATGCAACGTTGCTTGATTTTGCTTTGGAATCCTCAGAAAACTCAACTTTTCTCAAAATCAACTCTGCTGACTCTGAAAAATCTGTAATTCAGTCACATTTTAGTCACTTTTTTGTGCATGCTTTTAGAAAATGTGACCCTGGACAACAAAACCAGTCATAAGGGTCAGTTTTTTGAATAAATAAGCTTCCATTGATGTATGATTTGTTAGAATTAGACAATATTTGAGATACAACTATTTGAAAATCTGGAATCTGAGGGTGCAAAAAAATCTAAGTATTGAGAAAATCACCTTTAAAGTTGCAATGCTTATTACTAATCAAAAATTGATAGATTTGAAAACGGTAAAACTCATGTTTAACTTTGTTGAAAAAAGCCTATTTTCAAAAAAGTGGAGTGTTCCTTTAAGATTACTTAAGTTTTGTGGTCCATGGTCACAAATTATCTCAGTTTTTTCTTTAGAAAGGTATGTTTATAGGTTGTTATGTTGATATGTGTAGGAGCGACAGAGTGAACGTGTGGAAAAGCAGCAACAGGCGCAGGATTTGCAGCGCTACCTGAAACAGGCAGACCAGCTGGACCAATGGCTGCAGAGCACTCGCGGGAACATCATTTCCTCCTCTCAGGACTCAGACATGGAAGAGCAACTCCGAGATTGTCAGGTTAGAGCGCCCCCTACAGCAGATCATTAAAAATGTCTACTTTATATATTATTTACAGGTTGATGTACAGAAAATGTATTATTTCGTTTGTATGCCCACTTGTGTTTTTAAGTGATTGAGGCTTTGCTTAATTCCACTGGAAACAGGAACAGGAAACTTTGTTATCCGTAAACAGCAGTATTAGAAGGCCTCTGAGCGTTCAGATGGATTGATTCTTAAACGTCTGTGGCACGAGCTGTAATCAGATTATGCAAATGTCCCAGCGCAACACCGTTCACAGTTATAACGGCTTTAAGGGTATTAGACGATTCCTATGAGATGATTGGTGCTCGCTGCAAATCTGTTCCGCCTCTTATTACATATTCATGAGGGTGGCTGGCATTAGTAGGGAAAGGGGCGTGGCTACTTTTGCCTTCATGGGAAGGTTACAAACTGGCAGATGTCCCACTGTGAAGCACCTTGACTTTTTATTAGAAGCTTATGTGTAGTCTTAACATTTTAAAAGTATATTTTGGATATCTTTTTTATATATACAATTTTATAAGTTCCCGTTATCCTAAAGAATGCATGCGTATTGGGAGCATGGCACGTGAGGGATTATGGATAATGTACAGTGCTGTAGGTGTCGGTAAGGGCCTGGGATGAGAGCGGAAGAACCATGTTTGAGCTGGCATCGCTTCTGTTGCTCCTGCAGAACATGCTGCTGGAGATCGAGGAGAAGGTGCTGGCTCTCTCCGAGCTCTCCAGACACAGCGAGAATCTTCTGCTGGAGGGACGGCCGGAGAACAGGGAGGACGCGGAGCAGCTGGCCAGGAAGTTGCGAACGCTGAAAGGCAGCCTACTAGAGCTGCAGAGGATGCTGCAGGACAAGCAGATCAACATTCAGGTGGGACTTGAACTCTGAATCAAGGTTGGAAGCTTAGATGTTGTTGACTCTGATGTCCTAGACATTCATTTAAAAATGTAATTAACTTAAAATTATAAAATAAAAAAATGTATGCCAATTTATTAAGTAAAGATGTTTCATGAAAATATTTTGTAAATTTCCTACCGTAAATATATCAAGTCTTAATATTTGATTAGTAATGTGCATTGCTAAGAACTTTAAAGTTGATTTTCTCAATATTTGGATTTGTTGTTTTGCACTCTCACATTCCATATTTTTAAATAGTTGTATCTCTGCCAAATATTGTCATATCCTGACAACGCTTACATAAATTATTTATTTAGCTTTCAATTATATTTAATTCCTAATTTCAGAAAATTTACTCTTATGACTGGTTTTGTGGTCCGGGGTCACCTATATTGTTACATTAGATGGTACTCCAAGAATAAAAAGTATTATACTTTTAGTAGTATAAATACTTTTTTTCCCCCAAAAAAGTATTTTCATGGTACATAATTATAATAATACATTTTGTTAATGTAGAATCTTTTTAATAAAATGTTCAAACATCGTTCACAGGTGAGATAAAAAATATTCATAACAAAGTAAGCATGAAAGCAATAAAAACAAATAAAAGCAATTAAAAAATCCAATAAAACCAAATGACAATAAAACCATAATTTAAAAATTGGATATATATATAAATAATTTAATTTGAGGTTTTTATAAACTGTAACTTTTTTTAAACAGTTTTAATTATAAAATCTGAAACTGTAATGTTTTTTTATAAAACTTTTTTGTAGAATAACAGGTATAGTTTTTACAGTTTTAAAAAACTATTATACAGTTAAATACAGTTATAACAGTTAGTAAATACAGTTTGAAATGTAATTAAAACAATATCTCAAAGCAAACAACCTCAGAAATACAAAAATAACATTTATTAGGATAAAATCCAATTGATGTTGTGTGTATAATTGAAAAATATTGTCTTTTATAATATTAATAGTGCTGGGCAACGATTAATTTTGATAAATCGCATTCAAAATAAACGTTTTTGTGTACATAATATATGTGTGTATACTGTGTATATTTATTATGTATTTATATGAATACACACATGCCTGTATATATGTAAGAGAAATATGTTATGTTTATATATTAAATATGTTTATATAATATAAATTATATGAATATAAATATATACATGTTAATGCATGTCAATATTGAAAAATATATATGTATACTGTATTTGTGTGTCTTTTATAAATACATAATAAATATACACAGTACCCACACACATATTATGTACACAAAAACGTATTTTATATTATTTTTGATTCGATTGTTGCCCAGTACTAAATATTAATCATGTTAAAATATTAAAATAAACATAAAAAACAGGTTTTATTAAAATAAAATGGTTATTCTACAATAAAGACATGTTTTTTGTGAGATTCTTTTAGTCTCTAAACGTTTTGTCTTTTATGTCCTGCAGGCGACTTTAATTTGGGAGGAGTTGAAAGGCCCTCAAAGAGCAAGCGTAATAATAATATATCACAGCTTTTTTGCTTGTCACTCTATGTGCAGTGTAATTCAACAGCACTGGGTTCAGTCTAAGTGTACAACAATCTCCTGCATGGCTTCCTCTTTTCCAGCTATTATATTTAAGAATATTGCAGAATGATAACTGAAGATTTGATTCATGAATCATGATCTGATGATCATTTGGTTTGATGACCATGATTCAGTTTCGGCAGTGTGTTTTTCGTTAAGTACTAATGTTTGCATTTTCCCACTCCTGCAGGATTCCTTTAAGGAACCATCAGACTCGAGTGAATCAGACTCCAGTCTCTCCCAGAGTCCAAACATGCAGGACTGGCTGGCCCAGGCCCGCTCCACACGCAGCCTACAGCACCAGGACACCCTCCAGAAACAAAAGGTAGATTAGATTTTACTAGAAGAGGGTTGTTGGATCTAGAACTGTAACAACTGTGGCCTCCAGTTGGACTAAACTTGTAGTAAGTCTGCTGTGAGTTGCATTCAATAAAGCATCTGCTAAACGAGGAATTATATTATTTTATGTTAATTCAGGAGCTTGAAGAGCAGCTTGCAGAGCAGAAGAAGCTTTTGAAATCTGTAGCAAGTCGTGGAGAGGAAATACTCACCCAGCAAGCGTCACCCGTCAGAGCCAGGTATTATTTCTCTCACATCTTACAGCAATATCTTTTTTACCTCAAACTTTTACATCTCTGACTCTCTCTTCACAGTTCTGTCTGTCAAATGTTCTGCAGTGCGACAGAGATCCTCTCGCCTGATGTAGAGCAGGAGGGAGACATTCAGGCTGTAAGGAAGCAGAGGAAAAAGAGATGGGAAAGCCTGAAAAAAGACATGACCACTAAATTACAGCTCCTTATGAACACGCTGGAGCAAGACAGCAAACAACCGGTACAGTGATTTCATTAGAAAGGTCACATTAGTGACAGGCATTTTCAAAAGTTTCATGAACCTTCGAAACATTTGAGGTTCATTAGTTTTGAACCAGTGATTCAAAGTGTGGCAGACTGCCAAAAGTGATTTCAGCAAACAAGGCTTTGTTGGGTCTTAACTGTTTAGCCGTGTTTTAGTATGTTAATGGTTCATCATTAGGGGACAACCTCTGTGAACACATTAACCAGTGTTGATGTGTTTTTTACCCGATCTCAGATCAATTTAATAGATTTGTAAACATTTTAATGACTCGTTTGTATAATAAAAAAGAACAGTTGTAGTCAGAGTTGGGGAAAGTTACTTTTCAAAGTAATGCATTACAATATTGCGTTACTCCCTAAAAAAGTAACTAATTATGTTTCTTAGTTACTTTTCATGGAAAGTAATCTGTTACATTACTTTTGCGTTACTTTTTAAATCTGGGCAGGGCTTGCTTGTTTGTTTTTAATTTAAAAACATTTGATTCTTAGCAAATGTAAAAGCCCTTTCAGACCAAATTGAAATTAAGTGAATAAGCCCAAGGCTAAAGGAAAATTCACGCCTGTACAGTAGAACTGTAGGAAAAGAAAGTTCAACACTCTTCAGCAATGAGGAAAAAAAGCACAAATGTTAGTTAATATAAAGTAAGTTTTGCTTATTAGTACACTGCAAAAATTGCTTTTCTTACTTAGTTTTTTTGTCTTGTTTCCAAAAAAAATTTAATCAAGAAGGATTTTCTAGACAAGTAAAAATTATTGTCTTGTTTTTTTCTGAAAACAAGTCAAAATTAAGTGTGTTTTTGCTTGAAACAAGAAAAATAATCTCCCAATAGGGTAAGCAAAATAATTTTACAAAAAAAAAAATTTTTTTTAAACTTGAGACTTGATACTTATCTTAATGTTCATACTTAACTTACAGTCACATTAATTCATTTGGCAGATGCTTTTCTCTAAAGCTGCTTATGATACATTTAAAATGATATATTTAATCAGGTCATGAATTCCTTGAAATGACAAGATCAGTCTTTTCTCATAAATCTTTTTATCAATCGATGTTGCATATTACCACTTTCCATATTTGGGTTTTTTAACTATCATTTTCCTTTAAACTTTAACACTATTCTTTTTGCTGCCTAACTGCCTTCAGGGAATATTCTTGCATAACTGGAGCTGCATATCTGTTGTAATAATAAGAAACCGCCTTTGTTGGTGGAGTGTTTTGTAAAAGTTGTATATTTTCAAACAGTTTTTCTCTAGAACTGCTTGTGTGAAGACCGCAGCCCCGGTTTATAAGAGAGAGACTCACGTCCGGGACAAGACCAGCCTGATGTCCCTGCACAATGGATTCAGTCAGACAATAAAGGAAATGACCCCTCAGGTAGACACATTATTATAAAACAATTCTGCCTTTTTGATACATACAGTTGCACGATTGAATGTTTACACCCCTTAACCATGGTAACATCACTAAAATGCACAGCCTTGCTTAATTTGACAGTTTAGCATAAGCATGTGCATGTCGTTAGTGTCATGGTAAACATTATGTGATTTTGATCATTTCTGCAGGCCACAGAGCGGGAGGTCATTCTGATGGAACAGCAGCTTTATTCAGCAGCCACAGCCACTTCTTCTTGGGTGGATGATGTGGAAAACACGCTGTTTTCGGGCCCTGCGCTGTTAACGGAGAACGCTGAGACGCAGCTTTCCAACCATGAGGTCTGGAAAATCTAACAGCAAATTTAGCTAGATAATAGCTGAGTCCAATGAGACAGACACTAGCCATCCTTCAGGAGAAAGCCAAATCCTATTCACCCCCACTCCTATTTTTTTCTTATTAGAGACATTATTGTACACTAAAGAATGTAATACTTTAAAATCAGTTGGAATCTGACATAGAAATAGATGGGGCTGGGCAAAAACAATTTTTTTTAAAAGACGTTGATTCAATATTGATTCACAAAGGCCGCGAATCTATCTTTTCCGGCATTTATTTCAGCAAACATGTAAAACAAGATTTGATTAATGTGAATCTTATCATAAATTCTTAAAATTGTTATTTATTATAAACTTAGACAACTTAGATTAATTCATTAGTATTTTAGACACTTTCTAGTATAATTAAATTTGTAATTTTAATTAGGGACAGTAATTTCAATTAGAGACCATTTTGGGGCCACTGTTTCCCATCTGTTTATAGAAATGCTTAAGTACTTAACCATTCCTAATAGTTGTTACTTTAGTATTATTTATATTATTAATATTTTTGTTCTATTAATTTATTTATTAATATTTTGAGAACTGTTTTAGTTGAGTAATTTTGTTAAATGCTTAATATTTCATTATAGCTCTAACTTAACCTAATTGAACCTTATTTTTTTTACTTTATGTTTTAGTTTAAGTAATTTTAGTATTTCAACTTAAACTAAATGCGGTTACTTGCCAAGGCCAATTTAATTTGAACATTTTTAAGTTGAAGTTTTATTCTAACGTTGTTTGTCATTTATTCTAATATATTATTCTACTGTTTTATTCAAAAATATTTTCTAATATATTTATTCTAATATATCTAATATATTCAATTCTAATATTCTCTAATATATTTTACTTTAATTCATCTTGATTTCAATTACCGAATGTAACAATAACAACACCGCTAATAGTAAAGTAAAACTATAGATAGAGGTGTAGAATTAAATACAGGTCATTTTAATACAAGTATCAAGTGATGCCGTGTTCCTTCAAAAGGTGTCTTTGTACACTATGAATTTTCTTGGCACTTTGATGAATTGCTTATGCTTCTCCATTGAATAAAAGCATCTGATAATGCATAAATGTACAGTCAAACCAAAAATTATTTAGACACCAGATATAATTTTTGATTTTTTTTTTTTTTGTAGTAGGTGCAGGACACTTAAGTGGGGATTGCAAAATAAAGTAAACTGTGACATATTATACCAAAGAATTCTTTATACAGTGGGCTAACAGTAAAATTGCTAAAAATGTGGGACCAAAAATTTTACCTGACAATGTTTTGCTTATGGGCTTTTTTTTTTAATTACTAATGTGACCTTTATACACCACAGACTGAACAAAATTAAGCATTGCGTGGCAATTGGTCATCAAAGTATTGATAGTTGTGTCAATATTGTCAAACCAAGTTGATCCATTGCTTACCTTTGTATTCCAACTTATCTGACATTATTAAGATGAATTTGTTCGGAACTCTGTGTTCCTGTCATATTTTATTACCATTTTTTAAAATATAGCGAATAAACTGTCTGAATAAATTTTGGTTTGACTGTACATATATACATTTCAAGTTTTAGTGAAGTTAAAATGGACAAACACTTCCTTGCTTACCTCACAGACGTTGGGAAAAGAAGTGACGGAGGTGACGAGGCAGGTCAGCCACAGCGAGGGGCTGATAGGCGGCTCTGTGGGGCTATCTGAGGAAGAGCAGACCCTGATGAAAGACACCCTTGACTGTCTGACTCGACGCCTGGGAGCTCTGGACTCAGCGCTGGACCGCCGCTGTGACACCATGAGGAGCCGAATGCGGGAGCTCACAGCTTTCCAGGTGGGAATCAGGCATCATTCAGTTCTGTATATTAATGCACAACTGCAACATCATCTCAGTTCCTGCCTTTTTTTTTTTTTACAGACGGAGTTGCAGCATCTCTTTACAGCGCTTAGTGAAAGCAAGTTCCAGATTATCCAGAAAATGGCAGGAGTTCTTGACCACACAACAACTAAACAGATTGAAGTAAGAAATAATAGTTTTTGATTACTAATGCATTTGATAATTATATATTACTAATTGTATTTCATTATTAGATGTTGTCATATTTATTAACAGGGATTGCAGCAGTATCCCAATGTTTGTTTTATTTAGATGCTATTATAGTATTAATATTTTGAATATTTTTGTATTTTCAGTTTTCATTTTAATGTTGAGTTTTTATGCATTTTGTTGTGTTGTTTTGTCATTAGGGGCCAAGCACCGAAGGTGCGGAGGCACCTATTGTATCCGTTGGCGTTCTTCTTCTTCTTCTTCTTCCTCCGTTTCTTCCGCTCTTGAGTCTATAGCATCCCATAAAACCGCTTGCGGGACAGTTGTGAAATCTGGCAGACTGATAGAGGACAGTCTCAACATTAACTATAGCAAATTTGGAGTCTCTAACTCAAACTCTGTCGCGCCACCACTTGTCCAAAGTTTCATGCATGTTTATGCTAATAACTTTTGAACTGTAAGACACAGAAGCAAAATTTCCTCTGATCCTTGGCTCATGCCGAGTCAAATGGACACCAGCATTTAAAAATTAGATCGGGTGCATAATGCAGAGTCGAATGATACCCAATTTTGAACTTGTTGTAAAATGCTATTGATGTATAGTTACAAAAACCAGTATGGGTCATCAGCACGATACCCTGAAGGAGCCTGAGAAGTTTTGAGCCAGCACCACCTAGTGGTAAAATCAAATATTCGGATGCTTATAACTTTGTGGTCAACTTATTTTCACCTTGTTAGATTCCTGAATCCTTGCCGAGTCCAGCGATACCAAACATGCCAGGTTTTGCCTTATGGCTTGTGCAACGTTGCATTTTAGCGCTTAAAAACATTTGTCAATATCTTAGAAACCTTTGCTCCTATCGACACAAAACCACCGTAGGAAATTCAGAAACAAAGCGTGCCGACTATACGTTAATGCCCAGTTGCCAAAATTTTGATACTAAGTGGTAAAAAAATGCAAAAAAAGTCATTTTTTCTCTTCTCATATATAAAAACGTATACAACTCCAAAACAAAATTAGATATTTTCACCAGATTTGACACACATATGTAAGGACACATAAAGAATTTGGTGGAATTTGTGCCTCTTGGTGGTGCTATAATTGAACAAAACATGAAACTGCCATTGACTACAATAGAGTATTATGATATAAAAATGCTACATTTTTACCAATGCATACAAAACTTTGTGTGTACCATCGAAACCATGACCTGAAAATGCTCAAAATGTTTTGAGACAGTGCCACCTTGTGGTCAAACGTAATAACCGAATAAATCATATTACTAGTGGTTGTTTTCATGATTTTTCACCCATTTTGACTAAAATCACCTTAAAATGGCTTTAATTACTCATTGCTGCAGTTGGTCTGATGCTTCCCTTGCCTAGTGCTTGGCCCCGTAATTGCTGCTTGCAGCTATGTTTTTTATTAGTTTTAGTATGTTTTTTAACATTTATATTAAAATTTAATATATTTGTATTTCAGATTTAGTCGTTTTAGTACTTAAACTTAATTTTAGTTTTTAAGTTAAAATGTTTCATTTATTTTTGTAGCTTTATTTCCATTGACAAAAAGATTAGATTAGATTAGAAGATTGAAATAATAGTCTTATTTTTTAGTTTTAGTCAAAAATTAACTGTATAACAGTTTTCATCCATTCATATTGCTGTGAACTCACTTTTGTTCTGACAGACCATTGCAGAAGCAGAGGAGACATTGAAAGACTTTGAGCACAGAATAACAGAGCTGAAAGCCAGAGGGGCGGAGCTACAGCTGGACCAGTTTTCCACCAATGAGCTGCTGAAGCTACAGGTAACAACCAATCAATGGCATCCACAAATCTGTCAAACACTTTTGTCTTCTCAATTACTCTAAAAACAGAAGCATATCAAGTAGTCCCAAATTATAATGTTTTAGAAATTAAATACCTGAGTCTTCTCAAAGTTGTTCATGTGTGTGCTGGACAGGATGCTTATGAGGAGCTGGTGATGACGGTCGGCTCTCGACGGAGTGGGCTGAACCAGAATATGGCGCTGAAGAATCAGTATGAACGAGTTCTGCAGGATCTAATTGATCTGGTGGACACGGCCCAGGATAAGATGAACGCTGACCAGAAGATGATTGCCAGCTCAGTAGAGGATGTGCACAACCTTCTAGACAAACACAAGGTACACCAAACTCTAAAAATACATCTTGTGTTTATTTAGAAGATTTGTGTGCATCCCTCTTATGCTGATATGTCCCCAAATATTTCATTTTCAGGAATTTTTCCAAGGTTTAGAGTGGCACATGGTTCTCACCGAGACGTTCTACAAAAAAATCAGTGCCTTTGTTTTGCCACGTGAACGTCAGACTCTGGAGGAGACACTAGCGCGCGCTCAGGATGTGCTTAAGCAAGCGCACAAAAAAGGAGTTGAGCTGGAATGCATCTCAGAGGTAACATGATTTTTGTTGTTTTACACTATATTGCCAAAAGTATTGGGACACCTCTTCTAATGAACATGTTTCAGTACTTTAGTAATTTTCATGAGTACTAATCTTAATGTTAAGCATATAATGATATTTTAGGGAATTGTGTCCTAATTTTATAGTAAAAGTTTGGACAGGACCCTTTTTTATTCTAGCATGACAATGCCTCTGTGGTGTTTGGTCTGATTTTTTGAGAGGTCTGCATTTAAAATCACACCAGAGGTGTTCAGCTGGGATTAGGACTTGGCTTTATGCAGACCAGTCAAGTTCTTCCACACTGACTGAATCAAACCTTTCTCTATGAACCTTGCCTTATACACAGAGGCATTGTCATTGTCAAAAAATATTTTGTCTCCACAAAAATAAGCAACACAACTGTTTTGTTTCTTTAGCAGCAAATCAGCATATTAGAATGATTTCTGAAAGGGCGTGTGACGCTGAAAGCTGGAGTAATGATGCTGAAAATTCAGCTTTGCAAATATTTTTTTGTTTTTGTTGCATTTTTGATCAAATAATATTCCATTAGTATTAAACTGTTTCTTATATACTCACATATGTATTTGTATGTTTTTGTGCCTCTATCAGACGTGGAGTCATCTGGTTTCAGACTATCAGACCCTGTTCCGATTGCTAGAGGCTGTAGAGGGCAGTCTGCCGACTCTCGGTCTGGTGGAGGAGACGGAGGAAAGACTGAATGAAAGAATAGAGCTCTATCAAGTACGTAATGAAAAAAATGAATCTGGTTAGATAATCTGGAGTAACTATACATTATCTGAACACACATCCAACTTGACCTTCCTTAATCGTCACCTTAGGCCCTCAAAGCCAGTCTGACGGAGCACCAACACAAGCTGCATCAGGTGCTGGAGGAAGGGAAGCATCTTCTGTCATTTGTGAGCTGCTCCAGCCTGGAGAACCAGCTCACTCTTTTGGGAGAGCACTGGCTCAACAACTCCACCAAGATCAACAAAGAGCTACAGAACCTGGAATCCATCCTGAAACACTCAACCAAGTCAGGAGCTAATGTTTTTAGACTGATGCATTGTTTTTTTCATTTTATTTCACAATCTTCATGATGAGATGTGCTTGATTATTACAGGTATAAGCATGAGTCTGGGGAACTGAGTCGCTGGCTGCAGGAAGCTCTGGAACGCTTGGAGTTCTGGAACACACAGTTTGTTGCTGGTCCTCAGGAACTGGAAACTGTTAAAGACCAACTATCGGCTTTTCTGGTTAGTCAGACTGGTTCGGTGTTAAGAAATCACAAGCATGGGGTGTTTGGAATGTTGGAACGTTTGGTCAACCAGTTTCAGTGGAAAACTATACTAGTCCAAGCTTTGCTAGTGAACAGAATGCGAATGATGTTTCACCTTTTTATTTTATTTTATTTTATTTTATCCAATTTTATTTTATTCAATTTTATTTTATTCAATATTTATTTTATTTTATTTTATTTTATCCAAATTGCTTGTAGAGTCTCAAGAATGCTGGAGCCTACTTTACTTTACTTTACTTTACTTTACTCTACATCATATCATCCATTTATTCATTCATTCTCCAAACTGCTGGTCTCATGTAGGGTGGGGATGCTGGAGCCTATCCTATTGTCTTGGACCATATTGATTTTGTTTATTTATTTATTTTTTTACATGTTTTAATTGTTTTATTTAGTTTTTTTAATAATATATAATTATAATATAATAATTCATATTCACAGTTGGTTTTTGCCAATGAAAATAGTTTCAAAAGAAGCTTTAATTAATAATTATAATTACTAATATCTTTTATTTATATCTTTGTGCGTCCATAAGGAAGTACAGGTTGTTTCATACATCGTCTTGTCTTCTGTACAGGAGTTCAGTAAGGAGGTGGAGACCCGTTCAAGTCTGAAGGCCTCTGTGCTGAATGAGGGAAACCAGCTGCTCAGACTCAAGAAGATGGACACCGCGTCTTTGAGGTCTGAACTCACCCGTTTGGACTCTCAGTGGTCTGATTTGCTTGCCCGCATTCCTGTAGTTCAAGAGAAACTCCACCAGGTACTGACCAGCACTTTTCCGCTCTTTAAACAGGCTAATCTGCTCCAACAACTATGGTTTAATTTCTGGGGTTGTTAGTTCCTTCGTCTTTTGAAGATAATTTTTTTTGTTGTTTTAGTCTCAGATGGATAAGCTGGCGTCACGTCACGCTATCGCTGAGCTTGTGAACTGGATTTCATTGATGGAGAGATTGATAGAAGAGGATGAGGAGAATCTCAAAGGGGCTGTTGGGTCAAAGGTCATCCAAGAGTACCTCCAGCGATACAAGGTGACATCATTTACCTTTTATACGCCTTTTAGAGTCTACAAAAGGTCTATTGTATTTAAGTGGACATTTCTTTTCCTAAGGAATCTATTGGCTTGACTGGATATTAGAAGTCTATCAGAAGTCTAGTTACACAAGACATGGATTTTTGTGTGTAATTGCTGTTTTCTCCTTGTTGTTGTCCTCTACTTTCTGTAGGGCTTCAGAGTGGATGTGAACTGCAAACAGCTGACTGTGGACTTTGTGAATCAGTCAGTGCTCCAGATGAGCGGTGCAGACGTGGAGAGCAAACGCAGCGATAAAACAGATTTTGCAGAGAAACTTGGTGCCATGAACTGCCGCTGGCAAATACTGCAGACACGTATCACAGAGAGGGTGAGACCTCAGTTGCAGCTCATATATACTATATACACTTTGCAAACTATAGTCAGACTTTTAGTAGCTAATTTCATTCTGAGCTGTTCTATAAATAGTGTTATTAAATTAGTGCTACTGTTTAGTGTGTGACTGCTAAATTGTAGGGATGTAACGATATCAAAATCTCACAATGCGGTGATATCTCGATATGAAGTCCACAATAAGGTATTTAAGGTGTTAAGGTGATAAGGTGTTTATTGAAAACACCGGATCACAGGCTGATCGCATGAACAAAGTGTGCGCTTCAGTTTGAAATGCAGCAAAAACAGACTTGATGAAGGTTTTAGTTTGTTTAAACAACTTTTATGTTAGAATAAGACATTTAAATATATTTTAAAAACAACCTTTTTTTCCCAGAAGACCTATCGTTTCATATTGTGACCACAATGATATCGAGAGATATCACGATACCACAAAATCGATAATACCATTACCATAAGTGTATAAGTTGTATAGTTCTGTTAAATGTTCATTTTTGTTGTTTCAGGTGCAATATCTGGAATGCCTGTTGGAATCCTGGGTTGAATATGAGGGTAAAGTTCAGACTCTTCAGACATGGCTGAACGTTCAGGAAGACAGGCTCAAGAGAAAACACAGGATTGAGAACTTATCCTCTGTGCAGAATGCATTGAAAGACTGCCAGGTTTGACTGTTTGACCAAACACACATTCTTATTTTGTTCAGCATGATCTCCATGACTATAGATACAGATTTTCTGTTTTCTGTCTTTTGACATGTAACTTTAGGAGATAGAGGAGATGGTGAAGGAGAAGGAGAGGGAGCTGGAGAGAGTGGAGGAACAGGCTTGTGCTCTTGTCCAAAATAAGACCGACGAGGCCTGTGCTGTTGTCATGGAGTCTCTGCAAACCTTGAACAACACATGGGCCAATCTGGACCATTTGGTATTTGCTGTTTTTATTAGACCATAATACAAGAATTTATATATGGTTCTAGTGTTTGTATGTGGGTTTCTGCATGTAAATGTCTTTGTATTGCTATGTCTTAGATCGGACAACTCAAGATCAGCCTGAAGTCTGTCCAGGACAAGTGGAGTCAATACAAACAAGCATCTGAAGAGATCAACGGCTACCTGACGGAGGGACGCTACTCTGTGTCCCGCTACCGTCTCCTCACAGGATCTCTGGAAGCTTCACGGCTACAGGTTGAGAGTCTACAGGTAAAGAAAGTTCCAGTGCATCTGCAAATTGTGGATCTGAAGTGGAAAACGGTCTCATATTCTTTCCTCTGACATCTGTAGAACCTGCAGGAGGAGCTTGAGAAACAAGAGAGCAGTCTGAGGAAGTTCGGATCAGTAACACACCAGCTTCTGGAGGAGTGCCACCCGTCTGTGTCTGACACACTCAATAACACGCTCAAAGACATTAATGCCAGGTGCATTTTTCATTATTTTCTATCAATTGTCAATTATATATATATATATGTGTGTGTGTGTGTATATATGTGTATATATATATATACACACACACACACACACACACACACACACACACACTGCTGTTCAAAAGTTTGGGATAAGCAAGATTTTTTTGTAACTTTTAAAGAAGTTTCTTATGCTCATCAAGGCTGTATTTATTTGTTCAAAAATTCAGAAAAAAATGAATTAATGAATGAATCAATGTATGAATATATTTTAAAATGGAATTTATTCCTTTGATCAAAGTTTCATTTTTAGCATGGTTACTCCAGTCTTCAGTGTCACATGATCCTTCAGAAATCATTCTAATATGCGGATTAATTATCAATGTTGAAAACGTTTGTGCTGCTTAATATTTTATTGGAACCTGTGATACTTTTTTCAGGATTCTTTAATAAATAAAAATGTAAAAATAAAATAAGCATTTATTTAAAAGAGAAATCTTTTGTAACTACTATTTAAAAGTTTGTGGTCAGTAAATTATTATAATTTCTTTACAAAAAATTATATATATATATATATATATATATAAAATATTACTTTTACTCACAAGGATGTGCTAAATTTATATAAAAAAGTGATAGCAATGACTTTTGTTGTTAGAAAATGTTTCTATTTTGAATAAATGTTGTTCTTCTTAACTTTTTAGTCATACAGAATCCTGAAAAAATATCACAGGTTCTAAAAAAATATTAAGAAGCACAGCTGTTTCCAACATTGATAATAAATCAACATATTAGAATGATTTTTGAGGGATCATGTGACACTGAAGAGCTCTGAGTTACGGCTGATAACAATTCAGCTTTGCATCACAGGAAAAAATTATATTTTAAAATATGTGACCCTGGACCACAAAACCAGTCTTAAGTCGCTGGGAAATATTTCTAGCAATAGCCAAAAATACATGGTATGGGTCAAAATTATCAAAAAAATTTTTTTGCCAAAAATCATTAGGATATTAAGCAAAGATCATGTTCCATTAAGATATTTTGTAAATTTCGTACTGTAAATGTATAAAAACTTAATTTTTGATACGTAATATGCATTGCTAAGAACTTCATTTGGACAACTTTAAAGGCAATTTTCTCAGTATTTTTATTTTTTTACATCCTCAGATTGCAGATTTCAAATAGTTGTATCTCAGCCAAATATTGTCCGATCTCAACAAACCATACATCTATTGAAAGCTTATTTATTCAACTTTCAGAATATAAATAAACCTCATTTTTGAAAAATTTACACTTAAGACTGGTTTCGTCGTCCGGGGTCACATATATTAAAATAGAAAAACAGTAATAAAAACAGTAATAATATTTCACAATATTACTTGAACAGCGGTGTATATAATTGGATATAGTTCTAACTTAAAGGATTACTCCACTTTCAGAATAAAAATTTCCTGATAATTTACTCACCCCCATGTCATCGAAGATATTTATGTCTTTCTTTCGCAAAGAAATTTAGTTTTTTTGAGGAAAACATTCCAGGATTTTTCTCCATATAGTGGACTTCAATGGTGCTCAACGGATTGAAGGTTAAAAAGTTTCAGTGCAGCTTCAAAGGCCTCTACACGATCCCAGTCGAGGAATAAGGGTCTTATCAAGCGAAACAATCATTTTCTTAAAAAAAAATAATGTTTATACACTTTTTAACCACAAATGCTAGTTTTGTGTAACTCTCATGCGTACTCTGTACACTTCGGTTCAAGACTGTTAGGGTATGTCGAAAAACGTCCATCTCATTGTCCTCCAACTTCAAAATCATCCTACATCGCTGTTTTACTTTTTTTTGTAAAGTGTGTTTGACCCTCCTTGCACATTTACTTTGTAAACACTGGGTCTGTGCTTCTGCAGCGAAGTAGGAGAAAATGAGATGCAAGTGTTTCGACATACCCTAACTGTTTTAAACTGGAGAGTAATTTTTAGAAAATAATCATTTCACTAGATAATGCCCTTATTCCTCGGCTGGGATCATGTAGAGCCCTTTGAAGCTGCAATGAAACTGCATTTTTAACCTTCAATCTGCTGACATCATTAAAGTCCAATATATGGAGAAAAATCCTGTAATGTATTCCTCAAAAAACTTAATTTCTTTGCAACTGAAGAAAGATAGACATGAACATCTTAGATGACATGGGAGCGAGTAAATTTTCACTGCAATGAAAAACACAAATGAATCTAAAGGTAAATTAGTTTGCAAATGCAAAGTAATTTTGGCTTAAGTTTTTTTGTGAGTGAGGTTGATGTAATGAAAGTGTGTGTGTTTTTTATGGTATTAAGGTGGAACAGTCTGCAGGAGGAGATTGTGGAGCGTCTGAAGAGCAGTAAAGCTCTCCTGCAGCTGTGGCAGAGCTATAAGGATCTTTATGGACAGAGCGACTCCAGCGTCCAGACACTAGAGGAGAGAGCAAACCAGATGCTGAAGACAGCCAGCCATAAAGACATCACAGAGGAGGAAGTGTCCACTTGGATTCAAGACTGTGCTGTGAGTGCAATGTGTTATTTTCTTCTTGGCTCTGTTTGCTTTAACAAGGCAACATTGCAAAGCATGCCAAACTGTGTTTATGCAAGTCACATGTAAGTTAAATGTTCCCTCAGGAGCTGCTGCGCTCTCAGGCTCCCATCCAGGCATCTCTGCAGGTTTTATTGGAGCTGGGAGAGCAGCTCAAACAGCAGGTGGACACATCAGCTGCGGCCTCCATTCAGTCTGACCACCTGTCTCTCACCCAACGCCTCAGTGCCATAGAGCAGAGCCTGAGCCGACAGCAGGTGGCGCTGCAGGTGCGTGAAAAAGTTAATTCAGTGTTGTATGAGAGTGTTTTAGTATTTGGTACTGAGGGGTTTTTTCTCTCCAGGCTGGAGTTCGGGACTATGAGACATTTAACGAGCAGCTGGACTCTCTGTCCCGCTGGATTGTGGAAGCTGAGGAGGTTCTGAAAGGTCAGGATCCCAACGGTTCCTCTGACCAGTCACTGATACAGGACCGCATGGAAGAACTGAAGGTATACAAGATGGTCTAGATGAATTATGCTGAGATGCCTGGAATATGCAAAGATTAGATCAGTGTTAAGAAAAATAAAGTAAATACACAAATTAGAAATGTTGGCTTAGCAGCTAACTGAAATGAAATAAGTTTAAGCTGAAATATAAAAATTACTAAAACTAAAACTGAAATAAAACAAATTAAAAATGAATTAAAATCATTAAAGCACATAAAATTACTAAAAATTAAAATCTGAAAATGTAAAAAAAGAGAAAAAGCTAATTCAGAATATTAATAAATACTATAGTAGAATATAAATAGTACTGAAATAACTTTGAAATAAAAATGAATAATTCAATTAAAAATGAAATAAAATCATTACTCACAAAACTAAATTACTAAAAAGTAAACTAAAATTAAACTATAAAAATAAAAGCTAATTTAAAATAATAATAAATACTATAGCAGTATATAAATAATATGGAAAAACCCTGAAATAAAGCTGAAATAAAAGATAATACTTCATTTAAAAATTAAATATAATCAAACATAACACACTTACTAAAAATTAAACTAAAATTAAAATCTAAAAATAAAAGCTAATTCAAAATATTAATAAATACTATTATAGTATATAAATAATACTGAAATAACCTTGAAATAAAAATGAATAGTTCAATTAAAAATTAAATAAATTCATTAACTCACATAACAAAATTATTACAAATTAAACGAAAATTAAAATAGAAAAATAAATGCTAATTCAAAATATTAATAAATACTATGATAGTATATAAATAATACTGAAATAACCTTGAAATAAAGCTGAAATAAAAATTAAATATATAATATAATGAAATTACAAAAAATTAAAATAGAAAAATAAAAGCCAATTCAAATGATTAATAACAAACACTATGGTAGTATATAAATAATACAGAAATAACCTTGAAATAAAGCTTAAATAAAAATAATGTACATATATTTTTCATCACTATATAATTCAAATACAGTTAAAATAACAGAAAATCTGAAAAACGAAAATGTCCCATCACTTAAAATGACCTGACCAATATATTAACTGACCACCAATGTTCTTGTAACAGTGTTTCTGTTTTATTGTGCAGAAACAAATGCTGAAGTTCAGCAGTATGGCTCCTGATCTGGAGAGGCTGAATGAACTGGGTTACAGACTCCCTCTCAACGACTCAGAGATCAAACGCATGCAGAACCTCAACAGAAGCTGGTCCACCACCTCAGCACAGACCACTGAGAGATTCAGGTTTGCTCCAGCTCCTAATAAAGAAGCATTCTATCATTACTGAATACTTCCTCCCTTGTCAAAACTCTTTCCTAAAGTCTTTATGGAAATCTACAATACTAGAATAGAGATTGTCGAGTGCCTGTTTACCATCTAAAGGATGTCAAAATTCTCTTCTCAGCAAACTTCAGGCCCTGCTACTACAGCAGCAGACATTTCTGGAGAAGTGCGAGACGTGGATGGAGTTCCTGGTGCAGACGGAGGAGAAACTGGCCGTGGAGATTTCCGGAAACTTCCAAAGCCTGATGGAGCAGCAGAGAGCTCATGAGGTCAGGCATACAGTACAAAAGCAAATTAGGAGTTGCAAACCTTGCCTAGATACTAATGAATGAGCAATGTTACAGCTGTTTCAGGCAGAGATGTTCAGCAGACAGCAGATCCTTCATTCCATCGTCAGCGACGGACAACGCATGCTGGAGCAGGGACAGGTGGATGACAGGTGAGCAACATCATCATTATCATCAGCTATATGGGCCATTCTGCAAAATTGTTTCAAAGTCAGAGTTGGAAACATCTGGAAAAAATAATCTTTTTCCAAAAAAATTGTAAATTGTATAATATCCAAGGAAAATTGTATAATATACCATTTATAGTAATTGTGCAGTAATAATAATTGAATTAGAAATTACTAGAAATGTTTCAATTTTATGGGATTGACCTATTAGGATTTTGCTTACATCTACATTGTAAAAATATACATTTTTGCTATTTTTTGTAGAGGTAAATCAATAACTATTACATTTACACTATTTCAAGTATAATTTGTTGAGATTTATCGTATTTTGAATCCAGATTTTCGTTTTAAAAGGCAAAAAGGTGATCATACTGATTTCAAAGTTAAGGATTCATTAGTTTGAATATACATTGCACCGAAAACTCTCATAACATCTTAGTTGATAATTCAGTATACTTTATTTTTGACAAAACATCCCATGTTTCGGTAGTGACAGCACATTTTCTGTACTGACAGTAATGCTTTGGTTGCGACCACATCACATTACAGAATTTTAACTTACAAACTAAAACACTACTAAAACATACTAAAATACAAAAACTTTGTACTAAAATTTTGTTTATTTCGTCGGCGCCGATAGCCTTGTGGGCAGTGCGCCGACATACAGCGCCGTTGCGCAACGGGCGTCCCGAGTTCGATTCCCGGCTCGAGGACCTTTCCTGACCCTATCCCCTTCTCTCTCTCCACTTCGCTTCCTGTCCTTCCTGATCTGTCCTATAATAATAAAAAAAAAAAAAAAAAAAGCCAAAAATAAAATTTTGTTTATTTCCCCCAAATAAAGGATTATGTGTTCCCTTTTGTCACTACCGAAACAATGATGACATGTTTCAGTTGTGACTGTTTAAATTTTATGGGATAACACCCAAAAAACAAAGATGTCACTACCAAAACGCCACCAAATGTTTCGGTAGTGACAATTCTATATACTTTTGAACCTTGCTCAAAGATGCTAATCAGCACATAGTTAACTAGCACAGTTCTGAACAGTGGTACACACATAAAAACTACATTTTATGGAATAACGTCCAAAGAAGTGTGCTTAATTGTAGAAAAAGTGTTTGGTAGTGACGTTCTTTAAAGTTACACACAGATTTTCAAGAATTTTGAATACATTTACCTCAAAATGATGAGACCTATCTACTCACACCTTGTAGCTATGAGAGAGTGGGACACAGGAATATTTCCTGATCATAAATTTAGGGGTGTAGTTCAAATCAGTCTCAGATACACTGCAATTCATTTTTGCTAAGAACAAGAAAAATAAGCTGCCAATGGGCAACGCAGAGCAAAAATCTTTCAAACAGAAAACAAGATTATTTAGCTTGTTTCAAGCAAAAACACACTTAAGTTTGACTTGTTTTTTCTGAATACAAGACAGTAATTTTTACTTGTTTAGAAAATCCTTCTTGACTCAAGAATTTTTAGATATTTTGGCTGGAAACAAGACAAAAAATCTAAGTGCGAAAAGCATTTTTATTTTTATTATTTGCAGTGTAATTGACTAAAACAAACACTGTTTCGGTAGTGACATGAAAAATGTGTTTTTTTTTTTTACTTCACTTTTTAAAAGATTTAAAAACGTACTTTTAAAACATCAATGGAAAAAAACATTATTTCAATATAATTTTTAATAAGTTGAAACTGAAAGTACCCAATAACTGATGATTTTATATATATTAAGCTTATTGATATTTAAAATAGTATTGTGGGTTTCAGTAGATAATAGAAGGATCTTAGTAAACATTTAAGATTTGAATACTTAAATGTTTTGAAATGTATTTTTTGGTTGTAGGACAACTGTAGAATGTCCCATATACACATGCATATGCAAGATATCAGCATTCAAAATACATGAACAGACTGAATGCTTACAGTATATTTGAAACTGACCTTGTTTCCAGAGATGAGTTCAAGCTGAAGCTGGCTCTGCTCAGTAACCAATGGCAGGGAGTGGTGAGACGGGCGCAGCAGCGCAGGGGCATCATAGACAGTCTCCTGCGGCAGTGGCAGCGCTACAGGGAGATGGTGGAGAAGCTTCGCAAGTGGTTGGTGGAAGCGTCCCATCAGGCCAAGACCCTGCAGGCGGGCACACATGTGCCACTGCAACAGGCACGAGCCATGCTGGATGCAGTTCAGGTAAGTATCCTTTGATCTAAATATGCTTTTGTGCTAGCTGTTAGCGCCCCCTGCTGATACTGTGATTGATTCTGCAGCTAAGGGAGAAGGTTCTGCTGAGGCAACAGGGCAGTTACATCCTGACGGTGGAGGCAGGGAGACAGCTGCTTCTGTCTGCTGATACACGGGCCGAAGCTGCTCTACAAGAGGAGCTGCTTGACATACAAGAGCGCTGGAGACATGCCAATATACGCCTGGAGGAGCAAAAGAAAGAGCTGGCCGTTCTGCTCAGGGTAGAGTTCTTTGTCACAGCGCCACCTGTTTACTTCAGTTGGTGTCTTTGTTACGACATGTCTGAATCAGTTTAGTGATTCTTTTTCATTTAAAAATTCTATCCAACCATGAGAAACCTCAAAATATCAAGAAATATTTTGAATTGTAATTAAAAATTTAATTGAGAATTCAAATTATTCCAATCGTGAAAATGTATGAAATCTTAAAAAAAAGTCATATTTAATTATAAAGAGGAAAAAAAATGCTATTTGCTAAAAAAAATGCTAACTAAATATACATATAAATATATAGATATAAATATTCATATGATTTTTATCATTTTAGTTATTTTATGTGCTTTTGATTTTTTTTTTTTTTTTACATTTATATTTAGCTTTTTATTTTAGTTTTAATTTTAAGTTGAGTAATTTTAGTATTTCAACTTATTTTATTTCACTTAGTTGCCAAAATAAAATAAAAACGTAAACTAAAATTCGAAATGTTATTTAATTTCATTTTTTCATAATTCTCTTGTTTTTAAAATGACACATAATATAACAATTTATATAATAAAAGATTTTAGTATTGTGCTATTTTAGTGAAATGGAGTTACTATTAGTTTTTACAATTAATTATTTTATATTTTTAGATTTCCTGTTTTTATTGTAAATGCTGTTAGTTTTAATAATTTAATTTTGTAATTGTTTGCAATTTTGTAATTCAGTTTTGTGTTTTTGTCATATTTATTAGCTTTTAATAAATATTTTTTGTCATATCTTTGAATTTTCAATTTCAGTTTTAGCTGTAGTCATTTTTAGTACATCAAGAAACTAAATGGAAGTGAGAAATGCTGTCTTGGCAACTATAAAAATATTAAATGATTATAAAAAAGGATATAAATGTTCATTTCAGAAATGCTATTAATAAAAATGTAAATTGAAATATTAGGTAATACTATCAGGGTTATTATAGTTAACTAAAACTAAAAACATAAAAAACATTTGGTAACTGAAATAAAATGTTAAAAAAAAAATAAGCTCATTTTATTTCATTTAGTTTAGTTTAAAACTGAAATAAAATCAATAAAAACTTTACAGACATATACTAATAAAAATGTCAAAAAACAACAAAATTACAAAAAGAAAAATAGCATATCATATACAGTTTAAATAAATAAATATGTTTATTTTTTATATTTATTTCACTACTATTTACACTACTGTTATTATAGTTTTCCTTTATTATAAAGGTAATTGTAGTGTTTAAGTCAAATGAATAGTTTTTTTAGTAGTTCCATTTCATTCCATTTTTAATTTTGCTCTCAAACGAACATGAGTTTGTCTACATCACTACACGAGTTTAAAGGGTGTTTTTAACAAATAATAGAGCAGTGCGTGATACAGGTAATCGTTCAGAATGTGTTATATATACTCAGAAACCACTTTGACTCATTTCAAACTGTAGGATTGGGAAAGATGTGAAAAAGGTATCGGAGGATCTCTGGAAAAACTGAGAGCGTTTAAACGCCAGCTTTCCCAGCCGCTCCCAGATCGCCATGAGGAGCTGCAGTCTGAACAAATGCGCTGCAAGGTATGCAAATTTCAGATTTACTATAAAGAACTGAACAATGATGAAATGATAAAAAATTAAAACCAATGATTGCATTTCCTACAGGATCTGGAGAGCATGTTTGATGGCTGGAAAGAAGATTTGACCCATCTGACAGTCTTAAGAGAGTCTCTATCCAGCTACATCAGTCCTGAAGATCTGCGCGTGCTGCAGGAACGCATTGAACTCCTGCACCGCCAGTGGGAGGAAATCTGTCACCAGGTACGTAAAAAACATGTGGCCATTAGATGGTGCTGTTTTACTACATATGCATGCATTTTTTTGGCGCAAACACTTTCAGAACCTTCCTAGACATCATAGGCACATTCAAACAAATGCTATCTGGGCTCCATAGGATGCTCAAGTATGTTTTGCGGAATATATTACAGTGTGTTTTTTGCTAGTGGAGAGAAATGCAAAGCACAAGTTTTTAGCTCAAAGTGAAACTTGAATGCAAAACATGAAGGTTTTTTATGCACCCTCTGACTTTGTGGCATCCGGTGCGTGAGCTGAGACACCACAGGATGTGAGAGTACATTTGATAATTCAGTAGAAAGATTTAACCGTAGGTACAGGCTGCCAGAAACGCTTCACTCATGCTGTATTTTTATTGATGCTCTGGTAAGCATACTACTTGGGCTTTCTTTGGCTTTTCTTCAAAGCAGTTTTGGGCATGTGCAACAGTGTGTTTATTTGCACTTTAATGTTGCACATTATAAAGATACAGAGAGACGTTGTGGCTAGATATTTAATTTAATCTGCTTACATTTAGTTCAGATGCTCAACCATATTTGCGAATACTAAAGCCTTATGTTTGTGCGTATTTGTCTGTGCAGTTGTGTCTGCGCAGGCAGCAGGTGAGCGAGAAGCTGAATGAATGGGCCATCTTCAATGATAAATATAAGGAGCTGTGTGAATGGCTGACACAAATGGAAAGCAAAGTATCCCAGAATGGAGACATCAGCATCGAAGAGATGATTGAGAAACTACGAAAGGTGACGATCAAATCTTTGGCATTAATATATAAAGAGTTCAGATGCAAAAGCCTCTAAATCCATTTGACGTCTTTCTTTAAAAAAATGTATTTTTATCAGTTTCTACCTAAGTACCGGTACTTCTGATTGGGCTGAGACTGGGATTTTAGTGAGTTTGAAGTAAAAGTATTTGATGGACGTATAATATGTGTTGAGAGCATTCTGCTCAGTATCATTATCTCATTTTTGACTGAGATGGCTTTTAGGGGCTTTTGCATCTGAACTCTTGATATATAGTGTTGCTCAACAATAAGCTGTAAGTGTCTTAAAATATCATTAGCGTCAACTGTAGCTCATTTGGTGGAAACTGTGGTTACCATAATAATCGCTTTTTTGTAAGAGGTGTTTGTAGCAACACACTGTTAAACACTATTCAAAAGCAACTTGTTTGACTATTCAAAAGTCTTTGTTTTTCTCTCTCAGGACTATCAGGAGGAGGTGTCAGTTGTTCAGGAGAACAAACATGAGCTCCAGCAGCTGGGTGAACGTTTAGCTCGGGCCAGTCATGAGAGCAAAGCTTCTGACATAGAATACAAACTCAGTAAAGTCAACGAACGCTGGCAGCATCTGCTTGACCTAATTGGGGCCAGGTACTCTAACACTCACTGCATTGTGGTTGGCATTACCAGCGCAATTTACACAATATTTACTCAAAATATATTTAATATGATTGAGGTTTAAATCAGCATTGTGTTGAAATTTAATTTTTCTGTTTTTTTATATAGTTCATTTTTACTTTGTTTTAGTAATTCTAGTTCTTCAACTTAGTTTATTTCACTTAGTTGGCAAAACATTTCGAATTTAAGTTTGTTTTTATTTTAAAATGTAATTAATTATTATAATTTTTTTTTTTTCATCCATTTTCCTGTTTTTAAAATGATGCAATAGAATAGTATAAAACTGTGGTATGTTAGTATCATGGAGTTACTATTTTTTTTTCATGTAGTTTTTTTTTTTTCAGTTATTTAGTTTTTATATATTTTTTATATATATATATATATATATATATATATATATATATATATATATTTTTTTTTTTTTTTTTTTTTTTTTTGACTTAGACTTAGACTTATTTTTATTTCACTTATTTGCCAAAACAACATTTCTAATTTTTTTAAATAGATAAATATAATAATTTATATGAAAAGATTTTAGCATAAAACGATGTTACTTTAGTGTCATAGAGTTACAATTATAGTTCTGTTTAAATAATTTTTATTTCCTGTTTTTATTTTTAAATTTGGTTAGTGTTAATAATTTAATTTTGTTTTTGTTGTTTTTTTTGCAAAGTTTTACATTTATTTTTATGTTTTTTATTTAAATGTTAGTTTTAGCCATTTTGTTATGTGCTCTAGTCATTTTTATTAGTTTTTTATATTTATATTTAGCTGTGGTTAATTTTTATTTCAGTTTTAGTTTTAGTAATTTTAGTAATTCAACTTACACTTTTTTTTTTTTTATTTCACTTAGTTGCCAAAACAGCATTATGTTTTTAAGTTAAAAAAAACTTTTTGCTTTTTTAATAATTCTTAATAATTTAATAATGTATATTAAACATTGTAGTATAAATGGTCATGGAATTACTATTATAGTTTTTTTCCTATTATCATTTAAACTGGGATAGTTTAAAAAAAAAATGTGTTTCCTATTTATTATTATCATAATTTCTGTTTTAGCTGTAGTAATTTTAGTACATCAAGTTGCTGAATGGAAGTGATAAATGCTGCCTTGGCAACTAGTTGAGATAAAATAAGCTTAAAATTGGTTTAGATTTAATTTCAGTTCATGTTTTCTTTATTTCAAGTAATAAAAATGTTTTAATGTTTTTAGTTTCAGGTAACTATAATAACCCTGATATAAAATAGTATACTGTGTATAACCATAGACACGCAAAAAGATGAAAAAGAAAACAATTTCTGTGTTTATTCAGGGTGAAGAAGCTGCGGGAGACTTTAGTGGCCGTTCAGCAGTTGGATAAGAACATGAACAGTCTGCGCACTTGGCTCGCCCACATTGAGACCGAACTGTCCCGTCCAATTGTCTATGAAACCTGCGACTACCAGGAGATTCAGAGGAAACTGGATCTACAGCAGGTATAAACACACACACACTGCATTCAAAAACAAACCAGTTTTGTTTGTTTGCTTTAGATTTGATTTTTGTGCTCTATTCAGGAGCTGCAGAGAGACATTGAGAAGCACAGCACAGGTGTTGCATCTGTGCTGAACCTATGTGAGGTTTTGCTTCATGACTGTGACGCGTGTGCTACGGACGCTGAGTGTGACTCCATCCAGCAGGCCACACGCAGCCTGGATCGCCGCTGGAGGAGCATCTGTGCCATGTCCATGGAGAGGAGACTCAAGTATGACCCACGAACCATACTATTACTATATAATACCTATTTTTTTGTGTGGTCAGTAACCAGATATTTTGCTTTTTTCGTGTTAAATGTGTTTCTTGTAATATACAGCAGTCAATATTTGAAGTTGATCAAAAAAGTCGTCCTAAGACAAGAAACGGGTATTGTTTTGGTGAAAGGTTTTGATCCACTTCAAATTTTGACTACTATAGTTAATATTAGATATTAACCTGAAAAATAGCTTTCTTAATGTTAGTGTTATTTTAGTATTTATTAATATTAAATATTATTAATATTTAATAGTAATAATAGTAATATTATTAATATTAAAAAAATACCTTTTATTTTTATAGTTTAATTTTTTATGTCATTTTAGTTTTGAGTTTTAGTGATTTTGCTATGTGCTTTTGTCATTTTATTCCTTTTTTTATATTTGTATTTATATTTAGCATTGATTTATTTTTATTTCAGTTTTTTTTTAATTAATTTAATAATTTAATTTAAAACGTATTACAACAAAATTCTTGTATTTCAGTTAGTTGCCTAGTAATATTTTTTTATAATCTTTTTCAGCTTTGTTACAGCTTTATTCTAATTAATGAAAATTATTTTTAATAGTTTTAGTTATACTTTTAGTTTATGATAACACATACTCAAATATATTTAAATATATAAATATATTAAAGACTTTTTTAGTTTATTAGTTTATTTTTATTTTAGTTTATTTAAATGACAAATTAATTTATTTAATCTTTTTCAGCTTTATTGCAGCTTTATTTCAATTAATGACTTTCTTAGTTTAATAGTTTCTTTTTTAATGATTTTATACAATAATTGTGCTGAATGTCAAATGCAAACCTAAATTTTGCACATTTTAATATTTATTTCTTTTTATTTAATCTATTTCAGCTTTATTTCAATTAGTTTTTTTTTAGTTTTATGGTTTCTTCTTTAATAATTTTATACAATAATTGTGCTGAATGACAAATGTAAACCTAAATTTTGCAAATGTTTATATTTATTTTATTTTTTATTTTTTCATCTAATTTAGCTGCATTTATTTCAATTAAAAAAATTTTGTAGTTCATTGCTTTATTTTTTAAAATACTTTTATACAATAATTGTGCTGCATGACAAATATAAACCAAAATTTTGCACATTTTTATATTTATTTAATTTTTTAATTTCATCTATTTTAGCTGCATTGCAGCTTTATTTCAATTAATGACATTTTTCAGTTTTATTGCTTTATTTTTTTAAGAATTGTATGCAATAATTGTGCTTAATGACAAATGTAAACCTAAATTTTGCTCATTTGAAAGGATCGAGGAAACGTGGCGTCTCTGGCAGAAGTTTCTCGATGACTACACGCGTTTTGAGGAGTGGCTCATGATGTCGGAGAAGACAGCCGCGCTGCCAAACTCTTCAGGTGTCCTTTACACAGTTGCCAAAGAGGAGCTCAAGAAATTTGAGGTGAGATTTATTCAGATTGAATGAATGTAGTAATTTATGATAATTTTTGATAATAACTCTCTGTGCCTTTACAGACGTTCCAGCGACAGGTGCATGAAAGTTTAACGCAGCTGGAGCTGATCAATAAACAGTACCAGCGATTGGCACGGGAGAATCGCACTGACGCTTCCTGTAGCCTGCGAGAAATGGCCCACAACGCCAACCAGCGCTGGGATAATCTACAGAGACGAGTTTCATCCGTCCTACGCAGGCTAAAGGTACACGTCTGTTTGATTAGTTTTAAATGATTTTAATGGTATTATTATTCTTAGATAAATCCAAGTAGACTTTTACATTTTTTACTTTTAGCTTTTACAAATCTGATTCTTAAAGCAGTTTTTATATCCATCACAGCACTTTATAACTCAGAGGGAGGAGTTTGAGACGGCACGAGACTGTATCCTTGTCTGGCTGACGGAGATGGACCTGCAATTAACCAACATTGAGCATTTCTCAGAGTGTGACATCCAGGCCAAAATCAAACAGCTGAGGGTACAATTCTAGACTTTATTACTTAATTTGTGTTATCTTCATATCTTCTTTGTCATTCTCTGATGGAGTTTTTTCCTGCATCCAGGCATTCCAGCAGGAGATTACTCTGAACACAGGCAAGATCGACCACATATTCCAGCAGGGTGAAGCTCTTCTGGAAAAGAGTGAGCCGATAGATGCTGCTGTGATCGAGGAAGAGCTTGAGGAACTGCAGCGTTACTGCCAGGAAGTGTTTGGACGCGTGGAACGCTACTACAAGAAACTTATACGATTACCGGTAGGTTTAATACATCAGATGCTTTTTTCGGACTAATATCGGAGTTCTCCTTTATTCTTTCTGTATTTATTTTCGGATTTATTTACATGTACCTACCTACTTATTTATTTATTTAGCATTTGTTTGTTTGTTATATTTACCGTTTGATTTGCATTTATCTTTATGTATGCTTAAATGTATTTATTTTCATATTTATATATATTTTTTATATTTACCTTTATATTTATGACTTGCTTTATATATTTATTACTTAACTCATTTATTTATTTTATTTTTCATATATGTTTATACTTCTTTTATTTGTTTTCCTTATTTATTTATGTTTACCCTTAGTTGATTGTTTGTTTATTTAGATTTACTTTTATTTATTATAGTTTGTTTACTTTTATTTAGGTTTATTTATTATCTTTATGTATGTTGACATTTATTTGTTTGTTTATTTATTTTTCTGTATATATATATACACACACACCATTTTTATGTATTTATTTATTTACTTATTTAGTGTTTTTCATACTTGTTTATATTTGTCTTTTTATTTATGTTTGTGTTTGTTTACATTTGTATTTATTTATTCATCCATTTTTAATTTTATTTATTTATATTTACCTTTTATTTGTTTACCTTATTTATTTATTATTTTGTTTTATTTTATTATTTTTAATGTTTACCTTTTATTTGTTTACCTTATTTATTTATGTTAACCTTTATTTGTTTGTTTGTTCATATTTACCGGCTTATTTATAAACTTTATGTATGCTTACATTTATTTATTTTCAGATTTATATGTGCCATTTTTATTCAATATTTACCTTTTTATTTATGACATTTATTTATTTAGTTACTGTTTTTCATATTTGTTTATATTTATTTTTTACATATTCATTTATGAATTCATTTTATTTTATTTTTTAATATTTACCTTTTATTTGTTGACCTTATTTATTTATATTTGTTGACCTCTATATTATTTACCTTATATATTTATATTTATATATTGTATTTATTGACCTTTATATTTACCATTTTATTTATATTTATCTTTATGTATGTTTACATTTATTTATTTAATGTCATATTTATATTTTTATTTATATTTACCTTTTTATTTATTTTTATTTAGTTTGTTTTTCATATTTGTTTGTTTATTTATGCTTATTTATTGATTGATTTATTCATTTTATTTTATTCGTTTATAATATTTACCTTTTATTTGTTACCTTATTTATTTATTTATTTATATTTACCTTTATTTGTTTGTTTATATTTACCATTTTATTTATCTTTATGTATGTTTACATTTACTACTTTACTATTGACTACTTTTATTTATTCATTCTTTTTTTCCATATTTGAATGTACCATTTTAATTTATATTGGCATTTTTATTTGTTTACTTTTTACTTATTCATTCTTCAGTCAGTCATTTTATAAGCATATATTTTGTTTAGCCTTTAATAATTGTAGTAAAGGTTTCAATCATTAAAACCACTGATAATTCATACCTTCTTTATCCAGCTCACAGACGATGAACATGACGTCTCGTACTCGGACCGGGAGTTTGATCTGGACGAGCCTGCTGACATGTCCAGCTTTCCGTGGAGTGAGCGTCTGGGCGATGGTTTTCTCTCTCCTCTGCCTTCATCCAGTCGCTCTGCGTCGTTGGCCGCTCCTCTACGAGCCGAACGCTCGGGCAGAGACACTCCGGCCAGCGTGGACTCCATCCCTCTGGAGTGGGACCACGATTACGACCTGAGCCGGGGTCTGGAGAGCGCCAGCAGGGCCTTGTCCTCTGAACCAGGAGATCAGGGAGAGGATGGATACCTGCAGGGCTCAGCGTCCGCCTTCTCAGGTCAGTGTGAGGACTTTAGTCCTATAAACAGATAAGGGATGAAAACTAATGAAGGCCTGAAACTGATGGTTGTAGCAGAAGATTTCAGTATTCAATCATGTTTGTATTGTATGCATGTATATGTTTCTTTCAGATGTAGTGATTCCCGAGAGTCCTGAGGCATATCTAAAACTTACTGAGCAAATTCTGAGGTCCAGCGCTGGTAGGCAACAGCAGTCAGAAATCTGAGACTCACTTACTAGTCTGTTGCCTGAGATTGTGATCTTTAGTTTCTACTCACAAACCGAATCAAAACACAGCACGTGCTGCAAGCATCTGCTGTATTTTCTAACCCTTCTCTTTTGATTTGTGTTGCTAACTTTAATAATCAGTTCTCCAGTGTTTGCATGTAGTGTCACAGGTTGATGCCCACTCTGGTGTTCGTTCTTGGTTTCTAATGCTTTTGGGTTTGCCAAATCAACAGCATTACTCATAGTACTTTACAATCAGAGCAAATTGTGAATTCAAATGTGAATAAATGATTACATGAAAAAAATCTCATTCAAATTCATTGAAAAATAAGTGATATGGATTAGAATGGTCAAAGGGGTCAAAAGGAAGAATTTTACATCTGTGACCCTGGACCACAAAACCAGTCTAAAGTAGCACGGGTATATTTGTAGAAATAGCCAACAATACATTGTATGGGTTAAAATTATATATATAAAAAAAAAAGCCATTAAGTCATTAGGATATTAAGTAGATCATGTTCCATGAAGTTTTATAAAAAAAAAAATTGATTAGTAATATGCATTGCTATTAACTTCATTTAGACAACTTTAAAGGCGATTTTCTCAATTTTTAGATTTTTTTGCACCCTCAGACTCCACATTTTCAAATAGTTGTATCTCAGCCAAATATTGTTCTATTCTAATACCATACATAACCATACATCAGTGAAAAGCTTGTTTTTTCAGCTTTTAGGTTTCAATTTAAAACAAATTGACCCTTATGACTGGTTTTGTGGTCCAGGCTCATATTTTAAATTCAAACTGAATACAAAATCACAGAAAAACATGTTTACATAAATAGAAAAAAGCTTATTTTAGACCAATATAATACATGACTGTAGTACAGTTTGTTTGTTTTTTCTTTATTATAGTAAAACATATAGCAATCTGTTATTTCATATATTATTTTAATGTTATTTATACTATAATACTGGTATCGTATTTATTAATTTTCAGATTTTTTTATTTTCAGTTTTCTTTTTAATAGTGTAAGTTGTAGCAAGTTTTTGTGTTTTTGTCATTTTATTAGTTTATATTTAGTTTGAATTTATTTTTATTTCAGTTAGTTTTCAAGGTGCCATTTCTTGTTTTGTTTCTTTTTAAGTTTAGCCTTTTTATCTAATATTTCTATTTTATTTCAACTTTATTTCATATATATATAGCTAAAAAAACTGGTTTATTTTTAAAAATTCACAATTGAAACTTTTTTTTGCATCACAGTAACAAAAATGGAAGTATTCTGTTATGTGTTTAATTGTCATGAAAAAAAGATTTCTCAAAAACTGTTAGTTTTAATGTAGCTTGAATTCATTTTTGTTTTTTGTTTTGGTCAATTTAATGCTTTACATTTATTTTAGTTCAGTTACTTGTCAAGGAAACATTTTTAAAAATACACAAATTCAACTTTTTTTTGGCATCACAGTAACGAAAATGGAAATATTCTCTTCTGTGAGAATATTTTAGCTAATATTTAACATGATGTATAAAGTTTTTCAGTTAAAAAAAATGTACCCTTATGACTGGTTTTGTGGTCCAGGGTCACATATAAATAAAGGTGAACAAGCATTTTTTACAAGTGCAATATTAGAGTAGAGCATTACATATATTCACTCTGATTGTGAACTGCTTTGACTAATGATACATTTAAATAGTAGCACATAGTATGGTTTGACTAATGAGAAAGCAATCTTGTGACGTCTATCTCTTGATCATGCACTGCATCAGGCCTGAGAAAGAGAACACGGTTCCACAAATGCAGCTCAGAGCAACTTCCTGTTGTTCCTCCATTTAATAACTGTTCTGATGTTCCTCTTCAGGTGATGCTGGATCACTGGAGACTCACATCATACAGCTGGATAAAGTTCTCAACACCAGCTGCTTCCATCTGCAACAGACGGAGAACATCATACGCAGCCGAACTCCCACCGGCCCTGAGCTGGATGCCACCTATATGGGTTATGTGAGTGAAAAGCTTACAGGACTATATTAGGAGAACAGTCGCTCTAGTAAAAAGTTGCTAAATGAATTAAAACACTTGTTTGTTATATTTAATTTTCTCAGATGCGTCTTCTTGAAGAATGTCGTGGCAGTATAGACACAGTAAAGCGAGTGGGATTCGAGCTGAAAGAAGAGGAAGACAAGATATCAGGTTTCATCAACCCCAACAGCTCAGAGTCCCAATCTTCAGGTACAAAACCATATCATATACTGAGCCAGGCACATAAATACATGCAGTCTTAAAAGGGATCATTAAAATGCTGATAGTATATAGGCCATGTAGGACAAAAACTAGTATGTCATTATAATCATTAAATACCGTATCTAACAAAAGTAAGTACACCCCTCACATTTCAGCAACCATTTAGTGTATCTTCTAAAGGGACAATACTATAGAAATGAAACTTGGATATATTTTAGAATAGTCATTGTGCAGCTTGTATAGATTTACTGTCCCCTAAAAATTACTCAACATACAGCCATTGTCAAAATGGCTGGCAACAAAACTTGTCCAAAGTGTCAGTATTTTGTGTTAGCACCATTGTTATCTAGCAATGACTTAATCATTCTGGGCATGGAATTGACCAGAGTTGCACAGGTTGTTGCTGGGATCCTCTTCCACTCTATAATGACATCACAGAGTTGCTGGATGTTAGACACATGGTGCTTCTCCACCTTCCACTTGAGGATGCCCCACAGGTGTTCAGGTCTGGAGACGTACTTGGCCAATCATGGCCAACCTTGGCCAACCTTCACCTTCAGCTTCCTCAGCAAGGCAGTTGTCATCTTGGTGGTGTGTTTGGGGTCATTTTCATGTTGGAAAACTGCCGTTTGGTCTAGTTTCTGGAGGGAAGGCATCATGTTCTGCTTCAGAATGTACAGTACATAATGGAATCCATGTTTCCCTCAATGAACTGCAGCTTCACAGTATCAGCAGCACTCATGCAGCCCCAGACCATCATGCTACCAGCACCATGCTTTACTGTGGGCAAGACAATTCTCTTCGTACTCCTCACCAGGGCATCGCCACACATGCTGGACACCATCTGAGCCAAACTTGTTTATCTTAGTCTCATCAGACCACAGGACATGGTTCCAGTATTTCATGCTCTTGGACATGTTGTCTTCAGGAAACTGTTTGCAGGCTTTCTTGTGAGCCAGCCAGCCCATGTAAACCCACTTGTTGCAGTGTACGGCGTATGGTCTGTGCTAGGGATGTTAACCGATGACCGTTTGACCGGTGGTTGACCGTATCAACGTTAACCGGTCAAAGTTGTCGGTAGTCGGTTAAAAAAAAAAAGTGATATCTAAATTAGGCTATTATAGACAGTGGACTATACGCTACTACAGTTAGCCATCTCATTCCTCATCTTTTTGTGTTAAGTGAACAAATTATCCCTCACACTCAATTTTTCATAACTCGCCTGTTTGTACTTAATAAACCAATAAAAACATTTGGCGCGAGGTCACAGCGTTTGGGTTCGCGCGCTCACAAGGTTTGCGAAAAGTAAAGGCAACAGGCTAAAACACTCGAGGTTAGAGCCAGGGCAGACGACAGGATGAAGCGTGCAAAGAAAAGTAGTGTGTGGCACACAGTGAGTTAGACCTGCCTTGGCCGGTGCGTCTTTTACGCATTCTGAAGGTGCCTGTTTTATCCATTGGTTTTATCATGTTGCAGTCTATTAGGCAACATTCCGCATAAGATGGGCTTAGATTTGGAAATACATTACATCTACATTTCAGTGGTAACCGATAACTTTATTATGGTTAGCACTACCTCAACTAAAGCGGCGTCTCTTCGGAGCTGTCATTTTCTTAAATGAGCCGTGGCAATGTTTCAAATGAGCTTCTAACCTAGACAAACGCCTTTATTTTCAAAGCGATCACCTTGTACCCAAACCATTTGAAACTAAGGAGCCATTTGTCCTACGATTACATACAACAAGCTCTTCGGCGCCGCGTTTGCGGGACTCATGTTTCGCGCTGTAGGGGATTTTAAAAAAGTGACGTGAGTGGCAGTGTGTGTGTGTGTGTGTGTGTGCGGGAGGCAGAGCGGCAGAGAGATGCGACAGAGTTGCGAAATTGCAGGCGCGGCTCGAAATGGCTGTTATTTCAAATAGCGTACCATATTTTAAGCTAATCGGTTAACCGGTTTCAACCGGCTAATGAGGCTCGGTGGTCGGTCAAGAAATTTTTTAGTTTTCGCCATCCCTAGTCTGTGCACTGACAAGCTGACCTTTTACTTCTGCAACCTTTAAAGCAATGCTGGCAGCACTCATGCATCTGTTTTTTGAAGCCAGGTTCTGCACCTGACGCAAAGAATGAGTACTCAACTTCGTTGATTGACCCATGCGAGGTCTGTTCCGAATGGAACCCATTGTGGAAAACCTCAGTATGACCCTGACCACTGTAGTGTAACTCGGTTTCAGGGTGTTACTGAACCTGTAATAGCCTTGGCCATCTTTGTGGAGAGCAACAATTCTAATTCACAAATCCTCAGAGAGTTCTTTGCCATGAGGTGCCATGTTGAACATCCAGTGGTACTTGTAAGTATATATGAATTGTACTCAAAGCACAAAATTTTAACTGCTCCAATACAAGATACACAACTATGTATGGTCCTGTTAAGCAGACAAAAACATAAACATGATGAATAGGACATGTCACTTTGCATGGTTAAACAACATACTGCTGTTGTCACAGGTGTACTCACTTTTGTTGCCAGCTGTTTTGACAATAATGGCTGTATGTTGAGTTATTTTCAGAGGAGAGTAAATCTATATTACTATACAAGCTGCACATTGACTATTCTAATATATATCCAAGTTTCATTACTATAGTATTGTCCCTTGAGAAGATATGCTAAAATGGTTGCTGAAATGTGAGTGGTGTACTCACTTTTGTGAGATACTCTGTGTTGCATAAGAGATCAGATATAGAATATGAAAGTCTCATAACATTTCTTCTGTGTGTGCAGGTGTGATCGAGCGCTGGGAGCTGCTGCAGGCTCAAGCTCTCAGTAAAGAGATGCGCATGAAGCAGAATATGCAGCAGTGGCAGCAGTTCAACTCTGACCTGAACAGCATCTGCAGCTGGCTGGACCAGGCAGAAGAAGAGCTGGAGCAGCAGCGGGGACTGGACCTCAGCACGGACATACAGACCATCGAGCTACGCATCAAGAAACTCAAGGTCAGGCACGCAAGTGCTGTTATTGATAAGTAAAACATAAACTAATGTAAACAAATGACACCTTATAAAAAAATAAAAATAATGAAAATGAGAAAATTTGTGTTGGCAGCTAACTGAAATAAATGAGTTCAAATAATATAAAGCTATAGTTGAAATAATAAAATTAAAAAAACTGAAATGAATCAAAGCTAAATAGAAATACCCAAAAACTAATAAAAATGACAAAAGCACATAAACAATTACTTACAATAAATTAAAATTAAAATAAAAAACTGAAAATATAAAAATAAAACATCATTCAATTTTTTTTATAAATACTGTAATAGTATATAAACAATTTGTAAATAATTAATATTCTTTGAACCACTATTATTGTTTGTAAGGGTTAGCGATGAAAATATAAAAATAAAAGTTCATCCGAAATTTTAATAAATACTGTAATAGTATATAAATAATACTAAAACGTTGCTAAAAAGTTGTTAGCATTTTCTTAGTTTTATTGTTTGTTGGTTGTCCAACTTTAAATTAAAAACCTTACTAAATGAAACTAAATGAAACTGTCTAAAACTGTTACAAATAATTTTCAGTAATTGAAATAATTCTGAAATAAAATCTTAATATTAGATGAAAAACTTAAACTTACAAAACTTAAAATTAAAATGACTAAAACTGAAATCACAACTAAAAACTGAAAAAACAAATCAAAGCTATATAGAAATATAAAAAATACCAAATAACTAAAAAAATGACAAAATCACATAACAAAATGACTTACAATAAATTAAAGTGAAAATCTAAAAATAAAAGGTAATTCAAAAATGTAATAAATAATGTAACAGTATTTAAAAAACAATAAAATTACACTAATGCCAATATATATTCTTTGAATCACAGTTATAGTTTGTAAGGGTTAGCGTTTTCTAGCGTTTTCAAGTCTAAAACTGTTAAAAATAATTTTCAGTACTTTAAAAACAATTCTTAAATAAAATATAAATATTAGATGAAACCTAAACTTTACTAATTAACTATCATTAACAAAGATAGATAAATAGTGTAATAAATGTATTGTTCATTGTTTGTTCATGTTATTTAATACATAATCTAATGTAACAAATGACAAATGAGAAAATTTGCCTTGGCAGCTAACTGAAATAAATGAGTTGAAATAAGTTAGAGCTATAGTTGAAATAATAAAATTACAAAAACTGAAATAAATCAAAGCTAAATAGAAATATCCAAAAACGAATGAAAAATGACAAAAGCATATAAAAGTGAAAATATAAAAATAAACAATAATTAAATTTTTTAATAAATGCTATAATAGTATATAAATAATAATAAAATAACACTAATGCTACTGTTATCGTTTATAAGGGTTAGCGTTTCCTTTGTTTTATTGTTTGTCCAGCTTGTTTATTATTGTACTCTGGCATTGACACTTTTCTCTTTTGACCTGTGACTCCATGCAGGAGCTGCAGAAGGCTCTGGATAAGCGCAAGGCCATCGTGCTGTCCATTAACCTCTGCAGCGCTGAGTTTGTGCAGTCGGACAGCGAGGAGGCGCGAGACCTGCAGCGGCGGCTGAAAGAGATGAATAACCGCTGGGAGCGTCTCAGCAGCTCTCTGGACGAGTGGAGGAAAGCGCTTCAGCACGCTCTCATGCAGTGCCAGGCAAGAAACACCTGCCAACAACTTAGCGTTCTGCTTCCATAAATGTTGAAGGGCTAAAATCACAGATCTTTTTCTAATCTTCAGGACTTCCATGAGATGAGCCACGGTCTCCTTCTTTGGCTGGAGAATATCGATCGCAGGAGGAATGAGATCGTCCCGATTGACCACACTCAAGACAGCGACACCCTACAGGAGCATCACAAAACACTTCTGGTAAATGATTTCTCTTTTTTGTTTATATAGCATTGTGTTACAACATTGTGTTGCTTGGCTTGAATAAAAGCTGATTGTTCCACAGCAAATCCGTCGGGAGTTGCTGGACACGCAGTTGAAGGTGGCGTCCCTGCAGGACATGTCTCTTCAGCTGCTGGTCCACTCGGAGGGCAGTGACTGTCTGGAAGCCAAAGAGAAGGTGCATGTGATCGGGAACCGTCTCAAGCTGTTGCTGAAGGAGGTGACGAGAGACATCAGAGAGCTGCAGAAGACCCTGGACATCAGCAGCAGTCAGCAGGTGAGTTACTGACTGCAAACTAAAGATGCACACAATTTGCCTGTTTTGAGCAAAATGACATTAGTTCCAGAAAACCTGAAATTAATTTCATGCAAATAAATTAATTTATCCAAAAGTTTCTAAATCATTGGTTCTCAACCAGGGGGAGGGGCCACAGGATGACTTCAAATTATTTTAATTAGCATTATTGTTATAATTATTATAATAATTATTATTATTATAATTAATATTAATATATTAAAGTAATCTCGCTTAAAAATAAAGCAGGCAAACGTACAAGAAATCAAAATATAAACTGAAGGGAATTTTTTTTATTGTAGAACAATACAATATACAGTTCTTGAAACTTAAGTGAATTATGATTCATTTGCCTTTTTAGGAGATTATATAACCTATATTAATTCATAAATAATTAAATAGAAATTATTGTTTTGGAAGCCTTCAAGCCAAAAAGTTTTATGAATTGTGAATAAATAATTATTTTTATATTATTTTAGTTTAGTTTAGTTTTTTAATTTGGCGCCTTTGAATATTGTTTTGGAAGCCTTCAAGCCAAAAGTTTGAATGAATTGTGAATAATTTTACTTTTTTAGGAGATTAAAATTTTGTATATATTATTATATATTATATTAATTAATAAATAATTAAATAGAAATGTATTGTATTATATTATATTATATTATATTATATTGGGAGCCTTCAAGCCCAAAAATCTTCACTCATTTTTATTATTAACTAATTTGTCACTAAAAGTTGTAGTAATTTACTTTAATTTAGTTGTTTTGACCTTTTTATTACTTTCAATATATATAAATACATATTTATTTTAAATACTTTTTTTTAATTCAAGTAACACTTTTTTATGTTTTTAATTTTAACTATAATATCCCTGATGTGTAGTCTGTCTATTTTATGTTTTTTCACTCTTTTTCTCCAACCCTCCTCAAAACACACAATTTCTGTAGGATTTGTCATCTTGGTCGTCCGCTGATGAATTGGACACTTCCGGTTCCCTGAGCCCCGTGTCTGGACGCAGCACTCCCAGTCGCCAGCGATCGGTAACCCGTCACCCTCATGTTCTGTTGGGCCGTTTAGAGATCAGTGTTTGCTTGTCACGTTGAGTCGATAGTATGACACTTGAATGTCCCTGGAACTTGGCCTCCAAAAACACACTTGACACCTTATTAGCATACTTGCTCAGAGTTCCTCCAAAACTCAAGACCTTCCCAGCATGCTCTCGTCTAATGCAAGAGCTGAATCAGAACTGGAGATGTGATTCGTCCCTGTTGTGTTTCCACATCCTATTGATTGATCCAAGTGCATTTTACATCATTAAAACAACTAGTCACACCCAAATCACACCCCTAAATTCTGGCTTGGTTTGTTCCTCCACTCATTTTCCCATATTCATGTTTATTCTAGATTCCCACACTGTAGTCGTCAAGGAATACTGGTTCTATGACAAGAAATAAAAACATGTCCAGGTCATATTTAACCTCAAAATTAAAATAATTAAATATTAAAATAATATAATATATAATAATATTTATATACATATTTATAACATATATATATATATTTTAAATATTTATAATATATATATATATAATAATAATAATAAGACATAATAAGACATAATAAAACAATTAATTTTAAAGCCCATGCTACTTTTTATTTATTTTTGCCATTATAATGCACATATAATAAGATAATATTTAAGCACATTTCCCCTCAAATTATTACCGTCATTTTAGTTTGAAATATATATATATATATATATATATATATTATAATATTTATATTTAATAAAAATAATATTATTAATAATAATCCAATTCAATAATTTTAAAGCACATGCTACATATTTATTTATTTATTTTTGTCATTATAACACATAATAAGATAATGACATTTAAGCACATTTTCCCCTCAAATTATTACCGTAATGCATCCAGATATTTTATTTTATTTAAAAAAATATTTTTTTTCTATTTTTTAATTCTCATCAGATTCTCATTACAATAATACACTGAATCATAAATATTATCATAAATGCATATTATAAATACAATCATAAATACATAATTATATGTAAAGCTTGTCATGCTACTTAATTTTTGTTTGCAATATTTATATTTAATAATAATATAATATTGTGTATATAATAATAATAATAATAATAATACAATTAAATCATTTTAAAGCACACACTACGTATTTATTTATTTTTGCCATTAAAATGCGCATATAATAAGATAATGACATTAAAGCACATTATCCCCTCAAATTATTACTGTATTGGATCCAGATATTTATTTTATTTAAAAATAATGTCCAGATGTTGTTTTTTCTATTTTTGATATTATTTTTAAGAATTCTCATCAGATTCTCATTACAATAATACACTGAATCATAAATATTCTCATAAATACATATTATAAATACAATCATAAATACAGATTTATATTTAAAGCTTGTCATGCTACTTAATTTTTGTTTGCAATATTTATAATATTTAATAGTAATATAATATTGTCTATATTTGTTTTTATTACTTGTTTATTTTGCCATTGTAATGCACATATAATAATATTTTTTCCTGCATCATGGCCTTTACATAACATCCTGGGTAAAATATGACCTGTGACATGCTCTTGGCAGATTTTGAGATTCACTCTCAGAAAACCGAAGAAATGTCTTAAAATGAGCTGAAAGCTTCCTCAAAGCCCTTTGAAAACATTTAAAACATTAAAGGATGCCTTGTTGGCAAGATTGTTTTTCTGAGAAGGGTGTCATGAAGAACCAGTTTCTTTGTCTCCATAGAGATGCTGTCACCCCCTCATTTGGTTTTGTTGGTGCTCTTCTTTTTTGGGGGTTCTTTTTCATCAGTAGCTTTGTCTTTATTTGCCTGGACTGAAACATTCTTTCTTTCTTTTACCCCCCTGTTCATTGCAAACAGCCACGGGGCAAAAGTAGTCTGTCACAGCCTGGAGCCTGTGTGAGCAGTCCACTTCACAGGTACCTTTCTCCTGGTTTCTAGAACACTTGGAAGATAATGGAACTCAACCCATGAGCTGACCCTATAGGCCCCTAGCGCTAATGGCTCTGGGTTGACCCCTAAGCGGACAGTGTCCTACAAACCTGCTGAAATATTAGCAACCTACAGGCTCATGCTGATGACTTCCATCATCTTCTGTGATTCTAGACACTGCTCAGGATAGGGAGCTGAGATAGACACTACTAAGGGAGCTCATATGCACCAGACCAAATATATTTTTCGGCTGTAAATATGGATGCGCTAGGCTGCTTGCTGCTGAGCCGTTCATTTTTCTTGTCTATTCAGCAAGCGTCTGCAATGAACAATCTTGGCAACGGTTTCTCTTTCTCTTTTTCTCTCTCTGGTGTGTCACATCTGCTCTTTCACCGACTAATCAATCATCTTCTCCCTCCTCCAATCTGCCATCCGTGCAGTTTGATGACATGCTATAGAGAAACATGACACTCAATGCATTATAGACACTCAATGTCAAGACTCTCTACCAGTGGGACTCTTCTGATAGGAGAAAAATAAAATATGATTTTTCATGATATGTCAGCATGTAGTGGGTTTAATAAGTTTAATAATGATAATATGTTCATTTAGTATGAGACAGTTGAAAGGAGCGGCAAAATCTGGTTTACCAATTTTTTTGTAGTGGATCATAGTAAAATTGCAACAAGATTTTTTTATTTTTTATTATAAATTAATTTAGTTTAGTAATTCCTTTTGTTTTCTCCTTTTTAATATTTTTTTATTTATTTAAGATAATTGTTAAGATTTTTTAAATCTTATAGTTCTTTTAAAACTAATATATGATAAAACTAAAATATGATTATTTAATTTTTTTGTAATAAACGTGGTTATTCACAAATAGCTGTTTTATAGTGGAGTCAAGGTAATACAAATAAATATGTAATTTTTTATTATATACAAATAATATTATGTTTATTATATAATAGGTATTATATGTAATCCCATTATGTATACTTTAAATATGCATATTCACAATCAAATTACTACATTGTAATAAAAATATTTTTTATTATAGAATGTTTAAAAAAATTGTAGTAAACATGGTTATTCACAAATAGCTGTTTTGTAGTTTATCATGGTGAAATTACAAGAAGTTTATTATAAAATAATTAATCTTAATAATATATTTTTTTATATAAGTGTATTGCATGTCTGTTGTCCCATTAATATAAGATATGATCCCATTATGTTCCTTTTAAACATGCATATTCATAATGTAATTGCCACATTATAATAAAAAAATGTTTTATTATAGAATGTTAAATTACAAGAGGTTTATTAATTATAAAATTATTTTGTTAATTTATTATTAATAATAATATATTAAATATATTATATTATATTAATATTTTTTTTAAGTTTTTTATTTTGAAAGATGGGTATATAATTGAGATAATTGTTTATTATAAGTCTGTTGTCACATTATAACACGTAATCCCATTATGTTCCCATTAAACATGCATATTCACAATAAAATTACCACATTAAAATATTTTTATTATAGAACGTTTAAAAAAAAGTTTGTTAAACATGGTTTTTAAAATAAAATTTTTTATTTATCTTTTTTTTTGAAAGATTTGTTTATAATTAAGGTAATTGTTTATTATAAGTCTGCTCTTTTGTCCCATTAATATTAGACGTAATCCCATTATGTCCCCTATAAAGACACATATTGACAATAGAATTACCAAATTATGTTAGAATAAAACGTTTTTATTATAAGTTGTTTATTTTAATTTCATTAAAAAAGTCATACAGTTTTTGAATGACATGAGGGTGAGCAAATGATGACATTTTTTTATTTTCAGGTTAACTATCCATTTAAGATTTTTTTTTTAGGAAATATTTTTCCTAAAAAATCCTAAGGTCACTGCAGGATATTTATTTATATAACATGAATAAATATTAAACTCAGTACAATATTCAATAATATAACCAAAAAAAAAAAAAAAAAAAAAAAAGATGAAAAAGAGATTGCATGGAATGTTGAAAGATGAAAAATATAGTTTTATATTATAGGATGATTATTGATTCAAGGAAGCCAGATTAAATCATTAGTACATCATCATTTGTATCTAAAGCAATGTAGTGAAGTAGACTTATTATTACAGTAAGTTGTAAGAATCTCATAAATTGCATCTTTTGGGTTTGAACATACAACATTTTGGTTTACCTAGTGTATTTTTTTAACCAATAGGCCACAGTACTTCTAACACAAATATTGAGAAAAACTCCTTGCCTTAAACTGAAAACTGTTGAGCTGCACTTTTTCCTGTTAGCATGCTCTCTGTTTAACAGCGCTTTAATCAAAAATGCGTATTTATGGCAACAAATACTCTTAAAAATGTCCCTTTTGCTTTAAATGCTACTGAAAACTTTAAACTAACTCTATCTGTGTAAAGCTTGGGCAGTTAATGTGTTCTCAAATGTCATATAACAGTGTTAGACAAAGATAAAGGTCAAAGATTTACATACACCTTGCAGAATCTGCTAAATGTTAATTATTTTAACAAAATAAGAGGGATCATACAAAATGCAGGTCCCCTTGTTTGTCCTGAACTGTTCTTCAGAAAAATCCTTCAGGTCCCACAATTCAGCATTTTTGTGTATTTGAACCCTTTCCAACAATGACTGTATGATGAGATCCATCCTTTCACACTGAGGACAACTAAGGGACTCATATGCAACTATTACAGAAGGTTCAAATGCTCACTGATACTTCAGAAGGAAACATGATGCATTAAGAGCCGGGGGTGAAAACTTTTGGAACTTTAAGATCAGGGTAAATGTAACTTATTTTGTCTTCTGGGAAACATGTTAGTAGCTTCTGTAGTTTGTAAAGGGCAGTACTTAATGAAAAAAAATATGATATTTAGACAAAATGAGAAAAATGTACACATTCTGTTCAAAAGTTTTCACCCCCCTCGGGCTCTTAATGCATTGTGTTTCCTTCTGGAGCATCAGTGAGCGTTTGAACCTTGTGTAATAGTTGCATATGAGTCCCTCAGTTGTCCTCAGTGTTGGAAAGGGTTCAAATACACAAAAATGCTGAAAAACCACAGAATTTGTGGGACCTGAAGGATTTTTCTGAAGAGCAGCAGGCAGTTTAACTGTTCAGGACAAACAAGAGACTCGTGAACAACTATCACTAAACAAAAAAAGCACAGCTGTGGAACATTCGGGTAACAACACAGTATTAAGAATCTTTTGAACAGGGTCATTTTTATAAATTCAGCTTTTATTTTCTTATGTGGACTATATGTAAACATCTTTTCTGTGAAATATCTTATTCAGGTCAGTAATAAAAACAAAAATAATATGCATTTTGTATGATCCCTCTTATTTTGGTAAAATAACATTTTGCAGATTCTCCAATGTGTATGTAAACTTTTGACCTCAACTGTATGAAATACAGAAAGAAATTCATAAAGAGAAATGATTCCATTCAGTAAATATGAAAGCCTATTACACTCTTGAAAATAAAGGTTCCAAAATTGGATTTCCATAGCAATGTTCTTCATTGGAACCTTCAATTTTAAGAGTCTAGATAGAAACTCTAGAAGTATTTTGTGAATCTACAAAACAGCTACAGATAGAAATAGCTAGATGACCAATGTAATTTCTCTCATTCACCTAGTTTCGCATCTAAGCGTTCCACCTCTTTGTTCCGTCTCGTGTGTAGCAGGTCTCGCAACGCCGCTGGATCCGTTTCCTCCCATTCTGACGAGGACGAACCACCATCCTGGTGCAAAACCTTCCTGAAGCGTGTCCTCTGGGCCGCACTGCCGCTGCAGATCATCCTGCTGCTGGTGCTGGTGGTGGCCTGTCTTGTGCCTATGTCTGAGGACGACTACAGATGTGCCCAGCTCAACAACTTTGCCCGCTCCTTCCACCCGATGCTCAGCTACACCAAGGGGCCTCCGCCTATATGAGCTTGACTTTGAAGTCAAAAGTCAGCGTCGGGTTTTCCTCTAAATTGACAACTGCCATTGAGTTTGGCAGCCATTATTGTGTCCTTGTACAGCAAATACAGCTGCTAATTCTACAGTATGTCACTGAGTCTCGTGTAGATGTTAGAACAAAGCCTATTGCACTGAAAACCTGCTGTCGTTAGTGCTACTGATGTTCTTCCATGTTTGATATGAAGGAGGAAACTAGAATGTAGGATATTAACTCAACACTGTGAGTTAATCAGGTCTAACAGCCTTTTTTAATCATGGAAAGATCAAGTTTATTGGGAGGAAAAATTGAAAGGTGTTGGATTGCTTGTATCAAATGAATAACTTGTAAAAAAGAGCAGAAGAAAAATTTATGAACTCTATATTGCAATTATTTTTTATATGTATTTTTGGCATGTGGTCATCCTTTGGTTTTAAAACGATCGTTGATTTATTGGATTTGTCATTGTTTATTTTCATTTTCGATCTTCACTAATCTGCTGTAATATTCAAGGTAATTGTGTCATGAATATACTTTACTGTATGTAAACCACTGATATCAAAGAAAAGGATATTTATGTATGTACAGTTTGCTAAGGCCTAAGAAACCTTTGCAATGAAAATACACCTATGATATACACATAACCTGCTGATAAGTATTTTTCATTACAATTAAAGACTGAATGACCATAATTGGTTTAATTGTGAATCAAAATTATTTTCTTACCACAATCAATTTTAAACACTGGAATGATTTGTAAATAATATTCACAGGGTTATATTTGCCAGCTAACAGGAAACCTTCTCAGAATTTAAACTGTGAATAAACATTATTCCAGTAACTTCAAAAGAATATTAACTCACAATTTATAAAGAGAACATTTAAAAGTACCTTTCTCATGTTTACAAAAAGATAAAATGGAACATTTTTCACTACAACATTAAAACATTAAACTGCATGTTTTGAATGTTCTTAGAATATTTAGAACATTTCAGTAACATAATGGGAACATAATATTAGTAAAATGTATTTGAATAATTATCTGTGAACATTTCATTCATTAACCCTCTTTAAAAGGAGCAGTCTCATTTTTCAAAACAAATATGGTAAACATCTAATATTTAATGACATTTTTGCAATTTAAATGCAATTAATTTTATTTTATTTTTTATTTTTTTGGTCAAAATACACTCCTACTTTTGAATTGCTATCAAAGATGCTTTTTGTTCCCAGAATGATGTAGTTACAAAAATACAGCTTTAAACTAGCATTAGAAGCTATTGTTATTGGTATGGGCTGCTGGGCTGTCTGAGGTTGTACTTGAGGGAGCTGGCAGAGCCTGGGGTTTAAACTCATGAGAATTAGCAACATTTATGGAGGAAACTGGAGATTCCCAGATCTGACCCATGTGATGCTGGTGTAGATGAGCAGGACAGTGACAGTGGCGTGACTGAAGCAGAACCTCCAGCCTTCTGAGAACTTCATAGTTTGGGATGCAGCCTGTGCAGTCAACGCCTAACATCTGAGACACCACCGTGTAGAAGTCCAGCAGCTGCAATGTAAGAGTACGCTAGTTAATTTTAACCAAGTTAATCCATTTCCTGTTAATATACAGTCTTTGCCAAAAATATTGGCACCCTTGCAATTCTGTCAGAAAATGCAACTCTTCTCTCAAAAAATTGTTCCAATTGCAAATCTTTTGGTTTTCACGTGCTTATTGTTTTTGTTTGCACTGGAACAACACAAAAACACAGAGAAGAAAAGTCAAACTTGATAAACATTTCACACAGAACTCAAAAATGGACTGGACACAATTATTAGCACCTTGTCAAAATTGTAAGAATTGCTTTTCAAGCATGTGATGCTTCTGTAATTTGTATTTAGACACCTGTGGGAGGTAACAGCTGTGGGCAATATAGTAATCACACTTGCAACCAAGTTAAAATGGAGAAAAGTTGACTCAACCTTTGTGTTGTGTGCCACACTGAGCATGGAGAAAAGAAAGAAGTGTAAAGAGTTGTCTGTGAGTTTGAGAGAAAAAAATTGGGAAAACATGGACAATCATAAGGCTACAAGTTCATCTCTAAATATATTAATTTTCCTGTGTCCACTGTGTGCAATATCATCAAGAGGTTTACAGCCCATGGCACTGTAGCTAACCTTGCTGTACGTGGACGGAAGAGCAAAAGTAATGAAAAATTACAACAAAGGATTGTTCGAATGGTGGATAAAGAACCCAGATTAACAGATTAACCAAACAAATTCAAGCTGATCTGTCACCATCTGAATGAAAAGGGATGTTATGGTAGGACAACACTGCTGACACAAAGGCATTAAAAAGCAAGACTGGAGTTTGCCAAAACATATGTGACAAAACCACAATCCTTCTGAGAGAATGTACTGTGGACAGATGAGACGAAAGCTTTTTGGTAAAGGACGTCATGGCACTGTTTACAAAAAAGGAAATGAGGCCTTCAAAAAAAAAAACAGTCCCTACAGTCAAACATGGTGGAGGTTCAAATATGTTTTGGGGTGGCTTTGCTGCTTCTGGCACTGTGTGAACAATATCATGAAGTCTGATGATTACCAAAGAATTTTGGGGCACAACGTAGTGGCCAGTGTCAGAAAGCTGTGTCTCCACCAGAGGTCATAGGTCTTCCAACAGGACAATGACCTGAAACACACTTCAAAAAGCACTCAGAAATGTTTACAAAAAAAAGCACTGGAGAGAAATTCTGAAATGGCAAATGAGTCCAGATCTAAATCCCATTGAACACCTGTGGAGAGATCTCAAAACAGCAGTTGGGAGAAGGCATCCTTCAAATCTGAGTGACCTGGAGCAGTTTGCAAAAGAACAGTGGACTACAATTCAAGAAGAGAGGTGTAAGAAACTCATTTGTTATTACGGGAAGCGATTGATTTCAGTTATTTTACCCAAAGGGGGTGCTACCAAATATTAAGTTAAGGGTGCCAATAATTTTCTCCAATGTATTTTTTTGGGTTCTGTGTGGAATTGTATCAGATCTAACTTATCGTTTATGTTTTTTGTGTTGTTCCAATGTGATTACCAAAACATTTTCAACTGCAACGATTTTCTGAGAGAAGGGTTGCATTTTCTGACAGAATTGCAAGGGTGCCAATATTTTTGGCCATGACTGTATATATTTGGGATGAGTAAGATTTTTTTTAAACAAATTAATACTTTTATGGAGCAAGAATGCATTAAATTGATCAAAAGTAAGGACAGTAATGACATTTATAATGTAACAAAAGATTTATATTTCAAATTAATGCTGTTCTTTTGAGCTTAGATTTGTTTTATCAAAGAATCCTGGGGTGGAATTATCAGTTTCCACAAAAATATGAAGTTGTTTTCAACACTGATAATAACAAATGTTTGTTGAGCAGCAAATCAGCATATTAGAACAATTTCTGAAGGATCATGTGACACTGAAGACATAGAGTAATGATGTTGAAAATTCAGCTTTGCATCACAGAAATAAATTTTATTTTAAAATATATTAACATGGAAAACAGTTATTTTAAATTTTAAACATATTTCACAATATTACTGCTTTTACTGTACTTTTGATCAAATAAATGCAGCCTTGGTGAGCAGAAGAAGCTTCTTTCAAAGACATTAGAAAAATCCTATAGATATGTAGTCTTACATCACACTCCGTACCTGTTTCTCAGTGTGAGTGAGATCTGCTATGGCGCTAGACTGAGTGTCCAGGAGTCTCTGGGCTTGCTGAATCTCATCTCTGGCTCTGAGTTCCTGGTTTTTCAGCTCTGACTTGATAACAGTCAGTTTCTTCTCAGTCTTTTCTTTGTTCTTCTCAAGCTTTCCCAGATTCTTACTCTGCTCCTCAATGGTTTGGTTTTGTTCCATCACTTTGATCTTGTTACACCAAAGACATCAGAAACTGAGCATTTATAAGCATTGCCACACACTAAATGTGACCCTGGACCACAAAACCAGTCATAAGGGTCAATTTTTTAAAATAATATTTCGACCATATTTGGCCAAGATACAAATATTTGAACTGAGGGTGCAAAAAATGTACTGGAAAATTGCCTTTAATGTTGTCCAAATGAAGTTCTTAGCAGTGCATATTTTTTTATATAATTACGGTAGGAAATTTACAAAATATCTTTATGGAACATGATCCTTACTAAATATCCTAGTGATTTTTGGCATGAAAGAAAAATTGACCATTTTAACCCATACAATGTATTTTTGGCTATTGATACAAAATTTACCCATGTTCCTTAAGACTGCTTTTGTGGTCCAGGGTCAAAAATGTGAAACGGCACTATTTTATATATATATATATATATATATATATATAGTAAAAATGTCTTCATTTTTATTATATTATGCGGAAAGGACTCTGTTTGGTGAGGGTCTGTGGGCCAGGCCTCGTCCCTGTACCTTGAGCTCATTGGTGTGGGACAGCTGGGCTTTCAGCTCGGTGTTGGAGAAGCGTAAGGTGCTCAGCTCAGCCTGCAGTCGATCAACACGCTTCTGGAGCTTCTTGCAGGCCAGAGCAGCATCATCTTTCTCCACCGCCAGAGCTGAGCGGCTCCTCTTCTCCTCCTCTAACTGGACCACTTTCCTTCTCAGCAGCTCCAGATGGAGGTCTTTACTTTCTGAACGCTGCTTATGTTCTTTAAGCTGCAGTCATTGATGGAAACAATAACCAGTTAATCAAGTAGTATAATACAATAATTTTGTTTATATACATATTTTTTTATTTTGAAACTTGAACTTTTTACACTGGTTTTACATCAAATACATTTAATTGTTTTTAATACATTTTTGTTTCAATTAATCATTTAGTCATTTAAAGTTAAAGCCAGTTAAAGTTACAGTTAATTTGTTTGAATTGTTAATTTGTTAGTTTTTAAAATAGGCCATTAATTTATTATATAATATATAATTTATTTCACTATATTAAAAACATTTTTAAGATAAATAATGGAAATATATATTAAATCTGACAAAATAGGCCATTAATTTATTATATAATTAAATATATATTTTATTTTACTATTTTAAAAAACATTTTAATATAAATTATGGAAATCAATATTAAATCAAATAGGCCATTAATTTATTATATAATTCAATATAATATTTATTTTACTATGTTAAAAAAACTTTTCAAGGTAAATTACGGAAATCTATATTAAATCTGACTAAATTGGCCATTCATTTGTAAATCTATAACAATTATTTTACATTTCTGAGCTCTTTTTATTAAATTTTCTTTTAAACATTTTTAAGATAAATACTGTGAATTTGTATTAAATCTGACTAAATAGGCCATTCATTTTTAAATCTGGAACAATTATTTTGCATTTCTGAACTATTTTTTATTTTTATTTTGAAAAAATAGAAATTCTGTAAATTTGCATTCTGTAAACAAAGCTATTTTGTCAGCAAAAAAATCTGGAAATTTGAAATAAAAAAAAGGGCAATAATTTATTAATCAGTCACAATTAGTTGTGACAAGTAAAACTTGTTTTATTTTTATTTTACCATTTTTAAAAGTTTTTAATATCAATTATGGATATTTGCATTAAAATCTGACAAAATTGGGCATTCGTTTGTAAATCTGTAACAATTATTTTTCACTTTTGCTGTATTTTTATTTGACAATTTTAAGATAAGTACACTGGTAATTTGTATTAAATCTGACAAAATAGGCCATTCATTTTGTAAATCTGTAACAATTAGTTTGCATTTCTGAACTTCTTTTAATTTTACCATTTTTAAAGAGTTTTTAATATCACTCATGGACATTTGCATTAAAATCTGACTAAATTGGGCATTGGTTTGTAAATCTGTAAAAATAATTTCTCATTTCTGCACTATTATTATTTTTGTTAACTATTTTTAAAACAATTTTTAGGATAAATTATGATAAAATTGGCTTTCAATTTGTACATCTGTAACAAATATTTGATATGTCAGCACCTTTCTCTGAAGGCTGTAGATTTGTGTCTTGGTCTCCAGTAAAGTTGTCCCTTCCTGTCTGCTCAGCTGTTCTGCTCGTGTAAGAATGGCTTCGAGTCTCATATCAAATCCCAGATCTGCAGCAACATGATCCACTTTCAGCTTCTCAGAGAGCTGCTCCACACACCGCAAGTACTACAGTGAGAAAAGACTGGGTCATTTCAGGACATTTATGATACATTCAAATTATATTCTAATTCCAAATGATACACAGTGACCAGAAAAGTGTTACAGTGTAAATGTTTGTATACAGTAACAACTTTCTACTTCCTCACATGCTGTTTGTCCTGATTCATTCCATCTTTCCAGACTCCAGCGGTCAGCAGCTCGTCCTCCAGACTCTTGATTCTGTCCAGCAGCTTCTGTTCTTTTCGTTCTGAGCTGTTCTGATGCTCTTTGTGTCTGGACAACTGCTCTTCCACCTCTGCCAGCCTGTCCTCCATCTCTATCTGAGACTAGAGCACACAGAAAGCACATTAGTTGAAAAATAAATACTCAATCTGTTTTATAATAATACAATATGCAAACCTTTTGTGCAGTTTTCTCCCTGCTGCAAAGGGCAGTAAGTGCCTTCAATATGTCACTCTCTGTGTGTTGAACAGGAAGAGACTGATCATGCAGCAGAGCTTCCACATTCTTCACAAAGGCCTCATGGTGGCTGTGAGATGCCTGAGCTTCATTCTGGCAGCTGTGGAGTTTATCTTGCAGATCTTGAGAGAGATTCTCGTAGTGGCAGCAGCGCTGTTGTGAGGACGCCAGCGCCAGTTCAGTCTCCTGGAGGGAGGTTTTTAGGCCCTGGTTCTCCCTCTCCAAACTTAGTTTCTTCAGGGAGATTATATCCAATTCCTGACGAACACAATACAACACACTGCTGATTAACAACACCACTTTTCATCATACGTAACCCTGGACCACAAAACCAGTCTAGTATCACAGGTATATTTGTTGCAATAGTCAAAAATACATTGTATGGGTCAAAATTATAGATTTTTCTTTTATGCCAAAAATCATTAGGATATTAAGTAAAGATCATGTTCCATGAGGATATTTAGTAAATTTCCTGCCGTAAATATATCAAAACTTAATTTTTGATTAGTAACATGCATTGCTAACAGTTTAGTTTGGACAGCTTTAAAGGCAATTTTCTCAACATTTTAATTTTTTTGCACCTTCAGATTCCAGATTTTCAAATAGTTCAAATATTGTCATATCCTAACCATGCATCAATGGAAAGCTTATTTATTCAGCTTTCAGGTGACATATACATCTCAATTTCAATAAATTGACCCGAATGACTGGTTTTGTCCAGGGACACATACTTACTGAATGAAATCCATTTTGGGCTGCTGTTTACAAAAATGGTGGCTGTTTTGCTTAAGTATGTCTCACCTTCTCACAAAATATGATGCATTTCATAGCATTTTTGCTTTTGACAACCCTTTATAAAGTGATAGACTTGTATTATCCCATAATCATCAGAAAATATGATTCTTGTCTTCCTCTGAGTCAGTTTACAACCTTTTGTTTAATTCTCAGCCCTTTTTCACAAGTATGAATGATTCTGAATTATTGTTTTTTTTCTTCATTTTTAAAATATAATCATTACTAAAAATGATTAAATCATTTTAAAATATAATAAGATTTTTTTTTACAATACATATTTTTACAATACATATTTTTAAAATACAATTTAAGAATTTTCATTCTGATCAAACATTTAGTCATTTTTAATTCATTTAAACTGTGCAGTTGTTAGTTTTTAAGTTTTCAATTAAACCATAAACACAACAAAACTGCACTATTTTTTCATTTTTACTGTGCACTTTTTCTTTTTTTAAGTTTTTAAATCTCTCAAAATTTGGTGTTAATTTGTAAATCTGTAACAATGAATTGACATTTGATATATACTATGGAAATGTCTTTTTGTCATTAAAAATGCAACTTTTGACATTAGACTGCTTACATTATTTCGATAGGTGCATTAAAGCTGACAGAAGTAAATATAGTTTAAAAAAACATTTTTTTTGTGTGTAAAAACTATATGTGATGGAAAGTTTTTATTGATATTAAACTCAGCATTATCAAATTAGGTCAAAGGAGGCCTTTTTTTGCAAATCAGCAGAATGCTGATGCAGGACTTTGTTATGATTGTTTTTGCTTTACAGGAAATACTTGAAATAATGTCATAATGTTAATAATAATAAAACAGCTTTATTCCTTTATGCAAAATATATTTCTTTTTATTTGATTTGAAGTAAAATATAACCCATGTTCTGCACAGGTTTTACCCTAAAAGTCAGTGTTTGTTAATTTCTAAAATGGTATTTAATTGCATTATTGATCTGTAAGTTACCTGTCTGCTAGAGTTCAGCTCATTCGCTCTTGAGGCTGTGAGCGACTGTTCACGCTCTACATCAGTCGCCAGTCTCTTGACTGTTTCTCTGCTGGCTTTACACTCCACCTCATAGAGCTTCACACTCTCCTCTAAAGTGCATATGCGGTTCTTTAGACAGTCTCTCTCCTTGAAGCAGGCTTCCACCTTTTCATAGAGAGATAGGTTAGAGATCAGAAAAAATTTGGTTAAAAGCATATGTGAAAACACTCACCACAGATACAATATAATCCATAGAATCCGCCTTCCCTGCCACATTTACAGAGACTTTGTTTGCTAATGTTGATATAAACTCATCAGATCTTCTCTGGGTCTCAGCAGCTTCCTGTTTTGCCTTGTTGCATTCAGCAAAATACTGTCTGCAAATATGTGATGACAGAAGAAAATCCATGTAATAAAATCACAAAAATTATGCTTTAACTGGTTAACTTATTATATACAGTTAAGGGTCAAAAGTTTACATGCACCTTGCAGAATCTGCAAAATGTTAATTAGTATACTAAAATAAGAAGGATCATACAAAATGTATGTTATTTTTTATTTAGTAATAGTAATAGTTGAATTTATAAAAATGTCCCTGTTCAAAAGTTGACATACACTAAGTTGTTACCTAAATGATCCACAGCTGTTTTGTTGTTGTTGTTGTTTAGTAATAGTTGGTCTTGGGTCCCTTGTTTGTCCTCCGCTGTTTTTCTCGCACAAATTCTTTGGTTTTTCACCATTTTTGTGCATTTGAACCCTTTCCAACAATGACTGTATGATTTGAGATCCATCTTTTCACACTGAGGGACTCATATATAACTATTACAGAAGGTTCAAATGCTCACTAACGCTCCAGAAGGAAAAAACATGCATAAAGAGTTGGGGGTGAAAACTTTTGAACAGAATGAAGATGTGAACATATTTCTTATTTTATAATATCATATTTTTTTTTTATTTAGTACTGCCCTTCAGAAGCTACAGAAGTTACTTACATGTTTCCCAGAAGACAAAATAAGTAAAATTTTCCCTAATCTTCAAATTCAAAAAGTTTTCAAAAGGGTTCAAATACACAAAAATGCTGAAAAACTAAAGAATTTGTGGGACCTGAAGGATTTTTCTGAAGAACAGCAGAAAGTTTAACCGTTTAGAACAAACAAGGGACTCATGAACAACTATCACTAAACAAAACAAAAAACAGCTGTGGATCATTCAGGTAACAACACAGTATTAAGAATCAAGTGTATGTAAACATTTGAATGGAGTCATTTTTATAAATTCAACTATTATTTTCTCTTGTGGACTATATGTAAATGTCTTTTATGTGAAATATCTTATTCAGGTCAGTACTAATTAAAAAAATAACATTCATTTTGTATAATCCCTTTTATTTTGGTAAAATAATTAACATTTTACAGATTCTGCAAGATGTATATAAACTTTTGACTTCAACTGTATATACAAACTTTCAAATAGTAGTGTACAGTAAATGCTCACTTGGATTTGATATCTAGTTCCATTATTTTCCCCTTGTTTTCCTCATTCTCTTTTGTAAGCGTCTGTATTCTCATGTCCATGAAGCTTTTGGATGAGGTGATGGAGAGCATCTCTTGCTCTGTGTTGTAGTTGCGTTCTCTGAGCGAGCTGATGAGAGACTCATGTCTCGCCTCTTTTTCTTTATGTCGATCTACGGCGTCCTTTAAGTTCTTCAAAGTCTCTTCCTGAGATGCAACTTTGGATTGGCTTTCCAAGAGCTGTTAAAAAAAAAGTTATTTTACAGAGAGAATGTGCATCCAAAACACCACAAACTATCAGTGAATATAAGAACCTGTGATTGGAGTTTGTTGTATTTGGCCTGTAGGACAGCCAGCTCTTCACGCGCCGTCTCAGTGGCCTGTTTATAGTGTGTGAGGTGCTGCTGGATTACAGACTCCTCCATTGCCAAACTGCTGTCTATCAAACCTGAATGTTGACAGACAGAACTTGATGTATCCATAGCAAAAGTAACATTGACCCAGCTAAAAGGTAACAATGTTCAGAACTTTGGCTAAAATTCTCTCAAAGTTATGAACAAACATTATTCCAGTAACATTAGGGTTCTCATTCATATCATTCATGTAAAAAACAACAACAACAAAAAAATCTGAAATGTTTTACTTTGATATTCTACCATTTTTAAATGTAACTACTTATGTTTAAAACGTCTCTGAACATTTATTTTAGAATTTTCAGAGAACTCTTTTTTAAACATTTAAAAACTTTTTGAAAAAATAACTTACTGGGTACACTACCAGTCAAAAGTTTTTGAACAGTACGATTTTTAATGTTTTTTAAAGAAGCCTCTTCTGCTCACCAAGCCTGCATTTATTTGATCCAAAGTATAGCAAAAGCAGTAAAATGTTGAAATATTTTTACTATTTAAAATAACATTTTGTATTGTAATACATTTTAAAATGTAATTTATTCTTGTGATCAAAGCTAAATTTTCAGCATCATTACTCCAGTCACATGGTCCTTCAGAAATCATTGTAATATGCTAATTTGCTGTTCAAGAAACATTTTATTATTATTATTTTTATTTATTTATTTATTCAGAATGATTCATTATTATTATCAATATTTAAAACAGTTGAGTACCATTTTTCAGGATTCTTTGATGAATAGAAAAGTTAAAAAAATCTGCATTTATCTTAAAAAATAATAGCTTTTGTAACATTATAAACTACCATTAATATGGTAACAAATACTTTTATTTAGCAAGGATGCTTTAAATTGATCAAAAGTGATGATAAAGTCATTTATAATGTTATAAAACATTTTTATTTCAGATAAATGCTGTTCTTCTGAACTTTCTAGAAACCTGAAATAATAATAATAAATGTTTTTTGGGCAGCAAATCAGAATATTAGAATGATTTCTGAAGGATCATGTGACTGACTAATAATGCTAAAAAAACAGCTTTGAAATCACAGGATTAAATTACATTTTAAAATATGTTCAAATAGAAAACAGTTATTTTAATTAGCAAAAATATTTTTAAAAATTTTACTGTTTTTGCTGTACTTTGGATCAAATAAACACAAGCTTGGTGAGCAGAAGAGCCTTCTTAAAAAAACATAAAAAATCTTACTGTCCAAAAACGCTTAACTGGTAGTGTACATTAGAACATTTTAGCAGGGCACAGTGAATATTTATAACTTTTCAAAGCAATAAAATGAAATGCAGTTTGGTTATGAATGAACAAAACATGTACAGATGATGATAAAAGATATAATGAGGGTGGTATAAGACATAAATCACAATTAGTCCTTGTTGGCAAGTCCTGTATATGTTTTAGCATTTTATTGATCCTGACACGTCTATAAGCAGTTCTCTCTTTGTGAAGAATAAAATCAGAATGTATTACTCCATAAATTGGCACAATATACAAAAACTCACTTGTCTATGTTGTTGCTCGACGTCTACATCAAAGCTTCTCTTAATGCACAGTGTTCTGTAGATTATTCAAGTTAATATGTCGCTGTAGTTTATCAGGTATCCAAGCAACACAACAACATTTAACGTATTCACCATTAGAGGGCGCGCCATCAAATACTGTCAAAAGACAATGACCGCAAGTCACGTCTATAATTTTTTTTATACATATGTTTTCATTTTATTTTTAATTTAATGTACTGACAGTGAATTTCAAGCATCTTATATGACATAAATAACATACATCTTCCTATTTACCTGCTGCAGAGTCTAGATAAATGTGTGCTATTTAATTAAGAAAAACTCTTGTATTATCTTGTATTCTCCTTGATTTTAACTTTTTAATAATTAAAACACGATAATATATATATATATAGATAGATAGATAGATAGATAGATAGATAGATAGATAGATAGATAGATAGATAGATTTGAAATAGTTTATCTCGATTTCTTATTAACATATTGAAGAGAACAAATGTAACAAACTTAGATTTATATGTGCTTTTACACGAAATTAACTAAAAGGCAACAATAAGGTTCAAAATAAAATTAATAAATAAGTCTGCAGGGGCGGAGCGACATTTGCGTCCGATTGGACGTCACCAAAATACAGGAAGTGCCTGGAACACTTGTGCGGTTCGAACTGTCAAATAAACTTTATGTGAATGTTTGAGAATGTTGCAACATTTGTATCTACAATGTAACAGTTTCTGTCACCGAACGTTCTAATATTTGGCGGGACTGTACGCGACAGGTACGCTAAAGGGTAAAGCGAATGAATTACTGTATAATGAATTATTAGAATCTGCTTTATGTCAGCTGTTCAGAACGAAGCAGACATGTGTTTTTTCCTTTTTTGTATTTGCTTCAATTGACCTTTATAATTAACCTTGAAAAGGGTTGTATATGATTATATATGAGCAATGCTGTGTGTTCATATGCTTGTCATTCAAGGTCATTTAAAACAAAGGGCTACTGGTCACTACATGCATGCTTATACAGGCATAATTTAACACTGTTTTAATGGTCAAACTGTTTGATTCATACAGACATGTCTCTCAAGATTTTATGGAGGTTACATCAGCCTTTAAACAGGACACAAGCCTGTGGATTTGCTCTCAGGACACTAAATGGATTAAACAGTGCCACCGGCAACAGGTTAAACTGCACAACACTGGCATCCAGTGCATCTACACAAAACCTTTTTAAAGACTGGAGGAATTGTCACACCAGTTTACATCACCATAGATATTTATTGCAAAGGGGAGTGTGTGAGAGACCACATTACGAAATGCAAACTCCTTTAAATTCCAAAACATGGAGTTTACAAATGAGATTGCAGTCCACAACAACCGCCACCAAATCAGTGCTGAAACAAGGAGGCGTGCCCGGAAAAAGGACCTTTAAGGGACCAAGAACCAAACAGCCTTCACGAACCACTCAGCCCAGTCTAGAAGAGGTGTGTGATGATTGTTTATGTTAATATATGTCATCTGTGGCATATATAATTATGCCTCTAATTACGTTTTTCAGGACATGATGCAGTGCATTGCATACGCAACTGCAGATCAGTACCATTTACCAACACTCTGTCATGATCTCATAGCTCATGACTTTGCTGAAATCAAAGAATTTCCAAGAGGTCAGTTCATCTGCATCACTTTTTTATGTTTTTAATCACACACAGAAAACAATGCATTCCATTCATGTTTGAAGTATACACATATTTGTACTAAATACATTTTGTGGGTTTCAGATGCTTCTAATGTTTTGGTAATGGGAACAGAGAATGCTGCGAAACCTTATGATAGTGGCACAATATTTGTCTTCAGGTATGCTGAATAATGTTTTTTCTGGGTTTTGATTTCTGCCGGTTTGTAATTATTTTTTGATTTGTTTACCATATAGAGAAGGCTCTGTGGTGTTCTGGAATGTTGAAGAAAAAACTGTGAGTAATAGTTTTTTTTTTTTTTTAATTCATAAAGTTTGAAATAATTAAGATTTTTAATGTTTTCAAAAATGTTTAAAGTCTCTCATGCTCACCGAGGCTGCATTTATTTGATCAGAAATACAGTAAAAACAGCTATATTGTGAAATATTATTACAATATGAAATAACTGTTTTTAATTGAATATATTTTTTAAAAATAATAATTTATTCCTGTGATTTAAAGCTGAATTTTCTGCATCATTACTCCAGTCTTCAGTGTCACAAAATTTTTCCAGAAATCATTCTAATATGCTGATTTGGTGCTCAAGAAACATTTATTATTATAATCATATATCATATTATGGGTGTGTCTGTGTTTATACGCATGTGTATACTCTGTTAAACACTTGTTTATACTCAGGTAAAGACAGTGATGAGGATACTGGAGCAGCATGAAATTCAACCCTATGAAGTCGCTCTGGTCCACTGGGAAAATGAAGAGATCAATTATACAGTAGGAGAGTGAGTCACAAATCTATCATTTCTTAATGCCACATATATTAAAATCATATAATACCTACTGAAAGTTGCTCCATATTTTTTTATTTATTTGTTGGTTTAGAGGAAACTCAAAGCTCCATCGTGGAATTTTCTTGTTTAATGAAGAGCTGGATTATGAGCAGGTTGTTCTGGAGAAGTTTGCATTTTCCAATGCTTTATCTTTGTCAGGTGGGATAATGTTTGCATTTTCACACATTTTTATCAAACATCGAAAACGCTGTTGACTAATACTTTCATGTGTGCATTTTTGTGTTATTACCTTGCATGATTTCAGTAAAACTAGCAATATGGGAGGTCTCTCTTGACAACTTTGTTGAGTCCATCCAGTCAATTCCTGAGGTAGATCCACTTATGTACTCTTTCATAGGTAATAGCATTTGCTGCTTTTTGCAAGCTATAATCTGTATATTGAATAGCTCAGATGTTCTGAAGGATGTTCTGTTTTTCTGAAACTGCAAAATGTACTTCTGTTTGAAATGTTGTAATTATAGGCATAAACATTTTTAACAGATGCTTAAGTCTGGACAAAGCGTGAAACTGTCCAGGGCTGAAGTTATGCAGAAGATAGGGGAGCTCTTTTCCCTGAGGTCAGGTTGATTCTGTTATCATTTTATCTGGCTTATTTTATATGAGATAACCTGCTGTTATTTAATTATTACAATGTTTTACAGGCACTGCATAAACCTCAGCTCCGACTTACTGATCACACCTGATTTCTACTGGGACAGAGAGGATCTCGAGCAGCTCTATGACAAGACCTGTCAATTCCTCAATATTAACAGAAGAGTTAAGGTTAGTGAAAGTACATGCAAATCCATCTGCCTTAAGGAAAAGTCCACCTAAAAATGAAAATTAGCTTAACATTTACTCACCTTCAGGCCATCCAATATGTAGATGAGTTTACTTTTCAGAACAGATTCTGAGAAATGTAACATTACATCATTTGCTCACCAATGGATCCTCTGCAGTAAATGGGTCCTGTCAGAATCCAAAACAGCTGATAAAAAGCATCACAATAATCCACAAGTAATGCACACCACTACAGTCCATCAATTAACATCTTGTAAAGTGAAAAGTCACAAATCATAAAAGTGTTTAAACTTAAAACCATCACTAAAGACTAAAGTCTTATTGATGGATTTGTTTCTTACAAACAAAGGTTTTCGTCGTCACTAGATGTTAACTGATTGTCTGGAGTGGTGTGCATTACTTGTGGATTTATTGTAATGTTTTTAACAACAGTTTGTACTCTCATTCTGACGGCACCCATTCACTGCGTAGATTCCATTGGTGAGCAAGTGATGTAATGCTAAATTTCTCCAAATCTGTTCTGATCAAGAAACAATTTCATCTACATCTTGGATGTGGGTGAGTACATTTTCAGCTATTTTTCATTTTAGAATTATTCTTTAAAAAGGACATTTATATGAATATCATGATAAATTGCTGAAAAAAAATGCTCACACACGGTTTTATTTCTAGGTTGTGAACGAAAAGTTACAACACTGCACTGAACTGACAGACCTGATGAGGAATCACCTCAGTGAGAAACACAGTCTCAGACTGGAGTGGATGATTGTCATACTGATCACCATTGAGGTCACCACTGATATCCACTTTATTTAAGCTGGCTTTTATTTTAAATACTAGTTTAAATAATATACCATAGATAACTTTCAGCTGCACTGTTACTGTTAAAAACTGCTATGTGTTATTTTAAATGTCTATTATATAATGTATTTAGGTACACATTTTGCAAATGCAGTCCAAATCTTATTTCTTATTTCTTCTCTCCATAGGTGATGTTTGAACTTGCACGTGTAATCTTCTGAGGACCCACAGATACAGTCTTACACAAGACATACAGTGACTTTTTGTAAACCAGAAAATCATTCTGTTTTCTGTAGATGAAGTACTCATTCATCAGTCATCTGATCTTTAGCTATTCTTAATGTGACACTGACCTGAAGTAAAGTTTTTTTTTTTAAAAAGCCCATATGAATAGCGTCTCATTTACTTTCTGTTTTGGTTCCACTGTGAGACACAAATCAGTTGAATCAATGTCCTAAAATGACTGAACCCCTGCTGTAAAGTCCAGATTAAGCAGATAGTTGTTTTGAAACTATAAATGAGCGTGGGTAATATAAAATGACTCCAAAAACAATTTACATGCTGCCTTGTTGCCAGTGGCATGGAACTTTTTGGAATTGTTTTGTAAGTGGGTTGTGCTTACGTAGCCTCCAATAATGCTAAAATTCCTTAACTGATTTTTTCTTCAAAAACTGTGACAAACTGTCTAAGCTGGTTTCTGGAACATAGCAACACATAGACTTATATCATATACTTCCAACACATACACAACCAGTCAAAAGTTTTTGAACAGTAAGATTTTAAATGTTTTTTTTTTCTTCTGCTCCCCAAGCCTGCATTTATTTGATCCGAAGTACAGAAAAAAAGTTACATTTTGAAATATTTTTACTATTTAAAAAACTGCTTTCTGTTTGAATCTATTTTAAAATGTAATTTATTCCTGTGATTTCAAAGCTGAGTTATTAGTATCATTACTCCAGTATGTGATCCTTCAGAAATCATTCTAATATTCTGATTTGCTGCTCAAAAACATTTATTATTGTTGTGTTTTTTTTACTTTTTGGTCAATTTAAAGCATCCTTTCTAAATAAACATATTATTTGTATAACCCCCCCTCAAAAGCCATTTTCCAAGCTTTTGAATAGTCTATAATATCACAAAAGCTTTTTATTTTAGATACATTTCAATCCTTGGTTCTTTCTATCCATTAAAGAATCCTGAAAAAATGTGCTCAAATGTTTTAAATATTGATAATGATAATAAATGTTTTTTGACCAGCACATTAGAATGATTTCTGAAGGATCACGTGACACTGAAGACTGGCTTAATGATGCTGAAATTTTAGCTTTGATCACAGGAATACATTTTTCTCCAATAATATATTCCAAAGCAGTTATATTAAATAGTAAATTATTTCACAATATTACTGCTATATTGATGTATCTTTGGATCAAGTAAATACAGGCTTGGTGAGCAGAAAAACTTCAAAGTGAAGACATTAAGACATAAAAACGTTCAAAATGTATAAATATCTTAAGCTTGATTTTCCAGAAGGCTGTTTTACATATCATTCATTTATTCTAAGTTTCAGTAGTTATTAAAAATGACGTCATGCTGATGTTCTAGTGTTTTTACAGCTGATTGATTGATCAGCCTCTAGTGATTGACAGCCGTTCGATACGGCGCGCGCTCACGTCATGTGATTCAAACCCTCCGGAAAACGGCAGCGGATCACTAAACTGACTGACTGAACTCGTCCTGCACGGTGGAGAAGTTTCCTCCGTTTTTCAGCCAGCAAACTAAACTGCGAACTCTGTCGAGAAAGAGTAAACGGTAAGTGACGACTTAAAGGTTTTATTTCAAACAAGGGTTGAATAAACCGATTGTCGACTTGTTTTTACCCTAGTAACGAAGGGCACTATCGATTACTCACGGGTTTTGACCGAAAATGATCAATATTTTGACCGTTTTCTTCTTGCCATTGCTTTCCCTTATCGGAACATTAACCTTTTTCATTTCGCCGTTCGTTTGTGTGCTTTCGTTTCGCTTGTTTAAAGTGTAACGTTATTTTATCGGGTTCATTGCATGAGCGCGTGTTTCCTATTTGTCCGCGGAAACTTTTTTGTACTCGGAATTCACCAGCATGGGCGGGGCTTCAACACTTACATACACTATGCTCGCAACCTATTTATACACTGAAACTTCACTTCTGCCAATTTTATATGTGAAATAGGGCATTATGTAGGTTGTGTACACATTTTATTTTTGTTTGTTTGAGGAATGTCATCACAAATGCACAAATGAAGTCAAACATTTTACATACACCTTGCAGAATCTGCAAAAAGTTTATTTTACCAAAATAAGAAGGATCATACAAAATACTTATTTTTTTATTTATTTAGTACTGACCTGAATAAGATATTTCACATAAAAGACATTAATATATAGTCCACAAGAGAAAATATTATTTGAATTTATAAAAAAAAATTATTCTGTTCAAAAGTTTACATACACTTTATTTTTAATACTGTGTTGATTTCCTATATGATCCACAGCTGTTTTTATGTTGTTGTTGTTGTTGTTGTTGTTTATGAGTAAACTGCCCACTGTTCTTCAAAAAAAAAAAATCCTTTAGGTCCCACAAATTCTTTGTTTTTTTAGTATTTTGTGTATTTGAACCCTTTCCAACAATGACTGTATGATTTTGAGATCCATCTTTTCACACTGAAGACAACTGAGGAACTCAGCAAACTATTACATAAGGTTCAAATGCTCACTGATGCTCCAGAAGGAAAAACGATGCATTAAGAGCCAGGGGGTGAAAACTTTTAAACAGAAAGCACATGGTACAAAATGATGGATCTCAAAGTCATACAGTCATTGCTGGAAAGGGTTCAAATACACAACAATTCTGAAAAACCTGAAGGATTTTTGTTTTACTTTTCAGGACAAACAAGGGACTCATCACAAACATCTTTTTAATCTAGAATATATTATTCAGGTCAGTACTAAATAAAAAAAAATAACATCCATTTTGTATGATTTTGTATGATATTTTGAAGATTCTGTAAGGTGTATGTAAACTTTTGACCTCAATTGTAGGTTTTACTGTATTTGTTAGAAATTTTGGAGTTTTGGTGACCAAAATGCATACTTAATAAGCTGCAAGATAATTTACTGAACCTACTGGAAACCTTATAAATATTTTAATTTGTGTGTGTTTGAATTTAAGTGAAGAAAAATGGACTTGGCCCATCATGGTCTTGTTCTCCTTAAGCGCCTCAATGCTCAGAGAGAGTTTGGTTTCCTCTGTGACTGTACTGTGGCCATCGGGGATGTTCTTTTCAAAGCCCACAAAGCCGTTCTTGCAGCGTTCTCAAACTACTTCCGCATGCTGTTTATCCATCAAGACAGGTAGCATGAACTTGATTGCAAAAAAGTTCATTCACAATTGCAGTAATTTCATGTTATTAAAATGATTGTGTATGTTTCTCTTTTGCAGTGACTGTGTTCGACTGAAGCCTTCAGACATACAAGCAGATATCTTCAGCTACCTGCTGAACTTAATGTACACTGGAAAATTCACCACACAGCCCATTGACCCGCTTCGCCTTGAGCAGGGTGTGAAATTCCTGCATGCTTACCCTTTATTACAGGAGGCAAGTCTTCTTATAAACCCTGACTCCCAGTATGCACCTTTAACAAACTCACTTTATGGCATACAGATACCTGATCAGTCATACATCCAGCCTGGAAGAAATACAGCATGCAGAGATGACGTTTATGCTAAAAACTCTGAAAACGCTGGCCGTGAATTATTGGAAATGTCTGATTATAGATCTCCCCAACCTGTTGGCATAGAATCACCCACCCAAAACCCAGCAGCCACGATGGTCCAACACCTCACATATGGCATAATGAGTAAGAGTGCTTTGTCTAGAAAGAATTACGCCTGCAATTATTGTGGAATGCGTTTTAACCAGAGGTGCAAGTTGAAGGAGCATCTACTTATCCACACCAACCAAGCAACTGAGCCACAGGTCACAGTGTTTATGCAAAATGGTCACACTATGGAGCTTGAAGGTCAAGAAATGGAGGAGGACCATTTTCATGCTGACAGTGATGTTATTAGTGATACTGATCTACAGGCGTGGATGGAAGACACGCCACCGCCCTCCGAAATTGCTGATATAGACAACCTGGAGGGCACAGAGATGGGGCGTGAAATGAAACGCCGAAAATTTGAGTGTCCGACCTGTGCTCGCAAGTTTATTCAGAAGAGCCACTGGCGTGAGCACATGTACATTCACACTGGAAAGCCGTATAAGTGCAGTGCTTGTGGAAAGAACTTCTGCAGAGCCAATCAAGCTGCTCGACACGTTTGTTTGAGTCAGGACGCGGACTCTTACATTATGGTGAATAAGCAGAGTTTGGTTCTGTGTGGTGGAGAAGAGAACAGTCAAGTTGAAGCTCTCTTTCAGTCTTCTGAAAGACCCTACAAATGTAGCATGTGTGCAGCACCTTTTACAAGTCCTTCTGAGGTTCCCAAACATCAGTGTTTGACTGAGAGTGAAGCTGTACCACTGGCAGAAAATTCAGTGGGGGAAAATCACAATAAGGACTTAGAGACTACTTCTGATGTAAACATTTCTTCTTAGAATGTCATGCTAAAGCAGTATTAGTTTATTTCAGTGTCCGTATTTAACCATTTTTATGTGTTTGTGTTATAAACTGTGAGAGAAATACGTATTTTTTTAAAGGTCCACTGCATTATTTCATGTCTTTTTTTCTTCTTCTATTGAAAGGTCATTTGTGAATTTGTTTGAAACTAATAAAATGCCTGTTTAAAAACTGTTTAACGTTTTTTCATCAGAAACGCTTCTGAGTTGCTGCTTTAAAGTATCCTACATTGCGCAAAGTAGAAAATAAACCAGAATTTTATTGGGCAAATGAAATAACTATGGTATTGGCGTGCCGTACGTTGACTTTTCATGAATCATAAGTCAAAAATTGGTAAATTTCTTTTATTTAAATAAAATTTCAAACAAGAATTTGTATTAAACCATACATTTTTAAATGTCTCAAAATACAGAAACAATACTACACTCTTGTATTTAGTTGAATGTTAATATTGCAGTTTCTTCAAAGATGCATAGTCTATATAATCAAATAGTTTGTACAGATGGCTTTAAACACTTCTTAGCAATATATTAGAATAATAAGTTAAAATTTTGTTTTTAATACTGCAATGGCTTATTGTATCAGGCTAGATGCAAACCCCGTAATACAGGCAAGGCAGCTTTCATAATGTAACCATCATTTGCAGTACAGAGTGTTTTGATCTTCATTATACAGAATATTTATATATGTTAAGTGCTTCTCTTGGGACAAAAATTAATTGCTAAAAAATTAAAAGTAATTGCAACAGTAGTTTGCATGCTTCAATTTTTATGCCAAAAATATAGGCATAAATATTTTCTGAAATTGGGTGAATGTATCTGTAAATTAAAATTGTAAAAAAAAAACATGAGTAACAATGGCACACGGCAACAAAAATAATTCATGAGTTTGATAAGATTTTGACTGTTCTTTGTAAAACATCAGTCATTAAGTGATTACATCTGACTGAATAATTTTAGATATGTAATACAACAGTATATTTTGTGGCAAACGTCTACTCTAAAGATAAAAAAAAACAAAACAAAAAAAAACTCATACATACATTGACACATATCCTTAGTAAAAATATGACAAAATAGCTGCTTTTTCAGTGTCAAAGTAAAATGTAAAAATGTAGTGATTGATCAAACAACAGCCTGTCCACAGAATAACTGCTGTTTTTGGTTTTACTTTTGTTTAATGGAACTTTAATGATGCAGTTTCACTTCTCAGTGGTTTGGTGAGTCCCAGCTGATTTTGTGCTGAGCACAGCCTCTTCCAGGTGTAAAATGTTTTCCTTGTTAAACTTTCACCTGAAACGATACAATCATTATGAATGTTATGAATTAAGTTTTTTTTTTTTTTTTAAATCTGACATTGACCCTGGACCATAAAACCAGTCATAAGTAGCACAGGTATATTTGTAGCAACAGCCAAAAATACATTGTATGGGTCAGAATTATTTTGTACTGTAAATATATCAAAACGTAATTTTTGATTAGTAATATGCATTGCTAAGAACTTCATTTAGGCAACTTTAAAGGTGATTTTCTCAATATTTTTATTCTTTTCACAACCTCAGATTCCAGATTCATCTTGGCCAAACATTGCCCAATCCTAACAAACCAAACATCAATGGAAAACTTATCAGATGATGTATAAATTAAATAAAAATTAACCCTTACGACTGGTATTGTGGTCCAGGGTCACATATGTAATATAATAAAATCACTTACCATCTTATTCAAATTTGTCTGGTTTAGCACACCACTATCAAATTGCAGCATCAGATGCTTGTTTAGCAGCAGTATCTTGTGGTGCAACCTCTGTGTGTGTTATTTGACACATGGAATCTCCAATATTATCTACAGCATCCTCCCACACATCCTCCTCTACCTCTGACTGGGGTTCTGGTGAAGTAACCGCAGACTCATGCTGCAAAGAAGCCTTCCCATTTTCTTCGTCTGATATACACTCTTCAGTTAAAACCGATGTCTTTTCCTCTGTCGCAGCCACAAATTGTGGTTCAACATTTTTAGACACCTCTGGCTCCACAATAGGTGGAGCTGTTGCCGCTACAACTGGTGCAGTAGCTGGTCTCATCATTATAGGGGCTAAAGCAGGTGTCTTTGCTACTGGTGTTTCCTGTTGTGCCTTTTCTGCTGTAGTCACAGCGGGTGCCTCCATCCCAATCACAACTGATGTTGCCTTTAACAAGGGCTTGGCTGGTGTTGTTGGTGTCTGTCCTACCTGCTCCGCAACTGTTGCCTTTACCAAGGGCATGGCTGGTGTTGTTGGTGTTTGTGCTACCTGCTCTGCAACTGATGTTTGTACTGCTGGGATCGCTGCAGGTGCTTTTGGTACTGGAACTGGTGTCTGTGCCATTGCCACAACTGACGTTTCTGCTCCTGCAGTCACTGGTGGTAGAACTACTGGAGGAGCAGTCTCTTTTGCAATCACTGAAACCAGAGCTGGTGTCTGTACCACTGGGATCATAACAGGTCTCTCTGCGATTTCAATTGCAGTTGGTGCTTCTGCTGTAGTTTCTAGTACTAGGCTCACAACTGACCTTTCCGCTATTGGAGTCACAGTTGGTGTCATTATCACTGGGGTTACAACTGGTGTCTCTGCCACTACAACTGGAGTTGGAGTTTCCACTACTGGGATCACAACAGGTGTTTCTGCTGCTGCAGTAACTGCTGAAACAACTACTGGAGGTGTAGCCTCTGTTACTGCCACTAAAACCTGACATGGTGTCTGCGCCACTGGAGTCAAAACTGGTGTCTTATCCACTGAAACTGGAGCAGGCTTTACTACTGGACTTTCTGATACTGGGATCATAACAGGTGTTTCTACTGTTGCAGCCACTGCTGAAACAACTACTGGAGGTGCAGTCTCTGTTACCATCTCTGAAACCTGATCTGGTGTCTGTACCACTGGGGTCGCAACTGGTGTCTCAACCACTGCAACTGCAGTTGACTTTACAACAGGTGTTTCTACTACTGGGATCACAACAAGTGTTTCCACTGGTGCAGCCACTGCTGAAACAACTACCGGAGCGGCAGACTCTTTTACCATTACTGAAACCTGACCTGGTGTTTGTACCACTGGGGTAACAACCGGTGACTCAACCACTGCAGCTGGAGTTGACTTTACAATAGGAGTTTCTACTACTGCAGTCACTGTTGAAACAACTACTGGAGAGGCAGTCTCTGTCACCATCACTAAAACCTGACCTGGTGTTTGTACCACTGGGGTAACAACCGGTGACCCAACCACCGCAACTGGAGTTGACTTTACAATAGGAGTTTCTACTGCTGTAGTCACTGTTGAAAAAACTATTGAAGCGGCAGTCTCTGTCACCATCACTGAAACCTGACCTGGTGTTTGTACCACTGGGGTAACAACCGGTGACCCAACCACCGCATCTGGAGTTGACTTTACAATAGGAGTTTCTACTGCTGTAGTCACTGTTGAAACAACTGCTGAAGCGGCAGTCTCTGTCACCATCACTGAAACCTGGCCTGATGTTTGTACCACTGGGGTAACAACCGGTGACCCAACCACCGCATCTGGAGTTGACTTTACAATAGGAGTTTCTACTGCTGCACTCACTGTTGAAACTACTGGAGCAGCAGTCTCTCTCACCATCCCTGAAACCTGACCTGGTGTTTGTACCACTGAGGTAACAACTGGTGATCCAAACACCGCAACTGGAGTTGACTTTACAATAGGAGTTTCTACTGTTGCAGTCACTGTTGAAACAACTACTGGAGCGGCAGTCTCTGATACCATCTCTGAAATCTGACCTGGTGTGTGCACCACTGGGGTCACAACTGGTGTCTGAACCACTGCAACTGGAGTAGACTTTACAACAGGAGTTCCTACTACTTGGATCGCAACAGGTGTTTCTACTGCTGCAGTCTCTGCTGAAACAACTACCTGAGGGACAGTCTCTTTTACCTGATCTGATGTCTGTACCACTGGTATCTCATCCACTGCAACTGGAGTTGACTTTACACTAGGAGTTTCTACTACTGGGATCTCAACAGGTGCCTCTACTGCTGCAACAACTACCGGCAGGTCAGTCTCTGGTACCATCACTGAAACCTGACCTGGTGTCTGTATGACTGGGGTCACAACTGGTGTCTGAACGATTGCAACTGGAGATGACTTTACACCAGGAGTTTCTACTACTGGGATCTCAACAGGTGTCTTTACTGCTGCAGTCTCTGCTGAAACAAGTATTGGAGTTGCAGCCTCTCTTACAACCTCTGAAACCTGACCTATTGTTTGTACCACTTGGATCACAACTGGTGTCTCAACTACTTGAACTGGAGCTGACTTTACAAAAGGGGTTTCTACTACTGGGATCTCAACAGGTGTCTTTACTGCTACAGTTTCTGCTGAAACATCTACTGGAGGAGTAGTCTCTGTTACCATCACTGAATCCTGATCTGGTGTCTGTACCACTGGGGTCACAACTGGTGTCTCAACCACTGCAACTGGAGGTGACTTTACAACTGGAGTTTCTACAGCTGGGATCCCAGTGGACATTACTGATGAAGTTGCTGCTGGTGTAACTGGAGATGCAGCATCTGTTGCAATTACTGAAATCTGAGCTAGGGTTTCTACCACTGGTGTCATAGGTGATGTCCCTGCAGCTGAAGTTGCTACTGATGTAACTTCTACAGGAGATACAGCTTCTGATACTGTCACTGAAATCATGGCTGGTATCTCAGTGACTGGTTTCTGTGCCACTGCAGCTACAGTTGGTTTTACTGATGTGATGGGAGCAATGGAAGTTTCAATTACTTGACTCACATGTGTTTCTACATCTAGTGTAACCTCGTCTGGAGGTACAGTCTCTGCCACTGAAACATCAGCTGGAGTCTCCACAACAGATGTTACTGTGGCTGGGATCTCTACTACAGAGGACACAACTGTTTTCTCTACCACAGCTGAAGTTGATTTCACTGCTGTGACAGAAAAAACAGGCGTTTCTACAACTGTTGCTTCTGCTACTGGAGTCACTGTTGTTGTACTTACCACTGGAGATACAGCTTCTGTTACTATTACGGAGCCAAGATCTGATGTTGCTACCACTGCAATCACATTCTGTATCTCTACTACTGGGGCCACAGCAGTCCTCACAATCACTGACTCGACATGTGGTGTTTCTGCTGCTACAGTCACAACAGGTGTGTCTTTTACTGGAGGTACAACCTTTGACTCATTGCCTAGAGTTACAATTGATGTCACTTCATCTAGAGGTGTAGGTGGTGTCACTACCACAGAAATAACAGTGGGAATCTCCACCACTTGTCCTTTGAACACTGATGTGTCAGTGTCTATGTTTTGATTTTGTGACGTTACAGCAGAATTGTCAGTATCGTTTGTTTTAGCCATAGATGTAATCACTGGTGTTTCTACTTCAAGTTCCGTAACCACTGATTTGATAACTGGTGTCTCCACTTCCATTTCAGTTACTACAGCTGTCTCTACTTTCACTTCTGTTTCCACTGGAATTTCTACCTTAGGTTCTGTCACTTCAAGCGTCTCAGCCCTGAGTTCACTCCCTACTTGTGTTTGTATCTCAGAAACAGCAACTTCTGTAATTTCTGCTGTAACTTCAGAGGTAAGCGGTGGTGTAATGGGTGTTACTTCCATTACTACTGGTATTTCTGTCTTGTCTAACTCATTTGACAGTGACTTTTCTGTTACCTGTTCAGGAGGTTCACATTTAAGCCTAGCATTTTCATCTGCATCATTCTTCTGTTCACTCATCTCACTAACCTCTATTTCTGTAGCAGTATAATCGTGTGCCAGCACTGCGATTGCAGCCACTTCAATCATAGTCAGCCGTGAATCAGACTCTTCTGGTTCTGGTTTAGGAGCAGTAGCCATTGTATCTTTTTCTTCTGGAACTTTCGTTTCTTTCATTTCTGATGAGGTAATTACTGGGGCCTGGTCAATATCTATTGCTTCACCCTCTTGTTCTGTTGCCGCTGGTATCTTAGATTTTGCGTGTATCTGAGTTACTTGTTCAGACACTATAAGCTGTTTTGTTGTGTTCTCAATAATGGCAACCATTTCTAAAACTTTACCAGTCTTGATATTCTCAGTTGTCGCTGGTTCTTCAATCTCTTTGGGATGTTCTGGACTTGGTTTGGTGTCTTGACTCCAGTCTTCTGTTTGAGAAACCATAGTTTCGGTTGCTACAGTTTTTGCAACTTCTGGCAACACCATCTCTAGAGGTTTCAGTATGACTTCAGAACTGACTTCAGAACTAGCTTCAGGCTCTGCTGGTGTTTCTATATGCTCTAATACACCCTTTGAAAACTCAGGAACAACTGTGTGTTCTCTTATTCCATGATCCATGTCTCCAATTTCACATCCTGCATCAACATTTATTTCAGGAGATTCGCTAGTAGTAGTTATATGAGCTGAAACATCTTCAATCTCTGTTTCATTGCTGTCAGTGTGCGTTGGTTGACCTTCCTTTACTGCATGTTCCTCTTCTTCTTTCACAAAAATCCCATCCGTTTTGTCAGTTCCACTGTCTTCCACTTTTTTACCCAAATTTGTATCAGTGTCTTCTTTATGAAGCTCCTTAGCCTCTTCAACTAATACTAGTTCTGGAAGTGACACCTCTTTGACTAGCAACAGTTCTCTGGCTAATGAATCACCAGCTTCTGAAATATTTTCAGCCTCAATAACAACTTCTGAGGCAACAGCATCCACAGTCTCTTCTTCTACATGTCTTTCCTTGTCATAATCTTTTTCTTCCATTTTCTCACTGATGTCCTCAACACTCACTGCTGACTCACCTGCTAATAAGACTGTATCTTTAACATCAACATGCATTGATTCAACTGCTCCTAATTTTACACTCTCTTCTGACTCTTCTCGTATATGATCTGAAATTGGACTTACAATACTAACATTATTTTTGGTTTCCAGACACTCCACAGCATAGGCAATAATTTCAATATCTTTGGCTTTACTTGTGGTATTGTCAGGAATGTTGTCTCCATCACCTTGTGTCAAAGATTCAACTACTTCAGTGGGTGCAGGTTTCTCAAACTCAGCAGCGGACAATTCAACATCTGAAAGCGTCAGTTTTTTTTCAGGTTCAGCAGCTCTATCTTCCTCTATCATTGAAGGCAATGGACACTCTGTTTCAGGACCATGGGTGTAGTCTGACATAACCTGATCCAGCCCAGCACTTTGCATTGTCTCAATACCAGTCGTACATTCCTCTCTTTTGTCCTCTATATGAGTCTCCTCTGATTCTTCCACTTGCTCTGCACTTAGCTCAGTTTTAGTGACAGATTCTTTTTCGTTTACAATTACTTCCTGGTACTCAGTCTTCACTTCCTTAATTTCAGCCTCATAGACATAATCTGTCCCAATTCCTGCAATTTCAGTTTCATCTGTACATTTATCAGAGGCTAATTCAGTTGGGACAGCATCAATTACTTCAGGTATCGCCTCCACTAAGGGTGCAGGGAGATGTTCTTCAACAGGTTCTATTTCTTGAGAGACTAAGCCTATGCATATTGCTGTTGCCTCAGTTTTCTTATGTGCAACCAAAACCTTTGTTTCCTCCAGTGTGGATGACTGTACAATGTAAGGTAAAAATGTCACAGCCAGAGATTCTTGGCTCTCATCTTTTGTAGTTACTGATTGAACACTTGGAGTCATGCAAATGGATTGAATAGCCTCCTGTAAGATCATGTCTGATGTTTGTATGCCATATTCAGCTGACACTGGTGTAACATGTCCAGATGACTCGGGTGATTCGGTTAATTGTGAAACTGCCGAGACCATTTCAGTAGTGTCATCCCCAAAAAATTGTTCACTTGGTGGTTCTGGGGCAGTGACCGCATCAGCTGTCAACTCCACAATGTCCTCAGCTAAGGTGCCATCCTGTGTTGTCCACTCAGCAGATGAGACTGGTGTTTCAATGCTTTCCTCAATGATGCCTTCTTCTGGAATATCACTCAGCTGTTGATGTTTGCTCACAAAGTCTGTAAGTTCTTCAAAGTCCTCTGGTAATCCATGTATGACTGCTGGTCCAATGCTAATTGGAACTTTGGCTGCAATTTTGGGAACCAAGTTATTAGATGTGTCCTGTTCTAACGCTTCTGAAGTCGTCTCTGGCATCTCGTGTTCTATTGTGATTTCAACTCGCTGTTCATTTACCTCCTTCAGACTTTCAGGCTCAATTATTTCATACTCAGACAGAGGAATAATATCTGGGGTTTCATCATCTTCATCACCTGTTTCATGATCCTGAGCAGCCTGAGCATCAGAGGATGTCTGCTCTTTCCTCGCATCTGATTTTCTCTTTTTATGCCCTGGAATAAGTTTCTTCATAGAAAATGGTTCATCTTTGTTCATCTCACTGTCTGAAGGTATCTGCTCAGGTGTGCTACTTTCTCCAGTTCTGATCTTCCTCTTTGGGGTGACCATTTTTTTAAATGTTTTCCATGTGGACCCCACTTCTCCCTCTGCAGGACTTCCAGTTTGTTCATTAGATGATGTGAGAGGATCATAATCACCCTCAATGGAACTTCCAAGTGGAGAGTCAGTTGTTTTCTCATATTCCTCTCCTTTGTCTGGCGTTTCATCCTCATTTGTTTTTCTAGCCCTTTTTTTAGCAGAGCCACCACAAATCAGTGCCTCCCAGGAAACGGTGGTGTCAGATTTCTTTTTGGATTCTTGAGGGCTTACATCAGCCACCAGCTCCTCTTCAGTAGATTTTGGCTCCCCAACCACTGGTTCCTCCACTTTTGCAAACTCTGTCAATTCCGAGGATGGTTTCGGCTGTTCAGAGACTCGCTCCTCAGACTCAATCACCTTTTCTGCAGCTTTCTGCCTTCTTGTGGAGAATTTTCTGAAAAGTCTTTTAAGTGGACTTCCTTGTACCTTATCTTTCTCTAGAGAATTCTGAAGGTCTCCTTCAGGTAACAACTTTTCAGTGTCTTTCTCCTGTGAATCTTTTTCTTCTTCTGATGTAATATAAGGAATATCAAGGCACATACATTTAGTATCTTCTTTTTCAGCCTCTTCTACACCCATTTTCTCAATTCTTTTGAGTTCCTCTTCCTTACTCTCTTTTTGGATTTCCTCTTCTTTTTTTTTCTTTCTTAAACTGGCAAAGATTCCTTGTGTAAAGAATTGTTTGATTGGTGACATTGGTTCCTCCAGCTCAGGACTTTCTTCTTTTGCCAGTTCTTTCTCAGATGTGTCGTCCACTATCTTTATGTCCTGATCCAGCTCCTTTTCATTGTCTGTTTGTTGAGAGGGTTCAGCTGCATCAGGCTGGGAAGACACCTCACTTTTTTGAGTCTCATCAGTTGTGTTTTCATTTGCTTCCACTGCACTGGTCTCTTGGGTGTCTTTGGAGTCTTCTGAGGCACTTGCAACATTTTCGTCTGGCTCATTTGTTTCAGTCTTTTCACATGTGTCCTTCTTTAGAGTAAACTTAAATCCAACAAATCTGAAGATTTTTTTGAAGCCAACTTCATTGATATCATTCACTTGATTGTCCTCCACAATTTCTTCCTTCGTAGTCACACTATCTGCATTAACAATTTCTGTGCTCTCATGCTTCGTTACTGGTTCAAGAGCATCCATTTCTTGGAGGTCTTCAACTGTTTCTGTGCCATCTTCTTTCAGAGTGACAAACCCTGAGCCAACTAATAAATAAATAAGAATGAAAAGTAGCACGGTGAGTATGTGTTCTTTTCATTTGATATAGAAAAAAAATGAGGGAAACAATGAAATGAATAGCAATAATATAGTTTGACGTACCATCTGCAAGTACTCTCTCCTCTAAGTTGCTATTTAATTCATCTGTATGGCTCCTTGTCTTTACATTCAAACTGGAAATCTGTCCGTTTTTCTGTAACAACTATATGCAAAAGACAGGACAGATTAAGGTGTGACAAACAGTGCATTTATCAATCAATCTTTATGACTCATAGGAAAATGAAAATGAATTGTAAAGTTACACAATATATTAAATTAATATGCTATAAAATATTGCCTGTTGTCACAAAGTATATGGTAAGACAATGAATAATATGGGTTGTGGTTAAAATGCAGATTTTTGCAGATCATAAATGATTTGCCATTAAATCACTGTAGTTCTTAACTATACATTTTTATCTAAATGGTATTTTAGGCAACATGAGACAAAGTTTGTATTGTGTATGGACAGCACTGCCCAGGACAAAAAAACTATGTAGTCTAACTCAAGTTAAGAAATTCCTCAAACATTTTACAAAAGCCACATTTTCTGAATGCTAAGTGCCTAACCACAATGTAGTTTGAAGAAGATGGCCCTTGGGATAACTAACAAAACAAAATAAATCACATTTTCAGATTATGGAATCTGAGTATCAGATAGCTCTCCTTTGACTAAAAGCCATCTCACAGACTTCCTGTTAAACCATGGCTGACCTCACCATGTTTTACATGGAAAATCAATGCTCCCAGTGCAGTAAGGGAGAATTCCTTCAATCCTTTGGGAATAAGAGCACTAGAAATATCCTTCCATTAATGTGCACACATTAGTAATAAAAACAACTGACAAAAGTAAATATTGAAAGGAAATGAAGTTATGACATGTAATAAACCATCTTTAAAAAAAAAAACGTAGGGCATTTGCATTTTAAATTCTTAACCTATACATTTAATCCAGTAAAATGATTCAGACTAACAAGCAAACAAACAGCAAAGGACAAACCAGAAATCCAACCCACATGATAAGAAGTTGTTTATAGTGATGAAACACTTTTAAATCCAATTTAAAGTTTGGAGTCCACCCTCAGTATGCCAGCCACTGAGGATGCATCAGTTATCAGTGTTAAACCATTATTCTGCCTGCAATATTAACAGAAACACTTGCCAGATGACTTATATATGTCTGCAGTTCTCATGCCACAAGATGACTCTTCCTTAATGTCTTAATTAATACCAGCCAAAAATAATGTGTTCTTTTAGTAAACTAAACTATCTAATCTGAACAACCAGAAGCTAAAACATATTTTGTTCACACAGTGAAATTAGGTCAAACACCTATTAATAGGACAAAGTCACCTAATCTTCTTTCTTTTGACTCTCATTACTGCAGCTAAATAGCTGCAAATGATAATCGGCATATTGCATTATGGAAATTCCTGATACATTTTCTACACCAAGCAAAACACACTTTCATCATAATGTATCCTAATGCCAGAGAGCTTGACAAAATAACCTTTCTTTTTATATCTGAGAATCTGGCGAAATTCCTCCCTGCATGAAAAAAAAAAAAGTTTTGCGCTTAAAAAAATCATGTTTTAATCTGTTACTTGCTATTTCTATACAATTATTTGTGACCCTGGACCACAAAACTAGTCATAAGGGTCATTTTTTTAAATTGATATTTATTTAATTAAGCTTTCCATTGATGTATGGTTTGTTAGGATAGGATAGATTTATGGAACATGATACTTAATATCATAATTATTTGGCATAAAAGAAATACAATGTATTTTTGGCTATTGCTACAAATATACCTGTTCTACTTACGACTGGTTTTGGGGTCCAGGGTAATATTTGTGAAATTTACTAGCAATTTCTGACTGAAAATACAATTTAAGTGCATTGCTTTAGTCTGCTGCTTTTCTCCTGTAAAAAAAAAAGACTCTAGTAAACTCATACTCCTCTCTACAGTTTCACAACTGTGCTCAGATTTGTCAAGGCACCAAATATCTTATTATTTTATTACTCTATACACTTACTCTGTAAACAGCTGTCTAATTCAGTCAACCTAATGAGAAACATCTGATAGATAAACTAACAAAATACAGAAACTCCTTCTCCTGAGCTAAAAAGAGCAACCTCTGAACAATAAATCGTTCCTGTCTACCTACACAACATTTTGAGCATCATATGCATGTTTTGCATTACCTCAAAAATGCAGTCTAGGTAGGTGTAGCGGAGGCCAGCCGGTACACACTATGTTTTGAATTACAGCCCGTGTGTGTCTTTAGATTCAGAGGTCGTGTCTTTGAAACTTTGCGAAGCATTTCTCTGCAGCAGAGAACATTCTACCTTGTCATCAGCACCGCCGTCATCCGGAGCATCGCTCGCCGCTGCAGTGAGCTCCTCCGCCGCTGCGTCCTCCTCACATCTGCTGTCCCGTTGCGCGGATGATGCCGTAGCTCCCATTTCACGAACCTTCTCTCGTTCTCTTCGGTTTCGTCCCTGTCACCCGACGTAACTGCAAAGCGAAAGGGGGAATATCCGAAGATGAGTGCTGAGCGGTGGTCGGACTCAGAAGTGATGCAGTTTGGCTCGATGCAAACTCTTTTAGGACACATCCTTCCCGCATCACATGAACACACTGGCACGCCTCGACGCATCAATGGGAGAGAGAACAAGAGTCCTGGAATGACCAAGGGACATCCTCTAAAATGAACGCTTTTATCGCATAATTATGCTTCTTTATTCATTGCATGTGTTTATGTATAGGCCAATGATTGCACAAAGGCGTTCAAAATAACTCCTATTGTGTGCGAAATGCCTATAATTAAGTAAAATAATACTAATAATAAAAAAACAAATAAAAGTGTCAGACATGGTCTCATTGGACTTTGGGGGAAAACAGGAATTTTTCTCCAAAACAATGTCTTTTGTGAAATAATTTGTGTTTACAGCAATTAAACCATCAAATGATTAATTATATTAAGACCAGTTAAATAATTTAAAACAGAAACCTAAAACAATGAAATGTCAAACCAGAAAACCAATTTATGGCTCACCAAATTTTATAAATGATTAATTATTAAATGGCAGAAAGTATGTGGACAGTCCCTTCATAACAGATAATTCTCAATAACATGTTTCCCTATTCCACCAATTCCAATAAAATAAATATAAATGGCATTCTAGAGAATTCCAGTGGAGATCAAAATTAGATATCAACCTGCAATTTCCTAAATTTCTAGGTCGCTGCTGAGTCTTATTTAAAGTTATCCTAAGAGGAGTATAAGGGTGTATAATAAGGAGATTAAGGTCCAAAGTTCACTTCAGTGATTTGAGCAAGTTGAATTTATTTGGGGAAACATTTTGTTTAGCATCAAACTGGGAAACAAATTGAAGCCCAAGTGCGTAAAGAAGAAGAGTGAAGAAGAGTTCCTTCCCTGCAAGCATCTCCCAGTCAGCCTGCAATTTTCATGCAAGACAATGCCTCTGTCACACTGCAAAACAGGTAAAGCAGTTCCTTGAAACTAAGAACACTGAAACAATGAAATGGCTGTCCCAGAGTCCTGATAAGCTCAACTGAAAATCTCTGGAAAATCCTTGGGGACAAAGTTATGACTAAAGGCGTGTTCACACTTGTAGTTCGGTTTGTTTGGTTCATCTGGTCCAGACCAAAAAAAAGAAAATGATACGAATTTGGCTACAATGATAGCCACTTAGCGTTCACACAGGAATTTTTGACAGTAAACCTACCGAACCTGGTGATTGGTCAGGTTGAATGACATATATTTCATGATGGAACTCACCGAACACTCCAAACAAAAGGAAAAGGTGCTTTAAGTTGACTACATCTAATGCCATCTGCTGGATAAAGCACGCTCATTGTTGTGTGTATAGGATTTTATTTTCACCAGCTGCAAACTCACAAAGAGCTCATAAAAGGCACTTTACCTCCACTTCGCTCCATGTTTGCCCTCTGCTGATTTTGTTTTGGATACCGCTTGTTCCCTTATCCCCATGACATCTTGCTGCATACTGTCATATATTGTCATTACTTCCTGTTTTTGATTCATTTATAAGTATTTAATCAGTGTTGCCTTTATATTACACTCAAACCGCATCTTTTTAAGGGTCTCGGTCCACTTGTTTGGTGCGCACCAGGGTTCGGATGGCAGCGTTCACATTTACTCAAATGAACTGCACTAACAGAGCAATCTCACCAGAGTTCGTCTTAATCAAACCAAACATGACAAGTGTGAACACACCCTAAGAAACCCACTACAGTTACCGAACTATGGAAGAGACTGGAATGAATGGACCAAGATTAGAAACTAGTGAAGTCCTGCAGCCGAAGTCATTCAAAGCAAGGGCCTCTACACTTCCTAGTAATTTATGACAGCTGTAACATTCCAAAATTTTTGTTGTAATCATCTTTTGTTCTACAGTGGTTACTGTTCTCTAATTTTGATCACTGTAAAATAAAGGTTTTTGGTAAAATGCCTTGGTTATTTTGTCAAACATGTTAGTAGAACAGTGGTATAACTACAGCTAAAATTCCTTCAAATTTTGGATAAAGAATTTGTTTTTATGAATTTGTTCTCTAATTTTGATCTGTGCTTCCAACTTACAAACATGTGACTTTGGACCACAAAACCAGTAATAAGGTTACATTTTTTCAAAATTGAGAAATTGAGGTTGTATGATAGGACAATATTTGGCTGAGATTCAACTATTTGACAATCTAAAATCTGAGGGTGCAAAAATGTAAAATATTGAGAAAATCGCCTTTACAATTGTCCAAATGAAGTTTTTAGCAATGCATATTGCTTTTTAAAAATTACGTTTTGATATATTTATGGTAGGAAATTTACAAAATATCTTCGTGGAACATGATATTTACTTAAAATCCTAATGATTTTTGGCATAGAAGAAAAATCAATAATTTTGACCCATATAATGTATTTTTGGCTATTGCTACAAATATAACCCAGCGACCTATGACTGGTTTTGTGGTCCAGGGTCACAAATCTGTTCTTCCAACTTTGTTGCAGAGGCCTGGCTTGCAGTTGGTGTCTCAGTTGATCCAGATAATTTTAGGTCTGAGCTAAGTGCATGCCAGTTTCTCCACAACAGACTTAATAAAGAATTATATGCGCAATAGTACTGCCATGCTGGAACAGAAAAGGGCATTTCTGCTTCAGCAACATTGAAAGCACAACATTTTCTAGTATTGTATGCTACAGCATTGAGATTTGTCCTTAAGGGAAAATGCAATGTGCATACTTATGGCCACTTATGGCTCAGATCTAATACTCACCTTTCAAACAACCAATAGTGAAGCATGACAGTTGAAACATCATGATGTTGAGCTGCTTTACAATGGCAGAATTTAGACGTCTCTTTCTGTATGCTGGAAACAAACGCTTGGGAAAAAGTTAAGTAATCCCAAACACAAGGTCAAATAAACACTGGTGTGGCTTAAGGACAATGAAGGTGAATGTCAAAAGCCCAGCCAAAATTCTGATCTTAATCTAATTGTGAATCCACATGAAGCACTATTTACGGATATAGGATTTGTAATTCATTGAAATGAGAAAATGAAATAAAGGTCTCCAAACAACTCAACTTTCAACTTTAACAAACGTTATTTATCTGAAAGCTCTGATTTTAAGGTTACTATACACTGTAAAACAATATTTTTAAGTTTAAGTTGAAAGGATACTGGATTGTTTTACAAGAAAACAGCATTTTAGTGAAAACTTTCAAAACTCTGTGTTCAATTCAATGTGTTACTTGCAATTCCTTATTTTTAAGTAAATCTTACACCAATGTTTTAAGTGTAATGTAACCTTAACCGATATGTCTAAATTTCATAGAGAAGATGTACATACTAGGAATACTGTGAATGATTTAAGAATTATTATTTAGATTCAATTACAGATTTACTTGAAGTCATAAATGCAAAACCGTATGGGACCTGAGCTCAAAGACGAATATAAAAAACAAACACAAACACCTCATTGAGAATCTGCTGAACCTCAGCCAATGTGAATAATTTAAAACATAGGCACAGTACATTAAGTTAAACTGTAAAAGCAGATTTCGTATTGACATCTGTAATCAAATAGGGCTAAGAAAACTTACAGCCATGGCAAGTGGATTACGTAATATCAGTTAGAGAAAAGCCTGCTAATTTGGGAGCAATGGGAGTAAACAATTTTGTGACATTCTAACATTCAGGAGTATTTAAAAAGTTAAAAATATAGATTTTCCAGCCATTTTGGGCAGCTCATGCCCCAAAGCAGTAAGGCGGAAAGCATGGGCACAGGGTGAATTAAAATCAACTGACTGGTCAAATGTTATTCTGAGGAGGAACAGCCTTCATCATAATGCAATTTGAGATTAAATGAGGCCATGTGAATTCAAACATCACGAGTGTGACAAACAATCTCTACATAAAACACTCTGCAATGGTTTTCTTATGTTCCGCATTTCTCAAGGAGTTCATCTAAACACATTTTCATTCCTTCAGAGGAAGTTTGACCTTTTTAAGAAAGTAGGATAATTTAAATGTCCATAACGGCCTGTTGCTTATTACGTAACTTAACATGATATACAGCTTTTAATTGCACCCCGTCAAGTTGTTTTGAAACCACGAGTTTCACAAACTATAAATGTTTATTAATGCAGCAAATGTAGACACTTACTAAAGGCTGTGAAGCTCCAAAAAGTGCAAAACAGTTGCATAATAAAGTTCAGACTACACACATCCAGTCACAAGGGACATGAGAAACGATAGTGTTTGACATTATGATGTATCAGGTTCATGGTTACATTCATGCAATCTCATGGTATAAAATTAATAAGTTGATGCATTTGCTTAAAACACATGAGGTGAGTGAGTAAGTAAATAATGACTGGACTTTCATGTTTGAGTGAACTAACAAAAAAACAGCAGTATTCAACATTGTACTGGATCGTAAAACAAAATTAGCTGAAAAATATACCTTATTTTACAAAAATGTAACCCAAATTGAAATGCCCAATTAGTCCATAAATGACAAGAGTCATTCCTAATCAACAGTGTGAGTTAGAGGTGGGACTCAAACACAGAGACACACCTCATCTTCAAACATTTTATGGACATGATTAACATGAAGATCATCAACATCATGATTTACTACTGGGAAGTTCAAGATAACGAAGAAAACAGGAAACAAACCCATCAAGGGCAGATTAATCGTTCCTTTTAGGTCCTTTGCTGGTGCACAGATGCTGTGGATCAGTCTCGGGTCATCTATAGAGAGAGAAACACAAAATGTCAGTGGTCTGAGCCCACCAAACCCAAAGTTGTTGAACCCAAATCTCACAGGAAACTTGCATCACTTACCACAGAGCAGGAAGTGACAGTTCTACAAGCTGTTCAACAACCTTTTGACTTTATCACATTCCAAACACATGCATATTAAACCAAAGTACAAACAAGCAAAGTGCAATATAAGCAGGAGTATTATAACTAAAACTATTTAAAGAAAACAAAAAAAAGTCAACTAAATATATATTTGATAGTTTCCAATTTCTCATTTTCAATTACTTTACCTTGATGTACTGAAATAACAAAAACTGGAAAAAATGTTCAAAACTACTGTAAAATGTTTGGTGAAAATGATCCTTCACAAACAGTTTGATTGACAGGCGATATGACCAATCATAATGCAGAATCTGCTATTTTGTCCGACAAACAAATCAGACCGGAGGAGAGTAGATTAACTTTGGTGGGCTTAAACGTGAAAGAAAAAAAACTGATGTAAAATAAAATCTGTTCTGGGGCAGCATTATGGATGTGACATATAAATGCTTAGAGAACGTATGTGTTACCAATATATCAAACTATCTGTTTATATTTTAATAAACCCTTGTTGATAGAGTTTAAACATAGACAGAAAAACAGAAAAATATCACTGTATGCACTAGTTTCCTATGTTAAAAAAGGGGGAAAAAAATAATGCATTATGGATGTGACAAAAAAAGGATACCATTTTTAAAAGACTACATTCTTTGTAGTATTTTCCAAATTAAAATGCACAAACCAGAGGCAATAATACCCCACAAATAGAGAAGCGATGGGTTTTCACAGAACATATAATTGTTACTTTATTTTAATTTTGATGTGTGTATTTATGAAGAAAATAGCCTGAAAATAGCACTTACCAGACTATGAAAAATCATGCTCTAAAAAAAGAAATGCTATAAAAACTTTGAGAGACCTCACAGTATTTGAACCACCAAACAATGACATCTGTGCTAAGTATAGCAAAAACCTTTGATAAAAATGTAAGTGTTTTCATGGTAAGGTTGACTTTTACATGGAATTACCCTCTGATGTTCATTCATGCTTTTCGGTCTTTAAATAAAATGAAAAGACAATATTTTTCACTGAGAACATGGTGTGTAGTGTAAGAGCGACATTGTTTGTCAGACATAGCAAGGAGAGCTGGTTTTGGTGAAGGATCACCTGACCCTTTGCAAACAGCCTGATTGAGGGTGATCTGACCAATCATAACGTATAATCCGCCATTTTAGATTAACCTCGGTGGACTTAAACTTGACAAATTGAAATAAAATAAGCAGTTAATAAAAATACGTTCTGATGTTCATTCATGTTTATTTCATGCTTTAAGTAAATTATAAAAGACGATCGCTTCACATGTCGATTTATCTAACACGGCAAAAGAGTGATCTATCATGACACATTAACATGATGTGTAGTGTAAGAGCAGCACTGTTTGTTGAACATAGCAACAGTAACTAGGGTATGAGCCATAATGTGTTGTTTTTGTGTTGGTCCTTTTAAATGCAAATGAGTTGGTGCTCCCAGCCCCCTTTTCAAAAGAGGGCGGGGCTTCAAGAGCTGGCAAAACCAAAAAAGGACAATCTCATGCACTGAAAATGTCAGAAGCTCTAGCGGTGTTCAGCCTTGTGTGTTCGAACCAGAATAAGTTTAAAAGTCAACTGTTAGCACTTTACATAACAAATACGCGTTTATGAATTACACAGGGAAGCACGGGCCGATAAACATAACAACATACAAAGCATTGGTATTGATTCCTAATCATATAGGGGACTTTACTGGTTTTTTTTTCTTCGAAAATGAAATTTAACCAGTGTCTTCAGCAGCTCAGATGGAGGGAGTCTATGGAGACTTCTATGTTAGTTGGTGTATCTTAAAACAAAACATCTGGGGTCGGTTGCATAAACTGCTTAGACTAGTCTTAAAAAGTTAGTTAGTTTTTTTTCCTTCAAGACCAGTCATAACATTTTAAATTCAGTTACAAATTGATAGATTGGTCTAAAATGAGTATGAAAAGTAAGACTGATTACCACTTGTCTATTGCTAGTTGGTGAAACATGTTCTTAAGACACAGTCTTATCATCACAAATGGCCAGGATTTCTCCCTACGATGATGTGTATGTATACTGTAAAAAAAAAAAAAATTGTTGAGCCAACTTAAAATAATTTGTCACCCTGCAGCCTTAAAACTTTAAGTTCAGTCAACTCAAATAAGTTTATTCAAGTTGAAATGTTAAGTTGTACTAAGTGACAACTTAGATATTCAAGTTGACTAAACAAAAAAATTGTTTGTTAAATTTAACAGCTGTGTTTGTTACTCGGCTGCCTTAAAATTTTAAGTTGAATCAGCTTAAATATCTAAGTTGTCACTTAGTAAAATGTAACATTTCAGGCTGACTAAACCTTTTTCAAGTTGAATGAACTTACAATTTTTAGGCAGCCAGGTAACAAATTATTTTAAGTTCACTTAACAAATAGTTTTTTTTTACAGTGTAGGGAGAAATCTGGAATCACGTGTTCAGAGACACTGTTTTTGTGATTTATTGGGATTATAAAAAAAAACTGTGGTTGGATTTCTGGTTGTTTTCACACACTGTAGTCACACAACTGTTTTCAAACGCCTTATAAAAATATTTTTAGAACTAAACTTATTTTAAGTTTGCCAAGTTGGATATTTAAGGTTAACTCCACAACAAATTAAAGTTGCAGCTAAATTAAAAAAATGGCAAAAACAACAAACTTACTAAAACTTTAACAAAACTTTAAATGAAAAAGGAAAATGTAAAGATAAAAACTAATTCAAACTATTAAAACTATTATAGTTTCTCAATGATGCTAAAACAACTATAAGGTTCAGTGATTGCTGATCTAAATGAATTTAATCATGGGAGCAAAATGGAAAGGTATGTTTAAAAGAGCTTCTCGCCCAGCAGACAAAAAGAAAAAAACAGAAACAGACCAACCTGACCAGTATAGGATACAGTAATTGATTTAGGAGAGTAAGCAAGCAAAAACATGGCAACAACCAAAAACAAATCATTCAGCCGCAATCACTCAAAACATAGTGATGCCTGGGCAAAGACATGTACAAATGTAGTTAGTTATATATAGTTTTGATGTGTCATTGTTCATTTAAATTGAATAATTGTTTGTTGTTGAGAAATAACAACAAATGATCTTTGCTTTTGTTCCTTTATAAAGGAAATGAACGGTTACAGCAACAGGCGACTACTGAGCCAAAAAAGATCTCCAGACACATGACAAACATGAACGCTAATTCAATCAAAGACCCTGAAACACTGGAGCTGCTGTGGAGATTCTCATACTAAGTTAACAGGATCAGTTAATTTGAGTCACAGTTCGGCTAACCGAAAACAGCTGATGTTTTCTTCAGACATTATACAGTTTAGAAGTCCCTGAACACAGGATGTATAAACTACAGCCATGCAGAGCACTTTCATATGTCTGTTCATGCAACCTTGTTTTACAACCAACTTGTTTGTTCAGAGTGTCGCCAATCATAGATTTAACCAATCATGTTTAACAGACATGTTAAACATGCATTACATATGTGTTTATGTAAATATAATCGGGGGAATTTCTGGCAATTTCCCAGCTTGTTTCCCAGGATGTTTGATTGCATAATTGTGTGTAGCAGTTACTTGCTAATGGTAAGTGAATTATAGGTATCTAATTTGGTGTAATTTATTGCAAACAAACTGACAAAACGGCTTAGAGCCATAAGACCTTAAAGAAATATTTTTGCTATTTTATTTACTTATATATATATTAATATTATATATTTGTTTACTTATTTTACCAATGCTGCAACCTAAAAGATTGTTTAAGTTACTCACTTATTGATGCAAGAATATTTCAGATAATCAGGAAATCAGCTGATTAATTATAATCAACAAACATATATACAAATTTGCGAAAACAGTACTTCCTAGATGAGTAACATAACGATATTGAATATATTTTACACACAGTGTCATGTTTTATTAAGGTTTATAATCGATTAATCCAACAGAAACATATTTTCAGCATCAGTTCAGTTACAAATACACCATTAATGTACTTTTTTACTTACTCGTACCACAGTTTTTGTCATATAGAATTTGTCATTTATACAGTGCCGCTTAAAAGGTTGTGAACCCTTTATAATTTTCTATATTTCTGCATTTTCCTTTAAGTCCTGAAAGTAGATAAAGAGAACCCAATCAAACAAGTGAGAGAAAAATACTGTCTTTGTCATTTATTTATTGAGAAAATTATCCAGTGTTACATATCTGTGTGTTGCAAAAGTATGTGAATCTTTTGGATTAGCAGTTAATTTAAAGATGAAATTAGAGTCCATTTTTGCAGATGTGTTTTCAGTCAGTGCAATGACTATCAAATGTCAGTACATGACCTGTTTTATTTAAAGAACAGGGATCTATCAAAGTCTGATCATGTTTATGGAAGTGAATCATGTCACAAGCAAATGAGGTCACTGAGAACCTCAGAAAAATTGTTGATGTTACTCATCAGGCTAGAAAAGGTTACAAAACCATCTCTAAAGGGTAACTTCTAAGCAACTAAAGATCTTTCTCACATTGGCTAATGTTAATGTTAATGAGTCCACCATCAGGAGAATACTGAGCAACCAATGGTGCATATGGCAGAGTTGCAAGAAGATAGTCAATGTTCTCCAAAAAGAAAATTGCTTGCTAAAGATCATGTGGACAAGCCAGAGGACTATTGGAGAGAGGTTTAATGGATTTATGAAAACAAAATTGAACGTATTGGTTTAAATGAGAAGCTGTTATTTCCAGAGAAAAGAACACATTGCATTCTAGTTTAAGAATCCTATCCTATCTGTGAAACATGGTGGTACCATGGCTTGGGCCTGTTTTGCTGCATCTTGGCCTGCCATCATTGATGGAACAATGAATTCTGAATTATACCAGCAAATTCTAAAGGAAAATGTCAGAACACCTGTTTAAGAACACAGTCTCAAGAGAACGTGGGTCATACAGCAAGACAACAACCCCAAGCACTCAAGTCATTCTACCAGAGAATGTTTAAAGAAGAACAAAGTCTTAATCTCATTAAGATGTTGTTGAAGGACTTGAAGCAAGCAGTTCATAGGAGGAAACCCACCAACATCACAGTGGTTCTGCACAATGGAATGGGCTAAAACTCATACATATTATTGTGCAGGACTGATCAGCATTTATAAGAAACTTTACCTTTAGTTACTGCAGCAAAGGGGGGTCACACCAGATACTGAAAGCAAAGATTAACATACTTTTGCACCACACAGATATGAAACACTGGATAATTCTCTGTAAATAAATGACAAAGCAAATATTTTTCTCTCACTTGTTTAATTGGGTTCTCTTTGTCTACTTTCAGGACATATATGAAAATCTGATGATGTTTTGGTTCATATTCATTCAGAAATATAGAAAGTGACACTGTACAAAACCTTAACAACTGTCATTTCAATTTAGGTTTCAGCTAAATGAAAGTAAATCAAAATGATAATTGTAGTTTGTTCAAAAGTCAACCAGCTGATCATTTATGTTTGTAAAAAAAGTGATTCCACACACATTGGAAACAATAACCCTTTGACAAAACCTGGTCTTTACAGAAGCAGCTGCAGATGGAAAGTTGTAAATACTCTTGTGTTCTGCCTAATTAACTTATCCATTCAAGTTTTTCCAAGTCTTGGACTTATCGTGTGCCATTTTATGCATATCAGATGAACTTTTCCAGCATTTTAAAGAAAACATTCTCGCCGTTCATGATAGGTCATGAACTCTCCTGCTATCAAATCCAAGGGGGTTTATTCTATTGATTGTCCTTTTTTTCTTAAAGTGATTAAATAAACTAATGCAATGATAAAAATGACATTCTGACCATATCATTCATTTGAGAAGTCTCAGTGTTTTCACAGCCTGCCATTGTTTACTGTGCCAGGCACAAGCACTCTTTCTTACATAACAGCGACAGCAGGTAGAACTTTAGGCGGAAGGATCTAATTCAATTACAAACAAATTGAGCATACAGCAAAAGCACTTTGAAACAAGAGTTATGTCTTAACCTAAACAGACACGGCATACAAAAGCTGTAGCTCATAAAACAGTGATAAAACTATATGCAACTATATACTCTCTATCAGTGTGCAAAAAAAAGGTGCAAGCAAGTGTATTGTGTGTGTTTTCAAATTTTTACAATACTTTAACTTATTTTTTATACTTTTGGGAGATTCTAATTAGTGCAGCCTTTCCTGTGGTTTCTTTTGGCATACACTGGCATTCTTGCAGTGTTGTTAGGTTACTACTGGAATGACATCCAGTACCTTTCAGATGTATCATAACAAAAGTTTTGATCTTTGTGGATCATGGCTGTTGTATACAACAAGAAAACTTTCCAGGACAAATGAGAGGAACCTATTTTTTACAATTGTATTCTATTTGTTTATCTTAAAATAAACCTGAAACTTTAGAGCCATATTAAAATTCTGACTTTTATCAATTCAGCCTGAATTCACTTCAAATAAACAATAAGCAGTCTTTGTCCATAGGTCAAAAACAGAATGCATCTTTAGAAATCTACACTGGTCAGAAAAGAAACTCAATCAGATATTGAACAACATCTTTGTGCTCTAATACCTGAGTAAATCTTCTGTTCACTGTCATCTGACTGCACTAGGCTAATTATATTTGAATAACATCATTGCATGTTTTAATTATTGTCAGTAGTTGCTTCATGTGATTTCTCATATGCATGCTATTGGTTGCAAACATCAACAGCAAAATTGATATTTAAATAATTAATATGACATTAACAAGCAAAACCGTTACTGTACGTAAATTATGTCTGTTAGTAAGCTAATTAAATTAATTTAAGCTGTCTAAACCACATTAAAAACATGTGGAAGCTGTTAAATCATATAGAGGACTTGGTAAGCAGGAAAGGGCGCAATATTTTGACAAACTAAGCTTAATATATGGTAAAGATATGTACGAACAGTATTAATTAATATATTATCCTAATATTTCACCTACCTGACCGGAAGTCATCAGAAAAAACACAAATGTTGTCAAGATTCTTGCCCTGGAAATCGTGGTTCAGTTTGGCCAAGGACAAATGCCTTTTGTTCCTCAGACAGTTTTTTGCACTCTTCTCTTTGATTTGTTATAACTTTTGGCAGACTATATCATAGATATGGCAGATTCGTCGTGAAAACACTTAGTACACTCACACAATACAATGAAACGAAAATAACAGTGCGCATTATATGCAGAAGTAGCGTTCCATAAGTAAAAACCTCATTAATTTTCTCTGTATAAAAATTTTTTTTAGTGATAAAAAAATTATATATTTAAGACAGACCTACCATAAACTCAATGTTATTCAATTGTGTATTTCTTTACATTTCATAGTAAACACAATTCGCGATAGCGAATACTACTCACAATCCTTAGCTTTTTACGATGGAAACAGCAAAATTAACGCAAAGTGTTCAATTAATAATATATGCTAATTCGGTTTTGTAAATGTTTGGTTAAAAATTTAGACTTTGTTCGTACAATACACTACTTTCATTTCAATGCAGTGTAAAATCGACTAAAATTAAATATGAAAGCATAAATTACTGACATTTAAATTACATTTTTATGGGTAAGTGAGTAATGAACATTGAAGACCACATGGCTAATAGTGGATACTGTGGGGACAATGGTAAGCTATACAACGATACATTATACTGTATAATTAGCCTGTATGATGGTAGTATACATGATGCTGCAGTTTGCATTGATTTTTTTTTTTTTCCAGTTTTAAGCCTACAGCTGTGATGCACACACAGTTTTAGCAGAAAGCAAAATATCCCTGAGACTCTGATAGTAGGCCTACGTAAAGAAGAACCATGGTACAAAGAGAAAACCCAGACTCTTCTGGTCAGCACAGGAAACAAAAAGAAGCAGTAATGCTCAAACAGTGAAATATAGTCTATAACTTAACAGAGGAATAGGTCACAAGGTTTTGTGAATCATTATGCAAGCTCTACTGCCATCATGTGGTGTGTGCTTAAATCAAATGACCAGTTCTCTTTAAATGTCCTTAGATTGCAGAGATAAACATCTTATTATAAAATCATCTCATGTAAAATATTTTATCCTGCAAATGCACACACTATTGAGTTGGGTTGCTTGGTTTGTCTGTTATGTTGTGCATAAAAATATGCTGTTTCACTTCTGCTTTGGACTCACATGATAACCATGACTCATCTGGCTTGCTATTAGTTCTAGAAGTAGTTTTATGACAAATGTAACCCAGTTACTAGGTTAGAACACCGTATGTCACATTTATGCGCTGCAACACCTTTTAATTCTGCCAGACTTTCTTATAAGAATTTCTTATTTTTAAAATTACTTCAAATTCAAATGGCTTGCATTTTGATCAGTATCTCAAAAATTCCCTTTCATCTAAACAGAATGTGACAAAACAGTGTGAATAAGTTATGATTAACCAGGCCTATGGATCGTCTGTAAAAGGTCAATTGTTTAAAGCACAGTAGATCAATAGGCCTATACCCACATACCTCAGAGGACAATTGGTTTGGGTATCTTGTTACTAGAGATTTAGCCAAAATATTTAGAATTAATGGATATATTAAAACTTGTGAACTGTTTGACTAAGGCTGCAGTTTAAGCACAGCCACATAACATTTTTTTTATTAGTATTGACAAAGTTAGGCTCCAGCACTGACACAATTATAAATTGATTATTTTTTTAAACTGCCTTGGTAAAAATAGAAGTGACTGAGTTTGTGCTGCAGAATCAGCCACTGGATTTGCAATGTGAAAGTCAAACACTGAGATGTGTGAGCTGATTTAAAATTGTATTATTATTATTTTTAAGATGGGAAGGGATTTTAAACATTTATGTTATAGTGATATTTGCAGGAAAGTGTGGCATTTTAGGCTGTTAAATACAAGAAGAAAAACCCTTGTCGACAGCTCTTCTGTTGCTGTTTTCCATGTTGCAATAAATGATTGCAGTGTGACCGCCTTGCAGTGTTGAACAGCCCAAAAGAACGGATAAAACAGCACTGCACCATAATAACATGTATGTATGAATCTAAACATCGCCATACTATTCTGTTGTTACGATGGTAAATGTTTGCAAGTGTTTGTAACTCTTAATTTTAAACTTAAGTAAACGTGACTAAACTTTCGTGTTGTGACTTATCGGAAACTCCCAGCAGTCACAGTTAGTCAGTCAGTCAGTCATTCGACTGCAACGTTATTTCCTGCAAAGATGTGACATGAGGGAGCTGATGCGCGTTAGGAAACTATAAAAGCTCGCGTTTATAGCTTTTGAGTTGAACAAGACATGAAATAAGGTAAAGTGATCGTTTAAGTGTTATTTTAACTTACTTGAATTCGATTTACACAAAAGTTTTTAGCGAAGTTGTTTAGCTGACCGTCAAATCAAACGTTTACATTAAATTAAACAAGGAAATTGAAGTTACATCATGATCGCGAAGTGTTTAAGCATTGTTCTTGTGTTTTATTTAACTTGGATTGAATTGTGTTTGATTTTGTTGAGAACTAACATGTTTTATTTTTGAGGAAGTCAAAATGAAGATGCTCAGTTATTTTCTCACCTAAATTGATAAACTTAAATCTTGTTACATAGTCCGTTTTTATTTCTGTGGCTGCATTTACACACACTAGCTTAATACGTTTAATGTGCACATTGTGCAATTAATCTAATTAATCAATGTTAATTTTACATCCGGGATGGTTTTAGAAAAGACTATTGTTCATTGTTCTTGTGTTGCTATTGCTTATGATTTAATGTTTATATAAAACATATCAAATATATGTATATACATATAAAATATATGTATTTGCTCTTACTGCCTTATGGTGTTCAACAGAGGACTAAAGGGAAGTCCCCACCCTTTTTATTTTCTGTATGGTGACCATGTCTGGTGGGAAACATGCAGCATCATGGTTGCCATTGCGGTGACTGACTAAATGACAAAGACTTAGTCCTGTATATAGTTTAACTTAATGGCGAATGGTTACCCCTGTAGCGAAACCATCAGTGAGATACGGTCAGGCCTGCATTGTTAACTGTGTCTAACAGATTGTATATTGATTGTTTGTGCTGCAATAAAAAAACTCAGAGCATGTCAGAGCCATGTGGGTCACCCTATGGTTTAATCTGTATTTCCCAGGAAAGATGAGAGACAGGCTGGTTGAACTAGGAGGTGTTTCCACCAAAGAACACAGAGAAGAAGAGCAAGTAGATAGCGGAGAAGATGTGGACAGTGGTGAATTTGAACAACATGCGGTGGTGTTCGAGGGTGAGGACATCATGGAGGACGTCTTCAGAGAAGCCCAATCCATCCAGAAAGAGATCGCCCAACTCCGGATTGAGGTAAAGAGACTGGGCAAGCAGAACACACGCTTTCTCACCTCCGTCAGACGCATTAGCAGCATCAAACGCGACTCAAACACGATTGCACGCAGCATCAAAACCAAAGGGGAGAACCTGTATGGTCGGTTAAAGAAGATGGATGCACATTGTAAAGAGTTGGAGGAGAAACACGGAGCCCATTCGGCTTTGGTGCGCATGATCCGCGGCCAGTTCGTCACTATAACGGGTACTTTTCACGAGGCCATGAGTGAGTACAACAGTGCCGAAATGGCCCAGAGGGACAACTGCAAGACTCGTATCCAAAGGCAAGCAGAGATCATGGGTAAGGAAGTGACTGGAGATCAAATCGAAGAAATGATCGAGACGGGCAAGTGGAACGTCTTCTCTGACGACTTGCTCACAGACGGGAGAACCGCTCGCTCAGCACTCACTGAGATCGAGAATCGGCATAAGGAGCTTTTGGAGTTAGAGGGTCGCATCAGAGAAATCCACGATCTGTTTTTCCAGCTGGCCTTGTTGGTGGAGGAACAAGGGCCCATGGTGGACAACATTGAGGCCAATGTATACGCCACCCAAGACTTTGTGGCCAAAGCTGCAACTCAGATAAAGAAGGCTGTTAAATACAAGAAGCAAAACCCTTGTCGACAGCTCTTCTGTTGCTGTTTTCCATGTTGCAATAAATGATGTTGCAGTGTTAACGCCTTGCATCTCACATAAGCCATAGCGTTTTAAACAAACAAGCATCTTGCAGGCTAAGTGTTAACCAAGTCACATGATTTTCTCTGAAGAGACCAACCCATGCCCAGTGCCTGCGCTTGATGGTTGTCTTTGTGGAAAACTTTGTTTTCTTGTAAACCACATGAGATGCGAAGCAACTGAGCTGAAGTGATACTGCAATCTCACTGCTATACTTGTTAGTCGCAGGACATTGGCTTGATGTGTAAAAGATAACAAAAAGGAAACCGCAAGTAAAAAGTGTTTTTCGCCCATGTACAGTGCACAAGCAAATATTATACAGAAACATGTTTTACTGATGAATCTACTGCTTTATTTTAAGGTACATTTGTGTATGTGTATGTATGGTTTGTTGCATTAATTTAATAAATATTTGTATCTTTTAATCCATTTGTTTGATCACCATACTGTAAAGGAGTGTTCCTCATAGGAAAGTTATGAAATGCATTGTATTGCACCAGAGTAGGTTTCCCAAGTTTGAAAGTTGCTTCTGCAATATGACTTGCAAAAGGGGTTGTGTAAAAGTGTTTGGTGGTTTGAATACAAAACCCTGCAATCTTATTAACTAAGAGCTGCTTTTTTTATTTGCATTGTTGCATTTTCATCAGAATCAAGGGTTCAAGTAAACATGCTATAGCATTTAAATCTCTCACAAGTGGGGTTTGAATTCACAAAGATATTTGGTCCATTGGATTAAGTCCAACACCTTAACCACACCTGATCACTGTACATTAAAGCAGCATATGGTTTACTAGGCTGCTTAGTCACTTTTCTCTCTGTTGGCTGTATATCTACATTTTCTCCTAAAGTATGTACTGAATATAGTTTAAATGTTAGGTTCGAATCCACGCAGACTTTTGTCCATTGGATCTTAAGTCCAACGTCTTAACCACTCGGCCATCCTGGTTACTGTGGGGCCTAACTGGCCTCAAATTGAAGAATTAGATTTTACCGTTTCCTTTTTTTGATAACCACATCTACCCAAAGAGCAACTTTCTTCTTTACAATTAAAACGCCTTTCTTCAAACTAGGTAGTCTTTTAGATTTGTGGTGTATTTGGGGTCAAAAGTTTTACATTCTTGTCTTAAGGCTTTTTGGTATTTCTGAAAAATCTTGCAAAGTATGCAATGATGTCAACTTAAGAACAAAAAAAAAAAAGAAAAGCAGCATCAGGTATGATACCAATTTAAAATATATATATATTATATACATTTGTATACATTGAAAACAAGGGTGTGGGGTTTGATTTAAATTTCAGATACAAAAATCTGGTTCTAAATCTTGCTTTTCTGTAGGCTATTCAAAGTTGATCTAGACAAGTACATGGAAACTATCTAAAGCTCTGTTTATCCTTATAAAAAACTGTAGTGTGTGTTCTAAGGTGTACATTTATTTGTTTATTTATTGTATCTGATAACCTGGCAACACATCCTTTACTCCAAAAAATAAAATAAATAATAATAATAAAAAAAGGTTTTATAAAATGGTAAATATGTTTACTATAGATAAACCTAAGCACAAATTATCCATGGTATTTGTTGTAATACAAAAAAAAAAACATGGTTACTACACTTTTACTGTAGTAAAACCACAGTTAATTTTCTTAAGAGATTTGTATTTGTGTGTACTTACTTTCTTTATTTTTTCTTTGTTTTGTTTTTATAACTGTACTGCCTTAATGGTTTGATGTTTTCTACTGTTTAATTGAAAAAAAAAAGAAATCAGCAAAAAGCAAGCCCGCTCCGAAGTCACAAACGGAATGAAATGATTTGCAAACCCGCACCGAAGTCCCGACAAGTCAAATATATGTATATACACATAAAATATATGTATTTGCTCTTACTGCCTTATGGTGTTCAACAGTGGACTAAAGGGAAGTCCCCACCCTTTTTATTTTCTGTATGGTGACCATGTCTGGTGGGAAACATGCAGCATCATGGTTGCCATTGTGGTGACTGACTAAATGACAAAGACTTAGTCCTGTATATAGTTTAACTTAATGGTGAATGGTTACCCCTGTACCGAAACCATCAATGAGATACGGTCAGGCCTGCATTGTTAACTGTGTCTAACAGATTGTATATTGTTTGTTTGTGCTGCAATAAAAAAACTCAGAGCCTGTCAGAGCCATGTGGGTCACCCTATGGTTTAATCTGTATTTCCCAGGAAAGATGAGAGACAGGCTGGTTGAACTGGGAGGTGTTGCCACGAAAGAACACAGAGAAGAAGAGCAAGTAGATAGTGGAGAAGATGTGGACAGTAGTGAATTTGAACAACTTACGGTGGTGTTCAAGGGTGAGGACATCATGGAGGACGTCTTCAGTGGAACGTCTTCTTTGATGACTTGCTCACAGACGAGAGAACCGCTAACTCAGCACTCACTGAGATCGAGAATCGGCATAAGGAGCTTTTGGAGTTAGAGAGTCGCATCAGAGAAATCCACGATCTGTTTTTCCAGCTGGCCTTGCTGGTGGAGGAACAAGGGCCCATGGTGGACAACATTGAGGCCAATGTATAGCTGCAACTCAGATAAAGAAGGCTGTTAAATACAAGAAGCAAAACCCTTGTCGACAGCTCTTCTGTTGCTGTTTTCCATGTTGCAGTAAATGATGTTGCAGTGTTAACGCCTTGCATCTCACATAAGCCATAGCATTTTAAACAAACAAGCATCAAGTGTTAACCAAGTCACATGATTTTCTCTGAAGAGACCAACCCATGCCCAGTGCCTGCACTTGATGGTTGTCTTTGTGGAAAACTTTGTTTTCTTGTAAACCACATGAGATGCGAAGCAATTGAGCTGAAGTGATACTGCAATCTCACTGCTAAACAGCAAGCAAGCCCGCTCTGAAGTCACGAATGAAATGATTCGCGAACCCGCACCGAAGTCCCGATCTGAATCAAATGATTCGCGATCCGGAGTTCCGGTCTGAATTAAAATATATCTTCAATAGTCTTCAATATTGCTATTTTTAAGGGTTTTCCAGGCCTTACATTTCAAAAAGTCAAATGTAAGCACTTTAAGCACCTTATACAGCCCGTGTTTAAAACACAATTATAATGTATAAACTGTAAACTTCATTTAAAATGTAATAATGCACATGAAAAATCATAGTTATACGCATTTCTAGCAGAAGAGTAAACTGGAGTTACACTATCTATGTATTACCTAACCATGTCATTGATTTACTACACATTATCTCCCAATGTAGAACATTTACAGCAGGGGTGCCCAATCCTGTTCCTGGAGATCTACCATCCTATAAAGTTTAGCTCCAACCCTGATCAAACACACCTGAACCAGCTAATTAAGCTCTTAGGTAGCACTTGATAATTACAGACAGCTGTGTTGGAGCAGGGCTGGAACTAAAGTCTGCAGGTAAGTAGATTGGGCACCCCGATTTACAGCGTATTCGCTTATAATCCACAAATGTTTAAAGGTTCTACCAGGAGTGGGGTTCGAACCCACGAGGACATGTATCCATTGGATCTTAAGTCCAACGCCTTAACCACTCGGCCATCCTGGTTCTCCAAAAAGGTTAGTGACCTATTGTGTAGCCTACAGGTAACAATAGGATTTTTTCTTTTTCTCTATGCATTTGTAATTTGCTCATTATATAGAAAGACATTCATGAATGCCCATGCATTCTAGTTATTGGCTTCTCATATATTGATGCAGCACCAACTGCAGTTCAAAGTAAATTATAATCTGTAGGCCTCATCACATCACATGCAATGTCTACAGAAAAAACGACTGAAGTCTTATAACAGAGTCATGACAGTCACATTTCAGTCTAAATGGAGAAACAGAAAATGAATGTTTAAATTTATGAGGAACAAATTTACTGAACTACTAAAACTACAGAGTTTAAATTCAAACACACATCAGCAGATGTGAATGAAACTCAGATACTATGTAGACTGTTTGATGTGTTGCCAGGTTACACCACTAGATGTCAGCATTGTATTTTTATTTTTATTTAATTTTTTGTCTCAAAAGATGGGTTACATTAAGATCAAGTAATTGGGCTACATATTATAAGCAACTACACTCTTGAAAAAGAAAGGTTCCAAAATGGTGTTTTTGCTGTGATGCCATAGAAGAATAATTTTTGGTTGTCCAAAGAACCTTTCTGTGAACAGTTCTTAAAAGAACCTTTTTCAACTATAAAGAAACGTTTCTGCATTAGAAAGGTTCCATGGAGGTTCAGTGTTCTTCGTGAAACCATCAATGCCAACAAATAACCTTTATTTTTCAGAGTTTGATTTTGGTTCATTCACACTGCCATTGATTTTCCGGAATCTGTGCGTGCGTTCACACGAAACCAGTAAAGATCCTGTAAAGACACGTGACTTTAGAACATTAGGCTTTAATGCGACGCGTATCGTTACACTAAACTGGCGAACGATCTCCGCTTCAGCGCGGATAGTAAGAAGATCTGCCTTCGAAACATGCGGTAAAGGAGTCGCACAATAACGTGCGTCGTGACTTTTATACAGTCTTTACGGCTTTGGTTCTGGCTTTTGTTCACACAGCGCTCGCAATGCTATTAGGTTCCCAACCCGGAATCGTTCCCGGGTCGTGTTTGCGTTCACACAGAAGGCACTTGAAAGGGGCTTAAAACACTTGCACATCTACCAGGAGTGGGGTTTGAACCCACGAGGACATTTGTCCATTGGATCTTAAGTCCAACGCCTTAACCACTCGGCCATCCTGGTCACACAATAGACCTTTGTCCACCAACAACGCCTCTGTACTCCAATCTTGTAGATTACGTCTATGACGGCGGTATTTGGAGTCACGTTTTTCATTCTTGTTTTGGTGCTTTCTGCGGACAAAACAAAACAAAACAAAACACATTTATAAGTTTTTAACAGAAAAAAAAAATAATGCAAATGAAATCAACTGATGAATATGCAGGTGATAAAATGATATTTATATATCACCATCTGTCCCAAATCGCATATTTTTCCTCAGTTTGATGCCTCCTTGTGAATGAGCTCCATATTTTCACTATAAAAGTGCTTTAAAGTTCAAATAGTTTATTGAATTAAACTGTTCCTTGTATACTCTCCAGATATCAAGTCTGACTGTATTTCAAAGACCAAGAATTGAAGATATTTTTGACACTAATCATTTGACTGTTTGTTTAGACAAATCTCAAATCAAATATTGGATTCAGGTTTTATTAGACTATGGTCCTCACTGTATAATGCAGTCTTCTTGTGTGCATGCTGTGTGTTCTCCTCAAATCTCTCTCTCTCTCTCTCTCTCTCTCTCTCTCTCTCTCTGCCACTCACTCAGACTCTCATTCTCTCGCTCAGCATCATCTGATCCAGACAGGGAGTTTTTGCTGACAAGGAAACAAGCTTTTGCACCGTAGCCCAACTTTCCATTTTCATGGTACTGAATCACTCCTCTCTTCATTGTTCAGTATCCCTTTGAAGATTACAGTGCAAGCCTGAAGACAGGACATCTCTTGAGTCGGATCGTTGTGCTGGCTTTGTTTGCTGCTTTGGAGAGGCGTTTTACTTCACACTTGCAAATGACCCCTAAGTTGCTGGACATGCTGTAGGTGTATTTGGATCCAATTCCAAAGCCTAGATGATATGCTAAGTGTGCAAACATCAGGAGTGGCAATCGTTTAGGATGAGAATCTTGAACAAGCCCAGCAGTTTGAAGATAATGGCTATGGTGAGATCTTCACTGCAGAAAGTGATGATTTTTCTACAACACATCCAAAGAATGGCCGTCACGTCACCACGTTATCAGAAACTCTGCAAGGTAAAAGAGCGTTTGTATGAAAATACTTTGTTTATACTATGAGTGTATTTTATTTAGATGTAGTTCATGAGTGTTTATTTGGGCTCACAGATTCACAGTAGATGCATTAAATGCATTAACTAAATGATATTGCAAACCAATTCATGATTACTAAGCTGGGGTTTATATTGAAACAAATCCACAGTGATTTTTACAGTTCATTCATTGGCTTGACCACAGTTGTTTATTTCATGAATCAGACAGGAGTTTACGTCTCAAACTTTTATGCAATCTCTTTAAAACCTCAGAGTCTCTACCAGGAGTGGGGTTCGAACCCACGAGGACATTTGTCCATTGGATCTTAAGTCCAACGCCTTAACCACTCGGCCATCCTGGTCATGGTTTTAGGTTGATACAGTATGTTTTTTTTTCTCAAAGCAAGGTATTGCATTCTTTTAAAGACCACTGATGCATTGACATTCATGAACTTCTTAAAGTCTTAAAACAATATGCCAATCTCTTATTTTCCAGACTAAAAGCAAACACACTTTTACTCCTTATGAAAGATGCTCTAAGCCAGGTTTCAGCAGTCTTTTTAGAAATATGGTATGGGACAAAAAAAAAAAAAGGTTTACACTTCATAAAACTGCTGCTTGTGTTACATCTAAGAAATAGAGCAGACAATGCACTGAAATCCAAACATTAAAAGAAAAAAGAACAAAACCTGCAATATTTTGCTTGCTTTATCTGCACAAGGGCTTCATCTTATGTATTTCATTATTTTCGTATTTCATTATGCAGATAGTTTTTGATCGCTTAGTAACTGAAGTTTATCAGTCACACAGAAATTAGTGCATAAGTGATATATCTGATTGGGTTGAGGCTTTCATTTTATCGATTTTGAAGTAAAAGTATTTGATGGACGTATAATATGTGTTGAGAGCATTCACTCAGTATCATTATCTAATTTTTGACCAAGATGGCTTTCAGCTGGTTTTGCATCTGAACTCTTCATATATGGCTCCTCTGAACAACATTGATATGTCAGCACTATTTTTCATAATGCATCTCAACATTGCTTCTGAATATTCTGCACAAAGAGCTCCACTAAATTTCATTGAAAATTTGCACAAATCTACCAGGAGTGGGGTTCGAACCCACGAGGACATTCGTCCATTGGATCTTAAGTCCAACGCCTTAACCGCTCGGCCATCCTGGTCACCGCTTTAGTTTGATACCAGTATTTTTTTAACAGCAAGATATTGTGTTCTGGTGAATAGCATTGATGCATTGCCATTCCTGGGGGGTGTTCCATAAAGAAGGTTTACTAAATAAGCCAGGCTTATTTCAGTTAGTCTGACTTAATTTGAGTCAAATCAAGTGACAATAAGTCAGACTAACTGAAATAAGCCCGGCTTATTTGGTAAAATTGTTTTATGGAACACCCCCCTGAACTTCTTTAAGTCTGAAAACAATGTGCCAGTCTCTAATTTGCCAGACTAAAAGCAAACACACTTTCCCGCATTCTAATCTGTTTCAGGACTCTTTTTAGAAATGTGGTATGTAACAAAAAAAAATTATTTATACTTTATAAAGCTTCTGCTTGTGTTGAATCTAAAAAAAGAGCAGGCAATGCACTGAAATTCAAACATTAAGAGATAAAAAGAAAAAACTATATTACATTTTGCTTTATCAGCACAATGGATTTTTCTTATTATTTAATTACTTTTGGCATTTCAGCAGGAACCTTATGCAGATAGTTGTGATCACTAACGAACTGAAATCTTATTAATTAAATAGAAATTAGCACATAGGTGACATATACATGTCTGGCTCCTCTGAACAACACTCATAAATTAGCACTATTTTTTCATAATCAAACACACAAACACACTTTTCCTACTTATCTGAAAGACATTCTAAGCCAAGTTTCAGGACTCTTTTTAGAAATGTGGTATGTAACAAAAAAAAGTAATTTATACTTAATTTATACAAGCTGCTGCTTGTGTTGAATCTAAAAAAAGAGCAGGCAATGCACTGAAATGTAAACATTAAAAGATAAAAAAAAAAAACGATCCCTGCTATATTTTGCATATTGTATCAGCACAATGGATTCCTCTTATGCATTTAATTAATTTTGGCATTTCAGCAGGAACCTTATGCAGATAGTTGTGGTCTCTTGCTAACTGAAATCGTATTAATTACATTGAAATTAGTACATAAGTGGCATTATATACATGTTTGGCTCCTCTGAACAACACTGATAAATCAGCACTTTTTTTTCATAATCCATCACAACAACCCAGCATTACTTTGGACTATTTTGCACAGACAAAATAGTCCAGACAGACTTCATTTCACTGAAAATGTGTGCAAATGCACCAGGAGGGGACTTGAACCTATGAGGACATTTGTCCATTAGATCCTAAGTCCAACACCTTAACCACTCCTGGTCACAGTATTCGGTTGATAGCAGTATTTTTTTCATAGCAAGATGCATTCTGGTAAAGCACATTGATGCATTGCTATTCCTGAACTTCTTTAAGTCCTAAAACAATGTGCCAGTCTCTGATTTTCCAGACTAAAAGCAAACACACTTTTCCTGCTTATCTGAAAGACATTCTAAGCTAAGTTTCAGGACTCTTTTTAGAAATGTGGTATGTAAGAAAAAATGTGATTTATACTTTATAAAGCTCCTGCTTGTGTTGAATCTAAAAAAGAGCAGGCAATGCACTGAAATTCAAATATTAAAAGATAAAAAAAAACCTCTGCAATATTTTGCATACTTTATCAGCACAGTGGATTCCTCTTATATATTTAATTTTGACATTTTAGCATGAACTTTATGCAGATAGTTGTGATGGCTTACTAACTGAAATCGTATTAATTACACAGAAATTAGCACATATATGTTATGTTATATACATATTTGGCTCCTCTGAACAATACTGATAAATCAGCACTATTTTTCATAATGCATCAGAACAACCTGCACAGACAGCATCACTTCATTTTATTGTGCAAATGTACCAGGAGTGGGCTTTGAACCCACGAGGACACGTGTCCATTGGATCTTAAGCACTCAGCCATCCTGGTCACACTTGCACTAGTTTCTCTTAGTCATTTTAGGCAAATTGTTCACAGAGAGCCATTGCATTATGCACAAACTGCAGTTGGCAAGAACATTAATGACATTTATAAACTTCTGTCCTCTTCAGCACAAGTGTGCCAATCTCTGATTTCTCTGACTAAAAGCAACCTTTATTGGTTATCTCAAAGATGCCAAGTTTCACAACTCAAAACAAGTTTTAATATATTTACGGTAGGAAATGTACAAAATATCTTCATGGAACATGATCTTTACTTAGTATCCTAAAGATTTTTGGCATAAAAGAAAAATCTATAATTTTGGCCCATGCAATATATTTTTGGCTACTTAAGACTGGTTTTGTGATCCAGAGTCACTCTTGGTTGAACAACAAATAACAGCAGTCCATAAAGGCTATATTAGGCTATATTACAGTAAAGATGCACTGACATGGAACTTCTAGTTCAGTAAGTGTTGATTCAGTTGCTCCATTGGACGAATCAAACTGCTAATTGAGAGTCGTAATTTGAATGATTCATTTAAAAAAAAAAAAAAACGCCTCACAAGAGTAATTTGTTCGCGAATCTGATCACGCTCTTTATTTGCAAAGCTGCCTTGAGTTATTATAGTGTTTTCACGACGCGTCATCAATATCACAAAACTTACATATTTAGCTGGTTATTGCTGCTGAAAATGGTCCATTTCTGTCATATTTTGGCGTATCCTAATCAGTCTGACTGGGAAAAACTTTTGGAGTACTACAGAGAAGAGAAGAGTGCAAAAAACTGTCTGAGGAACAATAGGCGTTTGTGGTTGTCCAAACAGAACCAGGATAACATTTGTGTTTGTTCTTATCATATCCGGTGAGGAGGGTGAAATATTAGTCTATCTTAATAAATACTGCTCCTATGTATCTTTACCACCTAATAACTTTAGCTTGTCGAAATATTGCACCCCTTCCTAAGTCCTTTTCTATATGATTTAGCAGCTTCCACACAGTTTTTCCGTGGTTTAGACAGCAGAAATGAGCAGAACAATGTATTGAGTAGTACATTAACTGAGCAATTCATGCTGTTGTTTACAGCCAATAAGGCTACGCATATTGTGCAAACTGGATCAAGGGTAATACATTATCAGCTTTCAAATATTAACCTATAATTTTTACAACTATCTTTTTTATAACTATCTTTCCACTTAGAATATGTAATAGAGTTCAGTTTATTGTCTCAACACCTGGAAGAAACTTTTAAGTTATGTTTCAAGTGCAAACAGTGTGATCAAAGTGGAGGGTACCCCTTTGTTAAAAACAGTTCATGAATTTTAGATCAGATTGCTCAGAAGTCCACCATTTGCTGTGTCATTGTACTTCTAAATAATTTGTAGAATGCTCTATTTCTAATCTGATTACTTTTTTATACTTGTGTAAATTTGTACTAGCTACAACCTCATTAATGCATGCAGTGAGCACACAAGATTTTAATAGATTTAATAAAGCAATTTCATGTTTTTAAGCATCATTAGCAGTAATAATGATGGCAAATGTCATTTTCATCTTTCTTTATCTTTCCCAACTCCACTTATTAGCAGAATAGATAATGGTATTATAGGATTCCAGCATAATAAGCAAAGACTGTCTGTTATGTCTACGTTTGATGTCTTTCTTTGGCTGTATATTATCACTGCGGCCCTAAACAAGCGAGCTATATTTTTCTGGTATAAACCAACCAGTCATTATGTCTGTGCAGGCTTTAAGGAGACTGCCACCATAAATGAAAGTTTTATAGGGAGGAATTACAACAGACTGTTGAAGGCAGGTGAGGTGTGTGCAATTTGAGGTAATACTTTATTTTGCAAGTAGGTAAGTGTTCTGTCAACCACAAATAGATTTTTTTGGGGGGATTGCTAGTCTTGTATTTTCCAGATTGCATTAGTGTTATAGAATAGGAATAATTCACTCCAAAATAAAAATGTGCATCCAAGATGTAGATGAGTATGTTTCTTCATGGGAACAGATTTTGAGAAATTTAGCATTACATCACTTGCTCACCAATGGATCCTCTGCAGTGAATGGGTGCCATCAGAATGAGAGTCTAAACAGCTGATAAAAACAACACAACAATTCACAAGTAATTCACACTACTCCAGTCCATCACTTAACATCTTGTGAAGTGAAAACCTGCATGTTTATCTCTATGACGGCACCCATTCCCTTCAAATGATCCATTGAAATGTGATGTAATGCTACATTTCTGCAAATCTGTTCTGATAAAGAAACAAACTCATTTACATCTTGGTTAGCCTAAGAGTAAGTACATTTCAGCAAACTTAAATTTTTGGTTGAACTATTCCTTTAAACAGCTATTGAAGCGGTGCCATTTTCTCTTCATTTAGTCCATTTATAGGCCACACAGACCAAGGGGAAGATCACTCAATCAGCGTCTATTGAGATGTTTTTGAATTGATGTAATTTCAGCTTTCTGCATGCTGTTATTTCTCCTCAGGACATTCAGACAGATGCTGATACCCAGACTGATCTTTCTAAAAGGGCTCTGGGGGGTCAGATCCTGAATACCAAGGCACAAGAGCTTGAAAAGTTTGGAGATGTGGACCACATCCATATAGCCTCGAGAAGGTTTGTGCAATATAAACAAACGGATACCTCCAGTGTCCTGAACTTTCCTTCAAACTGTCATGTTCTTTCAGAGAGTGTTTGGAGGCCGGCGCGGAGAAATGGACAGGACTCATAGCCATCCTTGAGGAGCTTTGGTTCTGGGTAAAGCTAAAAGATGAGGAGCTGACAAGGCAAAGGCCGACAGGAGACGATGTACATGCTTTACTGCAGAAACAAGGCTACTGTACGGTCAGTCATGCTGCGCGTGTGTGTTCACAGGTTGAACTGAAGAAAACAAGAATCTCTGATTTTAAAGGATTACTCCATTTCCAAAATAAAAATTTCCTAATAATTTACTCACCCCCATCTAATCCAAGATGTTCATGTCTTTCTTTCTTTAGTCGCAAAGAAAGTACATTTTTTAGGAAAACATTCCAGGATTTTTCTCCATATAGTGGACTTCAATGGTGCTCAACGGATTAAAGGTTAAAAATGCAGTTTTAATGCAGCTTTGAAGGGCTTTACACAATCCCAGCCGAGGAATAAGGGTCTTATCTAGTGAAACGATCAGTTATTTTCTAAAAAAAAGATTACAGTTAACCTCAAATGCTCATCTTGTCTAGCTCTGCAACGTGCATGCATACTCTGTTCACATTTCGGATCAATATAGTTAGGGTATGTCAAAAAGCTCCCATCTCGTTTTCTCCTCCATATTCAAAATCATCCTACATGGCTGCAGAAGTACCAATAGCCTAGGGATGGCCTGATACCATGATTTTGGCTTCGGTACGAAACCTCCGTATCAATACTAAATCGATACCATTGGTGACAAATAACCAGCCTCAAAAGATAAGTAAATTGAAAACAATTTAGTAAGTAATATTAACATACTAAATGTATTAGTTCATTTATCATGTAACTAATTTTTAACCTAGATTAATAAATTCTGTAATACTTAAGGTCAGCTTACCTAAAGAATTTGAACAACTGTAAAGTGTTATTCTAACAGTCAAAGTAGTAAAAATTACATTATTATCTCTCTTTCCGATTGTTTTTTAGTTTTTAGACTCAGCCAAAGGAAAAGCATTGCATATAATGCTTCATATATAAATATATAAAGCATTAAAACATTCCCTCATATTATTAGGCTATTAAAATGAATATATCAGAACTCTTGCGTCATTTAAATTCAATTAATATTTGATTGTTTGAAATGAATGTGCTAATATTATGTGACCAAAAAAAAAAAGTGTATAAATGTTTTTGTTTCATTAGAAAAGACCCTTATTCCTGCATTTTTAACCTTCAATCCATTGAGCACCATTGAAGTCCACTATGTGGAGAAAAATCCTGGAATGTTTTCCTCAAAAAAGCTAATTTTTTTGCGACTGAAGAAAGAAAGATATGAATATCTTGGATGACATGGGGTTAAGTAAATTATCAGGACATTTTTATTCTAGAAGTGGAGTAATCCTTTAAGGGCCATTATAACACGTTATACATAACGTGTTATAATTTTCCACTTTGTACACAGTACCTCCTCCTGTGCACAGATTATTGCCTTTTTAAACAGGCATTTCCCAGTCCTTTGATAATACAGAGGTTTCTAGTTTAATAAAAAAAATACAATACAAAATAATGAAACCCCTTAATTACTGTTCCTCAAACAGAAGCTGCGATATCATTTTGTTTGTTATTGCTCTGCTGAATTATTAATGTCCTTTAGATGCACAGCGCTGTTTATCATGGCTGTTTATTGTATTTACTGCATTAAAACATCAGCTGTAAAAAGTACCTCACATAATAATAGCGGTAAACAAAATGGTGGTTGGATTAAAGAGTATTTTACAGTAAAGTACCTCATTTATTTCACATATAATTTTTTTATATCATTATTGCATGTGATTTGTTGGTGATGTTATCTCGCTTTAGTAGTAAAAAAAACAGACAGAATTAATCAAATTAATTTGTCACTTTCTGCTCAGCTGATGTTTGAGTTTTTACATTGCTTTCTGATTGCTTTTCGAGTAATTATATCTCCAATTTCACTGCCTCTAAATTGTCTGCAATGAGACGTAATGAATGTCTAGGTTTATCTGTGTGATTTAGTTTAAATGTCACACCTCTGCATCTTTAATGTGTTGTTCGACACAGGCCCTGCACAGTGAGTTGATTGGACGGAGGCAGGATGTGAATCAGATGTGTCTGTCTTTGGCTATTCAGCCTACAACAATGGAGGTCCAGAGCAATATAGAGATGTCTGCAGGTAAGAGACTGTTAGTTTGCATCCTCCCAGAGAAAAACTTTATTTATTTTTCTCTTTCATAGCACAGGAAATTTCAGTTATGTTTCACGTAAGTATCAGCATACGTTGTGGATAACAAAGCTCAGATCATTTGGTCTTGGGAGAATTTGATAAGATATCCCTGAGTTCGTACTGAAATCTTTTGATTGCAGGCTTTGATGCAAATCTCAGCACATTTTGAGACATTGTTAAAAGTTCTTTTGAAACTCTGGAGGGGGCAGATGTGAGATTAATGGGGTCGTTTTCTCAGAAGAAACATCTGAGAAGCAGGAGACTTAAAAATTAATGTACTCCTATTAGTCTGTAGGAGAGATAATTCACATATTAAAGTAATCTTATATGAGTTTTTTCTTTTATATAGGCATGTGGTTTTTGTTGTTGTTTTACAGAACATGAAATGCACAACATTTTATATGTATACACTACCATTAAGTTTTGGGGTCAGTAATTTCTAATTTTAAATGTTTAATAATTAAATGAAAAAACTAAATTCTCATTTAATCACGGTACTATTCAAAAGTTTGAAATCTTAAAGATTTTTTTTTTTTTATGTTTATGAAAGAAGTCTTTAACTTACAAAAGTTACATTTAACTGATCACAGAAAAACAGTCAAAACAGTAATATTGTGAAATATTATTATAATTTAAAATAGCTGCAGTTTTTAGTGTCACATGATCCTTCATAAATCTTTCTAATATGCTGCTTAAGAAATATTTATTATTATTTTAAATGTTGAAAATGGTTATGCTGTTAATGTTTTTGTTAAACCCGTTATATATATTTTTCATTACTGTCACTTTTGTTTAATTTAATGCATTTTCTTTTTGCTGGATAAAAGTATTTATTTATAATGTTTTAAAATCTTACTGACCTTAAACCTTTGAATGGTAGCGTACATTAAAATCACATTTTTCACGGTGATAAATTTCACCTATCAGACCGGTTTTGTTCTCAATTTTCTGTTTCTATTAAAGATGCCACCAAGTGTCACATTTTATGTGTATTGTCTTTCTGATGTAAATGGTCGTCTCCTGGATTCAAACACTAATTTTTTATTACACCTCTCATTTCTGGAGGTCATAGTTTTCGTCTGTAGCGTCGTTGCTGTTTGATTTATGTGTCTCTGTAATGGCTCAGTGGACACAATAAACCTTATAGGACACAAAGTGAAAAGTGAGAGAGTGCTGAAGGGGACGGATGTAAATCTGAGCTGGATTTATAGCAGCTGATCGCAGTGGAAAGATTAGATTCCAGAGTAAAGAGGCATGGTAAGTGCTGGTCCACAGTAAAACTACTAAAATATTCAGTCCTGTAAAACCGTCTATATGTCTCTAACATTAACAAATAAAGTAGCCTACTACTATCCACAAATGAATAAACAATCACAATTAAGCAATAATCACTAGAAAGAATTTAACTTTCCATATGAGATAAGACAGGGATAAGTTTAAGATGAACCGACTCACTAATCTGTATCAAACCGAAGTTATGTGTAACAGAGTAGGCCTAATCGTTTCAAATGAACCGATTCTCTAGAATAAATTTAGACTTTCAAAAGCTTCATATGGGAGCGAGGTCCGTTAAGACGAACCGACTCACTAGACTGAATCGAACTTTCCACAGCTACTTATGAGAGAGAATCGTTAAGGACAAACCGAATCATTGAAATGAATCGTACTTTTCAAAGCTTCATGTGACAGAGGGGATCTTTTAGTACGAAACGATTCAGTAGATACGTGAGAACTGATTTACTACAATGAATTCGACTTTCAAAAGCTTCATATGGGAGAACGGTCGGTTGAGACGAACCGACTCACTATACTGAATCGAACGTTCCAATGCTACTTATGAAGAGAATTGTTTAGAAGGAACCTAACTAGAATGAATCAGACTTCCAGTTATTTATGAGCGATAAATGAGAGAGAATGAGAGAGAAGAGAAGATGAGAGAGAAGTCCATTAAGACAAACTAACTGAATCAGACTATCCAAAGCAACTTATTAGGCTGAACTGATTAGCTAGAATGAATCGGACCTCCACAGTTACTTATGAGAGTGAATAGTTAAGTATGAACTGAATCACTGGAATGAATTGTAGTTTTGAAAGCTAAAAGTATGATTCCCTATGATAGTAGGAATCCTTTTGTACGAACCGATTCAGTAGAATGAATTAGAAGTATCAGCGGTAGCGCTTCAGTGTTTGTTTACCTCAGATAACTTCAGTGAAGCTGTGTGCAATACAGATGTGACTAAGCGATCGTTTTGTGCTTCGTATCTTGAGGTTGGTTGAACTATTGTCTACAGCTATAATGTGGAAATCTCGCAAAAATATGGAGTTAAATAATCACTCTAAAATGAGATGATGACATAGAACATCTCATTTGAAGTAATTTGACAGAAGGCTGCTTTTAACTTTCAGAAGAGGCAGTCCAGGAGGAGAAGATTCGTCAGCTGGCTCAAGCAGTTCAGGACCAGGCTATTGAGGTTCAGCAGCACTGGGAGCGCTTCAGTGCTCAGGCCACCAGCTGGCAACACGAGGTTGACTGGGCTCTAGGGAAACTTCAGGACCTCCAACATGCCATGAACCAACTGGACGTCGGCCTGGCTGAGATAGAGAATGAGAGCTGGCAGCCCTCAGAAGAACACAGCATAGTCAACTGTGTGCTGGAGAACATGGAAAATATTGTGAGTTCAGATAAACAATTATGGCAACACTTTAAAATGAGGCACTCTTAGTTAATGCAATAAATAAAAGTAACTAATAATGATTAACTAATACATTTTAAGCATTTATTAGTAGGCTAAATGTTGAAAATGATGTTTATTTAGATTAATTCATGTTTTAAATAGCTTTTCATATAATAACTTATTTTAAAGTGTTACCAAAATAATTTTATTTTCCTTTCTGAATGAGTAGCCTATAATTTATATAGGCTTCAGTTTATTCCAGTTTGACCTCCACAGATTTAAAACTCTATTGTACACTTGGATATGTCACAGGAGGCTCATCCCTCACATCTCATGTGATGATCAACTATGAATTGTGCTTTGTAATTTTAGCCTTGAAAAAAATAAGGCAGATCCAGTAAAAAGTCCGACTCAGATTTGGCTGTACAAGGGCATTTCAATAAATATGGTAGAATGCCATCTCATGTGGGTTAAATGCATCTGTTTGATTGAACCGTCCCACCAGGTCAGATTAGAGGATTGTGTACAGGTCCTTCTCAAAAAATTAGCATATTGTGATAAAGTTCATTATTTTCTGTAATGTACTGATAAACATTAGACTTTCATATATTTTAGATTCATTACACACAACTGAAGTAGTTCAAGCCTTTTTTTTGTTTTAATATTGATGATTTTGGCATACAGCTCATGAAAACCCAAAATTCCTATCTGAAAAAATTAGCATATCATGAAAAGGTTCTCTAAACGAGCTATTAACCTAATCATCTGAATCAACTAATTAACTCTAAATACCTGCAAAAGATTCCTGAGGCTTTTAAAAACTCCCAGCCTGGTTCATTACTCAAAACCGCAATCATGGGTAAGACTGCCGACCTGACTGCTGTCCAGAAGGCCATCATTGACACCCTCAAGCAAGAGGGTAAGACACAGAAAGAAATTTCTGAACAAATAGGCTGTTCCCAGAGTGCTGTATCAAGGCACCTCAGTGGGAAGTCCGTGGGAAGGAAAAAGTGTGGCAGAAAACACTGCACAACGAGAGGGGGACCTGCGGAAGCAGTGGACTGAGTCTGGAGTAGAAACATCCAGAGCCACCGTGTACAGGCGTGTGCAGGAAATGGGCTACAGGTGCCGCATTCCCCAGGTCAAGCCACTTTTGAACCAGAAACGGCGGCAGAAGCGCCTGACCTGGGCTACAGAGAAGCAGCACTGGACTGTTGCTCAGTGGTCCAAAGTACTTTTTTCGGATGAAAGCAAATTTTGCATGTCATTCGGAAATCAAGGTGCCAGAGTCTGGAGGAAGACTGGGGAGAGGGAAATGCCAAAATGCCTGAAGTCCAGTGTCAAGTACCCACAGTCAGTGATGGTCTGGGGTGCCATGTCAGCTGCTGGTGTTGGTCCACTGTGTTTTATCAAGGGCAGGGTCAATGCAGCTAGCTATCAGGAGATTTTGGAGCACTTCATGCTTCCATCTGCTGAAAAGCTTTATGGAGATGAAGATTTCATTTTTCAGCACGACCTGGCACCTGCTCACAGTGCCAAAACCACTGGTAAATGGTTTACTGACCATGGTATTACTGTGCTCAATTGGCCTGCCAACTCTCCTGACCTGAACCCCATAGAGAATCTGTGGGATATTGTGAAGAGAAAGTTGAGAGACGCAAGACCCAACACTCTGGATGAGCTTAAGGCCGCTATCGAAGCATCCTGGGCCTCCATAACACCTCAGCAGTGCCACAGGCTGATTGCCTCCATGCCACGCCGCATTGAAGCAGTCATTTCTGCAAAAGGATTCCCGACCAAGTATTGAGTGCATAACTGAACATAATTATTTGAAGGTTGACTTTTTTTGTATTAAAAACACTTTTCTTTTATTGGTCGGATAAAATATGCTAATTTTTTGAGATAGGAATTTTGGGTTTTCATGAGCTGTATGCCAAAATCATCAATATTAAAACAAAAAAAAGGCTTGAACTACTTCAGTTGTGTGTAATGAATCTAAAATATATGAAAGTCTAATGTTTATCAGTACATTACAGAAAATAATGAACTTTATCACAATATGCTAATTTTTTGAAAAGGACCTGTATGTGCAAGGCCATCAGACTGTGCTGCCTATTCATCATTCAGTGTCAAACATCAGGGTTAAGATGGAGTTATGTTGGATAAACTCTGAGATTTGCAATAATAGGCACAACACCATCGGAAATACATTACAGACTCTTGTTGGCAAATGTAAATAATGTAAAGTATGCATAAAGGAGTAATTGTTTAATCACCTTCAGGCCATCCAAGATGTTTCTTCATCTGAGCAGATTTGGAGGAATTTAGCATCACTTGCTCTCCAATGAATCCTCTGCAGTGAATGGGTGCCATCAGAATGAAAGTCCAAACAGCTGATTAAAACCTCACAATAATCCACAAGTGATCCACACCATTTTAGTCTGTCAATTAAAATTGCATGTTCATGATTAAAACGTTTGTAACTTGTAAGTTGCTGCCTAAAATAAGAGCCCCTTATCCAAAATATTGCTTCCTCCAGTGGAAAAGTCATCTTGTCTGAATTAGGAGAGAAATATGCACAGATCAAGCACCGTTTACAAGAGATTGCATTAAAACAAATATGCTGGTGGATTTTGATGTGAGAGGACAACAGGGGATGGACTTTTTCACTGAAGGAAGCATTATTATTATGAATTACAGACTATTTTGGACAGAGGCAATGGTTTAAAGTTAAAACGTCTTGATGGATATGTTGTTTGGACTCTCAGGCTACGTTTACACGACAACAATGTAGTCAAAAACTGCAAAGTTTGTCCCTTGCTTTTTGTTTATGCCTTTAAAAATCGCCAAAGATTCCCGTATTGGGCGTTTACATGGAAATGATAGCTGTGTCATTTTCAAAAACATGCAAAATTATGAATTTTTCTGTCCCCAAAATGCCATTGTGTTGTAAATGAACAGGCAAAGCACCTAAAAAGTTTACAGTTTTTGGCTGAAAACGTCCTCATTCTGACGGCACCCATTCACTGCAGTGCACCTATTGGTGAGCAAGAGATGCAATGTTACATTTTTCCAAATCTGTCCAGATGAAAAAACAATCTACATCTTGGATGGGCTTTTTTAAGCAGATTCTCATTTTTGGGTGAACTATTACTTTAAATTAGGCTTTCGCACAATAAAGGTCAATTTTAGATTATTTTACTATTCCGGTTTAGAATATTTCTTACTCACATAATAGCTATAAAGATGCCAGTTTGTGCACCATGGGCAACACATCATTTGAGCCGTCTGGTATCACACTCTGAAGTGCTCATAAGATGCATTCAAACCCCAGCGTTGACCTTGAAGAATCGATTATTTTTAATCATGCATTAGGATCACTCAAGCCACACGGAGTCCAGTTTGTTTTTGATTGCTCCTTTATCCCGTGGCTTGACGAGTGTGTGACTGTCATGTTGTCTTGAGGATCCTGTGGGCAGAAATATTGACCCTTTGTATCGATCTGGGCAGCTGGAGAACATAGATAATTAAGCTGCTACCTGCCCAAAGACACTCTTGGGCCTTGTTTCACCAAAACCCCTCATCAAACCACAGCCAGGCTGCTGCTAACTCATTTTTGGAGCTCGATCAACAACATTTTTCACCCTAAGTGAGCATCTCGGGATTTCACGTAATAGTTATATTAATGTGACGGAAAGAGTTGCACCATTTGTGCTTTTGGGATGTGGCATTGTCTATCACACAAGATGAAAAGGGCACTCATTATATTTTGGCAGAGACTCTCGAAGGCAGGCGTGTTGGATAATGAGCATCTGGTCATTTCAGAAGTGAAGTACCAACGACTTCTTTCTCATATTCTCAGAACAATGGCTTTATTTTTCTCTAGACTGCCCCCTGCTTAGTCGTCTCATAGGATGAAAAAGCCTTTAAAGCACTGTAATTTCCCTCTGATCTGAGCTACCATTATGTCTCCATTGGGGGGGTTCTGTTTCGATCAGCACATTATGCTCTTATAGCACAGTATGATGTTAGGCATCATTTTTTATCTTTCCATATGGTGTTGTCATAATCTTTCAATCTTGATTGTTTGAGAATATTTTTGTTTTTTAAAATCTTATTAGGGGATTGTGGGTAATCAGCACCGGCAGTTGCAATGCTTTCAGACGGATAAGAAACATTTCTCCCATGACTTCTTGTCTGGTAAGTTGGGCAAAATTTTTTTTAAGCATTTGTCAGTATTCCAATAGTCATAGAAAGTGTTTTCAGTTCTAAAATAATTATAACACTTATGTGAATTAATAAAAAGTATTTTCTGTAGTGAGTAGGTATACAATACCATTCAAAAGTTTGGGGTCGGTCAGATTTTACTTTAAATTCCCAATTTTTTACATTAAGAATGCATTTTAGTGCTGTCAAATGATTATTTGTGATTAATCCAAAGCATTTTTTAAACATTATATATATATATATATGTGTGTGTCTACTGTTTATATTTATTATGTATATATAAATACACACATTTACATTATATATTTTGAAAATATTTACATGTATTTATATGCGTATATTTATATTCAAATAGTTGATATTATATTTAAATATATTTAATAAATAAACATTTTTCTTAAATATATACATAATAAATATACACACACATATATTATGTAAACAAAAATGTTTAATTAATGACAGCTAAGTTTGACAGCATTAGATTTAATTGATTAAAAGTGACAGTAATAGCATTTATATTGTTACAAAAGATTTTAATTTCAAATGCTGTTCTGTTAAACCTTTTATTAATCAAAAAATATATCCTGACAAAAATATGAAGCAGCACAACTGTTTTCAACATTGATAATAATCAGAAATGTTTCTTGAAGCAGAAAATCTGCATATTAAAATTATTTCTGAATGATCATGTGACACTAAAGACTGGAGTAATGATGCTGACAGTTCAGCTTTGCATCACAGGAATAAATTACATTTTACAGTATATAAATAGAAAACAGTTATTTTAAATTGTAATAATATTTCACAATATTTTATTGTTATTTTGGTCAAATATAAATGCAGCCTTGGTGAGCATAACAGAGTATGGACTTTTTTCAAAAACATTATAAAAATCTTACCGACCCCAAACTTTTAAACTCTTCAGTATTTCATCAGCTTGTTTTATTTTTTCTTAAAAATCCTTGTCCTGTCAACTGGAAGCAGCCGAAAAAGTCATGAAAAATTATTGTTCAGAAAAGCAGGAAAACTTAACATTTTTTTCTACTGTTCAATAAAAACCATACTGCTAGAAACTTATTCAAACATCATGACTTTATCTTTAAAACCTTCTGTCTCCCAACCAGTTTCCGTTCAGTTCCCATGGCAAAGAGCTGTTTTTCATAACGGCATCCCTTATTATATCAAGTGAGTTTTGTTTCATACATTCTAATCTCTGCTACGACAAATTATGCTCTTCATGTGATTTCCCATGTGTTCACTTTTGCATCAGAATGAAGTAATTCAACAAATTTTAATCTAGTTGCAGTCATCCTTACTAAAATGTATTAGAATCATTTCCTTGAGAAATCTTCCTAATATGCTGATTTGCTGCTCAAGAAACATTTCATATTATTACTGATGAAAACAGTTGGCGTGTAATATTCTTTGATGAATAGTAAGTTCACAAGAACAGCATTTATTTTAAATGTTGTAACATTATAAATGTCCTTAATGACAATTTAGTTACAGAATAAAAGTATTGATTTTTTTTTAGGAATAAGTGTGAGAAACTCTCCAAAACCTTCTGTCAGTTACATTCTAATGCCTGACGGACATCAAAATACATCTTCCATGGTACATTCCTTTAAGGTGAACTGATGTTAATTATTATTAATTATCTTTCAGCCATGAGCAGCAGACCACCTCCTGGGATCATCCAAAGATGACACAGCTATTTCAGTCAATGGGTTTGTTCTTCTACCTGTCAATCAGTGTTAAGTGTTCTGTATTTCTCTCTATGTACAGTTGAGGTCCCTTTCAGAATCTGCAAAACGTTAATGCATAAAATGCATGTTATTGTTTATTTAGTACTGACCTGAATAAGATATTTCACAGAAAAGTAATTTACATATAGTCCACAAGAGAAAATAATAGTTACATTTATAAAAATGACCCCATTCAAAAGTTTACATCCCCATGATTCTTAATACTGTGTTCTTAACTGAATGATCCACAGCTGTGATTTTTGTTTAGTGATAGTTGTTTATGAGTTACTTGTTTGTCCAGAACAGTTAAACTGCCTGCTGTTCTTTAGAAAAAATCCTTCAGGTCCTACAAATTCTTTGATTTTCCAGCATTTTTGTGTATTTGAACCCTTTCCAACAATGACTGTATGATTTTGAGATCCATCTTTTCACAATGAGGACAACTGAGGGACTCATATGCAACTATTACAGAAGGTTCAAATGCTCACTGATGCTTCAGAAGGAAAAACTATGCATTAAGATTTGAAGATCAGGAAAAATGTAACTTATTTTGTCTTCTGGGAAATATGTAACTTCTGTAGCCTCTAAAGGGCAGTGCTAAATGAAAAAAATATGTAGGCAAAATAGGAAAACTGTACACATCTCCATTCTGTTCAAAAGTTTTCACCCCCCGGTTCTTAATGCAAGGTTTTTCCTTTTACAGTGATTGTAAGGGTTAAAATACTCAAAGATGCTGGTAAACCAAAGAATTTGTTGGACCTGAAGGATTTTTTTTCTGAAGAACAGTGGGCAGTTTAACTGTTCAGGATAAACAAGGAACTCACAAACAACTATCACAAAAAAAAAAAACAGCTGTGGATCATTCAGTTAAGAACACAGTATTAAAAATCAAAAATGTAAACTTTTGAACGGGGTCATTTTTTATATATATTCTTTCAACTATTATTTTCTCTTAGTTTGTGGACTATATGTAAACATCTTTTATGTGAAATATCTTATCCAGGTCAGTACCAAATAATCAATAACGTGCATTTTGTATGATCCCTCTTATTTTGGTAAAATATTCATTTAGCAGATTCTGAAAGGGGGATGTAAACTTGAATATTCAAAATGTCCAGTATGCATGCTTGCATTTTGCTCTTTATTTGAAATTGAGAACTATGAAATGTTTTATTAAAAATATTTACATTCAACCTTTATGTTTTACCCTCAATGTGCAGCTGATCTGAGCCACGTGCGTTTCTCCGCTTACCGCACAGCGATGAAGAGCCGCCGGCTACAGAAAACCCTTTGCTGTGAGTGATAACTTATCATTTAAGTCTTATACTTCTTACTTTCCTAATAAAAACAATTCCGTGGTTCTTCTGTGGGGGATTTTGGTACCAAATACCACATTTGTTTGGACATTTATCATTGCATTGCAAATTACTGTCAGTGTGAAAAATCACTTGCCCCTTCTCACTCTAAATGACTTGAGGAAATAATAAACAGATTACTGCAGAAGACAATTTTAACCAAGCAATCTCAAGCTCTATCTGCTAATTTTGTCAGGACGTTTCTGGTGCATTAACTATGCGCCTTTGATCTGCAATATGAGTTTCGAGAGCATTAGAGCCACCCGCTGACAACATTAGTACAGTACAAGCTGTGCAGAAATGGCCTTTAGTCAGGTTAGCCGGGTGGTGTTTTTGGTAACAGACAGCAGCTGCTTTTTTGCTTCATATCTCCGGATGTGGGTAATGTTGAGAAAGGGTAGTTGTTGAAACGTATAATTGGTTGCAAATCTGATGAATGCAGATAAGAAATATAATTTTTTGCTGCCTTTTCAGTTGGGAATTTTCATTACACGCCAACGGATGAGTTACGCTCCGATGACTTTCATTAAAATGCGCTGAATGGAATTCATTGTGGAGACAGAAATGAGTGGAGATGAAATCTGTCTGTCTGTTTCAGTGGACCTTTTGGAGCTCGGCATCGCCCAGAGTGTCTTTGATCAACATAAACTCACACATAATGGCCAGCTACTGGAGATTCCAGGCATCATAAACTGTCTCTGCACAATCTACCGTGAACTTCAGCAGGTGCATCCCGATCTGGTTAATGTGCCTTTGTGCGTGGACCTGTGTCTCAACTGGCTGCTAAAAGTCTATGACAGGTCTGTATGGGTCTTATCTTTAATACAGTGGCTCTTAAAGGAGATGTTCACTTCCAGAATGAATTTATCCACCCCCATGTCATCCAAGATGGTTAGATCTTTATTTCTTCAGTCGAAAAGAAAGGTTTTTGAGGAAAACATTCCAGGATTTTTCTTCATATAGTGGACTTCAATGGTGGCCAATGGGTTGAAGGTCCAAATTGCATGCTTCAAAGGGCTCTACATGACCCCAGCCGAGGAATAAGGGTATTATCTAGTGAAGTGTTTGGTCATTTTCTAAGAAAGATGCAAATTTAGATGCTTTTTAACCACAAATGCTCATCTTGCACTAGCTCAACATCACATATTACGCAATCACGCATGTGTGGCATATGCAGAAGCACCGACCAAGTGTTTACAAAGCAAACCTGCAAAGAAAGTCAAACACCCTGTACAAAAAAAGGTAAAACAACGATGTCGGATAATTCTAAGTTTTTTGCCCTACCCTACCTTTTTAACCAAAGTACACAGACGAAGAACTAACCACAAGTGACATTTCCATCATGCAGATAAAAGAGCTTGAGCACAAGTTGAGCACTTATGCGTAAAAAGTATATAAATTTTTTTTTTTTTTTTTTAAGAAAATGATTGATCGGTTTGTTAAATAAGACTCTTATTCCTTGAAGCTAAATTGAAACTGCAATTTGGACCTTCAACTCGTTTACCACCATTGAAGTCCACTATATGGAGAAAAATCCTGGAATGTTTTCTTCAAAAAAATGTAATTTCTTGGCGAATGAAGAAATGACATGAACATTTGGATGACATGGGAGTGAATAAATTATGAGGAAATGTCCATTCTGGAAGTGGAAATTTACTCACCCTCAGGCCATCCTAGATGTAGATGAGTTTGATTTTAGGTACAGATTTGGAGAGATGCAGTGAATGGGTGCCGTTAGAATGAGAGTCCAAACAGCTAATAAAAACATCACAATAATCATGCAACCACTCCAGTCCATCAATTAACATCCTGTGAAACCCAAAGCTGCATGTTTATAATAAACAAATCCACCATTAAGGTGTTTTACCTTTAAACCATTGTTTATAGACAAAATAAAAGTCCATAATTCATAATAACATAAAATTAAAAATAATTCATAAAAAGTCCATCTCTTATTGTCCTCTCACCTCAAAATCCACCTACATATTTGTTTAACTGTTTTGGGCTGCATATTTCTCTCCCGATTCAGACAAAATTACTTTTTTACTGAAAAAAAGCAATATTATGGATGGAGACCTCATATTTTATTTGGAAGCAATGATTTTAAGTAAAAAAAAATCTTGATGGATTTATAACGAACGCACAGTTTTTCTGTCATTCTTACGTAGGGCTGAGCGATAAATCGCTAATTATTGTGTGATATGAATTTCCTCAATGAATGATAATAAGAGTTTGATATATGTTCGATATAATGTTTATGCAATGTTTATTATTATTATATTATTATTATTATTATTATCATCAAGTAACACAAACCTGTTTCTTGATTTGACACAATATTACTCATTAAAACATGCAGAACTAAATTTATTTTTTCTATTAAGATACTTATTTTGTTGAGGAAAAATGACTGGAAAGAGTGTGAAGAATTCAAACAACATGAAGTGTTTGTCATGTTCTGACCATAAAGAAAATTTTAAGGCCAAATTTAACTGTCTGGTTAGACATTTATTGTGATAATTATCAAAATCGACTGATATTGTGATAATTTTTTGGCCATGTCGCCCAGCCTTATAAATTTGACGGCACCCATTCACTGCAGAGGATCCATTGGTGAGCAAGTGATGTGATGCTGACAATCACACAAAAATAATACTTGGTTTAAAATTATGAAAACATAGATATACTTATTAAAACAAGGTAAAAAGTGACACTTTTTGTTACAGTTTTGTCCATGGCTCTGGTTGAATATTTTTTGCACAACAATGTAAAGACATTTATAAAATTTGAATAAATTGTCCAGTACTTTTTACAGAGGACAGTCTCCTCTGTAATGGTTGTCCTCATACATATTTGATGTAATGTTAATTTCTTTTTGCAGTCCTACAGCAATATTTCTTTTTTTACCAAGGGGACATGCTGACACTAAACTGTTTAGTAAAGACATAACCAGTGTTATTCCCCTAGATAATATGCATTCAAAATTTAAAAGTAATTTCTGCATTGCATCAATGTAAGTGTAGCCAGAAGGTTGAGCCAGAATTCAGTGTTTTGCTGCTGCAACTAACATCCCTGCTTTGTCTGCACAATATTTAAAGGCGAATAGCAAAGTAACTGGAATAGGAAAGTATTTTAATATCAAAAACACTGAAAAACCCTGTTGAGATTGAGTTAGTCTCTTGCTGTCTCTATTTTCTTTTAACAGCGACAGAAGTGGAAAAGTTCAAGTGTTGTCCATGAAGATTGGCTTGTTTTCTCTTTCGAAAGGACCTCTAAAGGACAAGTACAAATGCAAGTATTTTGACATTGAATATATGTGGCATAAAAATTCTAACCTGCTCTCAAATTAAAACGAATTAAGTTATGTTGTGAAACCCTGGCTTCTTTCTTTTGCTTTGATGTCTGTGCACAATTTCACTGCAAACTTTGATTTCAGTGTCTCAGACCGACTGGGAATTGAATGCAACACTGTCCTTGCTCTGGCTTCTACAAGGACATTTATAAATTGGATCTTAAGTCTAAAATCTAAACCGCTCACCCTCCTGGTCTCATCCTGTGTTGTTCTTTGGGTTTTATTCCTGCTGTCCTCCACAGATCTGTTCGCTCAGGTGGCTGACGCTGCGGGCGTCTGTAACCAGAGGCAGCTGGCGTTACTGCTACACAACGGTATCCAAATCCCACACCAACTCGGGGAGGCCGCTGCGTTCGGAGGGAGTAACATGGAGCCTAGTGTCCGTAGCTGCTTTCAATATGTGAGTTAACAATGCCTGCAGGTAAAAAAAAAAAAAACAAGATAATGAAATCTCCCTTCATATCTTTGTATTAGGTCAAATGAAGACCTAAGAGTATCCTGAGAACTAGTGTTATTTCAGCATTATTCATATACTGTTACAGTTAGTAATATTTTGAATTAGCTTTTATTTTTTAAATAATTTTACATTTTTAGTAATTTATGTGCTTTTGTGAATTTTAGTTCTGATTTATGTTTTATGTAATTCTAGCTAGTCAACTTTTTGGTTCAACTTTAGTATAAAGTAAGTTGCCTTGGCATTGAGATTAAATTGAGGTCAAAAGGAGATTTAGCAGTTCGATTTTTCTCTTGATTTTAGTATTATTTATATATTTTTATTAATGTTTTGATTTAGCTTTTATTTTTATATCATTAGTTACATATTATTTCATTACTATTGAGGTTTAATTTACTTTAGTTAGTTTTAGTTCTGATTTGTTTTGTTTAATTCTAGCTATTTTAGTGTTTCAACCTAAACAGATTTCAGTAAATTACCAAAGCATTGACATCAAATGGATATATATATATATAGGGGTGTAATTTAATATTAGGGGTGTAACGGTGTAATATTAATATTAGGGGTGTAACGGTGTAACGGTTCACAAAATTTGCGGTTCGATACGATACAGTGATGTCACGGTTTGGTACGTTTTCGATACAGCAAAAAAACAAACAAACAAAAACAAACAAAAAAAGGCAGAGAAATTTCTTTGATTTTTACACATTTTTTATTTATTAAAACTAACATCATTATGAAGGCTATGCATGTCAGATCAGCGGCAGGGGTCGGATTTCATTTATCACATGAGGAGAATGAGTCCAGCTGACCACTGAGGTGAGAAAAACAAGTAGGCTAGTTGGCTAAATATTTTTGTTTTAAAATGAAGTACAAAAGCGGCTGCTTTAAAAAATATTTTAGACTTTTGCTATTTATCTAAGATGATTTTGGAAGCTTCCACCGTTTGCTGATCCCCAGTGTTTTATATTTAAACTTTGTATAAGTTATTTGTTATTTTATATTAGGCCTATAGCCTATATTCGTATTCGTTTTGATAATAGATTAATCATTCTGTTTAATATAAGTGAGTTTTCCGTACAGTTTGACGTCAAATTGGCGCTAATTCAAAAGTGAAACTAAATGCGCACTGGCATTTACAAGCTGTTTAAAAGCGAATAAATGCGCGGAAAAGAAGGGATATTTTAACGAATTTACCTCACCATCACAACCCTCCTGGAGTATTGTGTTTTTCTTTGGGAGTGGGAGCTGCAGACATCAGTTTGTCTGTTACGTCGTTTGGGTGCCTTGTTTCGCACTGTAAACATTCTAATGATATTTCACACACTCCAAGTTCTTTTATTTTCCAAATGTAATAGGATTAGTCCAACGAATTGAATCGTTCGGTTTGTAATGCGTACCGAACCGAAAGCCTCGTACCGAACGGTTCAATACGAATACATGTATCGTTACACCCCTAATATATATATATATATATATTGTATTATTTTGAATTAGCAAGTATTAAAAATGAAACTTTTAAGTGTAATTTTCAGTAATTTTAGGATGTGCTTTTTTAAATTTGTTTTTAAACATTAAGTTGACAAGGCAACTTATTTTTTTGTAAGGTTTTATTTATACTATTATAATTTTATTTTTATATTTTCAGTTATCATAATCATTTTTGTTTCAGTTTTAGTCATTTTATGTGCTTTTGTTTTTTTATTACTATTTAGGTTTAATTTACTTTCATTTTAGTTTTAGCTCTGATTTATGTTTTATTTAATTGTAGTTAGTTATTTTAGCATTTTAACTTAAACAAATTTCAGTAAATTGTCAAAGAATTGAGATCAAATTGAGGTCAAATGGAGACAAGTCTGATTTTTCTTATGAGAACCATTATGTATTATTTATAGGCTGCTATATTTTTTTTTAATTACCTATATTTTTATATTTTCAGATTATATTTTTTATTTTTTTGCAATTTTGTTATGTGCTTTTGTCATTTTTATTAGTTTGTCTTTAAATATTACTATTTATGTTTAATTGTTTTACTTTTATTTCAGTTTTAGTTTTAGATTTACTTTTTTAATTTTTATTTATTTTCAGTTAGTTATTTTAGTGCTTCAACCTAAAATCATTATTAGATTTTTTATTTCTATTGAGGTTTAATCTACTCCAGTTTTAGTTTTAGTTCTGATTTGTATTTTATTTGATTATTATAGCTAGTTATTTTAGTGCTTCATCTTAAACTTATTTCAGTAAATTGCCAAAGCATTGAGATCAAATTAAGTATTATTTATAGACTATTATAGTTTTTTTTAAATATATATATATATTATATATTTTTGTTTTCATTTTAATGTATTTTTTTTTAGTAATTTTGTTATGCGCTTTTGTCATTTTTTTTGTTTGTTTTTAAATATTACCATTTATGTTTCATTTTTGTTTTTTTTACTTTTATTTCAGTTTTAGTTTTAGATTTAGTTCTATTGTATTTTTTATTTATTTTCAGTTACTTACTTTAGTGCTTCAACCTAAAATTATTTCATTAAATTGACAAGGTAACTAGTTGGGTTTTATATACAATATACTATTCATATTTCATTTTTTGCTTTTATTTCAGTTTTAGTTTTAGATTTAGTTTTGTTTGTAGTTAGTTATTTTAGTGCTTCAACCTAAACTTTAAAATTTCATTAAGTTGACAAGGTAACATTTTACTATTTATATTTATATTTCTTTTCTTTTCTTTTTTCTTTCTTTTTACATTTATTTCAGTTTTAGTTTTAGATTTAGTTGTTTTAGTTTTTATTTAATTTCAGTTATTGTCATTAAAATTTTCTTTTATACTGTTATAGTTTTATTAATATTTTATATTAGCTTTTAAATTTTATATTTTCAGTTATTATTTTAATTTTAGTTAAAAGTTTTGTAATTTTTAATGCTTTTGTAAATTCTGATTTATGTAATTTCAGGCAGACATTTAATTTTTTTTATTTCAAGTTTTTTTGTTGTCTAATATTTGTTTAATTTTATTTCAGCTTTATTTTAATGAACTAAATGTTTTAATAGTTTTAGTTTTAGTTAATAAGCTTGCCAAGAACAAGTCTATCAATCTCACATGTGAAATATCAACAATTAATACAACTTTAAACTCACATTTGCCAAAACACAAAAAAGTGCAAATATCAGAGAGTTCAATATGAACTCAAACATTTCTCATCAACATTTTTCAAGACCAAATAATCTACACAAACATATTTTCAGTACACATCTTTGAGAAACATCTGAGCAATAAATTGCTCATCTGGCTGATGTCCAAGTTTTTATTTTTCCATTGGACCTCATTATATGACCAGAACAAAATCCCTATTGAAAAAACACACGCATACACCACAAAATGGCAGTGTTTAACAAAAATTTTGTCATGCAAATCAATAAACAGGATTCTATGATACATAATTCAGGTGTGTGAGACATTATATATTCCTAAAGGGAGCTGGCGAACGGATGCTCAGACTTGTTTATTTGTGGATAGGGGCTCATCATTACACATCACTGAGTTTTGACATATAAATAAATGATGAGCTCAGTTAAAAGAGTGGCAGGCCTGCCAGGGGATTTACATCGCCACTTTCAGACGCTTAGCGCTCGGTCCGACAGCTGACGCACGAGCTACCGGGAGATATTTAAATGAAATCCACTTGATTTGTGCACATGCGTTCCCATAATATCACATGATGGAGTGCTTTATGATGTGAACCACATCCGCCGGTATAATGGAGTATTTATAAATCCGTTCAGCTCTCCTAAAAGCTGCCCTGGATGGAGCCTGCTTCGCTGTTTTGCTTGGGTCACAGTGGAGCTCTTTTCATTTAATGTTGCATGTAATGAAAGACTCTTGATAGTCCTGCCTTAACTGGCCTGCTGTAATTGATTCATAACAGTAGTAGCAGTTTTAATGTCACGAGGGAGACACAAATGACCACAATTGGCCCCATTTGCTTCACTTCAAAATTACTAATGGATCCCTTGCCCTCAGGCTAATAAGGTTGTGATGGGATATTATAGTTTTTGGGTTGTAGTTGAATACGCTTCTGAAATGATAAATGGACCATCCGAGTGCTTTTAGACTTAGACAGCTCCATTATAGTGTGTCATGCAGCGCATTGCGATTATGAATGAGGGGTTTGTCTGTCGCCTGGGCTTTCAGGTGGGCCGCGATGACGTCATTGAGCTGCAGCAGTTTGTGGATTGGATGCATCTGGAGCCACAGTCCATGGTTTGGTTGCCTGTACTTCATAGAGTCGCCGCCGCAGAAACCGCCAAACATCAGGCCAAATGCAACATCTGTAAGGAGTGTCCCATTGTGGGCTTCAGGTAAACAAAGTGAATTATGGTGAAATATGTTTTAGGGTGGACAGTTATGACATTGTTGTGTAGAAAAAAGGCTTGAAACTCTTAAAATGTAATTTTCCTCAGCAAAGGAGGTGCATAACCCTTAACCTCAGGAGATCAAACAAAATTGTATTTTAGCTGTTATTAGGGGCCAAGCACTGAAGGTGCCTTCAAGGCACCGATTGTATCCGTTGGCGTTCTTTGTGTTTCTTCTTCTTCTTCCATTACTTCCGCCGTTGAGTCTATGGCAGCCCATAGAACTGTTGCGGGAAATTTGCCACACTGATAGAGGACAGTCTGAACTGTCACCATAGCAAATTTGGAGTCTCTAACTCAAACTCTCTAGCGCCACTACTTGTCCAAAGTTTCACTCATGTTTATGCTAATAACTTTTGAACCATAAGGGCTAGAAACTAAATTCTAATAAAATAATTTTTTTCTATTTAAAAAGCCTACTTCTTCTAACTCCTAAATGGTTTGGCTAATAATCAAGTCAAACCATACCCAGTTTTCCCGTGTCAGCCATTTTGGGTGTCGGCCGTTTTGAATTTAGACAAAAAATGCTATATTTTGCGAACGCATTGCCGTATTGTTTCGAAACTCAGTATGTGCCTTTGGCACCATGTCCTGACAATACTCACAATGTTTGGGGGCAGTGCCACCTTCTGGCCAAAAGTTATAAAAAAAAAAGAAATAAATAATTTTAAAAAATGCTAATGACGTTTGAATAAATTGAGCTATTGTAATAAAATTGGTTTCAGTATATTCTTTGGGTACTGCCGAAAACATTGATACCAATTATCCCAAAATTGGATGAACTTCCTGTCCGCCATTTTGATTTATGTTGAAAAGCTACTTTTTCTAACTCCTCCTAGGCTATTAGTCCGATTTTCACAAAATTTGACTCTTCAGACCATGCTGGCAAAAAGTTATGGATTTTGTGTTGATATATGAAACGGTTTTCATTTAGCGCATCAATGACTTTGCTGGAAAGGTGCTAAACTTCATCTGAGGATGTATCTCAGCAAAGCTTTTACATATTTACATCAAACATTGTATGTGCCATTTTCACCTCACACTGACCACACCACACCAATTTGATAGCAGCGCCACCTATTGGTCAAGAGTAATAAACCATTTCTTAACTATTAATTATGAAATTTCCAAATATACTAATAACTTTGCACTGCATTAGCCTATTGTAATGAAACTCAAAGTCTCAAAGTTTTCTTTGGGTCATGCAGACAACATACCAATTATGCCATAGTTGGCTGAACTTCCTTTCCGACATTTTGATTTATGTTGGAAACCTACTTTTTTAACTCGTTCTAGACCGTTGGTCTAATTTTTACCAAAATCGAATCAAATTCAGAATATGCTGACAAAAAGTTATGGATTTCATGTTGATAGATAAAACCAGGAAAATAAAAGTATTAATGTTGCAAATTTTTTAAATTATGAAATAAATTTAATTTAAGCTATAAGCAGCTCTAGAGAAGACAATAGTGCCATTATTCAGCTTAGTTTATTTCACTGACAGTATTAGTGTTGCAAAATTCATAGCTGCTAGTGGTAAATATCTGTGTATCCTTTAGGTATCGAAGTCTGAAGCACTTCAACTACAATGTGTGTCAGACGTGCTTTTTCAAGGGAAGGATTTCCAAGGACCAGCATCTCAGCTATCCGATGGTGGAGTACTGCACCCCTGTGAGCATCTGGAAGATGCTTGTGTTTTGAGCAAATAGTTCAAAAATTAGGGATGAAATAGCGTGGGTGTTGCACCAGCCTAAATAATTTGGAAAATTATTTAGTTCTATTAATTTTTTTATATTTTATTTTATATTAATTTTATTATTTCTAAATATTATATATTTTTATGTAATTATTTATTTTATGTTGTATTACATTTGATAACATAAATATTATTATAAATAAATAAATTATATCATTTTTAATAGAATATTCTATATTTTATATATCTACTTTAATGTGTGTGTGGGTGCATTAAAGAGTAGTTCACTTCCAGAACAACATTTTACAGAAAATTTATTCACCCCTTGTCATCCAAGATGTTCATGTCTTTCTTTCTTCTGTCATAAAGAAATTGTTTTTTGAGGAAAACATTTCAGGATTTCTCTCTATATAATGGACATCTGTGGTGCCCCCGAGTTTGAATCTAGCAAAATTATCAGTTTAATTTCTAAAAAATATTGACAATTTATATACTTTTTAACCTCTAATGCTCATCTTGTCGAATTCTGTGTGAACTCTTCAGTAGAGCTTCAGCAGAACATCAGTAAACTGTGGTCAGATGAGATGTTGTCAGGCCATATGTCAGTAAAAACTAATTTATCTGTCCTGTCAGCCGTTATACTGCGCTTGTATTACAAGTTACTTTTTAAAGTCTAATAAATGTTAAAGTGATAGCTCTCAATTATAATGTAATGTTGAATGGTTATATTCAATGGTGAAATATTAAAAAATGTTCATAGAGACGTCAGTTGGAAACAGTGATACTTGCCTTCAGTCATAAAAAAAAGATGGCATTAAACAAAAAATAAAAATAGAATTCCTTATGTTGTTTCTATATTAGTTTAAAGCATGAATGTAAAATTATTGCAATATAAAATTATAATTAAAAACTTTAATGTTAGGTAGGATTAATTGCAATTAATTTCAGGAAAAATGTGCGATTAATTAGTTTTTTTTTTTTTAAACGATTGACACCACTAGTTATTTTATATATATATATATATATATATATTACAATTTGTATACTTTTTAACTTACAGTACAGGTAGGTCGAAAAACTGCAAAATTGGCCTACATCGCTGTTTTACCTTTTTTTTTTGTAAAAGGCATTCGATTTTCTTTGCATGTTCACTTTGTAAACACTGGGTTGGTACTTGGAAGTTGGAGGAGAAAATGAGACGGGAGTTTTTTGACATAACCTAACTCTAGTTACCTAGTTCACACAGAGCTTGACAAGATGAGCATTTAAGGTTAAGAAGTATATAAATTGTGTATTTTTTTTTTTTTGCATTTAAACTGCATTTTGGAAGTTCAAACTCGTGGGCACCATTGAAGTCTACTATATGGAGAGAAATCCTTAAATGTTTTCCTCAAAAAACATAATTTCTTTACAACTGAAAAAAGAAAGACATGAACATCTTGGATAACAAGTAAATTATCTGTAAATTTTTGTTCCGGAAGTGAACTTCTCCTTTAATATTTTTGTTAGATTTTTTTTTGTTCAGATTTTTCGAAGTCTAAACACTCGAGTCCCTGCCACTGTAATTCTTCATGCACAACAGAACATTTCCCTACAGCCTCTCTGTTACAGACAACCTCAGGAGAAGATGTGCGTGACTTCACAAAGGTGCTGAAAAACAAGTTCCGCTCAAAGAAGTACTTCACCAAACACCCTCGGCTCGGCTATTTGCCCGTGCAGACCATCCTGGAGGAAGAGCATTTAGAGACGTGAGTATTCCTCATGGAAATATTCAAGATGCATCTTTCCAGATGAGATCTCTCTCATTCTTGACTAGAAAGTGCAAGAATAAACAGTATTACACTTCCTAGATTCACATCCTGGTAATTTGACTACAGGATGCCATATCTTTGTCTACTGTAGCAATGGCTTTCTTTTATTGCTCAGCCTCATGGGAAACATGCCTCTGTGTTTCTGTTTTCCTGAGGAGTTCATGAATCACTAAAGGTCTATTCATGTGTCATTCGAATGCTGGAACAAATAAGAGGCCATTCATTCATGTAATTCCAAAGCTGCCGCTTTAACGTCAACCCGCAAATGCTGCTTCCCTCTCGTGGATGTGAATTTAATTACAAAAGCAATCAGGTGTCTGTTTAGTGAGATCGAGGGGGAAATGAAGAGACAGGACATTTATCATGTTCACGGCAGTCTTTAATATTGAAATAAACCAGCTGTTCTCACTGGCTGTTGTATTTTCAAAGCACAGGCAAAAGTAGTTTTATGTTGAGTGTCATTATTATGTGTCCTGATTCATTATATGAATGACTGCATATGGGTGTTGTGTCAACAACAGCTGCTTTTGTCCTTTTTTCATAAACTATTTTTGTTTTCATTTATTTTTTGCTATACTTTTTTTTTTTTTTTTGTTTCGCGATATTTTTATCGTCCCAGAGTGACCCAGATGTTTAATGTTGAAAATGAAATTTTTTAACCATGATCTAAACAGAGTGAAATAATATATTAATTTCATTTAATTACATTTTTGCAAAATCTATGACTGTCCATCAGTTATGGAGTCATTTCAATCAGCATTTTATTTTAATTAATTTAATTACATTTTTTTGCCCAAATGATGACCGTCCCTCAGTTATGGTACCATTTCCATCCTAATCAACAATTTTTATTATTTCATTCTTTTTTTTTTTTTGCACAAATTATGACTGTCCTTCAGCTATGGTGTCATTCCCACCACAATCAATTATCTTTATTTTATAATTTTATTTTATTTCACACTAATTCAAAATGTCCTTTAGGTCTGGTGTCATTTTCACCACAATCAACAATTTTTATTATTTCATTTTATTTTTTTTATTTTGCACAAACGACTATCCCTCAGTTATGGTGTAATTTTCACTCCAATCAACATTTATTTATTTATTTATTTATTTTTATGTATTTATTTTATTTTCTTTTTGGTACAAATCAAGATTATCCTTCAGTTATGGTGTCATTTCCACCACAATCAACATTTATTTTAATTATTTTTTTTTATGTATTTATTTTATTTTATTTTTTGCACAAATTCCTTCTATCCTTCAGTTTTGGTGTCATTTCCACCACAATCAATTATCTGTATTGTTTTATTTTATTTCACAGTAATTCTAAACTTCCCTCAGGTCTGGTGCTATTTTCACCACAATCAACAATTTTTATTATTTAATTTCATTTTTTATTTTGCACAAACTATGACTATCCCTCAGTTATGGTGTAATTTCCACTCCAATCAACATTTATTTTATTTTATTTTAATTTTTGCACAAATCACAACTATCCTTCAGTTATGGTGTCATTTCTGCCAAAATCAATTATCTTTATTATTTTGCTTTATTTCACAGTAATTCTAAATTTCCCTCAGGTCTGGTAACATTTTCACCACAATCAACTTTTTATTTTATTTTATTTATTTTGCACAAATTACGACTATCCCTGAGTTATAGCATAATTTCCACCGCAATAAACTATTTTGCCAGTGCCAAAGTTCTTCAAAGATTAGTGTACTTGTTTATCAATGAGACAACGGTGACACTAAAGAGCTCGAGACACAATGTTCTGTGAAGAAAAATGAATGGAAACCTTGCTTGTAAACAGAAAGCATTAAGTTGCATTAAATGATGTATGTAGTAATTGTCTAAAAATGTTTCATATAATTTCTACCACGTTAGGGTTATTCGTAATGGTTTAGGGCAAACACTTGTTGTGATGCATATACACTTTTAGACCTTTTAGTAGATGAGCTGAAGTAGTGTAAGTGTGAAAAATGTTTTAAGAGGGTTCATTTTTTAAAGTTTACAAGAACAAATAATGCTCATGATCCGCTCTAATCAGGTCCTCATGATATGATAGCTCTGATATTTTGTCTGTATGTTTTGCAGCCCTGTTGCATTTGTAAGCATGTGTCCAGAGGAGTATGAGTGAGTATCTGCAGCCTCTCCTCTCATTTTCTGATGTAGTTTGAATCTCTTCATCCACTTCAAAACCATTAAATGACCTCACAGAATTCGAGCTGTGTATTTGCTCTTAGTATGCAGTGGCCACAATTAAAATGTACAATTGTTGTTGTATTACATACAAAATACCAAACCAATTAGCAGCTTTGCTCAAATGCGGCACTAATGTTGCTGAAATGTTTAAAAGCTTTTCTCAGAACTATGAATTTTTTTTTTTTTTTTTTTTTTTTCATTTCGTTACAGTGATTTGTAGTGGATGCATACTGTCAGTTCACCTTTCAAGTTTCAAGCTTAAAAAGTTTTTCTTATACCAACTTTCTTTTAATAAACACCATTTGGTTTGATATTTTAACTAGTGTAATGACATCCACAAAAATACAGAAACAGTGTATTCATGAAAGGAACAGGAAAGGTTTTCTTAATTGGCAACACTCTAAAGGTTTCCATTGCATCCACTAATAAGCAGGATTTTTACAATAAAGCATCTCTTTTGCTCACCCTATTACAAGTGCGTTTTGTTTTAAGCTGAATTGTTTTGCCTCTTTCCCTAACAAGCTGTTTTGCTGAATTGAATCCTTCACTTTGACAGCTGCAGGGAAAAGAAGTAAATGTTTCAGACATTTAGACATTTTACAGTTGGATACGTGCATCACGTCGAATTTTCACTTTTCATTTTCAGGACAACACACAACAACAGAGAATCCAGTGCCATATTACCTGTAGCAGAACCTCACCTGTCAACAGGAAAAATGTGAGTCGCAGCAGATCGTTTGGTTCATGTGCGCAGCAGTTTGTCATTCTGTCAGTCACTGTGACACCTAAACTAACAGACTGATGAGTGAGCATTTAATATTTGACCTCACTGTGACCAGCACAAATAAATCATGCTTCTGGACTGATTCAGTACAGGAGTATGCAAACATTTAATCATAGCATTTCTAAAAATAATTACACTTGAATGCTTATTTTTATAAGAATTGCCATAGATCTGTGCAGCAGTGTTAATTTATCATTTATACAGTACCAGTCAAAAGTTTTTGAACAGTTAGCTTTTTAATGTTTTTTAAGGAGTCTCTTCTGCTCAGCAGCCCTGCATTTATTTGATCCGCAAAAGCAGTAATATTTATTTAAAATAACTGCTATTTTAAAATGTAATTTATGCCTGTAATCAAAGCTAAATTTTCAGCTTTCAGTGTCATGGTCCTTTAGAAATCATTCTCAATATGCCGATTTGCTGTTCAAGAAACAAACATTATTATTTGAAAATTATTATTATTATCAGTATGATTTTTCAGGATTCTTTGATGAATAGAAAGATCCAAAGATCAGCATTTATCTGAAATAAAAAGCTTTTGCACATTCAAAAGCTGGGAGTAAGTATCTTTTTTTTTAATGCTTTAAATGAATCAAAAGTGATGATAAAGACATTTATAATGTTACAAAAGATTTCTAGTTCAGATCAATGCTGTTTTTCTATTCATCAAAGAAACCTGAAAAAAATCTACTCGGCTGTTTTCAGCATAATAATGTTAATAAAAAATGTTTATTAAGCAGCAAATCAGAATATTAGAATGATTTCTGAAGGATTATGCGATTGGAGTAATGATGCTAAAAATTCAGCTTTGAAATCACAGGAATAAATTACATTTTAAAATATATTCAAATAGAAAGCAGTTATTTTAAACAGTATAAATATGTACATTTTTTCTGTTTTTGCTGTACTTTGGATCAAATAAATGCAGGCTTGCTGAGCAGAAGAGACTTTAAAATAAAAATAAAAAAATACAAAATCTTAAAAACTTAAACATTATTTTTACATTTTGAAATAGTTATTTTTATATTTTCTGTTTTCATTTTAATTGAAGTGAATACTAGTATATTTTAAATAATATTAGTGAGTTAGTATTAAATAAGATATTTTTTAAAAAGTTAGTAATTTTTTTGTTTATTTTTCTTTTAAATGTCTATTTTTTGTAATTATTGTTCAAATTGTAGATTGTTATATTAGTGCATCAGGTTAAAAATGTATTGTTTCAAACAAGTACAATGGTTTGTTACATTTTATTATATATTCAGTTATTTTTAATTTTGTTTTATTGTATAGTTTTAGTTAACCCTGCTGTGTATTTTATGAATAATTTACATTGAGTTTGAATTTCAGCAATTATTTAAATCTATTTATTTTACATAAAAAAAATTTAAATAAGTGAAATGTATGGAAGCCCGTTTCCACCAATGAATGAAAAATAAAAAAAAGTTATTGCGAAATAAACTTGTAATTCTGAGAAATAAAGTCACAACTGCGTGATATAAACTCGCAATTGTGAGAAAAAAGTCAGAATTGTGACTTTATATCTTGCAGTTCTGAGAAATAAAGTCACAATTGCATGATATAAACTCAAAATTGTGAGAAAAAGTCAGAATTGTGAGATATGGAGTTGCAATTTCGATTTTTTTTTTTAAGTCAGAATTGCATGATATAAAGTTGCAATTGCGAGTTATAAAGTCAGAATTCTGACTTTTTTCTCGCAATTGTGAGATATAAGCTCGCAGTTGCAATTCTGATATTATTTCTCAGAATTGCGAGTTTATATCTCGCAATCGCAAGTTTATATCTCACAATTGTGAGAAGTCGCGATAACCTTGTTTATTTTTTATTTAGTGGCGGAAACAGGCTTCCATAGAAATATTTCCGAAAATCTACGTTTTAAAATTACACAAACTACAGAAGAATGGGTTAAACATATCTACACTAAAGTCAAATAAAAAAAAAACATCACATTTTCTAAATCTGAGCATAGAATAGAATGCAACTATTAAACAATAAGGCTAAAAGTGTTAAACGGTTTCTTGAAATCCTTCACCATAAATATAACCAATAACAATATTGGTGCTTGCTTTTGAGATGACTGCTAATTAAATAGACATCCAATGCAATATTATGTAAGATTAGCAAAATGATGTCTGTCTTCATTGTCATCTTTAAAGGGGTTTAGTTGACATCCACACTCAGATTGATGAGAGAGCAGCTGCATGTGCACATCAGAGCTCATCTGGCACTGAAATGATGATGATGATGAATGAGCCGGAATGTTCTCAGAGTCTGGAGGTGGACAGGTACCTGCACCATGTCACCTGATACACGCTGAGGGCCACTGATATGCTTTTGACAGCTTACGAATGCTAGCAAAACAACTTCACATAGCCTACTACTACATGTTACTAGCACATTTCTAGCATGATTAGCATGTTATCACCATATTTCTATCATGATTAGCAAGTTGCTAGCGTGTTTCTAGCACGATTAGAAAAGAATTATACTGTTTTCAACATAATAATAATAAAAGTTTCTGGATCAGCAAATCGGTGTATTAGAATGATTTCTAAATGACCATGTGATACTGATGACTGGAGTAATGAGGCTGAAAATGTAGGTTTGATCATAGGAATAAGTTACATTTTAAAATATAGTCAAATAGAAAAGTTATTTAAAATAGTAAAAATATTTCAAAATATTACTGTTTTTGCTGTACTTTGGATCAAATAAATGTATGCTTGGTGAGCAAAAGAGACTTCTTTAGAAACACTGTTCAAAAAGTTTTGACTGGTAGTGTATCTCATAATCCAGATTTTTTGCAAAAAAAAGTCAGAATTGCCGTATATATACTGTGTCACAACTGCCATTTTTATTTTTAGTCCTTCGCCAGAAACAAGTTTTCATAATCTACCCTCTTTCCTTCAGATCTGAGGATGTTTTTAGCGACTTTACATGAGAGTCTTCAATCAAGATGCGATAGTGGAGTCCTGGGATCTGAAGTTTAAGCTCTTCACATCAGATTTCATCTTACATCACCCATGTAAGAGCATCTCACACCCCACACCGAGATGACTGATGCCGTTTTAGTGTGACAGAACTTTCATCTTCGCTGTCTTCTGCTCCTCAAACTGATAAGAGCTGGAGTCGACCGCAGTGCAGATGTGTTTGTTTATCCGAGAGCTGTTCGCTAGAGGATGACCGTACAGACAGATCGCCCGCCGATCAGACCCCACGCGACTTCCTCTCAGAGAGAATGCTGTCATGCTTTAATGCCACTGAATTTACACATTCTCTCACCATGACAATCAGTTCTGTGCAATGCAAAGTCTGCTTTAAAGGAAAAGTGCACCCAAAAATGAAAATGTACTCACCCTCAGGTCATCCAAGATGTAGATGAGTTTGTTTCTTCATCAGATTTGAAGAAATGTAGCATTATATCACTTGCTCATCCGTGGATCCACTGCAGTGAATGGGTGCCGTCAGAATGAGAGTCCAAAAAGCTGATAAAAACATCACAATAATCCACAAGTAATACACACCACTCCAGTCCATCAGCATCTTAATAAGTAAAAAGCTGTGTGTTTGTACGAAACAAATTCATAAATTTGAGTGTTTTTATTTTAAATGGCTGCAAACTCATCTACATATTGCACTGCACTGTTAATCATCTATAGGGCAAAAGCAACTAGGATTTTAAAAGTGTTTAATTTTTTATGGTGATGCATTGCTGCCACACTGATGTGCCCACTCGATTATGTTGTAATAACGAGATATGTCATTTTAACAGCATCTTTTCTCATAATAATGAGATGTTATGACGTTAAAATGACAATTGTCTCGTTAAAATTACATCTTTTCTCGTAATAACGAGATATGTCGTTAAAACATCATAATTATCTTGTTAAAACGTCATCTTTTCTCATAATAACGAGATGTTTTGTTGTTAAAATGTCTTTTTTTTGTAACAAGATATGTCGTTAAAACGACAATTACCTTGTTACAACAACATCTTTTCTCATAATAATGAGATGTTATGACATTAAAACAATTAAAATTTTCAATTTAAAAAGTTAAAATGACATTTTCTTGTAATAACGAGATGTTTTGTTAAAACGACATCTTTTCTCGTAAAAGCGAGATGCCATTAAAACGACATAATTATCTAGTTAATACGACATCTTTTCTCATGATAATGAGATATGACATTAAAACAACATAATTGTCTCGTTAAAATTAAATCTTTTCTCGTAATAACGAGATGTTAAAACTACATAATTATCTTGTTAAAACATCATATTCTGTCATAATGAGATGTTTTGTTGAACATTTTCTTGTAAAAACGAGATATGTCATTAAAATGTTTTTATTTTGGAACAAGAAATGTTGTTAAAACGACAATTACCTTGTTACAACGACATCTTTTCTCATAATGAGATGTTATTACATTAAAAAGACATAATTATCTAACATTTTATCTATCTGTCTATAATAATGTGACAAGATTAAAATGACATCTTTTCTTGTAACAACGAGATGTTTTGTTGTTAAAATGACCTCTTTTCTCGTAAAAACGAGATGTTGTTAAAACTACATAATTATCTAGTTAAAAAAACAACTTTTCTTGTGAAAACGAGATGCTATGTCGTTAAAATGCCCTTTTTTTGGGATATCAAGATATGTCGCTAAAAAAACAATTATCTTGTTACAAAATCTTTTCTCATAATAACAAGATGTTATGTCATTAAAACTATGTAATTCTTGTTAACATTTTTTCTCGTAACGAGATATGTTGTTAAAATGACAATTATCTTGTTACAACATTTTTTTTCTCGTAATAACAAGATCTGTTGTTAAAACTACATTATCTTGTTAAAACAACACCTTTTCTTGTGAAATGATTTTTTTTTTCAGAATAACGAGATCTATCGTTAAACAAGAAACAAGAAAAATCTCGTTATTATGAAAAATATGATTACAATTTTAACGAAAAAAAATTTCGTTTTTACGAGAAAAAATTTGTAACGTGAAAATGTCGTTTTAACAAGATAACTATGTAGTTTTAACAACATAACATCTAGTTTTTAGAAAAGATGTTTTAACAAGAAAACATCTCGTTATTATGAGAAAATATATTTTAACGAGAAAACATTTCATTATTACAAGTAAAGATGTTGTTGTAACAATATAATTGTCATTTTAACATCTCGTTTTTATGAGATGTCGTTTTAACGAGAAAAGATGTCATTTTAACAAGATAATAATGTAGTTTTAATGACATAACATCTAGTTTTTACAAGAAAAGATGTAGTTTTAACAAGAAAATCTTGTTATGAGAAAATATGTTGTTTTAAGGAGAAAAAAGCTCATTACGAGAAAAGATGTAACAAGATAATTATGTTGTTTTAACGACATCTTTTTTTTTATGAGAAAAGGTGTTGCTTTAACGAGATAATGTACTTTTTTTAATGACATAACATCTAGTTTTTACAAGAAAAGATGTCGTTTTAACAAGAAAACTTCTCGTTCTTATGAGAAAATAAGTTTTTTTTACGGAGAAAAAAATCTCATTACGAGAAAAAAGGTCGTTTTAACGAGATAATTATGTTGTTTTAACAACGTAACATCTAGTTTTTACAAGAAAAGATGTTTTAACAAGAAAACATCTCGTTATTATGAGAAAATATGTTGTTTTAACGAGAAAACATCTCATTACGAGAAAAGATGTAACAAGATAATTGTTTTAACGTCATCTCGTTTTTATTAGAAAAGATGTCATTTTAACGAGATAATAATGTAGTTTTAAGACATAACATCTGTTTTTTAGAAGAAAATATGTTGTTTTAATAAGAAAACATCTCGATATTATGAGAAAATGTTGTTTTAAGGAGAAAAAATCTCAGATGTAACGAGATAATTATGTTGTTTTAACGCCAACTCGTTTTTATGAGAAAAGATGTCGTTTTAATGAGATAATGTAGTTTTAACGACATAACATCTAGTTTTTACAAGAAAAGATGTTGTTTTAACAAGAAAACATCTTGTTATTATGAGAAAATATGTTGTTTTAATGAGAAAACCTCTCATTATGAGAAAAGAGGTCATAACGAGATAATTGTTGTTTTAACGACATCTCGTTTTTATGAGAAAAAATGTTTTAACGAGAAAACATCTTGTTAATATAAAAAAGATGTTTTAAGGAAATAATTGTCGTTTTAATGACATATCTCATTTTTTATACAAGAAAACCTTATTACGAGAAAATATGTAGTTTTAATTAGATAATTGTAATTTTAACAACATATCTTGTTTTTACGAGAAAAGGTGTTGTTTTAACGAAATAATTGTCTTTTTAACGCGAAAAATAAATAAATAGTTATTACAACATAATTTAGTGAAAAAAAAAATTGTGCGGCAGCAAGGTGTCACCATACTTTTTCGATTCCACTGATATTGGACATGTAAACAGATGTTTCCTTCATCTTTTTTCCAACCCATGTTTTATACATTTGCTTTGTGCATCTTATATATGACACTATATTGTGTGTTTTAGTGTCTCAGCAAATCCTTACAATTATATTGTTAATTAAGTTGTACTGCTGCTGTTGTGAAAAGCTTCTGTGTCACCATTAAACTTCTTTAGATTTGACTGGAAAAGCTGCATTGTAATAAATATATATTTTTGTCTCAGACGCTCCTGCTGTATTTTCAATCACATTTTGATAATGAATTTTAAAAGTCATGTTTAGTCATCATTTAATTAAAAGATTACTCATAATCAGTCTCAAACTCAACTGAACATCAATAATGCATGATTAATTAAGGATGTTTTGAACAGGATGCAATTTTTAATCTCTCGTCTGATTATTGTCTCAGCTACACTGTTGTTTTCCTTTTTTTTCAAAGTTGCAAAGTTATTATTTCTTTAACCAGGATGCTATTAAAGCCACACACACATCTAAAGGATTACATTAAATGTTGTCGTTTGTTTTAGGAGATGATGGAAACTTTTCTCTAATGCCTGTTTAATGGGGTAATGGTTTAAGGGACCCTCCATTCATTATGTAATTGGTAATTACGGTATTACATAATAGCAAATTATAATACAGAGCAGACAAGAGTTGTTGCTTAAAAAAAACCCACCTCCTTAAGGATTAAGGATATAGCCATAGTCTCTGTAAAGATGGAGGCATGCATCATTTATTGAAGAGCATTACTGCTCCAGAAAGCTATGCTTCTTTGTTTAGCCAAAGAAACGTGGTGACCGTTCTGTTTATTATTAGTCTGTCTAAAAGCCCTTGTGAGAACTCTTCTGTAAAAGCCAATTTCCATTAGGTTTCTGAAGCAGATGAGACCACCTGACCAGTCCAGGCTCTCAGCCCTGCATCCATTCAGGACATTTATCATAGTTTTTCACCGTCTATGTGTATGTTTCGGAGGCCAAATTATACTGAGATACAGGCTCGCTAATGATGATATGTAGGTTACTCAAAAGCCAGTTCCAACTCTAATGAACATGAAATATTGTCTAATAAATATAAGTTAATCTCACAAAAAGACCTGTGGTTTTTGATTAGCATGTTCTGATTGTGAATACAGCAGCACCACCTGGTGGCAAAGCACTTTACAAACATAATATAATCTGTAAAATCAGAGCCACTGCATGCACTTAAGTTATAAATGTGGATTCATTACTTATTAGATTACTTTTTATATTTAAATTCCTAAAAAAAAAAAAGCAGCATTATCCATCCATTACATGATTAATGTCACACTGGCAAATTAATTTCTCTGCCAGCTTTGCTTAAGAACTTTATTTTAAATCTGACACTTGGTTGGCTGCATATCTGTAGCCTGATAAAATGGCAAACCGGCAACATGGATTTCTCACACTTTATTAAATAATATATTTTTTAAAAAATGCAAATGATGATACAACCGTTAATGTGAAACAATTGATCAGGTTCATTAACCGTTTTGATTATTTACAATAGAAAAAAGGGGTTTGAGAACTATCATGCATGACATCATATGAAACCACAAATATGAAAACTGTATTACAAAATTGTCAGGGTTACTAAAAAAATGGAAACCACACAGTAAATAATCCAAGCTAACCTTACAACAACTCTTTAAATACCTGAGTTCTCTCATACAATGATATACGGCTGGAAAACCTAGAGTAAATATATTTAAATAAATTCAAACATTACAATTCTTCAAAAAACTAAATAAGGCTCCCACACTCTTTATGCAATATATAAATGCATTTTGATCATTTGGGGGCAAAAAATCATCAAGCAAAGACATTTGCACATCAACTGATGTCAACTCTGATAGTCTTTAAAATAAGCATTTTATGACTCTTCAGAAACTCTTTCAGAATATTGCTCTAAAGCCATCACTCAACACAAATATAAGGACTGTCATACTCAAAATTTGCAGAAAGCACATACAGCAAAACATCACAGCTAATTTCTTAAACAAGACTGAGAGAATTGCTTTCTTTCCAGATGAAAATATTGCAACACCTCAGCAATGTTAGCAAAAATTCCAACTGCACAAATCTGACTCTTTAGGAACTGTAAACTTGACTTTTAAACTGTCAACAAATAAAAGTGGAAGAGAACCACGTTTAATGTTAACTCACAAATAAACTGTCTGTAATGGCATATGCTTGATGTTAAACCCCTGAGAGACAGAAAATTATATCTACACTTGCACTCTGTGCAACCAAAAAACAGGCTACAACTGCAGTCTTGTACCTGTCCTGCAGGTTTTGTGCAGTGAATCAACATCAGGAAGATTGTAATACAACACATGCCATCAACATAGATTAAGTACATTTACACAAATCTGTACTTTTCGAAAGACACAGAGGATGACCACTTTAAGTGTTGGGTGTGACAGTATGAAGTACTACAATTGAAGTCAAAAGTTAAAATACACCTTGTAGAATCTGCAAAATGTTAATTATTTTACGACAACAAAAGGGAAAATACAAAATGCATGTTATTTTTTACATAGTCCACAAGAGAAAATAATAGTTAAATAAAAAAAAGTGTTTTTTGTGCTAGTTTGTCTTGAACAGGTCAACTGCTCGCCGTTCTTCAGAAAAATCCCACAAATTCTTTGTTTCTTTAGCATTTTTGTGTATTTGAAGCTTTTTCAAACAATGACTATGATTTTGAGATCCATCTTTTCATGGACAAGGACAACTGGGGGACTCATATGCAACTATTACATATGGTTCAAACACTCACTGATGCTTCAGAAGGAAACACAATGTATAAATAGCCAGGGGTGTAAAATTTTGAACGGAATGATATTTATTTTGCCTAAATATCTTTTTTTTTCTCCATTTAATACTGCCCTTCAGAAGCTACAGAAGATACTTAAATGTTTCCCAGAAGACAAAATAAGTTACATTTACCCTGATAATGAAATTCCAAAAGTTTTATATCTCTTAATGCATTGTGTTTCCTTCTGGAGCATCAGTGAGCGTTTAAACCTTCTGTAAGAGTTGCATACGAGTCCCTCAGTTGTCCTCAGTTTGAAAGAATGGATCTTAAAATCATACAAGTTTTGTTGGAAAGGGTTCAAATACACAAAAATACTGAAAAACAAATAATTTGTGGGACCTGAAGGACTTTTTTTCTGAAGAACAGCAGGCAGTTTTATTGTTCAGGACAAACAAGGGACTCATGAATAACTATTACAACAACAACAAAAACAGCTGTGGATCATTCAGGAAACAACACAGTATTAAGAAATAAGCATATGTAAACTTTTGAACAGAGTAATTTGTATTATTTTCTCTTGTGGACTATATGTAAATGTCTTTTATGTGAAATATCTTATTCAGGTCATTACTAAATAAACAATAACATGCATTTTGTTAGATCCCTTTTATTTTGGTAAAATAACATTTTGCAGATTCTGCTAAGTGTATGTAAACATTTGACTTCAGCTGTATATGTTGCATACAGCAACTGGACAAAATAAATGTTTCATTCTGATATAAAATGAAAAATGTCTAAGACCATAATTTATAGGCTTTTAAATGAGAAATCAGGAGATTAAAGTCTACATCAGTGGTTCTCAATTGGTGGCTGTTCTGTGGTCTGTTTTGTGACAGTAGACAAAAAAAAGCCAAATGTGAATAATCAAACACAACTAATTGTACAGTCATGCATAGGTAGGATAGTAAAATAAACAGACTTATAAAGAGAAAATTATTCCTATATCTTTTGCTCTGTCTAATCAAACTTTCTATTTTGGAGCAAATTCATCTATTGAATGAAATGCCAAAATGGACAGTTTCCTGGATATTCATCCTCAAGGAGGAAAACTTTGTAAGGTAAAAGAAAACATGTACAATGTAAATTTGGGTCCAAAAGTAAAACCAGGTGAGAACCACTGATCCACATGATAGAAACTTTTAGATTGTGATGTAGACAATGGTTTTCCATTTGGTCATCATTTAACAATTCAATGTTTCACATATCTCAACAGAAGCAATGAATTTGTAAATAAAAAGACTAAATATATTCGTATCAAAATGCAAGACAGCACAACCATGATCAATACAGCAGGTAGATATTGTTTATTAAAAAAGATCTCTTGCAAAAGTGATTTATTAAGTTGAGGCTCTTATTTTAATGAATAGATTGACAAACATATCCCACCGTTCATCTAAACACATAGGCATGTTGTATTATAAAATTAAATCCTGAAATCTGCATTTTGACTACAGTCTAGATCACGGGTTTAAGCACTGAACGCAAAGAGCGCCCCTCTTTTGTAAGTTCTCTTGTAAAACTCATACATGGGAGTGGGACCGCCTCTTCTCTCCGTGCTATGGTGTTAAACTTGCACGTCTTGAGGTGGTCGGCCATGCTGGAAATGTTGGCAAACTTCCACTCGTTCACAGTGTCAAATGCCGTACTGAACCGCCACACCTAAAATGAAAAACACCAGCAAGATTAGATTGTGAAAAATTGCTTTTTATGCTTGGTGCTTCAAGACAAGAAGGTGAATACTCTTTGATTACCGTGTCTTGTATCTGCCAGGATGAGGTTCCATCAACTCGCTTTGTCTTCTCCCAGAGCAGGACAACCATGCCACGGGATTGAAGAAGACTGCCGCACACGTCCCTCATAGTGCGAGACACTCGAGAGAGTTGACAGAGGCTAAAGCCATCCAAGAAGCTTGCAATGTGCTGGAGCAACTCAAAGGGCAGGTCACTAAGGTGGTCACAGTGGGACCTGAACTGACAAGTGTCAGTTCTAGATACAGGCTTATCGGGACAAGTTGCTAACCCAGGTTGCACCCCAAAGGAGCCAAGGTGTCGGTCATGGATGATTCTGAATCCTTGTACCGAAGGACAGAACCTTCTTTGCGAGTAGGTGCATCCGTAATACGCCAACGGGCATCTTTGCTCCATCCAACCATTGAGGCCAGCATGGATGTCACCATGGACGTTCTTGAAATGGGAGGAGAACTCATCCCTGCGAAACAGCTGTCCGCATACGAAGGTGAACATCGAGCGCTGTTTGGTCTGATAGCGTGCCACACACTCCAGAACAAGGTCTAATCTGAGAGTATGAAATGGACTAGGGTTGGAGAGTTGTGGACTGGCATGGTCACAGGCAGATGCTGAGGCAATGTCACCTACCATGGTGCTGGTTGCCAGTATAGCAGAAGGGAGGGAGAAGGTCTGCGTGCCGAAGTCAATGCGATACCCGTCTACGAAGCGGCTGTCTGAGATGCCTCTACCTCCGGGCGAGTCTCCCAAACAAAAGAGCAAGGCAGCGGTGATAAGATCAATCCCGTGGAGACCCATTGGATCATCTGCCACCTCGAGATCTGACGTGTCCACCGCCTTGTCCTCCATCTTGGCTCTGAATAAATAGGGGTCGGAAAACAGAGTCCTTCGCCCGTTGATTGTAAACAAGTTCATGCCCCTGAGTACCTGGAGGTTCTCCAACTTGCGCTCCAGCCATCGGTCCTCAATTCTGAAAGGCAAATGGTGCAGAACATTGTTGTGCATTAGGTTAGGCACAGGGATGGGCAAAGGAAGAGGTAGTTGGGGCAAGTGGGCCATTTCAGGCTCAGGTATGGAATGATCAGGTAAAACCTGCCTTGCACTGAAAGAGCCATTGACCCTTTCACCGTCCCCATCATTATGAAGTCCACTGAGTTCTATCCCACCATTCATTTCGCCTTCTTCATCAGAAGATTCACCGCATGCGTTGTTCTCCAACCAATCATCTCTTTCGTCTTCAGGGTCTACTGGAAAAGGACAATCAGCACCACCTACCGCTCCCAGATCGGAATCCGAATCAGAGTCACTTTCCTTTGTTGTGTCGTTCCTAAAGTCCCCAGCGCCATTCCTGCCACCACTGCAACCTTCATTCTGTTCCTCACCAATCAAGTCAATATTTTTTGCACTACGGAGAACCTCCAAAGTGGCAGCAAAGCTTCTACTGTTTTCCACTGAAGTCGTGTAAGATCCACCATACGGTTCCTCATCCACTTCAATAAAATCATTTTCAGGGTCTGATTCCTGAGGACTGGAATTGTCCTGATTTTGGTCTTCCAGAGCTTTTGTCACAGTGGTCGCCACTTTAAGTGACTCCAGCAACATCCGCTGATCCTGGAGGGCCAAAGCCATGTCGAGCTGCTCCACGTCGCAAACCTCCTTACTCAAGTTATCGTAGGACTTGCGGTCTGCGTAACTCACTGGCCATCGATTCCATTCCATTGTGCAACACACAACACTGGCTGGGCACGTTTCAAGGTGCTGTGCCATTTTGACCCTGGCAAGGTTGAACGGACATCCGAATCCACTGTTTAGACACGGGACTCTTTCATACGGACACAGCAAGCGGTGTTCGTTCAGTTTGCATGAGTGGAAAACCGCCCCGCACACAAGAGGGCAACCCATGAGGTCACAGGAAATGCTAGGCTCTGGTCTTATCATACATCGGCGGTTGACACATTTCAGGCAATGGATATGAAGTTCCTCCATTGCAAATATTAGTGAAACAGAGGCTACGCCAAAGGCTGTGGAAGAAAAGAAAACAGATCGTTAGACCTGATCTTATTTTGGACATGCACATGGGGCATCTTTGTATACAACACCACACGGCTTAAATCTAGGTATACCATTCATGGGGAAAGTCCCCGGTCTCTTAAAAGGGATAAGTGTAAATCAGACTCCGTTGCCCTCTCGCTGTATGTTTACCAAATTATTGCACTGCCATTTCACAACTCTCCTAATGTTGCACGGTCACGCCGGTTCTTCGAGGACTGAGAGGGAACATGACCCCCCGTTTCTGAACGGTATGTTACAGGAATCAGTCATGGCTTTCACTCAAAAGAAACACTTCCATAAGGATCTTGCAATGTCATTCAAGAAGCTTCTCTCTCTCCAGTATGACAGGGCTTGGCTGGACATGTGGAGCTAGACTCAGCCGGCATGACCTAAATGCAAACTGTCTGAGTCAGTCGGGTCAAGATGGGGGGGGTCTGTCATGCTGTGGTGTAAGCTTTGAATTATCAAGCTGACTTTCAACATAGCCCTCGTAAAACCAGCTGGGCATAAACATTGCGAAAGATGTGTGTACAATGCCGGCCACATGTCTTGTGATGGCTTCTTTTGAAACAGCAAAACACATCTGAGGATGTTTTCTGAATACTTAGGTGTTTGGTATCTGGGTCTCATGTGCAATATGGCATACATTTGCACAAGCAATCACTCATAAGGACTTACAACAGACAGCACGCTTACAGCATGTCAGTATGACCCCAAACATGACATGACTTTAGGATTCCTGTCTTAGAGGGGATCAAATTTGAGGCAGGCTACAATTTTTGACAAGAACTTATGGTTCAAAGCTATTTATGTTTATTATTAGACATACATAAAGTAAACTTAAATATTATAGCCAAAAAATCCTCATACAGTGGAGTAGTCAATGCGATACCCATCATTGCTAATTGCTATTTTGCTAATTGCTAATGCAACCTTTTCACACCTCAACAAAATTGACTGAACAAAATTAAACATTGCTTGGTAATTGGTCAACAAACGATTGATAGTTGTGTAAATATTACTCATACTAACAGTTGTGTGAATTTTTGGTTGATTGTAATGCATTACACACCTTTCTATCAAAGTTATTTGACATTATCAAGATGTATTTGTACTGATGTCTGAGTTTAACTCTGAGTTCTTATCATATTTTATTACCATTTTTAAACTATAGTGAATAAACTCTGATAATGTGAGAAATGTTGAAGGTGTCTGCCTTGCTTTGACTATGTTTAAAAAACCAAAATCACAGTTCAAACTTAAATTTAAATGCATTTTATTTTGTGCTTTCACTGAAACAGAAAGGTCTACTCCTTGTTGCAGCAAATCACAAAATAATATGCAATCCAGTTGTTTGAACTGCAATAGGTTTGAATGATTTTACACATAAGTGACTCTGGACCACAAAACCAGTCTTAAGTAGCATGGGTATATAAATTGTAGCTATAGTCAAAAATACATTGTATGGGTCAAAATTAAGTTTTATTAAAGTTTTATTCTATGCCAAAAATCTTTAAGATATTAAGTAAATTGAATGTTCCATGAACATATTTAGTACATTTTCTACCGTAAATATATCAAAACTTAATTTTTGATTAGTAATGCATGGCTAAGAGAGGTTTTGTAGTCCAGGGTCACATATAGCACTAAAAAAACAAAAGCTGCTAGTAACTGTCAAGTAGAGTGCATAGAAATATGTAATATACCAAACTTTTTATGGCCGGTTTAAAAAACAAGTTTCATAATGAGCTACTACATACTTTTTTTTTTTTTTTTTTTTTTAAATAGTTTTATTATTTTCATTAATGACAATTGCTCTTATACAATAATTGATAACTGACATCTGAGTTAAATACCTCTGAGTCATCAAGGGCCTTTAACCTCTGGATCATAATGTTCATAAACATGATGCATCATCCTAAACATGATAATCCTAATAATCCCAAGCATGATAAGATCCTTTAAGATCTGACACTAAACGTCAAATGTTTCCTAAATATGACAAGATGCCAAACATGTTTTCCAGATGCACTGAACTCAATCCAGTCAAACTCATGAAACCTGATGCAGCTTTTGTTGTTGTTCTTTCTAAACTGGAGCAAAACGACTGACAACATGAACCTGACAGTACTATCAACTCATATAGATCGATTTAACTTTAACGAACCATCCTCAAACACCTTTATGCTTATTTTATTGCAGGTAAATGTTTTAATGCGTGAAACTAACAAACACAATGCCTTTAGCATTAGCTGCTTAGCCGCGAACTGCAGGATTCAATGAAAATGACACATACACACAATGAATAAACGTCGTACACTGACGAACATACATCATTGTAGTAAGTTGAGAAAAATACTTATTTTGCTATTTTACAAAGACCGGGTCTATTCGGCTGAAGCCGGTGAGAAAACTAGTCAAAGTAAACAGACATGAAAGTGTCTTACCGTTGATCGTTGAGACTTCAGTAGTTTAATGACGACAGTGAAGTGGTTATTTAATGAAAAATTGTTAATATTCAATCGCGTATAATGACAGTGATGTTGTTTTCACTGCTGTCTGTCTGTGTTTCTGTTGAAATCCGTCTCACTGTACTGATTAACTGAACTGAACGGAGGCCCATAGATGGGCGGAGACTAAACACGCTAACAAAATGCCATGATATCATGGTACCATGATAATACCATGCTGTTTAGGTACTACCATTATTATTATTATTTTACAGTTCAGCTGCACATTTACTTCTGAAGCTATATTCTCATAGCAGACACAATGGTTTTTATATTTTAAAATATTTTTGAGTACATTTGGATAGGAACACGTTCTTTTTGTTTATTCTCTTCATGAGTGTTTTTGTTAAATGTTAGAGAGTGATTTTAAAATCTGTCCTAGTCATGCATTCATGCAACTAGTATTAAATGTGTTCAATGAAACTATTTTTCATAACACACAACCAGGCAAAAGTAGTAGACATAGTAGTAAGATGTTTTCTTTAAAAGAAGTCTCTTCTGCTCACCAAGCCTGCATTTATTTGCAGTAATATTGTGAAACATTTTTACCATTTAAAATAACTGCTTTCTATTTGATTTTTGAACTTTACTCTTTGGTTTCTAAGCAAAAACTATGGTGGGATAAAACAATGTTGTACAGGGACCCTGAAAAATGCATTTGTAAACTTAAGTCACACTTTAGACTGCTTAAAATAAGAAAATATCAAACCAAGATCTAGAGCTTTTGTCTTTGCTGACTTTACTGTTCTTCATCATTTTGGCACAATATGTTTAAATCAGCTGGTGGTGATGTTTGGTAGATATATGAAGTCAGTTCTCCTCAAGTTCTCACAGGTGTAGATCACCAGATTACTGACGTTTCACAACAACAAGTGTCTTTAATAACTCATTTTAAACAGTAAGCTGTTAGGAAATCCAAAAACATTTTTATTTATTTCACAATAAAAGGACAAAAGAACAGCTACTATAAAATGCACTATAGGTTAGCAGACAAAACTTTCAAACCAAACATGTTTCACACAACACTGTGTACATATGAGATCCCAGGTTAGCTGGCCACCTCTGAGATATGGTGGATGTTAGAAAGAGTGAGCTGCGCCTCTTGGGTTGGATACGAGTTTCTGCTCTGGAGCCAGAGTTTCCCAAAAACTCCTGTGATGACAATAAGGACGAACAGCAGACCGCCCAACACAAACGTTTCCACAGGGGGCAAATCTGAACCTGGAAGAGATGTTGTTCAAATAGACATTAAAAATAGATTTGAGCACGAGTATGTTGACTCTCTGATCAAGAGACAAGAGTTTGTGTAAGACTTACTCAGACTAGTACTCTCTGCATTAGCTTTGAGCCTTCTGATTGGTCCATATGAGACTGTGTGAGATAATGCAACATCCCTGCGTGTTCGCGCTGATGCATCTTCAGCTGAGCAGTTCTGTGATGTACCAAGGGTTTAAAGTTACTATGATGCAAACAAAGTTTCTCAACTATATTTTTAAGGAAAAGTTCACCAAAACAAGAAAATCTTTATTTTTTCACTTCCATATTGTTCAAAACTGACATTTTTGACCAATTTTTGACACTGAAGACTGAAGTAATGATGCTGAAAATTCAGCTTTGCACAACAATACATTTTAGAAAACAGTTATTTTGGTGACTTCTTTTAAAAATATCCAAAACGTACGAATAGTTGTATAGGTGTTGATGGGAACTCACAGGCTGGCACACTCCTCCTGCGTTATGACAGATCTGGACATTGCAGTGCAGGAAAACATCTGTGTAGGAGCTCCCAACGAACTTGAACATTTGTATCCTGAACAGAGCTTCTGGTCCTTGACCGTTTTTCATCACAGCTAATGTCTGGTCATTCCACAACACTGGACAGCTGATGTCAAAAGAAATGATAGCCAGTGTGATATTTGTACTCAAAGGAACAATATTTAAGTTGGATTTGTTTTCTCTATTGCTCACAGAAACAACATGCTTAATAGCTTTCTCTTGGTGGAGAATCTCATTGGGAAGTCAAGGACGAGCACAGCTGTTAAACTGAAACGCATACGGCCGCTGACTGTTGTCACATGACTGAAGCTACATGCTTTGTTTTGTCATCAGCTCCTTTAGCAACGGTCTCAACAGCATGTCTCAACAACATCCTTTCACACCTCTGGTGATAATTATGACTGAATGAAGCATTTAAAACCTGAGCAAAGGACTAATGAAGCTGTGAAGGAGGGCATTTACACAGAGGAAAATAGAAGGGAGTTTATATACAACGTTTTTAAATGACTAAAATGAAATGTTTGATAGGCACACAAACTTAAAATGTATATCCCAGACCTGTCCCTGATGAAGGTGTACTGAATGTTGCTGTAAGGGTCATTGGTTGGTGTGGCCCAACATCTCTCCACTCTCAGAAACAGATTCGCTGGAATCTGCAGGATAAAAGTGCAGAAAGCTTCATTAGCACTTTTAAAGAAGTGACTCCATTAGAAAAGAATTACTGCTCATATGAAGATATACAGAATATGCCAGCATCTTACAAGAAAACAAGATACATATTTGGTACATGTACATAGATAGATAGACAGACATAGATAGATAGATATTCAGATAGACAGATCGATAGATAGATAGATAGATAGATCTAATGAACAAATTATTGAACAAACGATTGATGACAGACAGATAGAAACGAACAAACACAACAGAGATAAATAATTAGATTGAAATGATTGAACGAACTGATGAACATAGAACCACCAAACAAATGAACAACAAATGATTGACTACATGAATGAATGAACAATAGATAGATAGATAGATAGAACCATCAATAATGAACAAATGAATGAATTAACAATAGATAGAAAAACAAATGATCCATCTAACTAATTAACAAATGATTGAACAAACGAACGATTGATGACTGATCAATCGACAGACAGAACCTTTGAACAAATAAAGACGAACCAATGATAGATACAAATGAACAAATAAACAAATGATTGAATGAATGAACAAACAAATGATTCAACAAACTAACGAAGGATAGACAGAAACAAATGAACAATAGATAGATCCATTGAACAAATTAAAAAATGATTGAACAAACAAACAATTGATTACAGATAGATAGAACAATCGAACGAACACAACAGATATAGATAGATAAATAGATAAATAAATAGAGAGATAGATAGATGGATGGATATAGATAGATAGAACTATCAAACACATGAGTGAATGAAAGAACAAAACAAATGAACAATAGATAGAACCAAACAAAAATGATTGAACAAATGAACAAAACAGATAAAGATAGATAATGATAGATAGATCCATTGAACGAATTAACAAATCATTGAATAAATGATTAATTGATGACAGATCAATCTGAACAATCGAACAAGCAAACACAACAGATATAGATAGATAGATAGATAGATAGATAGATAGATAGATAGATAGATAGAGAGATAGACAGACAGACAAATAGACAGATAGATAGATATAGAATGCTCTAGATAGACAGAATGTTCTGTTCATCAGAAAACAAAGAGCCAAACAGTTCTCAACTGCAGCATAAAGAAAACACACAGCAGCATTCATCAAAGCCCTCAGTAGCTTGTAGTGAGTAATGTCATCTATTCAGCTCAACACACACACCATGTAAACTTTAACATAGATGTTGTCCTCAAGTGTGAGAGAAGGAACAGTGGTCCATTTATCCTGAAACTCTTCGTCTTTAAACAGCAGCATGGAGACCGAGAAATTTCCATCCTCCGTGTTCAGAGTGATTGTCCTGTGGGGCAGAGAATGTTAAAAGGCTCATTGAAGAGGCTGAAAGGTTCGCTCAATGAATATTGAATGAAACTCTTGAGTTGGACCCCAGGGCAGTCTTTTGTTATCATTAGCTTCCTTTATTGTGTTTACATACAAACAAACAATTAGAGAGGGGCCTGGCCTTTTTTAAGCTTGGAAAAATAGTGATAATTAAAGCCATTACTTCATATGGAGTGCTGGAATACAAGACAGACTGAGCTTTGAAGCAAAAGGAGCTGCAGACTTAATTAACTGGTGATGTCATGACTAGCAGAAGCTTACCTCACATCCACTCTGATCAGATTCTCCCCGTTTTGCTGCTGGACCATGTAGTTTATGGGGTATCGACAACCAAATGTGATATTGATGTAGCTTCTGGTGATGATATCGGTTTCATTGTTACGGATTGTGTTGGTGAACATGATATGAGTATCATCAGATGCCTGGGGAAAACATCAAACTGAAATTAAAAATACTTTTAATGATGGAGTATCTATCTATCTATCCATCTAGTTATCTGTCTATCTATCTGAATATCTTTCTGAATATCTATCTGAATACCTATCAGAATGTCTGTCTTTATGTATCTTTCTGAATATCCATCCATCCATCCATCCATCCATCCATCCATCCATCCATCCATCTATCTATCTATCTATCTATCTATCTATCTATCTATCTATCTATCTATCACAAGGCATATATTAATGATTATATTTTCTTCAAACTGTCCAAGTATTCAAACTAAATATAGGCTAAATAACCTTCAGACATCAAAATAACCTTCAAACGGTTGTAAACACATATAATAGGCTAGCTACAATTCATTGTGTTATCTTGATGAATGTTCCTATTTCAGTTTAGATTTAACACATTTTGTCTTGTCTAACTTCAATTTGCATAATAATTATTGTGTTTAATAACGTCTGAGTGACATTCAGGGGCCAATAAAACGTAAGGAGTTAAAGGTCAACAAAAGGAAACAACGTGCTATTGGAGGGGCTAAATTGTCCCCTACCACATCCGGATAAAACAAACTTTATTGCCCTTTTATTTCCCTCGACCATAGCAAACACACCTCCTGATTCAGTGAACAAGCATCTTCTCAACACTGTCATCAAATGTTGCCGTTTGCCTCACATTTTTCAGTTAAAATCAATCCAGTATCTACAGGGGACAGAGAACTGCCTCTCTAGATTTAATTCTCAAAAGGAGCTGATTTCAACAACCAAGGATTTAATTTTTCTAATCCAAAGACAGCCTACTTTTTACCAGCAAGTATGAAAAAAGCTTGTGAAACTCCTAAAGGGGGAGAAGGAGGGAATCCGTCCTCTCTTTAAGCCGCGTTAACCTTTTGCTGGCTTTACAAGAAATAGTCTGGTGAGTCCTGAGAGAGCCTCTCAATGACACTCGTGGTCTCAAGTACAGATTTATGCCGTGCCAGAGTGAAGCTTGTCCTCTGGGTTGTGGTAGCGCTGTTTGAGGCTGGCTGTAGGGCAGAATAAAAGAAGGACTATAAAGTACGACACTGAATTATGGCCGGCCTATTCACCACGGCTGAAAACACAGTAATCATTTCCATATAAATCAGGATAATTTAGAGCCGCATGGCTGTTTGCCCTCCCCTCCGAGCTCTGAAAGGACTAGCCAGCCTATTTGGAGGGAAACGAACAACGATGTGCATTTGCATACTGGAAAATAATTAAATAAATACAAGTATTCCTAAAAAGGATATCGAACACTCATGGTTGTGGCTTATTAAAATGCACATAATTATGAGCACGCTAGAGACGTATTCTCTTTTATCATTATATTTTTAAGGTTTGCTTATTCTATGAACAAAGCACGTGGTCACCTTTCAACCTATGAAGGGATTGTAAAATAGGGAAATTTACTGTTTGTATTTTTAAGTTTAACAGCCAAAGAGGCCCAGTTTGTAGTTTGTCCTAATGCAACAAGTGTTTACAACCATTTAAGAGTCTTTAATGTCCTGACACCAATTTGTAATCGCTTGAGGATGTTCTCCAGTCTTTGTGATTGTCTGAAGCGGTTTTATGATTCTACACAATGCTAATGAGGATTACCATAATGGTTCCGCAATCCGTAAGGTTTGTCTTGATGCTGAACACATAGTCGTTCCCAACCTCGACACCTCGACAGTCAGGATCATTCAAGTGCAAATCCCAAACCTGAAGGGAGTAAAAGCAGTAAAAATGGTTTAAAACAAGTTCAATCACTGATATACTGCAATTGATTTAATTATTTGTGAAATAAATAGACTGAACGTACATAAACAGGTGGCTCCTTGTTCAGAAAAAACACACTGGGAATGATAACTTGCATCTGATCATTGGTGCAAATGACGGTTTCATTGAGTTCTAGATGAAAATAGAGAGGAAGAATGTTGAAGTAGTACTTTTTGTATATAATTTTAATATTGCGTATATATTCTAAATATTGAATCATTGCAATGGCACATGCTTTAATATTACAAAAATACAATATATAAAATATACATGAATTGCATTGCCATGGTAGATGCATTAGTGCTACAAAAGATCAATAATAATGTATGAAGATGCAAATCAAAGGTTGTTTTAGGATTATTTTATTAAATTGCCAACATGTTGAATCCCAAATTCAAACTGGTTTATATGCATGTAACAATAAAATGATGCATTTGAACAGTTTTATCAGACTTACCACCTTCTTCAATTTGCACAGCAGAAGTTACTGTCCATATTGAGAGCAAAGTCCATGTCAATGTCAGAGCAGCAGGTGTCATCCTTAAAGCAGGTGTTTTCTGGCTTCTTCTCTCTGGAAATGTAGTCTTGTCTTTGTCCCTTTCCACCAAATCTTCTCGGTTATCACCACGACTAGCTGTCAGAGCCAGACGTAGTGCTTACGCTCTTTCCAGCCGTCCAAAACACAGCTCTAATGAAGTGGGAACCTCCAGTTGCTTTGGAACACCAGCTTGAATGATGTCCACACCAACAATGAGATTCCACACATGAATAGGACAAGCTGGGGGGAGTCCAAGGTAACACCGACCAACTAGATTTCAGGCAAAAGCTGAAAAAAAAATACTGCTGACAACCCACTTAGCAGACAGCGCACTACAGGTCTCAGTGCGTTGGTCGACAAGGAGTTTGTTTGTCATGCAAAGGGAATGGAGGTACAGGGGCGGTTTCTTGTTTTATCTCACTCTTTTGTCTGTATAGGTTTTTAAAGGGCATGGCAAACGCTTTACTGTTTCGGGAACCCCAACGACTTGTTTGAAAAGAAATCCCGTCACACTGAGTCAAGGGCAGTTCACTGACACCTTTGCCATGGAGTTGATGTCTTTAAGACTGTTTGGACAGAGAGAGAGGTCAGTACTTCAACCTTGTGAGGGAGATTTTTAAATGTTAGATGGCAAAATGTAAACCGATGGCATTGGAATCAATGCATTTTCAGGGGATATATTAAATGAAGTGATCAGTCTGCTAAGCATTTCCCTGAAATATTTTTTTTACATTGCAAACTATTCAAAATGTATAGAAAATATACAATAAAACACATCTCTTCTTGTAAACAGAACATTTATTTTTGGTTAATTCCTCTGTTCACAAATCTTTTTTTCCCTTTGGGAGAATTTTAAGTCTGAGAAAATGTGCAATACTGTACACTACCAGTCAAAAGTTTTGAATAGTAAGATTTTTAATGTTTTTTTAAACAAGTCTCTTCTGCTCACCCAGTCTGCATTTATTTGATCCAAAGTACAGCAAAAACATTACAATTTTGAAATATTTTTACTATTTAAAATAATTGTTTTCCATTTTAATATATTTTAAAATGTGATTTGTTCCTGTGATTTCAAAGCTGAATTTTTAGCATCTTTACTCCAGTCTTCAGTGTCACATGATCTTTCAGAATTCATTCTAATATTCAGATTTTCTGTTTGAAAAACAATTATTATTATTATTATTATTATTATTATTATTTTGAAAACAGCTGAGTAGAATTTTTTCAGGTTTCTTCGATGAATAGAAAGTTGAGAAAAACAGCATTTATCTGAAACAGAAATCTTCTGTAACATTTTAAAATGTCTTTATCATTACTTTTGATTAATTTTAAGCAACCGCACTAAATAAAAGTATTAATTTCTTTCAAAAAAACAAAAACAAATATTGACTCCAAACTTTTGAATGGTATAGTGTTACAAAAGTTTGCACTTAACTGTTATAAATATTGATAATAATAATAATAATAATAATAATAATAATGTTTTTTGAACAGCAAATTGGCATATTATAATGAAGGATCATGTGAAACTGCAGTAATGATGCTGAAAATTTAGCTTTGATCACAGGAATAAATTACATTTTAAAATATATTCAAATAGAAAACAGTGTCAGTTTCAAATTTCAGATTGGTGAGGAGAAAAGACTTCTTTAAAAAACAATAAAAATCTTTCTATTCATAAACTTCTGACTGATTATCACAACTTGACATGAAAGACATTATGCATTTTAGTACAGCTAGACAGAAAGTTCAGTTCAGTTTCCCTGTCTGTCCTTGTCCATTCTAGGACAAAGAAAGCCTCTTTCCTTTTACTTTCTGGTTTTACTTTTTACAAGTGCTCTTTATTGGATGAGTTTTACGGACACTGAATCATGTGTCTTTTGTTTTGCAAATAGCACCAGATAAATGTTCAAAATGGTCTGCTACAACTTTGTACAGACAATCCACTGAAAGAAGCGTCTGAACGGAAGACACTCCGACAAAGATCAGTGCTGTAAAATCGAGCAATTTCCTTCCTAAACATCATAAAACGCATTTAGATTACAAAATAAACCAGGAATTCCAATAGAATGTTTCATAATGTGTTTTTGACTTTACAGCACAGACTGACAGACGGTGATTACCGTGGGTTTCTTATAAAAGGTTTGTTCGATCAATCACAAATACATGAGTGCTAAAGTTAAAACCAATGCACTGATTAGAAATGCAATCTAACTTCAATTTGGTTCATTAAAATCATAGTAAAAATCGTTTGTTTTTGCACAACATGACACTGATAAAAATGACACCCACTATAAATCAATCTAGAAAACAAACTCTTACAGGACTTATACTGTATATATGGTACATCAAATCAGTTTCTTTTTCACATTGAATATCATGAATAAATTACACCATGGGACAGACCATATAGAAAGGGGAATGTGCAAAGCAAACATATAGGAGAGTTGGAGTGCAGCAGAAGGCTCGTCTCCTGGCTGGTGTTAGTGTAGTGTTCACATTACTGGCCTTTGGACTGGCAGGTCTGGAGAGACATTTACTCAAGAGACTCGCTGTCCTCTGTGAACAGCTCAGCCAGGTCTGCCACTGTAAACACAGAGGCCTCCGAATGCTTCATGGACGTGGAACTGTGACTAGAAAAGATGTTGGTTTAAGACAGATTAGTCAAGGTCAAAATTAGTCAAGCAAAAACAATGCAAATCTACAGAAGACTTGAGTGTACAATTGTAAATATTTAAAGATCCAATTAATTTGCTTGACAAATGCAGACAAATTATTTTTTTTTCCCCCTCACTTGATAAGTTTCCTTTTAAACCATGAAACTGGAGTGGGACATATTTAAAAAACAAAAAAACAAAAAAAAAAAACGTTATTGTTACAGAGGAATAAGCATACACTGACTAAAAGCCACAATAGTTTAATTTCGATTTCAAACATATATACAGTTCAGGTCAAAATTTACATACACCTTGCTCCAAAATAAGAGGGATCATACAAAATGCATGTTATTTTTTTATTTAGTACTGACCTGAATAAGATGTTTGACATAAAAGACGTTTACATATAGTCCACAAGAGAAAATAATTAAAAAATTACCCCGTTCAAAAGTTTACATACACTTGATTCTTAATACTGTGTTGTTACCTGAATGATCCACAGCTGTTTTCTTTTTTTGTTTAGTGATAATTGTTCAGGACAACTGAGGGACTCATATGCAACTATTACAGAAGGTTCAAACGCTCACTGATGCTCCAGAAGGAAAAACGATGCATTAAGAAAACTTTTGAACAGAATGAAGATGTGTACATTTTTCTTATTTTGCCTAAATATCTTATTTTTTTCATTTAGTACTACCCTTTGGAAGCTACAGAAGATGTTTCCCAGAAGACAAAAGAAGTAAAAGTTACCCTGATCTTCAAATTCAAAAAGTTTTCACCCCTGGCTCTTAATGCATTGTTTTTTCTTCTGAAGCATCAGTGAGCATTAAACCTTCTGAACCTTTAGTTGTCCTCAGTGTGAAAACATAGATCTCAAAATCATACAGTCATGCACAAAGATGCTGAAAAACCAAACAATTTGCGGGACCTGAAGGATTTTTCTGAAGACCACAGGCAGTTTAACTCATGAACACCTATCACTAAACAAAAAAACATCGCTGTGGATCATTCAGTTAATCAAACAGTATTAAGAATCAAGCATATGTAAAGTTTTGAACTTTCTCTTTTGGACTATAAGTAAATGTCTTTTATTTGAAATATCTTATTCAGGTTGGTACTAAATAAAAATATAACATGCATTTTGTATGATCCCTCTTATTTTGGTAAAATAATTAACATTTTGCAGATTCTACAAGGTGTATGTACATTTTTGACCTCAACTGTATTTAACTGTGTCAGAGACATACCTCTTTTCTGCCGTTTTAAGCATTGCTTGCATCCGCTCCTCAATGGTGGACTTGATCAGAAACCGATGAACGAATGTGGGTCTGCAAAAATAATAAGAATAATTTGATTGAATCTACTAATAACATCACACAAGCCAAGACATAGTCCATCGTCTAACATCTTGTGTAGTGAAAAGCTGTGTGTTGGTAATAAACAAATCCATCATTAAGACATTTTTAATAACTATAATATTGCTTTCTCCAGGGGAAACATTGTCCTGTCAGAATCTGAAGAGAAATATGCACAGATCAAGCACCGTTTACAAGCCAAAACAGTTCTAAATAAACATGTGGGTGGATTTTGATGTGAGATGGACTTTTTCCTTGGAGTAACATTATTATGGATTATGAGCTTGTATATTTGGTTTAAAGTTAAACTGCCTTAATGATGGATTTGTTTTCTTTTTTTTCACAGAATGTTCACAGAATATTACTGGTGGCCTGGAGTGGTTTAGATTACTTGTGGACTATTGTGATGTTTTTAATCAGCCGTCTGGACTTTAAAAGCACACATTCACTGCAGAGGATCCATTGGTGAGAAAATTATGTAATGTTAAATTTCTCCAAATATGTTTAGATGAAGAAACTCATCTACATCGGGTGAACTATTCCTTTAAATATTCAAGAAAACTTTTTTGGAATTTGTGCATTTAACTGGGAGAAAAGCTGCTAGCTGGAATCAAACTCATGTCAGCAGCATGTGTTCTGTTGAACGTTATGTGATTGGGTTGATGCCTACTTTGTCTGGCCAATCCGGTGCACTCTTCCTATGGCCTGCAGCTCGTGAGCGGGGTTTAGGATGGGCTCCACCAGCAGAACATGCGTCGCTTCGATGATGTTGAGCCCGTTTGAGCCCGTGTGCAGTGGCAATAGCAAGATGTTGATCTTCTCCTCATATTTGAAAGCACTCAGGTTCTCCTGAAAATGAACACAACAGTCATCATTTCACATATGTGACCCTGGACCACAAAACCAGTCTGAAGTAGCACGGGTATATTTGTGGCAATAGCCAAAAATACATTGCATGGGTCAAAATGATCAATTTTCTTTAATGCCAAAAATCAGGATATTAAAGGGATAGTTCACTTTGAAATTAATTTTTGATATGTTTTAGCTTACCCCAAGGGCATCCGAGATGTAGGTGTCTTTGTTTCCGCAGTAGTTTCAATTTTGATATTTTTATTTTTATTGTTTAATTTGGACTGTTTAATTTGAATCTGTGCATTTTCTTTTATGAGGTGACCGTAGGCATGCATTATATGACTGACAGACAAGAACGGTTGGACCTAAAAATATCAAAATTGGAACTACTGCGGAAACAAAGACACCTACATCTCGGATGCCCTTGGGGTAAGCTAAAACATATCAAAAATTAATTTCAAAGTGAACTATCCCTTTAAGTAAAGATCATGTTCCATGAAGATATTTGTAAATTTCCTAATGTAAATATATCAAAACTTAATTTCTGATTAATAATATGCATTGCCAAGAACTTAATTTGGACAACTTTAAAGGCAATTTTCTTAATATTTAGATTTTTTTGCACCCTCAGATTCCAGATTTTCAAATAGTTATATCTCGGCCAAATGTCCTATTCTAACAAACATACATCAATGGAAAACACCCTGGAAAGCTTATTTATTCAGCTTTTAGATTAAAAAATTGACCATTATTTTGTGGTCCAGAATCACATATTATAAGTATTAAGGGGAGAGTGCTTTGTGGTAGTGCAGTGGTAACTAGGAATAACCAACCAGTCTGATTAACTGGATAAAATTAGGTGATTTTCAGATTCTTGTCATCAACTGTTAACTCTGCTCAACTGGCTAAATAACAGAAATGGTTAAAAAAAAAAAAAAAAAATAAAAAAATAGAATTTTGCATGTCTTATTTGAAATAAACACACAAAAAATAATATTAATAATATTAATTATATATAAAAGCTAAATAACAGAAATGGTAGTTTTTGTAATGTTCAATTTTCAGATTCATTTATTTTTCCAGAACTGTCTGTCTTACTTGAAATAAATCTAAACAAAAAACAAAAATTATAAATTATAAATTTGAATATATATATATATATATATATATATATATATATATATATATATATATATATATATATATATATATATATATATATATATATATACACACACACACATACACACATACACATATATATAATGAAATTCAAAAGGCAGTTCACTTACACTTAATTAGATAAAAACACATAAAATACATAAAACACATTTTCAAAAAACATTTCTAAAATCAACTAATTTAATTTCCAGACTCATCTGAAATAAATAAAGGCTAATTAACATTAAATTATTTATAAAGACACAGTAAATACATAAATAAATAATTACATAAATAAACAAATTAATAAATAACTTGAACTGAAAGGCAACAGAAATACTTACATTTAGCAAATATGGCTCATTTTAGCATTGGACCTACTCGTTTTATAATGAGATTTTTTAAGTAGTTGGTTAAATAATAGAAATGGTAGTTTTTGTCATTTTCAAAATGCATTTATTTCATTAAATTACATTTCATTAAATGTTTCATTTATTTTTCTAGAACTCTGTGTGCTATTTGAAATAAATATAAATAAATATTATAAATTTAGATATATAGATTTAAAAAAAAAGCTGTTATAAAAAAAAAAATCACTTAATTTTAATTAATACATAAAGCATTTAAATACATATATATATTTTCAAAATTACAAAATTATAAAAAAAAACAGTAAATAAAGTAGTAAATAAATAAATAACTTAATTACATTTATGATTTACCCGTTTTATAATTAGACTTTTAAGTAATCACAGAAAAGGAAAAAATCCTTCATAGACCAATATTTTATTTTACACTGTCATTATATTCAACGCAAACCTGAAATTTGTGAATTCCGTTGATCTGTGCAAACTCCATGTTGTTGTCGAAAAGGGCTTTCGCAATGATGTCCAGAACACCCTGCCACTGAGAGACGAGGCGTAAACGTAAGGTCAAAGGTTAAGAGCTGTAGTCTGGTGTTTGATGTAGTAACTCATTTAATGAGAGCGTTACCGTGGAGAACACAAGAGACTTGGCTCCCGGGTTGGTCATCTGGATTTTCTTTAAGACTCGAACCACAGCCTCGACCTTCGTTGAGTGGCTACCCTACAGGGGAAAGAGATAATGCTGCAAATCATATCTGACCTGATTGAAAATGTCACATAGTTGCAGTAAAGTTGTATTTTACCCTACACTGTAAAATACATATTAAAGCAGGAATTGTCTCTAACCTTCACAGGGATTTCCTGCCCCTCGTGGGCGCTCTGAGTGGTGAACACATACGAGATCTCTGAATGTGAAGTGGTCTGTCGGCATATGGCGCATTTTATGGCTCTGCGTCGATTGCCAACGCTGTACTGCTCCACGATGATGGCAATGCACTCGTTACAGAAACAGTGTCCGCAGGTCAGTACAGCCCACTGAAAATAAAAACACATGCAAGTCACGTTCAGAGTATATACTCACATACATACACTTGACAGATTGATTTTTGCTTTGATTTTACCTCTTGGCCCAGCGGTCGAGCGCAGATGGGACACGGTTCTGGATTCAACCCTCCAGTGGACTTATCCTGAGACTGAAATGATCAATACATGAATTATTACATCAAATGGGACAGTTTTAGTCATCTATACAAGCTAAAATCATCTTAACATTTTTACTTATACATATGATGCATTTTCTTTGTATTTGAGAGTTTGATCTACTATGCAGAAATGCACATATTCACAACATACCATCCTAAATACAAAATATCCAAAACACCTGTGGAAGCTAGAGATGTTTTTACTTAATTCATATGCAAACAGTTCAGCCGTAACAGTGGTTTGAGTTCTATATCTTTAGTGCAAGACACTGCAGTTGAAATAGTTAAAAATTTCACCTGATAACACCACATATAACCAGTTGATTAATCACAGTACTTTAAGACTTCTGAAGTGTTATGTTTAAATATGCAAATGATGCATTATGTAATTAAATATGCACTCATTTGTATGCATTTCCAGAATAGAAATCTGAACATCTGATAAATCCAAGTTAAATTTTCCTTTCATTTTTTTGACATATTAAGAGTTAAGGTTTTTGCATATTACAAGTTTTCTGAAATGTCATGTTTAAATCTGCAAATGACGCATTATGTAATTATAATATGCACTAATTTGCATGCATTTCCAGAGCAGAAATCTTAACATATGTGACCCTGGACCACAAAAGAAGTCTGAAGTAGCACGGGTATATTTGTAGCAATAGCCAAAAATACATTGTATGGGTCAAAATTATAAATTTTTCTTTTATGGCAAAAATCATTAGAATATTAAGTAAAGATCATGTTCCATGAAGATATTTTGTGATTTCCTACTGTAAATAAATCAAAACTTAATTTTTGATTAGTAATATGCATTGCTAAGAGCTCAATTTGAACAACTTTAAAGGTGATTTTCTCAATATTTAGATTTGTTTCCACCCTCAGATTCTAGACTTTCAAATAGTTGCATCTCTGCCAAATATTATCCTATCCTAAGAAACCATACAACAACTGAAAATGTATTTATTTAGCTTTCAGTTAATGTATAAATCTCAATAAAAAAAAAGACCCTTATGACTGGTTTTGTGGTCCAGGTTCACATATGTTAAATCCAAATTCAAATTTCACGCTTCACACAGATGGTTTCTGTGAATCACAAAAATGCTGTCAACAATCGGAACAAAATAAATCACCATGTTTTTAAAAATAACATGTTATATAAACCAGACTAATAATAACTGACTCCTCTTTAAAAACCTGGAGATTTCTGACTTGGTGGAGGAAAAAAAACCTTTTGAGAAAATTACCTTTAAAAGATATGCATCATAATTGAAATCTACAGACGCAAATAGATAAAGTGTTATAAAATGCTGGCAAATTATGCCTGAACAAACAGATCTGTAAATACTGTTACTGAAATGGAGATTGAGTAAAATAGAGAATTTTTGGTAATAAAATAAACACTTAAATGTGTTTTTGGATGTTTCCACCTTTCCACTAGTCTTAAAGAAGACAAGTTATGAAAATAAAATAGCCCTATAAATCTCTGTCTTGCCTTAAATGAACAGTTCACCTAAAAATGAAAATGTGCTGGAAATGTACTTGCCCTCAAGTTGTTTGAAACATGTATTAGTTTCTTTCTTCTATAGCAGGGGACCAAAAACATTTTGATTTCCCACATTCTTCAAAATATCTTTCGTGTTCAACAGAATAATAAAATCATACAGATTTGGAACAACTTGAAGGCGAGTACAGAAGTGTGAACAGAAGTCTTAAAGGTACAGCAGAAAAAATACACTTGTTTAGTTCAAGGATCAGATAAAGTGTTAAATAAAAACATTTTACCTTCTCTAGGTTTGTAAGGTAGAGAAACTGCCCAAGCTTTTTTTGCAGTTGTGATTTGGCCACTGCCCTATCATTGAGCAGCTTTATCCTGTTCTGCTCCACCTGTTCACATGTACAAATAGAAAAACGAATGTTTCAAAGTTCTCTAAGTCTAAAAATCACAAACAGCATGACAGATGAGGCTCTTTCTGTCGTCATCACCTCGTGAGGCTCTATGATATGAAGAACTTTGGGTTTGGGCTCATCAGGTAACCGCACACGCAGCCTCTCGGTGGCCATGCCCAGCTCATCTATGGCTGACACGTGATCCCGCAGTGACATCCAGTACTCGTGCAGCAGCTGAAAAGAGCACGGGACATTTTGATGAAGGCATTTAAGTGCTGCATCATTCATCATGCAACGAGAAAACAACCTCAAACCTTGTATTCTTTCTTCCAGGACTCAAAGAGCTCCATGAAGGAGTTTCCCTCCTCTATGAGGCCGGACTCCAAGCGACGGGCTTTGGCAAAGGACAGGATGGCTTTAAGGGCTCGTTCTGTCTCACTGGCTGCCCACAAACCCCTGCTGGTCGTGGGGAGTCTGTCATCTACCAGCCCTTCCTCATCTTCAATCATCTCCTCAAAGATGGCTGTCTGCCCCTTTACTCTGCCGAGAATGCATTAAAAAATAAAGTTTACTAAGTACACTTTCTGTATATGGGCTATTCCAGAACTGGTGCAAGATGCTGTCCCACAACCAAAAAACAGATTTAATAAGCATTTAAGTATTCAAATCTTAGATGTTTACTAAGATTGTTCTATTATATATTGAAACGCACAATAATATTTAATTTTAGTAAGCTTAATACATTTAAAATCATCATTTATTGGGTACTTTTAAATTTCAACTTATGAAAATGATTTTTAATTTTTTTTTTCCACTGTTATTTTTAAAAGTATCTTTCTGAATCTTTAAAAAAAGTGAAGTTAAAAATATATATATTAATTTCATGTTTTCTTTGTAAATTAGGAAACTTCAAGTATAAAAATGTGTCCGGCATTTTCATGTTATAACCGAAACGGTGTATGTTTTAGTCATTGGCTGAGACTGATTTAAACTACACCCCTACATTTATGATTTGAGAGTTCCCCTTTCTCACATAAAAAATCTGTGTGTAACTTTAAAGATTGCAAGAATTTTCTATAACTAAACACACTTTTTTGGGAGTTATTTCATAACATTTAGTTTTTATATGTGTACCACTGTTCAGAACTGTGCTAGCTAACCATGTGCTGATTAGCATCTTTGCTTAAATTGTCACTACCTAAACATTTGGTGGAGTTTCGGTATTGACATCTTTGTTTTTATGTGTTATCCCATAAAATTGTGACTTCTTAAATGTGTCATCATTGCTTTGGTAGTGACAAAAGGGAACACATAATCCTCATATTTGAGGGAAATGAACTAAATTTCAGTACAGTTATGCAATTTTTTTACAAAGAAAAATTACAAACAAAATACAACAAATCTCATAAATTATTATTACACTTTAAATATTGTTAAAAATGTAACTGTTATTTATCTACCCATGAAAAATGAGTAATAAAATAGCAAAACAACTATATATATAATGTAGATGCAAGCAAAATCTTAATAGGTCAAATATAACCCTAATAATTAAATTATTATTAACATGTTTCGGTAGTGACAAATTTGGGGAGAAGACAAATATTCCAAAATTTTCTGAAAATATGAGAATTAACTCCATGATTACTAGAAATGTGTACCTTGGATATTATACAACTTCCACACATACAAATTACATTTTTTTAAGACATTTGCAACTCTGACTGACTTTGGACCAATTCTGTAGAATGGCCCATATATGCTTTGAAATAATAGTTCACCAAAATGTCTTTAACTTTCTTCTGTGGAACAGAAAATTACATATTTATATTAGAATATCCAAGCTGCAATTTTCCACTGACTGAAACTAAATGGTGACCATGGCTTTTAAGTACAATTGTCAGTAAATAACAGATAAAGTTCAGTTTGTTTCTTACATAAATATATTGTTTGACTTGGAATATATTGCTGAAGTCTTATGAATTATATTTATGATACTGTTATGGTGCCCTTTTGTCCTTTTTGGAGGAAGACAAGCCATAGCTCCTACCAACTTTCATTGAGCAAGACCAGCTTGGACATTTTGCTAAACATCTCCTTATGTGTTCTACAGAAGAAGTCATACAGGTTTAGTAAATAATGACTAAATGTTAATTTTTGGATGACTTACCACCTTAAATGGCAATGTGTTTTATAACTTACGTGTGAGAGAAGAGTTTTGACTCGTAGTCCGTAAAAAGTTCATCTGCTTTGCAAAAGACACAGCTATGGAATGAATATAAAAGGAACAAATGTTAAACAATGATCATAATTTGCAAATATGACATTTAACCTAACCCTAATGTGTAATTTCTTAAACATTAGAAAATTACCAAACATAAGTAACTTGTAACAAGTAAAAAGAGTCATTTAATGTGGAATGTCATATAAAAACGAAATTAATTAACTTTCCCTAATATAGTTTTAAATCACACTGATTGGAAAGAGTAATTATTTAATAGAATTTAAATAGAAATTATACACTACATCCATAAACATTTTAAATATTTTACTTGTTTAGTGGCAGACGAACAGGTCGCAGATGGCAAAGTGTTGTATCCTCGATGACTTGCTGAGATGGCGGCCCCTCCAGCTTCTTTACAGCATCTTGAACTGTTTTCTGTGATTTCATCAAATCATCCATTTGAGTGCTGAGAAGAAACTGAAGACCCCGAGCATCTCGAAACCTATGAGTGAGGCATTTTTGTTAAATAGTATTTCTTTTTCATCAAAGATTATATATCTGCAATCCATCAAGCGAATAGCTGCTGGATTACTTGTCTGCCAATGAAAGCTTGTTGGCTTGTTGTTTATAACTGCAGGTTAGCTCATTTTGGATGCGGCCCACAAGGTCGTCGTCCACGGAGTACTGAATGGCCTGCTGTATGACATCTAGCCACCAGGGAGTTCGAAGGTTCACCTAGTGCAGAGAACACAATTATTATACTGGAGTGCAAAAATAACTCAGCTAAAACACAAAGTTGAAAATGTTTGAAAGCTTTACCTTGCGTTTTAGCTCTTTAATGTGCTGAAGAACAGGCTGTAGGTTCTGATGTGCTTCCGAAACCTCAGAGTTTACCTTGGCCATGTAATGCTGCTTCAGCTGCTCAGCCTAGGGTGAAAACACAAAGCATGAGAAATGATTAGCAAATTGATCCAATTTTCTTATTAAATATATATTACATTTAAGCCTATGAGTGATTATCCAACCTCTTCATTGAGACTGTCGTCTCTCAGGGTTGGAGGAATCCCAGGATGCTTTGCATTGAGAAGTTCCATCAGATTGTGGGTTGCATGAAGCCTCTATATATTTTGGACAAAAAAAAAAGGTTAAGCAACAATAAAAATGTACACAAAATAATTGAAAAGGGTGTGATAACATTTTTTACAAATTTATTCAGACACATTTAACATTTGTCATATTATTACAGTTTATTCACAGTTTAGAAAATGGTAATAAAATATGACCAGAACTCATGCAATGGTATTTATGTCAACCAAAAATTCAGACAATAGTTAGTATGACAGTATTTACACAACTATCAATACTTTCACAACTATAATAACAATTACCAAGCCATGCTTAATTTTGTTCAGTCTGTGGTGCAAAAAGGTCACAATGAAAACATTTAAGCAAAACATGGTCAGGTCAAAGTGTCTGAATAATTTCTACATTTTTATCAATTCTACTGGTAGTTCACTGCTTGAAGAATTTTTGGGTATAATATGTCAGTTTACTTTATTTTGCTATCCTCACTTACATAAATTAACTATAGTGTCCTGCACCCACTAGTAAAAGAAAAAAAATATTAGTAAAATTATTTCTGGTGTCGGAATAATTTTAGGTTCGACTGTATATTTGAATTTGGACTGAACTAAAATTAATTTCTTTTAAAAGAGACAATTGGATTTGGAACTGAAAAAAATAAATAAAATAAATAAATAAAATGAAATGAAATAAAATAAAATTTGGGATTAAGGCAAGATACCACAGGTGAATAAATACAGGTAAATATTTTAACTATTTAAAGTATTTTAACAGATAACTATACTTTCCCAGCTGATTAATCACAGTACATTAAGACACTTGTTTTCTAAAAAATGTTATGTATAAATAGGCAAAATAGGCATTTTGCAAGAGAGTTAAAGGTTTTTTTATAGAAAGGATTTTGGATATAAATTTTTAATCATTCTCAACAGGCAAAAAATTGATATTAGCATATTTTAAATATTATATTGCTATATCATATTTATAGGATATGTCTTTAAAATCCCTTAAAAATACAGAAAAAATAATTTTGAGAAAACACCTTTAAAGATATGTAGCTCAACTGAAATCTATATACACGTATAGACAGAGGTGAAAAATAAACAACAAAATGTGTATTTTCAATGTTTTCTTTCTCTAGTCTGCTCCAAATCTATCCCAGACATCCCAAAAAAATCTATAAATAAATAAATAAATAAATAAACAAAATAAAATAAAATCTCGACCAGTTCCTGAAAAAAACAAAACAAAGGTTTTGCCTGTAGTGTTCTGCCTCAAATAAAATTGAATTGGTATTGTTTACCTGAAGGGAATCAGTTTTCAGTCTTGCTTTATGTTCTTCAGATGACCGCAGCACTTCTCTGTACATCTCCGCTGCATCTACAAACTCACCTGGTGAAGACAGGAAACCGTTTATAAGCATCTACAACAGTCGAAACAGGTACAGGTAAATACTGTAGAGGTTTAGATATGGGGCTCACAATACCTCTGATAATGTGGATTCCAGCCAGACCATTGAGAGCACACACCAGCTGCCTGTGAGCTTCTTCACACTCCACACGACATTTCTTCTGCAACGACTTCAACAACTCCTCCATTGTCATAGTGCTTAAACAGGAAACACACAAAGTTTTGATGAAATAAACCAAAACCCAACTCTTAAAAAAAATAAACTGAAATTTCTTTTTAAGAACCTCTTCTGGAGGGGAAGGAACTCTCCTCTGACAGCTTGCGGGTGGCAGCAGGCCTGGCGCAGACGTAAAAGAGGGTATAATATGGTAGTGACGGTACGTCGGTCCAAACTACCGAGCTTTAATGACCAATCAGAGATCTTCCTTAGCTTGACAAGCGCATCCTGCGAGCAAACCTCATGCTGACGGTGGTAAAAGTGTCCCTCCACTGGAGAGAAGTTGAGCCAGTGGACTTCTTCTGTTTGAGGAGGGATTTGGATCTAAAAATTAAGTTTGTGACATCAAGTCGATGCAAAGACAAGATTTTGATGGATAAGTTAGTTATTTGAAAGAGATACCTACTAACCTGATCGATGACATCTTTTTTGGCAGATCGCCATAGTAGTTGACCAATGACATTGTAGAGCGGTGCCGTATTGCCGTGGCGGTACGGGCGATAAAGTAACTGGTCCCACCAATACTTGACCCAATAGGGATCAACTCCCAAAAACAGGACAAGACCATACAAGTCTAAAAGATTTAATGTGAAACAAAAACAGTTATAACCACATAATGAAATCTGATTACATTAGACAGTTTGTAGTATTCCAATGACACATATGTGACCCTGCACAAAACCAGTCATAAGGGTAAATTTTTTTTAAATTGAGATTTATACATTGTCTGAAAGCTGAATAAGCTTTCAATTTGTTAGGATGGGACAATATTTGGCCGAGATACAACTATTTGAAAATCTAAAATCTGAGGGTGCAAAATAATGTAAATATTGAGAAAACCGCCTTTAAAGTTGTCAAATTAAAGCTCTTAGCAATGCATATTACTAGTTTTGATACATTTATGGTAGGAAATTTACAAAATATCTTCATGGAACATGATCTTTACTTAATATCCTAATGATTTTTGGCATAAAAAAAAAAAAATCATTACTTCTGAACTAATATAATAAACTAATATATAAACAACATATATTCCCTATCATATTGTTGCCAATGTAAAATTAATCAACACTGTGACAATTAATTATTTTAGTGGGCTTTTTTATTTTGCTGTTATATAAACCACTAAGCAAGTTTCATAACTGCTTTTTTGCATCATGACTCATGAGTATGATAATGCTAAGATAAATATTTTATTTTAATAGTAATATTAAATATATATTAGAAAAATGCCAAAAGAACAGGGAAGTTCTCTTCAGGGAGTTAAAAAAATAAATGATACTATGCCGTCATACAGGAAAATTCAACCTCAAGTGGCATTTTACATTACATTAAAATGTGTCAGTAAAAATATATGTTGGTTAAATGTTGTCATTCATTGCTTTATATTACTCTGGTGCCTATAAATAAATGTATAAATACATAAATACATTTAATATAGTTCCCAATGATAATTTAGTGAGGAAAACATTTCTTCTTTATTTTTAAACTATTTTAAAGGAATTTATTTAGAATTAAAAACTGAACATAAATAATAAAAAAATAAACCATAAATTAAATAATTAAAAAGATACAAATCTTTTAATAAATAAAGAAATCTTTTTCATTTCATATATCAAGAGATTCACTGACATATATGGCACTAAATACCAGTTTTCAGCACTTGCAAAATGCTGAAAAATACTGAGATATTTCATATTTATTCCACTCACCTTCCAAACCTCTCTGCACAGGTGTTCCACTGACACACCAGCGATTAACAGATGTGAGGCGCAAAGCCATTTCCGCTGCCTGAGTAGAAAAAAAACAAGAGATTTTACCATTATTAAAATGAATGTCCTTGTCTTTCCAAATGAAACTGTTCTCTGACTGCGCTGTCTCCGGGATTAAAACCGAACAGGAATAAATCCTACAAAATGAATGACAATGATGTGATCACCTTGGCTGTGGTGCACTCCACCATCTGAGCTTCATCCAGACAGACGCGCCACCACTCCACGGCCACCAGAGGGCTCGGTATGGCCATGTAGCGCTTTTGGTTGCGGAATCGGCGTCCGTCTTTGCTATTGCTGTGGGGGATGTCGACGTAATTGAGTTCGGTGCGCAGCACGTCGTAAGTGGTGATGACCACATCCTGCTCAGCTAGAATGTGAGGCTGGATGAAACCGTGTCTCTTTACACCCTGATACACCTAAAAAGACAACAGACAGAGGATAAAGTCTGTTCACACCACCAACGATAACTATAAAGTTAATCTAAATAGCTATATAGTAGTTTCAGCTCTCTAGTTGGTTCTTACCAGCACTCTGAGGGAAGAAGTGTGAATGTGCCGGTTAATTTCATCCACCCACTGGTGACAGATGGAGCTGGGTGAGATGATAAGTGTGGCTCCAGTAGACACAGGTGTCATGGCCACCAGGCAGTGAGGACAATAAAACGGGGTCGTTTCCAGGTTCTCCTCTTTGTAGTTGACACACTCCGCGTGCTGCCACAGCAGACAGTTTAGGCACTGGACCCGAGGCTTGTAGTCTATTAGGCCTAGCTCTCCGCAGATACACTCAAAGCGGTAATCTGGAGTATTAAACGGGATCACAGATGCTCTGGTTGGGGTCTCGGGTTCAGGTTTTTGTATAGGATCTGATTTAGAACTCTCAACTTGGATGTCTTCTGTCATTTCTTGTTGGGGTTTTTCCATTGTTTCTTTGTCATCTTCATCTGTGATGTCTACTGACATCTTCTGTGGTGGATTTTCTGAGTCTATAAGGGATTCTGGCTCACATTTCAGCTCCTCTGTGAGGAGAGGAGGATCCACACTGTCTTCAGAATCTGATGCTGTCGTATACGAGGTCTGTGATGCTTCTTTCTCCTGACCAGAAACTCGGCGAGATGTTCTCCTGGGAGTGACCTTGTCAACTGACTTCTGCAAAAAATGATACAAAAAAAAAAAAAGTACATTATGCATGTCTTACTTCTTTCAGAATTTGGTTACTACAAAACCAAATAGGATAATAAAATGAGTACTACTACATTTAAAAAAAGATTTTATATATATATATATATATAAACTAATTTCAATAATAATAAAAAAATTTTTTTACAAAACATGAAAAATGTACATGTTGCATTCTACATATTTAGTTTAGTTTATTTCCTTTATAAAGCTAATTACAAAAATACAATTACACAAAACGACTAAATAAAATAGCAAAATAATAAAAATAAATTAAAAAATTAAGGTAATTCACTATAGTAATATATAGTTCTTCTACATGTTATATAAATTAGTAGTTAGTATCTAGCTTTTCAATTAGATTTTAAAGCAGTAACTATTTTTTGCAATATTAATATAAATGTATACACTACCAGTCAAAAGTTTTTGAACAGTAATTTTTTTTTGTTTCTTAAAGAAGTCTTTAAAATCAAAAGATCCAAAGTACAGCAAAAACAGTAAAATGCTGAAATATAAAAAAACTTTCCATTAATTGTTTTAAATATTGCTATTAATAATACTAATAATAACAATAATGATAACAATAATAATAATAAATGTTTCTTAAACAGCATATCAGCATATTAGAATGATTTTTGAAGGATCATTTGACTGAAGACTGGAGTAATGATGCTAAAAATTTAGCTTTGATCACAGGAATAAATTACATTTTAAAATATATTCAAATAGAAAACCCTTATTTTAAATAGTAAAAATATTTTAACATTTTACTGTTTTTGCTGTACTTTGGATCATTTACATGCAGGCTTGGTTAGCAGAAGATTCTTTTTTAAAAAAACATTAAAAAGCTTAGACTGGTAGTGTAATTTGAAATATATTCTATAATTATAATAACTTATAATGTCTTGAATTGAAGAATAATCTTAATCTTACTAAGGCAGAGAGGCCTGATTAACTAAAGGTAATAATAATAATATATTAATTTGTTCTAGATTTTCAATACACAAAAAAAATTTTGTTAGAAAATTCTCTATAGAAGATGTAAAATTACGCACAGTTCGAGGAGTGGCAGGTTTCTTCTTCTTTTCCTTGTAGTTCTTCCCCAGTTTGAAGGATCCTGCTAACCCTCGTCCTTTGATCTGCTCTACAATGTTCTCACCAATAAGCTTGGTCAAGATTTTCTTTATGTGGTTTCGGTTCTTTAGGGTGTCGTACTTGTACATGGTCCGTAGATAAGCAAAAATAGCATTGATTGATGCTCCTTTCCCAACCCTCATTTCCTTAATTGCAGTCAACAGCATCTCACGCACAGCTGGAAAAAGATTGCATGAAATTACGTATTTATTTTACATGTTTATTAAAGGATTAGTTCACTTTCAGAACAAAATTTTACAGATAATGTACTAACCCCTAGTCATCACAGATGTTCATGCCTTTCTTTCTTCAGTCATAAAGAAATTATGTTTTTTGAGGAAAACATTTCAGGATATCTCTCCTTTTAATGGATATGAATGGTCCCCCCAATTTTGAACTCTCAAAATGCAGTTTAAATGCAGCTTCAAAGGGCTCTAACCGATCCCAGCTGAGGTAGAAGAGACGAGACAAGACAAGCATTTGGTTAAAAAGTATACAAATTGTCCATTTGTTTAGAAAATAACCAATCGTTTCGCTAGATAAGACCCTTCTGGATCGGCTGGGATCATTTAGAGCCCTTTGAAGCTGCATTTAAACTACATTTTGGAAGTTCAAACTTGGGGGCACCATAAATATCCATTATTTGGAGAGAAATCCTAAGAAAAGTTTTCCTCAGAAACATAATTTCTTTACAACTGAAAGAGGAAAGACATGAACATCTTGGATGACAAGGTGGTGAGTACATTATCTGTAAATTTTTGTTCTGAAAGTGAACTAATCCTTAATACAATTAGGACATGCTCTTGGATCAACAAACTTTCAACTGTCAAACAACAGGTTAAGGAAATGCTGTTCCAGGACCAACCAGGATGCTGATCCAGGAACATGTCCTCATTTGATAGAATGGAACATTTATAAAAACATTTTTACCTGGATAAATGATCCTCTCCTTGGGTCTCACCTCATGTTTAATGGTTCGTTGTCTCTCTAATGGTGGAGGAGGGACAAAGTAATTCACAGATCGTCCCTGGAGAGGACAGAGACAAAGTAAAACAAAAAGTGTAATTTCTGGAAAGTTCAAACTAACATCCTAATGGAGGCTCTTTAGTAAAGAACTTTGAACTTAAATAAACTAGTGATTATGAACAAATTTGATATTCTATACAAATAATCTGGGGCCACCGAGATTAATTTTAACTGAAAATTAACCTTCTTGTAAAGCGTTAGTGAAATTACATTATTGCAGAGCTTGTTGACTTTTTAAAACTAATTTGCATGCATTCATGGGCACATACAATCACAAAACCTTACCACAGGTAAAGTGAGAACGCCATGCTCCAGGTTTTCCCGGGTGTTACACAGAATAAGGGCCAGTACTTCCACGGTTTTCCCAAGTCCCATCTCATCAGCAAGGATCCCACCAGGCCAATCCACTCCAGCCAGAGGAAACTCTCGGATCAGGCTGTGATTAAGTTCAAAGTAATTAAAACAGTGCAAATCTAAATGCTGTTGATATTTTTAGATAGCTCATGCACATTTATATTAACTACAGTGTCACTGCATTCTAGAAAAAAATAAATCATACCATCCAGTGTAGGGATTGTAAAAGAGCTTTTTGCCACAAATCGTGAACATTTCCCGCCAAAGAAAATGCAACCTTTGTTCTGTGCAAGGAATACAAACACTGTAAATTAGCACTGAACTCTTTACATGTGCTGATATGCAGCAAAGAGGATGATAAAGATTTAAAAAAAAAACACATCTGTACCTTGAGAGCTGCTGCTTTTGTACTTCTCTCTCCTCAGCATCCAGTTGACCGCCTGGCTCTGATAGGGTCTCAGCACAGGGATGAGGCCCGGGTGCTGGACATCGAAGCTTTGCTCCGCTGCTTCTGTCTGGTGGAGGTGTCTGACATGATCGTACAGCTCCTCAACGTTCTGCCGCTCCAGATCAGTGTCACACTCCTCCTCCTCATTCTCCACCACTTCTGCCATTGAACGGAAATAGGAAATGACATTAGAATAAATTCAAATCGTTGAGAAATATTACATGAATATGCATCATATGTTGCCACTTAGCATTCATTTCAACTTATAAATCAGTTTATAAAAATAAAAGAAAAGATTACTTCTTATTTCCTGAAAGTGTGTTACGGCATTTATTTAACTGTTTTCGTCTCATTTTTGTTAATTAATAGTCTATTTATTTTACTAATAGTCTAGTATATTTAATTTTTACACTTCTTCCTATAAACATTTTTACAGAATCTCTAGCATTCCCTATTCAGTCCTTAGTTTAAAAACCCTTGCATAAGCAGATACCAATTACTTTTTAAGCTAGTTGTGTTTTTTTTCCACATTTGCACTTATGCAAATGACATCACACTAATGCTCAGTAGGTCCTGTGGTGCAGCTCCACTACTGGGCTTAGTGGGCCTTGCAGTGCAGCTCCACCGTCAGGCTCAACTGTATGACTGTTGTGTTTCCTGTTTGTTTTTACAAAATAACAAAAAATAGTCTTTTATGGCTTGTTAAATCATGTATGGTAAACCAGTTTATTAAAATAAATGACATCACACTAATGCTCAGTGGGTTCTGTGGTGCAGCTTCACTTCTGGGCTTAGTAGGTCTTGCAGTGCAGCTCTACCTCAAAGCTCAACTGTATGACTATACTGTGTTTCCTATTTGTTATTTTTTTTTTTCAAAGTAACTAAGAACAGTCTTTTATTGCCTATTAAATTGTATCTGGTAAACCAGTTTATTAACATAAATGACATCACACTAATGCTCAGTGGGTCCTTTGGTGCAGCTCCACTTACAGGTTCAACTGAATTACTGTATTGTGTTTTCTGTTTGTTTTTACAAAATAACTAAGAACAGTCTTTTACGGCTTATTAAATCATTTCTGTTAAACCGGTTTATTAAAATAAAAGACATCACACTAATGCTTGCTCAGTGGTTCCTGTGGTGCAGCTCCACCTACAGGTCCAACTGAATTACTGTATTGTGTTTTCTGTTTGTTTTTACAAAATAACTAAGAACAGTCATTTACGGCTTATTAAATCATGTCTGTTAAACTGGTTTATTAATAAAAGACATCACACTAATGTTCAGTGGGTCCTGTGGTGCAGTTCCACTTCTGGGCTTAGTGGGCCTTAGAGTGCAGCTCCACCTCCAGGCTGAAGTGTATTACTTTTTACAAAGTAATTAAGAACAGTCTTTTACGGCTTATTAAACCATGTCTGGTAAACAGGTTTATTAAAATACATTTGTAGCCATAAACGGAAGATTACCGGGAATGATGAAGTCGTAGAAGAATTCCATTAATTTCTGCAGAAGCTGATTGGCTTTTTTAATGCGCCCATTTCCTTCACTCAGGAATTCTGGTCTGCCCAACCCAGATTCAATAAGAAAAATTTTCAGCTGTTCATAAAAACAAATAAAAAGAGAACACAGTGACAAGTTAACATTATGCTTACATTATGTCACAAAACGTCTTAATCCTGATGGTTTCGAAATACGCACCTTAACGGATTTATCTCCTGATGCGTGGCACAATTTAATAACCTTCCTTTTCTGTAGCCAATCAAGATCCTCCAACAATATCCCACCAAAGGAACAGGCAACCGGCACGAGGCAGACAGGATCACTTCTGCCCATCTCAACCTCCATCTCATGACTATTTAGACTCATACTTAATGTGTCACCTGTTTGCTGCAAGCAGAAGGAATTATCTCCTAGCATTATGGGAATCTTTGGACACAGGTTAAACTCTCCAATCAGCGCATTCCACCCTTGATCCAAAGATGAAATTGGCATCACATTAAGTTCTAGTGTATCTGGAAGAGAATCCTGTGTGGAACAGCTTGGACGCTCTTCTGATGGTCCTTCTTCTGTGCCTGCAGAAGACATAAAACACAGGTTTGCCTCTTCCTGGTTGCTCTTAAGCACCGGTCCAGGATGACAGCTGTCAGATGGTGCTGGGATTAAATCTAGAATGTCTTCACAATCTCCTTCATTTCGCCGATCTTCATGCATATTCCACTCCAGTCTCCTCTTGGCCTCCTCATCCACGCGCACCGGCGGCGCACGTTTCCTCCTGCTGCTCATCTTGGAAACTTGCTGAGGTACGGTGACACAAAGTTTCGTTATTAAGACGTTTCCTATTTATTTAGCATTTTGAATTATAATTATTCACACTAAATGAGCATCATCTTACTAAAAGTAACAGAATACATGAATTTAAACAGTTTAAGGTTAAGTATTTGATTTATACACCACTTTGATTTGAAATAGATATATATATAGGAATATTATATCAATATTTTAATATATATAGTGCACAAAAACAACAAAACTACAAACGTTTTAACAAAATGTGTCTTTTACAGTATCACTTATTCTGCTATGAAGTGCTTCACTGTGTCAGACTAGAGTCTTCTACTTAATTATACTACATAGAAAACAGTTGTGGTAAAACAATGATATTAGTGCACGAACCTATTTACTTGGTAAACATACATACACACGATTAATATTATTATAAAGTCTATGTTCGTGGAATGCCCGTATAAGTTACTGCACATAACAATACAGAATTGATATGATATGATATATTCTATTCATTCAGTCAAACGCTGCAGATTACAGTCTACCAGTATACCGCTCCATTAGCAGCCGAAACGTACCTTTGTTTTGCTCTGGAAAGTGTTGTAGTCAGCAGCAAGTAAATGTCATATAATAACTTTCATAAGCTCCAAAACCTGCGGGACGTTTTCATGCCTTTATCCGCCATATTTAAAATACAGGAAGTGACGTCAGTCGGAAACAAAACAATGCCAAGGCGCTGTAATATTCTAAACACTAGATGGCGCTAAACAGCCAATCATTTAACTATTCTGGTCAATATATAGAAATATTTTGATTATAAATAAGTATTCTTGATTATTGTCTGATAAAAATATTAGTGCTATATTTAATTAATTTACGTATTTCTAATATTACACATCCACTGAAATAGCTTGCCTCCGGGTTTTAGTAGTCATAAATGGCATTGCAAAAAATGATATCACTCTTATTTAATGTAACACAAAAGGTATAAAAAGTGTTATTTCCATATGTTTATTACATCTACAGGAATAAAAACATTGCAACTTCTCCCAATGTATAATTATATAAAAAAGACCATAACTCATTCACTGTTCACCATAAAAGAAGCCAGTAAATGAAACTGATTAATAAACAGTTTAATAAAACCAAAGGTTTACTCAGTAAACATAATTCTCATTTACTGTCATTTCTATCACACAAATGCCAAATGTATCACAGTCAAAAGTTTGATTTTTTTTTAAAGAAATCTCTTCCACTCACCAAGCCTGCATTTATTTGATCCAAAGTAGAGCAAAAACAGTAAAGTTTTGAAATATTTTACTATTCAAAATAACTGTTTTCTATTTAAATATATATTTTAAAATGTCATTCATTTCTGTGATTTCAAAGCATCATTATTCCAGTCACATGATCCTTCAGAAATTATTCTAATATTCTGATTTGCTGCTCAAAAAACATTTATTATTATTATGTTAAAAATCTTTGATGAATAGAAAGTTCAGAAGAACAGCATTTATCTGAAATATAAATATTTTGTAATATTATAAATGTCTTTATCATTGTTTTTGATCAATTTAAAGCATCCTTGCTAAATAAAAGCATTGATTTATATCATTTCTTTCCCAAAACAACTTTTGAATGGTAAAGTGTATAATGTTACAAAAGCTTTTTTATTTTAACTGTTTTAAATATAGATAATCATAATTAAAATGTTTCTTGAACAGCAAATCAGCATATTAGAATGATTTCTGAAAGATCATGTGACACTGAAGACTGGAGTAATGATGCTGAAAGTTTAGCTTTGGTCACAGGAATAAATTACATTTTAAAATATATTCAAATAGAACATGGTTATTTTAAATAGTAAAAATATTTCACAATATTACTGCTTTTGCTGTACTTTGGATCAAATAAATGCAGGCTTGGTGAGCAAAAGAGACCTGAGAGGAAGTTTCACACTAGAATACAAACTCGTTTTTTGATTGCATTTATTCATATGACACATCACAGGTGCTGTCAAAAGGTCACAATTCAGAAGCAGGTAAAACTGCGTCTTGTTGGGCAGCATACTGTGCCATGTTAGGTAATCCTGATATGACACAACAACTCAGAGCACTGCGCAAAATGGCCATTTCATTTGCATCAAACCTGTTCAGACAACAGAAAACAGATGCTAAGAATGCAAAGAAATATCCATTAAACTTATATTGTGTGATGTAAGGTGTTCATTTACTTTTTTTTTTGGTACAAATAGGCCTTATTGCCTCATGCAGTGTGAAATGATCTGTGAGATTTAGTGTTTGTGGATGTTACCATTCATTTATCTTCTCATCGTAGCTCTCTACATTAGACGTGGTGCCGATTCCATTAAACCCCCCGACAGCAAACAACTGATCATCAACTACCTGGATTTTGAAGAAGGTAAGAAAGTTTATTTTTATAACCATAAACCTTAATACTGTTTAAACACTTTTGAAACCTAATAATGCAAAACAGAATTCCTTGACTCTTGGAATTAGGTAGATGTTTTCAAAGTTTTTAAGATGCAACTTTCCACTTGTCAGTATGGAATCCATACAGACTCCCTATACTCATATTTACCAAATTTTTGTAATGTTATTTCATAGTTTAAGTAGAAACAGATTTATTGTGATCTCACCTCAATGCCAAAGTTGCTGCGTGGACTGTACATAGATGCAATATCATGCCACCTGTTAGTCAGTGGGTTGTAGGTTTCTGCAGTTCGCAAACGACTTGCACCATCAAAGCCACCAACCTACAAAATAAAAAAGGTTTTTGAACAGTAAGATGTCTCTTCTGCTCACCAAGTCTACAGTTTTTTTTTTTTTTTTTTGCACAGCAAAAAAATGAATGTTTAAAATATTTTTATTTAAATTTTGATTTTTTGAATTTGAATTTTGAAATTTTGATCAGTTTATTATTTGACTTCAGTCTTTTAAATGGTATAGAGAATAATGTAACAAAATATGTTTATTTTAGATAAATGCTGTTCTTTGGATCTTTCTATTCATCAAAGAATCCTGAAAAAAAAAAACTGTTTAAAATATTGATAATTATATATTGATATTGACAAATATTGATAAAAAAATTCTTGAAGAGCAAATCAGCATATTAAAAATGATTTCTGAAAGATCATGTGACACTAAAGACTGGAGTAATGATGCTGAAAATTTAGCTTTGATCGCAAGAATAAATTACATTTTAAAATATATTCAAATAGAAAGCAGTTATTTTAAACAGTAAAAGTAGTTCAAAATTGTACTGTTTTTGCTGTACTTTGGATTAAATAAATGCAGGCTTGGTGAGCAGAAAAGACTACTTTAAAAAGCATTAAAAACTTTTGAATGGTAGTGTAGACATAAAATACATTATTTAGTTTAACTTGCACTAAAATTATGTACAAAAACCTAAAACTGAAAAATAAAAATTAATAAAAATGTAAAAATGAATTTTAAATTAAATTTAACGGTATACTAAAATTATGTAATTTTTTTTTTTTTTTTTTTTTTTTTAAAAGTACATTCTACTATATTGACATTTAAAAAATAAAACCTAAAAAAGTTATATATAAATAAATATACAAATAAAAAAACAACAATAATATTTTAATGATTATAAAATAACAGTGATGTGTGTGTTTAACTACTTACAGCATAAACTAAACCTCCATAAGCAATCACACCAACACCACTGCGGCGGCTTCTCATGGGAGCAATGAGAGTCCACTGGTTTGTCTCAGGGTTAAAGCTTTCAGCTGAGAAGAGACACTCTGTTCCAGTAAATCCACCACAGATATAAACCTGCCAATGTTTGTGCACACACACAGATATAATACGCATTATGTGCCTGACTACAGCCTTTCATGGAACTATTACAGATTGTAACTGTTAAAAAAAAGGTTTTAAAATATTTTCTTATTTACAGTATTCTCAAACTATAATTTCTCAGTTTCACCTGTCCTTGTGCTTTACAAGTAATGGGTGAATGTTCATACCTTGCCCCGCAGTGAGGTGGCGCTGGCATCACTCCTCCGTTCATTCATGGATGCGATCAGTGTCCACTGGTTGGTGTTAGGATTGTAGCGTTCTGCTGATTTTAGTCGTCCATGTCCATCAAAGCCACCGAATGCATAGATGAACCCATCCAGAACAGTAATACTAACATAGCATCGTCTTTCATACATGGGAGCCACCTACAACATCATATAAACCAAAGAAAAATCTCAACACACCATGTTATTGTACTCTTCTATCAATTGCAAAAATGTACAAAGGTATAACAATGATTTTTCATGTACTTTTTAAATGTACTTGTAAAATACTAATGTGTACAATATTATTATTAATAATAATAATAATAATAGACAAAAACATGCATGAAGGTAACACTGGTTATTTTGGTCCAAATATTATATTATATTATACAAATCAGGGTTATTACAGTTAACTACAACTAAAGCCATAAAAAAAGGTCACTGCATGAAATAATATTAATATGTGTAAGTTGAGGGGGGGGGGGGGGGGGGACTTACATTTATTCTAATAAAAAAGAAACCTTAAACTTATTTTATTTCAGCTAGCAAGACAAAATTTTAGATTTTCATTTAGTTTAAAACTAAATAAAGCTTGTAATTTAAAGCTGAAACAAAAAATTACAACTACATTTTAAAAAATACTATCAAAAATGACAAAAATCTCAAAAATTCTATTAATAACCTTAGTTACCTGTTGATTTACTACATTACTCACCTCATGCCAAGTTTGAGTGATAAGATTGAGTTTCCTCACGCTGTTGAAATACTCCACACCGTCATAACCACCGACACAGTAGACAAACTCATCCAGGACCGCTGTGCCATGATAAGCTCTGGGACGCTCATCCTCAAGTGTCACTGTGACCCAGCAGTCTGCATTTGCATCATATGCCTCGATCATATTTGTGGGACTGCCGTTGCTCCATCCACCGATGGCCAATAGGATCGCAGAGGGCAGACGTGGGCGTGTCAGTTGATGTATGAGCTCTAAGCTGATGGGTCCATGTAAATCCACATCAAATTCAAACAAAGCCTTCATTGCATTGATGATAAGAGGCATGCAGGCTTCATTCTCCATCACCAGTGGATTGCTCTTTACGTTATTGATAAAGTAGTCTGATGCCATCAATCCCATGCGAACCTGAAGCACAGTGAAGAGAGTTTAGACTTTCAGAATTGCTAGATTGTTCAAAGGCTGTTAAGGTGTCCAAAGTGGTTGTAACACTACAAAATATTTTCTTACTCAGTATTTTTGACTTGTTTCTAGTAAAAATATCTCAATATCTCAATCAATTTATTCCTGTGATCAAAGCTAAATTTTCAGCATCATTACTCCAGTCTTCAGTGTCACATGATCCTTCAGAAAGGATTTTAAAATTAGTAAAGCTATTTTAAATAGTAAAAATATATTTTACATTTTTTTGTGGTTTGTTTGGATCAAATAAATGCAGACTTGGTGACCAGAGATTTTAAAGACTTATTTAAAAAAACTATAAATATCTTACTGTTTAAAAACATTTGACTGGTAGTGCAGACGTATTTAAAAAAAAAATAAAATCAAAAACTAATAAAAATGATGAAAACACACAAAAATCAGAAAATATAAAAATAAAGATATTTTATTTTAACATATTTTTTTCTTGTCGAGCATAAACTAATGTCATTTTATTAACTTACATTGTTCAAGACTTAATTGCTAAATAATTTTTCTTCTCAAGGAATTATATTTTGACAAGACTTTTTAGATATTTGCAAAGGAAAACAAGACAAAACTACTACTACAAAAAAGTACTTTTTACAAACAAAAAAGTAACATTTGCAATGCAGGCTGTTTATGGATAGTTAAAAGTTGCTGTTTTTCTCTGTTTTACCTTTGGCAGAAGCATGGCGATGTATTTCCCCCTGCTTTCAGGTGCATAATCAATCCAATGGAGGACAGCCTCGAAAACCACCTCCTCCTGTCTGACATTCAGCTCATCCTTATCAATGATCTCCTCAAGCTGTTCCAGTGAGAGCTCCAGGAACTCCTCAGATACTTGCAGAATCTCCTCAAAGTGCTTCAGGATGTAGAGTTTTGTTTTATGGCGGAGCTTTAAGCAGGAGTGAAAATCTTCTGTAAACATACAGATGCCAATGCAGTTCTCCGGACATAAGCGTGACTCCAGGAACTGACAGCAGGCATCTACAAGACCCAAGACTAAGAACTGATCAGCCGCCACTAAGAGCTCCAGCACATTCTCATCTGTAATGGGAACAGATCCTGTGTATGCGTACTGAATAATAAGAGACATGATGTTTCGGGGCATTCCTGGAATATCATAGAAATGTTCTGTGCTTCTGGTCCAATTGGTGGAGAAAAGAACCCTGCAAACACATTTGGAAAAAAGAAATGCAGGCGTTATTATTAAGTATTTATGTTAGACATTAATAATTATTTACATTTTAATTTCAGACCAATTTGTGCATATAGAGAAACGTGCTGGTTAAATAAATGGTAATTTTCACAGACTGTAACAGATTAGTTTCATATATTAAATTAAAAATCCATAAACATTCATACAATTCCATTAAATTAAAAAATTAATTTCAAGAAACATTTTTTATCTTATTTTTTTCCTGTATATCTTTTTTCACTTACTTTTATTCATTTATATATGGACAGCTTAGGAAGTTTAATTATTTCTAGGTATTTTTGTACACAGTTAAATGCTTCTCCTCACCTAAAATAAGGACTGCAGCCACACAAGATGATCTTGTGCACTTGAAATTCTCTGTCATTTGCCCTGATGATCAGGTCAGTGTGTTCACCCGATAAACGTGCTTCATCAAACACATTAAAGGCTGTCTGACTGAAGTTAAATTTGTCCATTTTTACCATCTGTTGATTTTTTGTAAATGTATATAGTCTTCTCACCTTTAAGTCAACTCAGGACTCAGGAGTTCTATATATTCTAGTTCTAGAATATCTTTGTGACATCATAGTAGAACAGTTTGAATATGTCTTTTTTTTCTCTTTTTAATCAATTTGTGTTCATCTTAAAATAATGAAATAAAAATAATGAACCATCTCATTTTTAACTTAGTGACCAATAATATTAAGAGATTAATTACATTTGAATATGCAAATTCATGGTACAAAACACTATTGAGTTTTTTTGACAGTACGGAAGATTCAGCAGACGTCATATGGTTGCATTTCCATGGCATTTTCACATAATGGTTTGGTATTTCATGGAACTTTTTCATGGAACTACAAATTACCAAGCTCAGAACAGTATATATGGTGGCCAAAATTATTAGAACACTAGTATTTTCAAAAAGTGACACTAGTGTCACTAGTATTCAAAAAATACACTAGTATTACTAAAAAGTGGTTATAAGTTAGCTATTTTTAATTTAGCTGTAGTGTGTCAGTAGGAAATATCAGTTTATATTTCCAAACATTCATTTTGCCATTAGGCTAACTGTAATAATCCAGTGAGATTTTTGTTTGCACAAGAAGTCTGACAACAGCTCTCCAAACAGAGATCTGATCTCATCATCATCTAGTCTGTCAGGAATGACATGAAGAAACAGAACAAATCGAGATTGACTAAATCCAGAATAACTGTAGCAATATCTCCAAGATGCTTCAAGACACCTACCTGCAAAGCTACAGTACTGTTAAAAGTTTTAGGCACTTGTGTATAAATGTTGTTAAATGAGGATGCTGTCAAAAATGCTGTAAATAGATTTTATTTATCAATTAACTTCTATCAACTAAATGAAATCAACATTTGGTGTGACCATCCTTTGTAGAGCAGCTTTTGCCCTAGGTGTACTTGCACAGTTTTTCAGGTATCTTTGCAGGTAGGTCTCTTGAAGCATCCTGGAGACATTGCCACAGTTCTTCTGGAGTTACTCAGTTTGTTCATGTCAGTCCAGACAGACTGGATGATGATGAGATCAGACCTTTTTGTGGAGCACTGACTGTTGTCCGACTCCTTGTGCAAACAAAAATCTCACTGGATATCAGCATTTATCAGAGCGCTGGTCTGCAGTCCTGATTCTCCAGAGTGCATGTTAAATGGATGTGAAACATGTTGTGATGCAGTTATCCTTCAGAGCATCATTAGCAACATCCCAGATTAAGATAAGAACATCCAAACAACATGGCATTCATGGGAATCTGAAGAGGGGTTTCAGTTAAAGAAAATAAAGAGTGGAGTATCGTGGGATGTGTTTGCATTGTTGCTAGCATCAGCAACTACATTTCTTAAACACTGCTTGAAAAAAAGAAATCAAAATGAAGTTTGCTTTTCTTTTGATGAAAGACACAAGTGAGACTACAGTGGTGTTACAGTTTTTGCTGAAAATGACACTACTGCATATCAAGATGAAATCCAGGCAGCCCACTAAACCAGCAGTCAAACTTTTGTTGGATGGAGCAAAGAAGAGGTGCAATCCTATGCTATTGTCAGTGATGCACTGGAGCATGAAAAAAAGGCTGTTGTGACATTTCTGTCCAAGGTGGTGGATGACCTGATGCAAAAAGCATGGAAAAGTTGCACATCTTCAGTGATGGAGCAGTTTAAAAACAAATTAATTTTGGTTATTCTTGTCCACAATCTTCATCTTTCCAGGCCTTAAGGTATGACTATTTATTCAAATGTGTTTATATCATTATGGACTTTTGTGTTAGAAAGCAACAGATGGTGTTCTTCAATGATACTCATTTGACCAGGTTGAATGGCACTTCTTTGCCACAAGTCATGGAAAGCGAGCTGTTGATGTACGTTAGTTCAGCTGTTCTAAGCCGCAAGGTTATTGTGAACAATGCACAGTCCTTTGTAGAAACTTTGTAGGAATTGTGCATTACTGCCTGATCATCAATATTAAACTTGTTATAGAAAGGGACATCCAGACGTTCACACATGAACACCAGCCAGAGGCTCTGTAGACTAATGTAAGGCCTCTCATAGGTAAGTATTGGATAGCAATTTATGTTTACTAATGAATTTGTGTGCACAATAAGGTTATTGAAGAGGTATCTGTATTATTATGATCTATTCACACTCTTTGATAGGAACCTAGAGTGCGCACCACATTGAGCCCATCTTTTGGGGCCTCATCAAACATAACCACTATTCATCCTCATAGAGGCAGCAACACACACATTTCCCAGATTCAAGTGAGGAACCAGCTGAGCCATTTGGTAACATCAAAACAGGCGATTGTTAAACATGAACAAATAAAATAAGTTCCTTTACCCTCATCTTTTCTCAACGATAGATGCTATTTACATTAAGTGCAAATAGCGATAGATACTATTTACACTAAGTGCAAATAGCAATGGGTTCTATTTACACTTAAGGATTTTCTGCTATTTATAATACTTATTGCAAATAGATGCAATTATTACTATTGTAAAACAGTATTCCGTAATTATGCATTGAGTGTAAATTATCATTTTAATTCAATTTATTAAATGGATGCAGCCTTAGTGGGACAATAAGCCCTACCTACACATCTACCCTAACCCTAACCGATACTTTATTTTACAATTTTCAATGAAAAAAAAAAGAAAAAAAAAAGATCGCCATAAGGTGAAATTGAACTCGGGTCGTCTACCGTGTCGAAAAGATTTAACCACACACTTTAACTACTTCACCACTGGATCTGATGATTAATAGCCATCTTGTTGACTATGTTGACTAGCCCCATTACACATTGGTGGGCGGAGTTAGTGTAAATAGCCACTGCCAACAAGGCAGGCTATTTGTACTTAGTGTAAATAGACACTCCGTTTTTGGGCAACAGAGGATTCCCAGAGGTTCAAGTGCACCTTTAACTTCTTGTTTATTAAATAAATGTCACAATCTCTCTGCTGTTTGTCCTCCATCAGCCGACAGTAGCGAAATTGAGAGAAGATACATTTATTTAACATTCTTCTGAAAATACTACTGAAAATGGCAAAATATAACTTTGTGGCAAGTAAATGATTCTTTCAACCTTGAGAGGAACATAATACAACTTCTGAGAAACATTAGCATTAGCTTATGATATTTCATTTTATATAATTTTACTGTGAGTTTGTTAACATTTTCTGTAAATGGTAGATAGCATTTATGTAGTCCCACTTTGAATGGCCAAGGGCTGCCCAAGAGGCCATATGACTGACAGCTAAAGCAAACCCTTTTAAAGAGTAAAGTGTAAAACCCTTTTAAAAGAGTGTATGCCGCAAACTTTACATATTTCACATACTTTTTAAAATCCAGTGTTTAGTTGATCCTGATAAGAGCTCATTGTCACAGCTGTAAACACAACAGCTTTCTTCTTTAATGACAGGGTTTGGCGTCACAGCATCTTTGTTTCCAGGTGGAATGTTAAAGAACACAACATGATGATGACTTTGAAAAAAGTGTTTTCAATTTTGTGTGCTATATGCATCAGACATTCAGCCAGCGGTCCGTGGTCATGACATCTGAGTCTGACACTACTTTATATGTTTGAAGACATGTTTCATTTTAGCACAGGTAAAGTAAGAGCATTACTGTAAATGCTTTTGTGTTCACATTTAGATTAGATGTGGACATATTCAGAAACTGCTTCACTTGTGCAGTTTTTTTTACACACGCCCAACTCTGCTTTTCATCACAGGTAAATATACAAACCTGTTGAACCAGTTTATAGTCAACAATTAAACCATTTCAGCAGAGTCCATTTTGTAAAAGGAAGAATGCTAACAACATTAGGAAACTCTGTGAATAATGAGAATCAGTTTGAGAACAAATCAGTTAAATCTTTTTAGAAACAGAATTTTTGAACTGAATGAAGTTTGTTTTTGATGATCTTCATTGCTGCAACAAAGGTAGGTTTGAACCAAAATATTTCTAGAGATATTAATTTTCATGAATCATTTCATATTTAATAGCATCTAAAATTTCAGAGTGTTTTTGCTTTATTATCCATATTTAGGGTTTCTTTATCTCAAAGCCTTCCATACCAAGTACCTAAATAAAACTAAAACTGAATTATCTTATAAAAATATTATATTGGTTACTTAGGATGAATTTCTTTGACCTAACAATTACAAAATGATTACTATATTACCACAGAGTAATCTGCTTTTAACTATTTTGATATTGTTTGGAATACTATATTTAAGGCTGGGCAATATGGCCAAAAAATGGTTATGATGAATTTTAAAGCAGATTTGACTGAAAGTTTTAGAAACCAGGGCCCGTATTCACAAAATATTTTATCTTACCACCAAGAGTTCTCCTAAATAGCAGTAAAAGTTTTTAGATAAGAGTATTCTCTTAAAACCTATTAACAAAGCTGCTGAGATAAACTTTTACTAAGGAATAGAGAGAAGTCTTAAGTCTTGAGTAAGGGAGGGATTGACCTTGTTGCTATGGATGATGTCAGCATGCTTACTAACTATGCACACAGTGATTGGCTGAGAAGGGGAGGAGTCTTTGTCAGAGATTTGTTCATATAAATATTTTAGAGCATGATATTATGTTGCCATATTCAAATAAATTTACAAAAAAGTGCTGCCACATTCAAATAAATGTTTTAAAATGCAGACTAAGTGTCACTAATTAAACAAGTATATGTTCAGCTGACCGTCAGCCTTACATGTGCACTTCTTATAAACAATTAGCTGATATGCATACGAACAGCCTTTTTATTAACAGAACAGAATAATTATGGCTAAGATATACAAACGTAAATGAAAACCAAACATCTCTAAAAAGTTTAAGTTCTGAGGCAAATTGTCAGCAACAGCCATTTTAGGATAGTTGGGATTTGGTCCTAGTGACTTAGGAGTCCTCTTCACTACTTGTAACGTTTCACAGATTTAGGAACTAGTTTTAGAGCTAAAACACTTTGTGAAATACTCTTGGAGCAAAAAGTCCTACATTTAGGACTGACACGCCCATTATCTTTAAGATTTTCTCCTAAATCTGCAAGTTATGAACTACTTTTAGCCTTAAGATGTTTTGTGAATATGGACCCAGACCGTTAATTGTGGTTTTAAACTACTTTTTATGGTCAGAACTTGACAAACATTCACACTTCACATTTTCATGTTCTAATGAATGATATGGTTTTAAATTATGAATCAGGTTTGTGTTGCCTGACTTTGACACGTATCTAACATGTATCACAGTTTGCAGTGCAATATTAATTTATAAATGTGTCTATATATATATATATATATATATATATATAAGGACTGGAGTTGAAAACAACTGCTATAAATGCACAAATGAAATATTTATACCAAAAAAAAAAAGTAAAAAAAAAAAGTTCTTTGTGTTTCACTAGCACTGCCTGTAAAATGAGTCTCTGTAAGAAGAGAGAGGAGGAGGAGAATGTTCACATGCTTAAATCTCCAGAACCCAGCTGTGTTTCTATAAAGAGTAATGAGTCCATTGGGATCCCTCCTAATCTTAGTGATGGAGCAGTGGCCTTGTATTCTGAGTGAGTATAATGTTATTTTACTGTTTGACTGAAACTTTCCCTTACTAAGGACCAGGTTGCAACTTAAACTGCTGATCAAATGCAACAGCACTGGAAAAGACAAACTGGTCAAAGACAGAGATTAACTCAAAATTATCATTTGCTTTAATCAGCAGTGAATACAAGAATAATAACTAAAAATCAAGTAAACATAGGGTGTATACGCAATGCCTTGTTTGGTTTGATTGAATTGGTAAAACTGTACCGAGACCCAACTGAAGAGATGATCTCGGTCAGGTTCCAAGCGAACTTTGGTATGGTTGAATGGATAAACCAATCAATGGATGGCCTTAGCTCCTGTGTGGTTTTGTTTACAAGTTCTGGTTTACTTGCAAAAAGGGCTGTGTGAAAGCAAACCACAAAAAAGTGAAAAAAAAAGTAAATAAATAAAAAATCAACACTGTATTTAGTGCAGACCAAAGTGAAATAACAGACTTTCCTGGTGTGAATACATTTTTAAGTAAAGTATCAAACATAATAAACCTAATCTGATAATGATAATTGACAAACAGATGAGAACAGGAGAAAGAAGCAAACACACACTTGCAAAACTCCATTGCTGCCCTGGAAAAAGGAACTGCATCCACTGTTCACGTAATGCTGGGTTCTTCTGGAAGCTGAGCAAAGTTATCTTTGCCTTACAAACAAAACCACACTTCTTTACAGACATTCTTCCCAAGTGAATCCATTGTAGCGGGTGCACTGAGTGCAGCCGAATGTGCGCGCTCTCTTTCTCACGGTCTAGCCAACGTGAGCGCAGGCGCCACAGGCATGCTTTTCCGGGAGAAACGCTCATATAAGGAGTTCCACCATTGTGTACGTCATTAAAGCCACGATCGAAAAAAAAACCAGCCGAAACTTGTACCAACCCGGAAGTAAGATTTTTGGCAAAGAAATTCTCCGTCATTCGTTTAAATTATTATTTTTTAACTTTGGCCATGTTTAGCATGAGAATCCAACTCTTTAACACTGTAAACAACTATATACAACTATAACTGAATATACGACACACCACTGTACCCCCCCATCAAAGCACTTCATTCGGCTGCACAGCTGCAAAGGATTTACTCAGGAAGAATGTCTCTAAAGAAGTGTGGTTTTGGTTGTAAGGCAAAGGTAACTTTGCTCAGCTTCCCAAAGAACCCAGGGTTATGTGAGCAGCGGATGCAGTTCCTTTTTCTGAGGCAGCAATGGAGTTTTGCAAGTGTGTGTTTGCTGATGAACGATTCATATACAAAGCCCAGTCCGATACTGGATTTGTACATTATTTGATACTGAAAGATGGAGCGGTCCCAGCTATAAAAATCCCGGTCATGATTCAGAACTGCAGATGGTAAGTGAAATGGGATCAAATGTGTGTTTTATTGGCAATCCCAGCACAAGTGATCGTCGAATTTAGCTCTGCCCATGGCGCGCCTCCAGAAGCTCTGCTTTTTCCAGAGAAAAACGGAAAGCTGTATCTTTCTTTTATAAATATGCTAAAACTAAAGACTTTTTGGAGACATTAAGGATACAGTACTACTCTATAGGTACTCAGGATTAACATGAGATTAGGTGAAACTGTGTATGTTATATACCCTTTAAATCGACAACATCTGACTTATACTCGGCCCCACACAAACTACTGAGGTACAAGTGTTGGACCAGTGCATCCCCATAGTTGCAACTGAAAGCAGTCTGTTGAACTGACACTTCTGTGAAGTATAGGATCAAATCAGATCTTAGAGTTTGGTGTGCTGGAAACATTTGTAATTGCTTTTACATAGTGACAGTCTTTTGTCTTTTGTCACTGTTTCTGCAGAGTGAAGAGAAATGATGTGATCAGACCAGTGATGTCCCATCTGTTCTGCACTTACTCCGACTGTAAGACCCTCATCAGAACGCACAACACAGAAGCCCTGCAGAAAGTCAAAGACCAACACAGAACCGGCATGAACAACAAATATAAGAGATTATTTGAGGGAATCAAACTAGAAGAGAATCAAACTCTTCTGAACAGAATCTACACACAGCTCTACATCACAGAGGGAGAGAGTGAAGGGGTGAATAAACAACATGAGGTTTTACAGTTGGAGAAAACACCCAGAACACAAGACACTCCAATCTACTGCAATGACATCTTTAAACCCTTACATAAACCAGGATGTGAGGAGAAAGACAAAATCAAGACTGTTCTTACTAAGGGTATCGCTGGAATTGGAAAAACTGTCTCTGTGCAGAAGTTCATTCTGGACTGGACTGAGGGAAAAGCCAATCAGAATGTAGATTTCATGTTTGTGCTTCCATTTCGAGAGCTGAACTTGATTAAAGATCACCAGTACAGTCTTCATAGACTTCTGCTGGACTTTCATCCTGAACTTCAAGATCTGGACTCAAAGATTTATGAGGACTGTGAAGTTGTGCTTATCTTTGATGGTCTGGATGAAAGCAGAATTACATTGATGTTTTCAGACATTGAGAAAATTTGTGATGTGAATGAGTCTTCGTCAGTGGGTGTGTTGATGTCAAAACTCATCAGAGGAGAGCTGCTTCCTTCTGCTCTCATCTGGATCACCTCACGACCAGCAGCAGCCAATCAGATCCCCTCAAAATACATCAACCGTGTGACAGAAATTCAGGGATTTAATGAGCCTCAGAAGGAGGAATATTTCAGGAAGAGGATCAGTGATGAGCATCAAGCCAACAGAATCGTCTCACACATTAGAAGATCAAGAAGCCTCAACATCATGTGTCATATACCTGTCTTCTGCTGGATCTCAGCAACTGTGCTTCAAAACATCCTGAAACATCACAGTGCAAAAATCCCTCAAACTCTGACTGAAATGTACATCCACTTCCTGTTGACTCAGATCAACATCAGAAGTCAGAAGTATGATGACAGAAATCCAGAGAAACTCCAGGAGTCCAACAGAAATGTGATTGTGAAACTTGCTGAGCTGGCTTTTAAACAGCTGATGAAGGGCAATGTGATGTTCTATGAGGAGGACCTGATTGAGAGCGGCATAAACATCAGTGATGCCTCAGTGTATTCTGGGATGTGCACTGAGATCTTTAAGGAGGAATATGTGATTTATCAGAGGAAAGTATTCTGTTTCATACATCTGAGCTTTCAGGAGTTTCTAGCTGCTTTCTTTGTGTTTTACTCCTGTGTAGTCACAAATAACAAATTACTAAAGTTGTTTCTAAATGAAAGATATCAGTGGAAAAACACACTACATGAAGTACTAAAAGCAGCAGTTGATAAATCCTTACAGAGTGAAAATGGACACCTGGATCTTTTCCTGCGGTTTCTTCTGGGCATCTCATTGGAGTCCAATCAGAGACTCTTACAGGATCTATTAACACACACAGTGAACAGCTCAAAGACTATCAAGAGAATCACTCAGTACATTAAAGACACAATCAAGGGTGGCGAACATCTCTCAGCTGACAGATGCATTAATATTTTCCTCTGTCTCCTGGAAATGAAGGATCAAACTCTGTACAGAGAGATTCAGGCATTTGTGAAATCAGAGAACCACTCAGTGAATCAACTCACTTCTCCTCACTGCTCAACAATAGCCTACATGCTTCAGATATCAGAGGAGGTGCAGGATGAGTTTGATCTGAAGAAATACAACATATCAGATGAGGGTAGATGGAGACTGATACCTGCTGTGGTGAACTGCAGAAAAGCTCTGTGAGTATTAATGTATGTGACTGGAAATTAATTTTGTGTATTTGAAATAAATTTTGTGCAATTGTGTTATAGACTTGATGGCTGCAATCTCACTGGTCAGTGCTGTGAAAGTTTGTTGTTTTCTCTACAATTATCAAACTCACTGAGAGAGCTGGATCTGAGTAACAATGACCTGCAGGATTCAGGAGTAAAGCTGCTCTCTGATGGACTGAAGAGTTCACACTGTCAGCTCAATACATTGAGGTAAAAAAACAGATTAAGATTCCTTGGTTATGAAATCAAAGATGCCCTCTGCTCTGGTCCTGATCACCTGTGTGTTTGTATATATATCATATATCGTATAATATATCAGTGAACCATCACCACCATGTGTTAGATGACTCTGAGTTTGTAGTTGCCATAGACTTTTTATAAGGACCTCTTTTTAATGTATTATTTTATCATTTATTACTTTGAGTTTGGGCTGTCCCCAAGCTCTGAGCCCTTCCCCAGACAGCACGCCAAATACGCATTATTATTATTATACTCCAGCTAATTACATGTAAGTGTAAACTCGTGAAATATCCAAAATTACCCAAAAAAGATGTGATGTTGAGTGTTTGTTTGTGTTTGTAGATTATCTGGCTGTATGGTGACAGAGGAAGGCTGTTGTTTTCTGGCTGCAGCTCTGAGTTCAAACCCCTCACATCTGAGAGAGTTGGATCTGAGTTACAATCACCCAGGACAATCATTAGTCAAGCTGCTCCCTGATCCAAACTACAGACTGGACAAACTCAAGTATGTTGAACACTAACAATAATCTGTCTTGTGTGCTTGTACATTTGTGTGCTATAAAGTCACTGCAAACTCATATGTACATAAATACATGTATACAGCACATATATACACATACATTACTGCACAGGAAAACATATGTCTTGAACTCTGTGACTGAAGATGATCTTGATTCATCTCAACAGCTGCTCATGACATCTGCATCTGAGAAACAGACTCAAATCTCTGATTCATGAAATATTAAGCTGTTTATGTTCACTTATGACATCTGACTGTTTTTTTGCATGAATACTTGTTGGGCATGTTGACATACAGTAATTGTTTATTTGACATTATTAGCATCCCTTGATAGCTCACTTCAGACTTTTTATTTTTGCGATTTAAATTATTAATTTTGTCTGTTTATGATCAAAATTAATGTGATAATTTAGATGAGAGATTCATCTTTAATTTAATGCCCGCTTTGTCTTTTCTGTAAAATCATCATTATAATGTAAATTAAGTATGACACATTTTGTTATTATAGTCTGGATCATGGAGGTGAGATCAGGATTACAGCAGGACCACAGAAATGTAGGTTGCACACACACACACACACACACACACACACACACACCTTAATAACTGTTTTGTTGTGTTATAAATGTTATAATCTTATTGTTTTCAGATGCATGTGATCTAACACTGGATATTAACACTGCAAACTACCTTCTCGCTCTGTCTGAGAGAAAAAGAAAGATGACATATGTAGAAGTGAAGCAGCCATATCATGATAATCCAGAGAGATTTGATCAGGAACCTCAGGTTTTGTGTAGCGAGAATCTTTCTGGACGCTGTTACTGGGAGACTGAATGGAGTGGGAGGGGGGTTAATATATCAGTGACATACAAAGAAATCAGCAGAAAAGGAGGAAGTGACAACTGTAGGTTTGGATGCAATGAAAAGTCCTGGAGTCTGATCTGTTCTTGTAATGGTTTCAGTGTCAGACACAATAATATGATCTCAACAATATCTGCCCCTTCACAACTCTGTAAGAGAGCAGGAGTGTATCTGGACTGGTCGGCCGGCACTTTGTCCTTCTACTGTGTCTCTGATATGCAAACACTCACACACTTATACACATTCAACAGCACATTCACTGAGCCCCTCTTTGCTGGATTTAGAGTTTATTCTGGTAGTTCAGTGTCTCTGTGTGAGATTAAACCATTTTACTGTGAGAAACAACTGTGATACACACAATTGAGAAAAGGAAACACATTATTTCTCATTTAACTTACACAGCTATACACTCTTTTTCTTCTGATCTTTATTTCAATGTGCAGATAGAAATAAATGGTAACACTTTAGTATAGGGACCAATTCTCTCTATTAACTAGTTGCATATTATTAGAACTTATGAAGCACAATTCTGCATGACCATATTCTACATCCCTAATCCTACCTAATACCTGAACTTAACAACCACTGACTTCTATTATGTTTTTATTAAAAACAACTGAATGTCAGTTTTATGTCTTGAGCTCAACATTGGACTAGTATATGGACTAATATTTTATTTTCAAATTATACATTTTACCCCATAGCTTCCAAATTTTCAGACATTTAATAGATATTAATTTTCATTTTTTTTAATGAATCAGTGACCAATAAAATGAAATTTTCTCACAATTTTTCATTGTTCTCACTGAAAAATACCAAATCTAGCATTGACTTTGAATTTAACTGACTTTATAGTAATATTTTCCTGTCTGATGGTACTGCCAAAATGTATAGGGACACAGCTGTGAAACATTTTCAAATTAATTATTTCAAATGAACATATTCTGTCAAAACTATTCTGTTTTGTTAACTTCAGTTCTACATCATTCGTGTCTCTGCCTACATATCGTCGCTGTTGGGCGGAAACCTCCTATGTCTAAATTTTGTCAATTTCATATTTTTTCACAAATTGATGCTATTGGTCAGCCCCCACGTGGGTCTGATATTTTTACAAATTATTAACCAACCTAAAGTGTTGAAAATAGCTTGAGAGCAAATCTCTTAACTCCATTGAACACTTAAACTGTCTGAGAAGAGCTGGTATCTCCATCTCTTCACTCCTCTTTCCATCATCTTGTCACAAAGCACCGGGAAAAATAATTAGCAATGAATGTGTCGGGGGAAACAGTACAGAGATATTTGAATGATCCATTAATAAACTAGTGCATTCTGAGATAATATTGCAAAGACCCTGACTCGCAGTCTCTTCTTTGGATGCAACTTCAATCTTTACGGATTACATAATAAAATAGTTTTTCCGATTTGTTTTATTTCGTTAAGTAATAATTTAAAGCTTTCTGTTTATTTATTTATCATGTTTGTGAGGCATGTATTCACTGAAAAAATGTAAATGATTGCGCTGGCGCCTCCATGTCCTGCAAAACGGTTTCAGCTTCCCCTCTCCAAAATCCATATGCACCTAATAGTGCACATTTATCTAGGTTTAATGTTTAAACTGACATTGTTCTTTAGCTACTTTAACTGTTTTAGATCTATAGATTTTATTTTATGCAAGTCATGATGATTTGAAAAGGCAAATTGATCAGACTGAACAGTCTACCCCTGGCCGCTGTTCGTTACTTGAAAAACAAACAAACTTATAATTAACAAACAAAAAAAATGCTCCAAAAGTTTTTCTAAATTAACTTAATAAGAAAACGAAACAAAATATATCCACTTTGGCATTACATACAAAATGTAACTATTTTAATAGCTGAAACAGAAGTTTAAGCTGTTCTGGGAGAAGGGGGAAAAAAAGACAGACTCAGGTTTTTTGTATTGCATCACTTATAGCTCCTAAACCTTTAAAATAGAGTTTAGGAAGATGTATGTAACCACAGTCGTTAGATTTGGTTAACTACTGAAGCCTTGTCTCTTTTCAAAAGGCTCAACACAACCGCAGACTTTGATGAACACTGCTGGCAGCAGCGACGTATCTGTCCGTACTATTCTTATCAATGACAGCGTAAGCTCGTATTATGGGATCAGATTTCTGCCAAAAGTATTGCAGTCACAGGTAAAAAAAAAACAAAAAAAACAATTGTGAAAACAAAATTTCCAAATGCAAGTAAAAATATGTTGCACAAAATTTTAAAATGAAAGCAAAGTTTTCAGAACAACAAACAATGGTCACAGATTGAAAAATAATAAGCGAAAAGCAAAAATTCAATAATGCATTTTAAAAAATAATAAGCATGAATCAAAACTTTAAAAACACATTTAAAATTATATTGCACAAAACTGAAATATTAATGCAACATTTTGCATTGACGTCACTCCAATGCAATAGGGTCTGGCTGCAGACATGGACTTGCACTTGCACTTGCATTTTCAGACTTGCACTCTCAGACAAGAGCCATTTAGAAAGAGAGTTGTGACAGGAACTGAGGAATGCGGAAGTGTGTCATAGAGCGTCCAACAGTTCCAAACAACCAATAGTTCCAGCATTGAAGCCCATTCATTTCAGCTAGTGGTGCAACGGATCACAAAACTCACGGTTCGGATCACATTACGGTTTTTGAGTCACGGATTTGACTATTTTTCGGATCAGCAAAAAGGGAAGGAGACAAATGTAATTTGTTTTCCATTTATGACAAGTAGGGTTACGCGTTTATGGCAAAAATCTTTTTTTTTTTTTAAATGTAATTCACTGAATGGAAAATAAAACAGCATAGTCTTCATTGTAAGAATTAAACATGTTTGTTTCTTATAAAAACTTCAAAAGTCCATCTGTTAAGAGCAGTGAGTGATTTTGTCTTTTGTTGTTTGATTAACATTAACTGCAAAGACGGCAGAAGGAATATTACTTATGGCCGCTTTATAAGCTGCATGGATCCAATTTACTGTTACAGATGTATTTTCATTGTCAACTGTTTACATTAATTTGAGACAACTGACGAAGGATTACACAAATAATCACCAAACGCCGCATTTTGACATATATTTGCATGTATTTGACCGTTTAGGTAACATCTTAAGCTAAACGTTCACTTTACTTGTCCGTGTTCTGTTACACATGCATACACAGAACAGCGCACATGCTCGATGTATTGCCGCTTTCATACGGCTTTCTTGTGCCACAGTGTCTACACACTGTAACAGTTTTGTCCACCACCCTTCTTCCATCATCATTATATTTTACAGGGAAGACAAAATGCTTCCATACATTTCTCTGGAAAAACCCGAGCTTCTGGAGGCGTGCCGTGGGCGGAGCTAAGTTCGATGATCACTTGCGCTGGGATTGCCAATAAAACAGACATTTGATGGCGTTTCACTTACCATCTGCAGTTCTGAATCATGACTGGGATCTTTTATAGCTGGGACTGCTCCATATTTCAGTATCAAACAACATGCAAATCCAACGTCGAACTGTGCCTTGTATATGAAACGTTCATCTACAAACACACACCTGCTAAACTCCAATGCTGCCTGGGAAAAAGGAACTGCATCCACTGTTCACGTAACGCTGGGGTCTTCGGGAAGCTGAGCAAAGTTATCTTTGCCTTACAACCAAAACCACACTTCTTTAGAGACATTCTTCCCGAGTAAATCCCTTGCAGAGTGCAGCCGAATGAACCGTGTTGATGGGCGCCCTCTCTTTCTCACCGTCTAGTCGATGTGAGCGCGGGCACCGTGGGCACGCTTTTCCAGGAGAAATGCTCATATAAGGAGTTCCACCATGTCATTGTAGCGTCTGGACCAATCAGACATACAGTTATTTGTTACATTTAACAAATCATCTTTAAAACCAACAAGCCAACTAAATGGAGTTCGGATTACGACCCCCAGATCAACCAGAACCCCCCCAGAAAGGCTCGGTTGCCACAGCAGCCATCTGATAAAACTAGTGTATGGCCCAAAAGGAATGTAGGCAACCCTCACTATTCCTTAGGAAAGACATTATGCCCATAGAAATGGACTTTTCCCTACTTATTCACAGGCAAACCTTTCTGTGAACGAACACACATAGCCCATATATCACGTATATTATGACTGTTCAGATATTTTGTCTTTTGTTTTTATTAACTGTTTTTTGCATGTTTTATAGTAGATTACTATGTAGTATAACCACACATATTGTGTTTGGTATTTTTGAAATCGTATTTAGATTTTCTAAAAGATGATGTGTATTAGATGTTGATACCTGTGCGACAAATTTGTGTTCCAAGAAGACTTAGTATTTTTGGCCTGAACCCCTATTGATTTACATATGCAAAATGCCATGCTCTCGGACAAAGGGTCATAAAACAAGGATCCAGTTTCTAACCTCCCACATAGAAAGTCAGCCTTCTCATTGGTCGAACCCATTTGGGAAGGTGTGACTCTCTCCAGACTTTAAAAGGCTCAGAACACAGTTCCCCTCTCTCTTCTGAAAAATCTTCAAAAAAAAATCTCTTCATCTCTGGATTGCGACCTGCAAATCCACTGTGGCCTACCAGAACTGCAAGTTCCATTTTACGCAAAGCCAGCTCACACAGGAGAGAGGACTCTCCCGAGCACAACAAAGTCAAGGACAGCCTCGGAGTTACAAGAAATTGCAACTTTGGCCATCAAATGGAAGCATCCAGACTTTCTTCAAAGGCTTCTCGATGCACTCGCTCCACAGCCAAGTCAAATGCAAGTATTGTAATACCCTTTTCCAGACAGAAGTCTGATGTAAGCTATTGTATACTGTGCTTTGAACTAGAAACTGATGGTTCTTTAGAGATGGTTAATTCTTGACTCACCCCTCTTCCCCTTTCCGGTCCTATCCATCCACTTAACCTTACTATCCCTTAGCCTCACCATGAATGCTTAATGTGTGTGTATGTATGTGTTTTGTCTAGATTAGTTATGTGTTTAGTCCTTAGTTAATAAAGTTCTTGTGCACAAATTACACGAGTTTCTGATTCTGCCTTGCAAATTCCAGTGTCCCTTTACGACTTCCGATTAAAGCTACATGCTCTAATGCATTATTATATGAGGAAGTTATTTTCTGTGACCAGAAAATAGTTTTTCTGTGAATACATATGAATTTACCCTGAATGTCCACTGGACTAACGGGTCAACTGATTGTAATGTGAATTCTGTTCTATCAAGATAATTCTTTTGAATTATCCAAATATTATAATTTATTATAACGAGTTATGATTAATTATTAATATTCCCCCTTTGAGCTGATTCACAACATCATTAAAGCCACGAACGAAAAAAAAACCAGCCAAAACTTGTACCAACCCGGAAGTAAGATTTTTGGCAAAGAAATTTTCCGTCGTAATAATCAAGAAAATTGTATTTACGAGTTGAACGCACATGAACGCCACCACAAAGTCGTTATTACGAGTGGGAAACTCGAAATTTTCTATAAGCCCTGAGTTCCCGAGTTGGGGGCGTGTCAGTGAAAAAACGTGGAGATGCAATGGACGCAGCCAAAAACAATAGATATGCAGCCTCTGTATTGATGGTACATTTGTTGAAATTAATAATATTTTTTTTGTAATGTACAATAAAACTGTATAAGTTACATATACAAAATATTATATTATTGTAAAATTGCCATAGAATATATAATGCTGCAGTTCACATCACAGAAAAATGCAAAAGCACAATGATGCACATTCTTTATTCGTCATTTTGTAAATGTAGAGTTTTAAAAAATCCTAGAATTTTATGTAGAAAAGATAAATCGCCATCTTGTTCCGACCTAAGTGACTTGAACGCACCTGACATCGTAATGACGGCTTGTCAACTTGTAAGTACGAACGTCCCAGGAGGACTTGAACGCAGCATAAGCCACTAAGGTAATAGTAAAATAGCTGGGGACTATATTCAGGTGCTGCGTAATATCATTGCGCCTGTGCACCCATAGTACAGCAGCAAATTTTCTTGATTATTACTCCAGAACGACAGTGTAGTTCCTAGTCATTTCAGTCTGGAAAATCACAGCTTTTCATTTTCTGCCGGTCTTAGTACACAATGTAACTACAGAAGAGTCAAGTTTTAAATAGGAAAAATATCGAAAGGTTTTATTTTTGAGCGCGATGCTTGGTCTAATCCGATTCAATGATTTATGCTAAGCTAAGCTAAGCTAAGCTAAGCTATGCTAAACTCATCTGTTTAACTCTAGGGGAGTTGGAAATTGAGCCTATTTGCAAAAAAAACGTGGAGTGTTCCTTTAAGGTGTTTCAACTGTAACGTTACCCCTGTACCAAATGTACCCAGTCTACCCTACTTAACCTAACCTACTCAACCTACTCACAGGCATTTTGTCATGATATCGTGATATTACAGTTATCGTGAGCCATGTAACGTGATATTATCGTATCGTGAGGTACCCTGCGATTCCCACCCCTAGAGTATATGCATGGATCAAGTTAATATCGGGTGTGCCTCACACGGTCTGAAAAGTAAAGCTGCGGGCTCTTTGATCGCCCCCTGGTGGCTGGCTGCAGTATAGGTCATAAACCCCGCCCTCTCCATGCAATCAAACGGGACTGGAGACAACCTAAATAATTAAATGACACTTAGAATTATTTTTTTCCAGAGATGGTTTCCAGCATTTCAGGTAGTTCTTATAATGCTGATTTATGTTCAAGTGTTTGTTTTTCTAATAAGTTTGCTTTTAAGTAGTTATTATATTCTATAAAATGGGGTGTGGTGTCATGATTGCTTCACTTTTCTATAGTGGAATAAATGGGAGACACATCGCCCATCTTTTTTTACAGTCTATGGTTAATATGTATATGCAAGTATGTATAGGTGTTTCTGCATGCAGCGACTTCATATGTATGTGCGTGTGTTGTTGTAGATGTATATACATGGATTGAGTTTATACGTACAAGCGAGTGTCTATAGGTGTATGTATGCATCAAATTTATATGTAAACGCAAGTTATTCACAAGTGTGTATGCATTCATTACTAACAAAAGACGTATTGGTATGGATTTCATATTAGTGTGCATGTGTATTACATCCAATAGTATATGTGAGTAATTTATAGGTGTATATGCACATTTTATGTATGTATTGATAAATGAAGTTCAGGTGAAGAGAGTCTCATCTCTCATTCCCTTTAAAAGCCAGTTGCACTTGGACTATGGTGGATTCACTATTTAAATGTAGGACTTTGCAAGAGCAAAGACTGAATGTTTCTCCAGAGGGGAAACGTATCTGCTCCTGTGCAAGGTTAAAGCATACACAATAATAATCTTTTACATTGTAATCCTTTCATTTGTAATATTTGTCATGTTTGTGTGCTGCTGCGCATCCTTGTGTGTGTAATAAGCTTGTTGTGTACCCACCTATAGACACATAATACTAACATGCCCTTTAAATAAAAAAATAAAAAAATACTGGACCATTGTCTTTAGACCTGGGGTGTGTTCCAGAAAGCAGGTTATGTTACATACCCGGGTATGTTTAAGAGTAAGTTAGTGGATAACCGCAACTTTCGGTTCCAAAAACGGAGGTAATTTTCAGGTTAAGTAAGTAGCCATAGCAACTTGCTCTCTGAAGATAACCTGCTCCGGAGCAGGTTATGTCCCAGGGTTAGTTTGTATCCGAGAGGTAGCACAGATTTTTTATTCACCGTGAGAGGGTGATAAGGCCACACACTGATGTGTTTTCTTACCCTGACCAATATTTGAAGGAGTTTTCAAAGAATCGCTAATTTATTTAATGAAACTTTTGAAACCTCACGTAGGCTATGTGATGAACCGCGGGTCAGCTCTTACCATTACCATTACCATTATTTATTTTGCCATAGGGATTTTTATACAATGTTGATGAAGCAGAGCATGTGGGAAAGGCAACTGTGTGTACAGCTGTGCATCTTAGAAGAATTCCACAGATTTGTCAGTTCTAGAAAAATCAGCGTGAGACGTATTTTAATGTGTATTCATTGAATCTATCGTTTATCTATACTGCATACACAGACTTGTATAATATCACTTTCAATTTCAGGGTTCCCAAATGTGAGACGATGTTAATAGAAAGTCTGTCCATAGCATCAATTAATTTTCAGTCCTTAATCTTTTACATTTACATAGGCCAACATTAATTTTACACTCATAACTGCTTCCCACTTACCAGGTAATAATGTGATGCAGCCCACCTCATCACTATAGTTTAGGCGAAATGGCCAGGGTCTGTACATTATTCCAGAATTCTTTGTCTGCCCTATTTGATGAATTCCTCCCTAATTTGAGCCTGTACCACAGACAAGATTCAGCTGGCTCACAGCAGAACACAAGCCAGGGTAGAGATGACCTTAGGCATCCTGAGGGCAAGGTTTCAGTGTCTGCGTGGGCTCAGGGCCAGTCCAGAGATGGCATGTCACATCACAGTTGCTTGTGTTTTCCTTCACAACAATGCCACAATAAGAGCAGAGAGCCACCCTCCTTGTACTGATGAAGATGCCCTAGAGGAACCCCCAATAAATGTAGCAGACCAAACACGGCAAAGTGAAATTACGCCAGGTGTATGATAGGGCCAATATTGGGGTGTGTGTGTGTTTGTGTATTTTGCAGTTAGACAGAACGTTGTGGTCACATTAATTGTGATCCATGTAGTTTATATAATTAAATAATTTTATATGTTTTATTAGCCATCATATAATGAGATCACAAACCTATAGTGGTGGACATAAAAGGTAGAAAACCACTGTAAATGTTCACATATTTCAAGACATGTTGTTGACATCTTAGCATGGGTAATGTGAGATCATTACTGGAAATACACTTTTGTGGTTGTATTTGGATGAGATGAATGACATATTCAGAAATGAAGAAAACCACTTCACTTGTGCAGGCGTTTAACAAATGACCCGCATTGTTTTCCTGTCTTACAAGTAAAAATATAAGCCAGTTGAACCAGTTTGTCAAAAGAGAAATCAACAGACCCGAAGAACGTTAACAACATCGGGAGAGAAAAGCCGTTTGTGAATAATGTAAATTTTTCAAAGTTTGTGTTTGATGATCTTTGTTGAAACAGAGGTAGGTTTTGAGAACACATTCATGGATTAATTCTCATGCATTGTCAAATCAATATGACTACATATGTAAATGTTTATATTTCTATCCTACAGTAATAGGCGAGTATTTACAAAAACTTTACTTTCTACTGAGACTTCTTACTCTCGGCAGACTTTAAGTTTCAGAATCACTGCTGTTTCTGAAACTGTTAAGCTAGGAGTTGAACAGTGTATGACAGGTGGCTTTATTGTTCTTTGTATGAATTTCTTTATGAGACTGTCTGGAAGTATAGTATGTTTTACTATATATATTTTAATATTGTGTGGCATAATAATTCATACAGGAGTTTTTTTTTAGGAGTTTATTATGCAAGTTAATACAGTTGTATATTGTATTGTCTATTTCTACAGCACTACCTGTAAAATGAGTCTCTGTGAGAAAAGAGAGGAGGTAGAGGATGTTTACACACATAAAGCGGCAGCTCCAGAACCCAGCTGTGTGTCTGTGAAGAGTGACAGATCCATGGATTATCCAGCTCAGTTCAGTGGTGGAGCAGTGACGACTGACACTGAGTGAGTATAAAAACAATGTTGTTGTGTGATGTAAACAGAATATAAATATATCACCTTCTTACATTAAGGAATCTAATGGGGATTTGGACTTATTATTTTTATCATTCACATTGGATGTAGCACTGTACTCCAAAAATCTTTTATTTAAGCAGGAGATGAAAAAGAAAATCAAATGTTTTCGGCCTTCGTCAGTGTGACTAGATTTCAGTAACTCAGTGATTATATTATAACCAATAAAGACCGACAGGTGTCCATTTGTAACAACTTAAAAACGTAACAAATTTCAGCGGGAACAATTACACATCAGACAAGAATATGTTGTTAATACACATTAAAAACACATTACAGAAAACATGAAAGATCAAAATCTTCATTTAAACCCAAAGGTGACATTGTCTTTAAATAGAACATCCAAGATGCCTTTTATTGATATCCCCACCTCAGCGAGGATTTCTTTTTTTCTCAACTGAAATTGTGATATAGTCTAATCTTGAGTTAAAAAAATTTACAAAATCATGCAACTTCTCTTCACATCCTTTCCAAATGAGAAAACAATAATCAATGTATCTTGCCCAGTGCTTAATGAATTTTCCAAAGGGATTATTATTATAAATGAAATACAATTCAAATTTCCCCATGAACAGGTTAGCATAACTGGGTGCTAAATGTGTGACCATAGCAGTACCTTGTATTTGAATGTAATATTCTTTATCAAACAGAAAATAGATTTTAGTTAGAATAAATTTAGTCAAATCCAAAACTGTGGAGATCATTATACATTTTGAGAAGTTTTGAGAAAATAATCTAAAGATTCTAAACCTTCTTTGTGTGGAATTGAAGTATACAAGGATATGTTACGTCTAATGTTACTAACCAATCATGGTCATCTAAGTTGGAATGAGATTGTAATTTATGTAAAAAATATCTATTGTATCTCTCAAATAAGAAGGCAGTTTCACTAATGGTTGTAAATGATGATCTATAAATATAGACAATTTTTCAGTAAGAGAACCAATACCAGATACTATAGGTCAATAGGGTGGATCAACAATAGATTTATGGATTTTGGGTAAAGCATAAAGCACTGGGATGACTGGATGATGGTTTGTTAACCATTTGAATTTTTGTTCTGTTATCCATTTTTCTTCAATACCTCGATTTAACATCTTATCTATCTGGGATTTATATTCTGTAGTAGGATTAAACATTCGTTTTTTGTAACATGAAACATCACTGAGCATAGTTTTTACTTTAGAAATATATTTATCTGTGTTTTGTATGACTACAGCTCCTCCTTTATCTGCTCTTTGAACTATAATTGATTTATCATTTTTTAAATCCTCTAAAGCTGCTTTTTAAATTTTGTCTAGATTCCTCAACTCAAACATAGGTTTTTCCCATCAACATTCTATCTATGGCATTTTCTGCCAGCCAACAAAATGTATTAACAGAGGGATTGGAGATATGAGGTGTTAATCACATTGGAGAAAAAAATACACTGTGGGTAAAGTTATTTAGTGTATTCACCCACAGTATGCAGTCAATTTCAGCGTCATCACAGTCATTTAACAACATGAGATTTAGTTTTAAAAAGTTTTTTTTATGTGTATGTGAAAAGGAGGAAGAAAACTGTTTTTTGCTCTCTATCTAAACAGGCTGAGAAAACTGGCTAATCCGGTTATGGAAAAACTGAAACTATTTTAGCAGCAGACTTGCTTCTGAAAAGAAGAACTTTGATTTAAAAGCATCACAATCATAAGATCTAAGATACTAAGATTTGTTTTGGTTCACTGTGTAAAATGCTGGCCCTAAATGTTGCTTCTCGCTCACACTCTTTTTGCTACCGTTGAGAGACTGACAAACCCCCCAAGGCAGATTCCCAGTGAAATGCTCTCCGACAGCAAATGCAGTGAGTTTGCTTCCTTCTTTTCTGAGAAGATCAATACTATCAGAAAGACGATTAGTACATCCTCAAGTTATGCTGAGGTCAGACAAATTCACCCGCAATTTCAAAAAGTAGTTACCATGTCTGTTTTTGAAGCAATTGATTTAAAAATTTTGGAAGAAATAGTACAGCACCTTAAACCTTCAACCTGCTACCTTGACACACTTCCCACATCTTTTTTCAAAAGTGTGTTCAACTGTTTAGAAGCAGATCTCTTAGAAGTGGTGAACACCTCACTTCTCTCTGGGACTTTTCCAAACTCCCTGAAAACTGCAGTTGTTAAGCCCCTTCTGAAAAAGAGCAATCTTGACAACACAATATTGAGCAACTATAGACCAATATCAAATCTTCCTTTTATAGGCAAGATTATTGAAAAGGTAGTTTTTAATCAGCTGAACTACTACATAAACTCAAATGGTTACCTAGACAATTTCCAGTCTGGTTTCCGACCTCATCACAGCACAGAGACAGCGCTCATAAAGATAATAAATGATGTTCGCTTAAATTCTGATTCTGCCACCCCCCCCCCCCCCCCCCCATTTAAAACTAAAACTAATTTAGTACCAAGTACAGGGTCCTGCAAGACATCTGTAGGAGATAATTTAGTTTCTTTTTTCTTACCTTCATTATACCTGGCTACTGTTGTAAAATGTTGAGAGATTTAATTTACAAATAAATATTAAAAAATTAAATTAAATAATATAAAAAATAAAAATACTGCAAGTGACGTCATTGCGGAAGTTCAGGGGTTTCTTCCATAAAACAAGTTTACTAAATAAGCCAGGCTTATTTCAGTCTGACTTATTGTCATTTGATTTGGCTCAAAATAAATCAGGCTAACTGAAATAAGCTTGGCTTATTGGGTAAACTTATTTTATGGAACACCCCCGGGTGTCTGAAAGTGACAGTCTGAAAATGCATGTCTGCAGCCAGACCCTTCTCCTCCAATAGGCCTCATAAGCTGCCGATGCGATCACTGTCAGCTCGGCCAACATCTTTTCATACAGGACACCGTTATATTATATGTGTCTGTCTGTCATTGCTGTACGCCTGCCTGACGATCCGTTAACGTTAAATATGCCATCTATAGCGACCCGTCGTGGTTATATTTACCTATGTTATATTTACCTATGTGGTTATATATACCTATGTTGATCCCACACATCGCGAAAGGTGTGCACTGACAGACAAACACATATAGGCTAATAGATGGCTTAACGTTAACGGATCGTCAGGCAGGCGTACAGCACTTACAGACAGACACATATCAGTGTCCTGTATGGAAAGATGAAGATGAAGAACCGAAGGATTATGGATAAACAGATTTCCAGCCACTGTATTAGCTCTACTGCTATATGTTTATGGAGATGAGAACTAAAAAACTGCTCCGGAACAGATATCAGCGTGGACCGCACCGATCACGTTATTATTGCGGAGCGCATATTTAGTCTCAGCTCGGCTCGCAGGTGGATTTCCCTCACTACGAGTGAGAGCGAGAGAGCAGCGCCGGCGCGTCCAGTTGTTTGTGAACAAAACTGGACGTTCTCCCTCAGATACAAGTGCGCGTTATGTGTGTGAGCAGTTGACTGGCAGAAACATAAATCTTCACCTATGGCATGGACGACGTCAAAACCTCGTCAGATCCGTAATGTGGCGCAGAAGTGTAGTATATGTGTGCTTGCCGCGAATCCACATTTGAAATGATTAACTTGAGCGCGCAAAAGAGGCGATGTGAACGGCTATTTTTTTCCCTGCATTTGAGGGGCTCCGTTTTTATGATGAGAGGAGAGGAAATGATGAGAAATCACTCCAGGTACATTTTTAAATATACCAGGTTTATATATTGCCTATATACATATATCTAGAGCCTATAGTGACAAGCAGTTAAATGTGTTGGTTTAAACACCTTGCATAGCCTCAGCTTTGAATATGTCCAAGAATAAAATTATTAATTTAGTTACATTTGATTTACAGAGCTTAGACTTAAATTAAGAGAGAACTATAGGCTACTCTCGTTCTGGCGTAATAATCAAGAAAATTGTATTTACGAGTTGAACGCACATGAACGCCACCACAAAGTCGTTATTACGAGTGGGAAACTCGAAATTTTCTATAAGCCCTGAGTTCCCGAGTTGGGGGCGTGTCAGTGAAAAAACGTGGAGATGCAATGGACGCAGCCAAAAACAATAGATATGCAGCCTCTGTATTGATGGTACATTTGTTGAAATTAATAATATTTTTTTTGTAATGTACAATAAAACTGTATAAGTTACATATACAAAATATTATATTATTGTAAAATTGCCATAGAATATATAATGCTGCAGTTCACATCACAGAAAAATGCAAAAGCACAATGATGCACATTCTTTATTCGTCATTTTGTAAATGTAGAGTTTTAAAAAATCCTAGAATTTTATGTAGAAAAGATTAATCGCCATCTCGTTCCGACCTAAGTGACTTGAACGCACCTGACATCGTAATGACGGCTTGTCAACTTGTAAGTACGAACGTCCCAGGAGGACTTGAACGCAGCATAAGCCACTAAGGTAATAGTAAAATAGCTGGGGACTATATTCAGGTGCTGCGTAATATCATTGCGCCTGTGCACCCATAGTACAGCAGCAAATTTTCTTGAGTATTACTCCAGAACGACAGTGTAGTTCCTAGTCATTTCAGTCTGGAAAATCACAGCTTTTCATTTTCTGCCGGTCTTAGTACACAATGTAACTACAGAAGAGTCAAGTTTTAAATAGGAAAAATATCGAAAGGTTTTATTTTTGAGCGCGATGCTTGGTCTAATCTGATTCAATGATTTATGCTAAGCTAAGCTAAGCTATGCTAAACTCATCTGTTTAACTCTAGGGGAGTTGGAAATTGAGCCTATTTGCAAAAAAAAGGTGGAGTGTTCCTTTAAGGTGTTTCAACTGTAACGTTACCCCTGTACCAAATGTACCCAGTCTACCCTACTTAACCTAACCTACTCAACCTACTCACAGGCATTTTGTCATGATATCGTGATATTACAGTTATCGTGAGCCATGTAACGTGATATTATCGTATCGTGAGGTACCCTGCCTCACACGGTCTGAAAAGTGAAGCTGCGGGCTCTTTGATCGCCCCCTGGTGGCTGGCTGCAATATAGGTCATAAACCCCGCCCTCTCCATGCAATCAAACGGGACTGGAGACAACCTAAATAATTAAATGACACTTAGAATTATTTTTTTCCAGAGATGGTTTCCAGCATTTCAGGTAGTTCTTATAATGCTGATTTATGTTCAAGTGTTTGTTTTTCTAATAAGTTTGCTTTTAAGTAGTTATTATATTCTATAAAATGGGGTGTGGTGTCATGATTGCTTCACTTTTCTATAGTGGAATAAATGGGAGACACATCGCCCATCTTTTTTTACAGTCTATGGTTAATATGTATATGCAAGTATGTATAGGTGTTTCTGCATGCAGCGACTTCATATGTATGTGCGTGTGTTGTTGTAGATGTATATACATGGATTGAGTTTATACGTACAAGCGAGTGTCTATAGGTGTATGTATGCATCAAATTTATATGTAAACGCAAGTTATTCACAAGTGTGTATGCATTCATTACTAACAAAAGACGTATTGGTATGGATTTCATATTAGTGTGCATGTGTATTACATCCAATAGTATATGTGAGTAATTTATAGGTGTATATGCACATTTTATGTATGTATTGATAAATGAAGTTCAGGTGAAGAGAGTCTCATCTCTCATTCCCTTTAAAAGCCAGTTGCACTTGGACTATGGTGGATTCACTATTTAAATGTAGGACTTTGCAAGAGCAAAGACTGAATGTTTCTCCAGAGGGGAAACGTATCTGCTCCTGTGCAAGGTTAAAGCATACACAATAATAATCTTTTACATTGTAATCCTTTCATTTGTAATATTTGTCATGTTTGTGTGCTGCTGCGCATCCTTGTGTGTGTAATAAGCTTGTTGTGTACCCACCTATAGACACATAATACTAACATGCCCTTTAAATAAAAAAATAAAAAAATACTGGACCATTGTCTTTAGACCTGGGGTGTGTTCCAGAAAGCAGGTTATGTTACATACCCGGGTATGTTTAAGAGTAAGTTAGTGGATAACCGCAACTTTCGGTTCCAAAAACGGAGGTAATTTTCAGGTTAAGTAAGTAGCCATAGCAACTTGCTCTCTGAAGATAACCTGCTCCGGAGCAGGTTATGTCCCAGGGTTAGTTTGTATCCGAGAGGTAGCACAGATTTTTTATTCACCGTGAGAGGGTGATAAGGCCACACACTGATGTGTTTTCTTACCCTGACCAATATTTGAAGGAGTTTTCAAAGAATCGCTAATTTATTTAATGAAACTTTTGAAACCTCACGTAGGCTATGTGATGAACCGCGGGTCAGCTCTTACCATTACCATTACCATTATTTATTTTGCCATAGGGATTTTTATACAATGTTGATGAAGCAGAGCATGTGGGAAAGGCAACTGTGTGTACAGCTGTGCATCTTAGAAGAATTCCACAGATTTGTCAGTTCTAGAAAAATCAGCGTGAGACGTATTTTAATGTGTATTCATTGAATCTATCGTTTATCTATACTGCATACACAGACTTGTATAATATCACTTTCAATTTCAGGGTTCCCAAATGTGAGACGATGTTAATAGAAAGTCTGTCCATAGCATCAATTAATTTTCAGTCCTTAATCTTTTACATTTACATAGGCCAACATTAATTTTACACTCATAACTGCTTCCCACTTACCAGGTAATAATGTGATGCAGCCCACCTCATCACTATAGTTTAGGCGAAATGGCCAGGGTCTGTACATTATTCCAGAATTTTTATAGAGTCATCATTATGACACACAATTCAACAGGGTCAGTTTTGCTTTACACAATGTTTTCATGGTTTACTACTTGTATTATACACTTTAGTCATTACAGGGCACTTCAATGGTTACTTGCTGGGGGACAGAGGGTACCTTTGTCTGCCCTATTTGATGAATTCCTCCCTAATTTGAGCCTGTACCACAGACAAGATTCAGCTGGCTCACAGCAGAACACAAGCCAGGGTAGAGATGACCTTAGGCATCCTGAGGGCAAGGTTTCAGTGTCTGCGTGGGCTCAGGGCCAGTCCAGAGATGGCATGTCACATCACAGTTGCTTGTGTTTTCCTTCACAACAATGCCACAATAAGAGCAGAGAGCCACCCTCCTTGTACTGATGAAGATGCCCTAGAGGAACCCCCAATAAATGTAGCAGACCAAACACGGCAAAGTGAAATTACGCCAGGTGTATGATAGGGCCAATATTGGGGTGTGTGTGTGTTTGTGTATTTTGCAGTTAGACAGAACGTTGTGGTCACATTAATTGTGATCCATGTAGTTTATATAATTAAATAATTTTATATGTTTTATTAGCCATCATATAATGAGATCACAAACCTATAGTGGTGGACATAAAAGGTAGAAAACCACTGTAAATGTTCACATATTTCAAGACATGTTGTTGACATCTTAGCATGGGTAATGTGAGATCATTACTGGAAATACACTTTTGTGGTTGTATTTGGATGAGATGAATGACATATTCAGAAATGAAGAAAACCACTTCACTTGTGCAGGCGTTTAACAAATGACCCGCATTGTTTTCCTGTCTTACAAGTAAAAATATAAGCCAGTTGAACCAGTTTGTCAAAAGAGAAATCAACAGACCCGAAGAACGTTAACAACATCGGGAGAGAAAAGCCGTTTGTGAATAATGTAAATTTTTCAAAGTTTGTGTTTGATGATCTTTGTTGAAACAGAGGTAGGTTTTGAGAACACATTTATGGATTAATTCTCATGCATTGTCAAATCAATATGACTACATATGTAAATGTTTATATTTCTATCCTACTGTAATAGGCGAGTATTTACAAAAACTTTACTTTCTACTGAGACTTCTTACTCTCGGCAGACTTTAAGTTTCAGAATCACTGCTGTTTCTGAAACTGTTAAGCTAGGAGTTGAACAGTGTATGACAGGTGGCTTTATTGTTCTTTGTATGAATCTCTTTATGAGACTGTCTGGAAGTATAGAATGTTTTACTATATATATTTTAATATTGTGTGGCATAATAATTCATACAGGAGTTTTTTTTTAGGAGTTTATTATGCAAGTTAATACAGTTGTATATTGTATTGTCTATTTCTACAGCACTACCTGTAAAATGAGTCTCTGTGAGAAAAGAGAGGAGGTAGAGGATGTTTACACACATAAAGCGGCAGCTCCAGAACCCAGCTGTGTGTCTGTGAAGAGTGACAGATCCATGGATTATCCAGCTCAGTTCAGTGGTGGAGCAGTGACGACTGACACTGAGTGAGTATAAAAACAATGTTGTTGTGTGATGTAAACAGAATATAAATATATCACCTTCTTACATTAAGGAATCTAATGGGGATTTGGACTTATTATTTTTATCATTCACATTGGATGTAGCACTGTACTCCAAAAATCTTTTATTTAAGCAGGAGATGAAAAAGAAAATCAAATGTTTTCGGCCTTCGTCAGTGTGACTAGATTTCAGTAACTCAGTGATTATATTATAACCAATAAAGACCGACAGGTGTCCATTTGTAACAACTTAAAAACTTAACAAATTTTAGCGGGAACAATTACACATCAGACAAGAATATGTTGTTAATACACATTAAAAACACATTACAGAAAACATGAAAGATCAAAATCTTCATTTAAACCCAAAGGTGACATTGTCTTTAAATAGAACATCCAAGATGCCTTTTATTGATATCCCCACCTCAGCGAGGATTTCTTTTGTTCTCAACTGAAATTGTGATATAGTCTAATCTTGAGTTAAAAAAATTTACAAAATCATGCAACTTCTCTTCACATCCTTTCCAAATGAGAAAACAATAATCAATGTATCTTGCCCAGTGCTTAATGAATTTTCCAAAGGGATTATTATTATAAATGAAATACAATTCAAATTTCCCCATGAACAGGTTAGCATAACTGGGTGCTAAATGTGTGACCATAGCAGTACCTTGTATTTGAATGTAATATTCTTTATCAAACAGAAAATAGATTTTAGTTAGAATAAATTTAGTCAAATCCAAAACTGTGGAGATCATTATACATTTTGAGAAGTTTTGAGAAAATAATCTAAAGATTCTAAACCTTCTTTGTGTGGAATTGAAGTATACAAGGATATGTTACGTCTAATGTTACTAACCAATCATGGTCATCTAAGTTGGAATGAGATTGTAATTTAAGTAAAAAATATCTATTGTATCTCTCAAATAAGAAGGCAGTTTCACTAAAGTTTTTTTTTAGGAGTTTATTATGCAAGTTAATACAGTTGTATATTGTATTGTCTATTTCTACAGCACTACCTGTAAAATGAGTCTCTGTGAGAAAAGAGAGGAGGTAGAGGATGTTTACACACATAAAGCGGCAGCTCCAGAACCCAGCTGTGTGTCTGTGAAGAGTGACAGATCCATGGATTATCCAGCTCAGTTCAGTGGTGGAGCAGTGACGACTGACACTGAGTGAGTATAAAAACAATGTTGTTGTGTGATGTAAACAGAATATAAATATATCACCTTCTTACATTAAGGAATCTAATGGGGATTTGGACTTATTATTTTTATCATTCACATTGGATGTAGCACTGTACTCCAAAAATCTTTTATTTAAGCAGGAGATGAAAAAGAAAATCAAATGTTTTCGGCCTTCGTCAGTGTGACTAGATTTCAGTAACTCAGTGATTATATTATAACCAATAAAGACCGACAGGTGTCCATTTGTAACAACTTAAAAACTTAACAAATTTCAGCGGGAACAATTACACATCAGACAAGAATATGTTGTTAATACACATTAAAAACACATTACAGAAAACATGAAAGATCAAAATCTTCATTTAAACCCAAAGGTGACATTGTCTTTAAATAGAACATCCAAGATGCCTTTTATTGATATCCCCACCTCAGCGAGGATTTCTTTTTTTCTCAACTGAAATTGTGATATACTCTAATCTTGAGTTAAAAAAATTTACAAAATCATGCAACTTCTCTTCACATCCTTTCCAAATGAGAAAACAATAATCAATGTATCTTGCCCAGTGCTTAATGAATTTTCCAAAGGGATTATTATTATAAATGAAATACAATTCAAATTTCCCCATGAACAGGTTAGCATAACTGGGTGCTAAATGTGTGACCATAGCAGTACCTTGTATTTGAATGTAATATTCTTTATCAAACAGAAAATAGATTTTAGTTAGAATAAATTTAGTCAAATCCAAAACTGTGGAGATCATTATACATTTTGAGAAGTTTTGAGAAAATAATCTAAAGATTCTAAACCTTCTTTGTGTGGAATTGAAGTATACAAAGATATGTTACGTCTAATGTTACTAACCAATCATGGTCATCTAAGTTGGAATGAGATTGTAATTTATGTAAAAAAATATCTATTGTATCTCTCAAATAAGAAGGCAGTTTCACTAATGGTTGTAAATGATGATCTATAAATATAGACAATTTTTCAGTAAGAGAACCAATACCAGATACTATAGGTCAATAGGGTGGATCAACAATAGATTTATGGATTTTGGGTAAAGCATAAAGCACTGGGATGACTGGATGATGGTTTGTTAACCATTTGAATTTTTGTTCTGTTATCCATTTTTCTTCAATACCTCGATTTAACATCTTATCTATCTGGGATTTATATTCTGTAGTAGGATTAAACATTAGTTTTTTGTAACATGAAACATCACTGAGCATAGTTTTTACTTTAGAAATATATTTATCTGTGTTTTGTATGACTACAGCTCCTCCTTTATCTGCTCTTTGAACTATAATTGATTTATCATTTTTTAAATCCTCTAAAGCTGCTTTTTAAATTTTGTCTAGATTCCTCAACTCAAACATAGGTTTTTCCCATCAACATTCTATCTATGGCATTTTCTGCCAGCCAACAAAATGTATTAACAGAGGGATTGGAGATATGAGGTGTTAATCACATTGGAGAAAAAAATACACTGTGGGTAAAGTTATTTAGTGTATTCACCCACAGTATGCAGTCAATTTCAGCGTCATCACAGTCATTTAACAACATGAGATTTAGTTTTAAAAAGTTTTTTTTATGTGTATGTGAAAAGGAGGAAGAAAACTGTTTTTTGCTCTCTATCTAAACAGGCTGAGAAAACTGGCTAATCCGGTTATGGAAAAACTGAAACTATTTTAGCAGCAGACTTGCTTCTGAAAAGAAGAACTTTGATTTAAAAGCATCACAATCATAAGATCTAAGATACTAAGATTTATTTTGGTTCACTGTGTAAAATGCTGGCCCTAAATGTTGCTTCTCGCTCACACTCTTTTTGCTACCGTTGAGAGACTGACAAACCCCCCAAGGCAGATTCCCAGTGAAATGCTCTCCGACAGCAAATGCAGTGAGTTTGCTTCCTTCTTTTCTGAGAAGATCAATACTATCAGAAAGACGATTAGTACATCCTCAAGTTATGCTGAGGTCAGACAAATTCACCCGCAATTTCAAAAAGTAGTTACCATGTCTGTTTTTGAAGCAATTGATTTAAAAATTTTGGAAGAAATAGTACAGCACCTTAAACCTTCAACCTGCTACCTTGACACACTTCCCACATCTTTTTTCAAAAGTGTGTTCAACTGTTTAGAAGCAGATCTCTTAGAAGTGGTGAACACCTCACTTCTCTCTGGGACTTTTCCAAACTCCCTGAAAACTGCAGTTGTTAAGCCCCTTCTGAAAAAGAGCAATCTTGACAACACAACATTGAGCAACTATAGACCAATATCAAATCTTCCTTTTATAGGCAAGATTATTGAAAAGGTAGTTTTTAATCAGCTGAACTACTACATAAACTCAAATGGTTACCTAGACAATTTCCAGTCTGGTTTCCGACCTCATCACAGCACAGAGACAGCGCTCATAAAGATAATAAATGATGTTCGCTTAAATTCTGATTCTGGAAAAATATCAGTGCTGGTACTACTAGATCTTAGTGCTGCGTTTGACACTGTCGATCATAACATTCTTTTAGAAAGACTGGAAAACTGGGTCAGGCTTTCTGGGATGGTCCTTAAATGGTTCAGGTCATACTTAGAAGGGAGAGGCTATTATGTAAGTATAGGAGAGCATAAGTCTAAGTGGACGTCCATGACATGCGGAGTCCCACAAGGCTCAATTCTTGCACCGCTCTTGTTTAGCCTGTATATGCTCCCTCTAAGTCAAATAATGAGAAAGAACCAAATTGCATATCACAGCTATGCAGATGATACCCAGATTTACCTAGCCTTATCGCCAAATGACTACAGCCCCATTGACTCCCTCTGCCAATGCATTGATGAAATTAACAGTTGGATGTGCCAGAACTTTCTTCAGTTAAACAAGGAGAAAACTGAAGTCATTGCATTTGGAAACAAAGATGAAGTTCTTAAGGTGAATGCATACCTTGACGCTAGGGGTCAAATAACTAAAAATCAAGTGAAAAATCTTGGGGTGATTCTGGAGTCAGATCTTAGTTTCAGTAGTCATGTCAAAGCAGTAACTAAATCAGCATACTATCATCTCAAAAACATTGCAAGAATTAGATGTTTTGTTTCCAGTCAAGACTTAGAGAAACTTGTTCATGCCTTTATCACCAGCAGGGTGGACTATTGTAATGGTCTCCTCACTGGCCTTCCTAAGAAGACCATTAGACAGCTGCAGCTCATCCAGAACGCTGCTGCCAGGATTCTGACTAGAACCAGAAAATCAGAGCATATCACACCAGTCCTCATGTCCTTACACTGGCTTCCGGTTACATTTAGGATTGATTTTAAAGTACTTTTACTCGTTTATAAATCACTCAATGGCCTAGGACCTAAATACATTGCAGATATGCTCACTGAATACAAACCTAACAGGCCACTCAGATCACTAGGATTGAGTCAGTTAGAATTACCAAGGGTTCACACAAAACAAGGGGAATCCGCCTTTAGCTTTTATGCTACCCACGGTTGGAATCGGCTTCCAGAAGAGATCAGATGCGCTAAAACACTAGCCACATTTAAATCCAGACTAAAAACTCATTTGTTCAGTTGTGCATTTAATGAATGAGCACTGTGCTACGTCCGAACTTATTGCATTATATTTTATGTATAATCATTTTTATTCCTGTTTTAAATTCATTTTAAATCATTTTTTTTAAAAATCATTTTAATTGTTTTATTGTTGTGATTATTACTTTTTATGATTACTTTAATTCATATTCTTATGATTTTATTATTTCCTTTTATGTAAAGCACTTTGAATTACCATTGTGTATGAAATGTGCTATATAAACAAACTTGCCTTGCCTTGCCTATTAAATAGCCTCCTTACTTGCTCTCTGCTACACCTGTTTAGACAATGTATTAAATATAATGCTTTGTTTTTGCTTGTTTCCTGGATAGGCTTTTTTTCTTCCATTGTTCCACACCTGAACAATCTCAAACTTCAATTTAGAAAAATGTTTGAACATTTACAGTAAATGACAGAAGTTGTTGACTAAAAATCTGTACTATCAACAACAATCATAGTCCATTTTTTGACTTTGTAACTCTTCTACCTCTCCTTTCCTCTCTTCTTTTCTCACATCATCCTCTTTGCTCATCTCTGTACCTGTTACACTCTTCATCTTATCTTCATCACATCCCTTTTTCTACCCACTCCACCATCTTAGATGGTGGAGTGGGTAGAATTTGTGTTTGTATTTATTTTATTTGCATATTTGTTCTTGCTCTTTGTATACTTTTATTATTACTCTAAAGCAATTGTGATAATTGTGTCAAAGATTATGAAAACTGCATTTCTTGTATTGAGTGTCTGATTAATCGAATAGTTATCAGTTTAGGGCCAATTGGAGATATAGCGTATTCAGTTGATAGAATGATAGAATTTTGTTTTGTTTGGACAAATGGTACATGCTTATTCATGATTTGTGTTAAACCTTTTTTCAGATATTTTAAAGTATTGGCTTTAACTATTGTAAAAACATTTGAGAGGTTTGTGCACATTGCTTTGAGAAAATGATTTGCATGATTTGTAATTTGTATGAAATTAATGAAAACGTACAATCTGTTTAAGACAGTTACAAAGTGTTTAGCTCACTGTGTTAACAGTTTTGAGAACAGTGACCTGGGTTTGGCAAATGACTTATGACTTATGTGTGACATCAGTGATGATTCTCTTAACTGTTCTGATCAGAGCCGTGACACCCATTAAATCTGAACAGATTTCAGTTTCAAATTAATTTTTGAAGCCAGGTATGTAATTGAGTGATTCATGCAGAAGAAATGTTTGCTTGTGGGTGGATGTGGTAATCTGTCTAAAGTGACGGTAGAGGCATTAATAATTATGATCTTGCTTTGGTTCAGAATGAGTTCATATGTTCAGAATGAACATTATAAAACTGGGCCAGAAGATATTGTAGTAATTATTTCAGTGAAAAGTTTTACTTACAAAGTTTTATTAGAGATCATTATTTTATGTGGGGTCAGGGTTTTTCTTGTGAATTTGTTTATTTATATATAAGTTTTGTATTTCACATAAAAATGCAGGGGAATCACTGGCAGTTGAATGACCATAAGCTGGGACTCGATCTAGGGTCATCTAAAGTGCAACGCCGCTACATGCCCACAAGGCTATCTGCTCTGACAATGATTGAATATTTGAATGATTTGTTCTATTTTAATGCCTCTTCACAGTGTTCCTGTTCATCTCACTTTTTCTCCAGAATGAAGACAGAAGCCCTACAGAGTGTCAAAGACCAACACAAAACTAACATGAAGAGCAAATATGAGAGCTTATCTGAGGGAACCAAACCAGAAGATAATAAAATCCTCCTAAACAGGATCTACACACAGCTCTATATCTTAGAGGGAGAGAGTGAAGGAGTGAATGAAGAACATGAGGTTTTACAGATGGAGAAAACACCCAGAACACAACCAACTCCAATCTGCTGCAATGACATCTTTAAACCCTTACATCAGCCAGTATGTGAGAAGAAAGGCGAAATCAAGACTGTTCTTACTAAAGGCATAGCTGGAATTGGAAAAACTGTCTCTGTGCAGAAGTTCATTCTGCACTGGACTGAGGGAAAAGCCAATCAGGATGTAGATTTAATGTTTGTGCTTCCATTTCGAGAGCTGAACTTGATTAAAGATCACCAGTACAGTCTTCACAGACTTCTGCTGGACTTTCATCCTGAACTTAAAGATCTGGACTCAAAGATTTATGAGGAGGGTAAAGTCGTGTTCATTCTTGATGGTCTGGATGAAAGCAGAATGACACTGATGTTTTCAAACATTAAGACAGTTTGTGATGTGAATGAGTCTTCATCAGTGGGTGTGTTGATGTCAAACCTCATCAGAGGAGAGCTGCTTCCCTCTGCTCTCATCTGGATCACCTCCAGACCAGCAGCAACCAATCAGATCCCTTCAAAATACATAAACCGTGTGACAGAAATTCAGGGATTCAATGAGCATCAGAAAGAGGAATATTTCAGGAAGAGAATCAGTGACGAGCATCAAGCCAGCAGAATCATCTCACACATTAAAAGATCAAGAAGCCTCCATATCATGTGTCGCATACCTGTCTTCTGCTGGATCTCAGCCACTGTGCTTCAAACCCTCCTGAAACAAAATGACAGTGCAGAAATCCCTCGAACTCTGACTGAAATGTACATCCACATCCTGCTGACTCAGATCAACATGAGAAATCAGAAATATGATAAGAGAGATCTAGAGGAACTCTTGCAGTCCAACAGAGACATGATTGTGAAACTTGCTGAACTGGCTTTCAATCAGCTGATGAAGGGCAATGTGATGTTCTATGAGGAGGACCTGATTGAGAGTGGCATAGATGTCACTGATGCCTCAGTATATTCTGGGATTTGTACAGAGATTTTTAAGGAGGAATCTGTGATTCATCAGAGGAAAGTCTACTGCTTCATACATCTGAGTTTTCAGGAGTTTCTGGCTGCTTTCTTTTTGTTTTACTCACATGTACATAAGAATAAGAAACCACTGAAGTTGTTTATGACAGAAGGATATCTGCAGTACCGTTGGAAAAACTTGCTGCAGCTACTTAAAGCAGCAGTTGATAAGTCCTTACAGTATGGAAATGGACACCTGGATCTTTTCCTGCGGTTCCTGCTGGGCGTCTCATTGGAGTCCAAACAGAGACTCTTACAGAATCTACTGACACACACAGTGAACACCTCAGAGATCATCAAAGGAATCACACAGTACATTAAAGACAAAATCAAGGGGGATGAGCAACTCTCAACTGACAGATGCATCAATCTGTTCCTCTGTCTGTTGGAATTGAATGATCAGACTCTGTACAGAGAGATTCAGGAGTTTGTGAAATCAGAGAATCACTCAGTGAATCGACTCTCTCCGTCTCACTGCTCAGCAATTGCCTACATGCTTCAGATATCAGAGGTACTAGCTGAGTTTGATCTGAAGAAATACAACACATCAGATGAGGGTAAAAGAAGACTGTTACCAGCTGTGCTGAACTGCAGAAAAGCTCTGTAAGTATTAATTGGTGTGGTTGAAAATGAAACTGAATGTGTCTGTTTTTTTAAGACACAGGGACACTGTAATTCCTTCATCATATGATGACACTTTTCTTTGACATGACAACAATTTAAAGGGAAATCCCAAGCTATGTCAAAATGACAAATATGTTTTAAAGTGATGGTCTTCTTGCTTTTTTCAAATGCTTGATTGTGTTTGTGGGACTGTATGCACTGTAATGTGTTCATGCTTCATAAAAAAATTAGCATTATTTTTCACTAGCGCTGTCAAAGGATTAATCGCAATTAATTGTATCCAAAATAAAAGTTTGTTTACATACTACAAACCCAATTCCAAAAAAGTGCAATGATGTGAAAGTTTCAAATTTCAATATTTTATTCAGAATACAACATAGATGACATATCAAATGTTTAAACAGAGAATCTAGAATTTTTTATTTTAAGGGAAAAATAAGTTGATTTTAAATTTCATAGCATCAACACATCTCAAAAAAGTTGGGACAAGGCCATGTTTACCACTGTGTGGAATCCCCTCTTCTTTTTATAACAGTCTGCAAACGTCTGGGGACTGAGGAGACAAGTTGCTCAAGTTTTGGAATAGGAATGTCACATTCTTGTCTAATACAGGCTTCTAGTTGCTCAACTGTCTTAGGTCTTCTTTGTCGCATCTTCCTCTTTACGATGCACCAAATGTTTTCTATGGGTGAAAGATCTGGACTGCAGGATGACCGTTTCAGTACCCGGATCCTTCTTTTATGCAGCCATGATGTTGTAATTGATGCAGTATGTGGTCTGGCATTGTCATTTTGGAAAATGCAAGGTCTTCCCTGAAAGAGACGACGTCTGGATGGGAGCATATGTTGTTCTAGAACTTGGATATACCTTTCAGCATTGATGGTGCCTTTCCAGATGTGTAAGCTGCCCATGCCACACGCACTCATGCAACCCCATACCATCAGAGATGCTGGCTTCTGAACTGAGCGCTACTAACAACTTGGGTTGTCCTTGTCCTCTTTAGTCCAGATGACATGGCGTCCCTGTTTTCCAAAAAGAAATTCAAATTTTGATTTGTCTGACCACAGAACAGTTTTCCACTTTGCCACAGTCCATTTTAAATGAGCCTTGGCCCAGAGAAAATGCCTGCGCTTCTGGATCATGTTTAGATATGGCTTCGTTTTTAACCTATAGAGTTTTAGCCGGCAATGGCGAATGGCACAGTGGATTGCATTCACCGACAGTGTTTTCTGGAAGTATTCCTGAGCCCATGTTGTGATTTCCATTACAGTAGCATTCCTGTATGTGATGCAGTGCCGTCTAAGGGCCCGAAGATCACAGGCATCCAGTATGGTTGTCCGGCCTTGACCCTTACGCACAGAGATTGTTCCAGATTCTCTGAATCTTTGGATGATATTATGCACTGTAGATGATGATAACTTCAAACACTTTGCAATTTTTCTCTGAGAAACTCCTTTCTGATATTGCTCCACTATTTTTCGCCGCAGCATTGGGGGAATTGGTGATCCTCTGCCCATCTTGACTTCAGAGAGACACTGCCACTCTGAGAGGCTCTTTTTATACCCAGTCATGTTGCCAATTGACCTAATAAGTTCAAATTGGTCCTCCAGCTGTTCCTTATATGTACATTTAATTTTTCTGGCCTCTTATTGCTACCTGTCCCAACTTTTTTGGAATGTGTAGCTCTCATGAAATCCAAAATGAGCCAATATTTGGCATGACATTTCAAAATGTCTCACTTTCAACATTTGATATGTTATCTATATTCTATTGTGAATAAAATATAAGTTTATGAGATTTGTAAATTATTGCATTCCTTTTTTATTCACAATTTGTACAGTGTCCCAACTTTTTTGGAATCGGGTTTGTATATGTGTGTTTACTTTGTATATCTATTATGTACATATAAATACACACATATAAATATATACATGTATATATTAAAACAAAATATTTATATGTATATATATTTAAACCTGTATACAATTTAGATTATAAATAAATATAATTATTTTAGATATAAATCTATATACATGCATGTAAGTGTACTTATACAGTATACATAATAAATATACACAGTACACAAATATATAGCATGTAAACACACTCTAAAAAATGCTGGGTTAAAAACAACCCAATTGGGGTCATTTGGCAACCCAGTGCTGGATAAATATTGGACAGAACACATGCTGGGTTATTTTAACCCAGCCAGTTGGGTTAAATCGTTGACCCAACATGCTGGGTTGCTTTAATTAACTCAAATATTGAATGGAAAGTACTATTGCTGGCTTAAAATGGACCAAAAATTGTATGGAAATTAAAAAGCAGACACAGAATTACTAGAGGCAGCATTAATAATCAAAACATGAACATTTATTAATACGTGAAAACATACATGGACAAAAATATAAGACAAATTGACTTTACGTACATTTAATCTCATTTAACAAGCATTTTAGAAATAAAAAAAATTAACATTTAAAAGTAATATTTAATTTAACTGTATCAAATGGTTCTCTGTTATCTGTTTTAACCGAAATAGAGTTGATTCCCGTGCCGGTGTGTCGCTGAAATATGAGCCGGCGATGGGCTGCTATTCCCCGGGGACACTGCAAACTTCAGACCGCCGCCTTGCGTTTCACTCGTAGCTAAAAGGTGACTTCTTAACCTGTCAATAAACAAACAGTACACAGTTTTGAGAACATATTTTTTAACATCCGAATTAATTAGAAGCAGTTTTATAGCGAATAAAATCAGTTAATGTTACGCAAGCCAATGTTCCATCATCCGTTGCTGATGCATTTAGCTGAGTGACATCTCGTCTGTATGTTGCGTCGCGTAAAATAAAATAATTTACAGCACAATTAGGACTTTATAGATGGAATAAAATGTATACAAACCTTAATTTCACCAAAGAACTCCGCTAAATCGTCGGCCGCGGCACTGAAGACTCGGGTCTCGCTCTCTCCTGAGGAGAAAAACCCGTGGCGTGCTCCGACTATAACCGACTATAAGTTTTTTTTTCGTCGGAGGGAGGGGAAGGGGTGTATAGTTTAAGCGGTCAGTGAGATTGACCCAGCCACTAACCCAACAGCTGGGTTACACAAAAAACTACCCAACACTGGAAAAATAACCCAACATAATGACCCAACAGGCATAACCCAGCAGATGGGTTAAAAAAACAACCCAGCGTTTTTTAGAGTGCATAAACTTTTATTTTGGATGCAATTAATTGCGATTAATCGTTTGACAGCACTATTTTTCACATTTTTTATCTTTATTATAGACTGCTTTTCTGTTCTACTATAATGGTCATAGGCTCAGATTGGCTAGTTGGCCCAGTATGTTTTGATTCACTAACCGCCTAGTGCACATTGTCCGAAAATGTCACACCATAACAGGTAGTTGTATGTGCTTCCAGTTTATTGTAAACAATGGTGCCAGTATGCCTTTTTTTAGTTTGTTGTAGTTGTCTCATTTTTTAGATAGCTAAGCGGTTATTTGTAAACGCTACTCCTGTTTACTGTTGTGTATCTTAACTTATATAGTTTTATCCTAACTACAGCTTTAGTACTTAAGTTTATTACAGTTCTCGAAGGGATTATTTGATTACAGACTGCGGATCTACAGTGATCACTTCTGACTGATCACGTTAAGTTTTGTCTTCGTAGAATGAGTGTAGCCGAGTATCTGTCATCAGAACTACGAGCCCATTACGAAGACTAATCATGGCTTTATTACAGTGGCCAAATCAAACACAGAACCATATTTAGCACGCCTATAGCTAAACAAGCACAAAATCTATAATCAAAGAATAGTTTACACTGATCACATAAATGCCAACAAACACCAACATTCGAAGTTCACTGGTGGGATAAAAAAGAACTTTGCAGGTGGTTTGTAAGTATTTGATGGATAAGTATGAATTAGCATTTTAGTAAATGACTAGCAGAGTCAAACAGCATTGCCCTTTGTTTATGTCCTTGCTACTACATAAAATGGCCTCACTCCCTCTGTTGTGTGCTCCCAGAGGCATGAGTTTATGAAAATGTTAGGATTTGTGATGTCACTACCTCAGCAGTGACATCAGCTTATTATGGTCCCCCTAATTTTGTAAAAGACAATTTCTCCCTTTGTATTGAACTTTGAGTGTCATAACTTTGCAGATATTGTTTATGGCCAGTCAGGCACATTACACACTAACTAAAGTTAAGAAGGTGAAATCATAATCATTCTTAACTTCAGAAGTGTTTAACCCCTTCTGAATCACTCCAAACAGTGTGTAACCTGTTTATCATTTCATTTCTCCCCTGCGCGTCACATTTTTTTTATTCATCTTAAATTTACAAAGTACACATTTATAAATGTGTATATGTAGCAATTTAGCCCTCTTTTTACTGCTTTTCAAATATTCAAAGATTTTGATTTTTTATGACCAGTTCTCCCTTCTGTAACTAGTTTGTTTATGTATGTATGTATGTATTTATTGCTGTGCTGCACAGACTGTAAAGGGATCCTAAAATACAAATAATAACGACACCCTTTCCTATCTTTACCAACATTATGCAGAGAGGTATGTGTGACTGTACAGATACAGTGCAACTGTGACTGGCCAGTCTGATGTTTTTGAACAGTGTTACTCATGCATAAATCTGTGTTTCAGATCTCCTATTCATCAGATTACATTTCACTCTGTTTTATAGACTTGCTGACTGTAATCTCAAACATAATTTCTATAAAGACTTGTTTTCATCTCTACAATCATCAAATTCACTGAGAGAGCTGGACCTGAGTCACAATGACCTGCAGTATTCAGGAGGAACGTTTCTGTCTAATGGTCTGATGAGTTCACAATGTCAACTCAACATATTGAGGTTTGGGATATTCTCTAAATTCATAATTCAATCCAGAGACAATAAATTGACCTAACAGGCATATAAATGCAATTTAAAATATGAGTCGGTCACTCACGGAAAAAAGTCATGAATTGCTTGTTTTGGAAAAATACATGAGAATATTTGTACTTTGTTCCATCCAGATTATTATGCTGTAAACTCACTGGTCAGTTCTGTAAAAGTTTGTCTTCATTTCTACAATCATCAAACTCTTCATTGAGAGAGCTGGACCTGAGTCACAATAACATACAGGATTCAGGTGTGGCGTTTCTGTCTGATGGACTGAAGAGTTCACACTGTCAACTCTACATACTGAGGTAACTAAAACAGAGTAAGATTCACTTGGTTATGAAATTAAAGGGGCCATATGGTGCTTTTTATTGTCCTTTTCCTTTGGTGTGTAATGTTTATTTATATATAAGACAAATTTAGTCCAAAAATTACTTTCACAGGAATGCAAACTTGTCAAAGCAATGGACAATCAGATGTTTATTGTAGGTTAGTCATAGTTCTTCATGCTCTCAAATGTTTCTTATATATTGATTGTATAGTTAGTCATTGATTATAACAGGATTTTTTTGCGTGAGTAAGCTTGGTCAGTTGCACTGTAAGGGGAGTGCTTTTTGCTCGGTTTCTCTAAATAATCCGTTATGTAGATCTGTACATTTTAATGAAAGATTTGTTTGTCTAAAAGGACTAAATGTCCATGTATACTGACGGTTTCAGGAAAGACAAACACAAGTATAAAAAATTCTGTGAATGAATTTGCTAAATTGTTCCACGATTCATTGCTATGATTTACAGTGATAACTGTAGCAATGGATGGAATAAAACATCTGACAAGCCTGTTAAGTGATGCAGAGTAACAAACAAAGATCAATGTAGATGAAGTGACCTACAGATAAAATAACAGATGAAAATCAATTTATTTTATGTTGCAAAAATCAATAAAGACAGCTTAACTTTTCAGTGCTGATAGCCATTGTATAAGCTTTGTGTATTCCATGTAGTGCAATAAAATTGTTGAATGCACACCTTGTTATGGACTAACCTTTACTTAAAGAAAATGCACCATGACCATTGTCAATCTCTTGCATATTGTCTTTCCATCACAAAACATGTTTTGGTAAATTTACATCAATATATTGTTTTCCTTGAATGAGTGAATGAGATGATTTTCACATCATTGTGTAGAAAAAACTCTAGCCTACCACATCCAGATCTCAAAAGCCTTGTGAACAAATATTCTGTCCGTGTTTCATTGCTGTTTTTAAGTGACTTTATTTTTTTAGTTTTTCACTAACCACGCATAAACGTTGTTTTCTCAAAAACACAAACATGTACATTCATGTTGCTTGCATATTATTGTAGCCCAGTTTGTGTTGATTACAATGTAATCTGACTTTAGCCATGAATATGTTTTTAAGATACTGAAAAATGCACAAATGTCAGGGCATGTCAAAACTTTTTCAGGGCCCAAAAACACCCTCAGACCCCAGAGGGTTAATGCATCTTTTGTAAGCGTATTATAAAAATAATGAGCACAAGCTTTTGTTGGCTATTCTATTGTCTTCAGTAAACTCTCTGTCAACTGACTAAAACCTAATGTGGTCAAGTTCTACCAGCTGAAAAATTCACCTTTTGATGAAGAATATAATATTAGTCATGTGATTAGTGCCATGTGAAGAACACAAAACAATATTTTAACATTTCATCATTTAAATTTTCATGCTCTGTTTCAGACTTGCTTACTGTAATCTCACTGATCAGTGCTGTCCAAGTTTGTCTTCATCTCTACAATCATCAAACTCTTCACTGAAAGAGCTGGACCTGGCTAACAATGATTTGCGGGATTCAGGAGTAAAACTGCTCTCTAATGGACTAAAAAGTTCACACTGTCAACTCAACATACTGAAGTAAGGAAAACAGATGAAGATTCACTTGGTTATGAAATCTGATCAATGAATCATTTGATTTAAAGCAAAGTTGCCAGAATCTTAATATTCCCAGTCTTAGAGGATGTGCATAATTGTGTGTGCATGTGTTTGTAGATTATCTGGCTGTATGGTGACAGAGGAAGGCTGTCGTTTTCTGGCTTCAGCTCTGAGTTCAAACCCTTCACATCTGAGAGAGTTGGATCTGAGCTACAATCACCCAGGACAATCATTAGTCAAGCTGCTCTCTGATCCAAACTACAAACTGGAAAAACTCAAGTATGTTCAAACTTTAAAAGTATCTCTGTCATGTGTAAATGTGTGCAGTATAAAGTTGTTGAAAACTGTACACATGTACATAGATCCCTGCATGCAGGACATACTGCACAGAAAAATAAGAATGTGTCTTGGCAGTTACTGTAGTTAAACAGATGTGCATTGTGAGGAGTGTTTGAGCATACGTTTCAAACACTTATGTTAAATTCCTACTAGTAGGCAGAGGGTGCTGTTTTGAGCGAAGGTTGAAAAAAATATACATGAGAAAGTTCTCCTTGTTAATTTCTTATCTTTCTTTCTATTCAGACAGCTTAACAGTGCTATGAAAGATGAATCGAGAAAATATGTATGGTTTGGCTGTGGTCTTCATTTTATTTTAGATATTTTTATATAATAACAGATATTTATGAGGAATGCTTTACCCATTAGCACTGTATATAGAACTACAAATATATTTTCTTCCTAATTCAATGAAAAAAATCCACAAACAATGTGAGATGAGTGTTTTGTGTGTTTATAGTACTTCATCATACTAAAGTCAGCACATTAAAACCTCTTAATTCGGCTAATTTAAAACAGCATTGCTACAGTTGTCAAAAGGGCAATTATGGATAAATACATTGCCTGAAATATGAAAACAATCAATGTCATCTTCAAATTGTTTTTAATGGATGTCACAATTGTTAACATGCAGAATTCCCATGTTTATTAGTGAGGAAATTTTCTGGAACCTGTTACTGTTTTTTATATTGTGTTATTCGCTCATGTGTCTTAGTTGCAAAAGAAATAGGCTTGAAAAACTGCTATATGCAAACTAGATATTGCCTAGAAACTAGATAGAAACCAAAATTATTTAAGGCAGATAAATAGCAAATTACTTAACTGTATTATATATTAAAACTTTTAATTCATAAATATTGCCAACAAGCATCTATTATGCAGACTCTGATTTACAGGAATTATTGGAAGCTAATCAATGCGTAGAGAGCAAAAGAGCACTGAAAGCACTCAGACTATTGAAGTGCATTATTCTAAGTCTGCAATGCTGACAGGCGAATTTGCTGTAATCCTAATATGAGTCGCTGTTATGAAGACTTTATTAGATATGTGCAATAAAAGTTTATAGATATTTAGATTAAGTTTCTCACCTTGAGCAATCTTAAAAAATAAATCATGTTAGTTTACTGTAATCTTTAGTCAAATACATTTTAAAAGTAACCCTCCCAACCTTGTTTGTACATGTGTGCACTATGAAGTCTTTAAAATTGGAACATTTTGTGATTTTTGGTACTGAAAGAGAAGTAATTGTGGAGAATTCAAAGGAGTGTACTTCTTTTGTGCAAGGGCATGGATAAAATTCAAAATGTAAACTTCTATCACCTATTATTACTTACCCTATTATCATTCCATTAATATTTTTTAAATCTATCTTGGTATTACCATAGTATATGTCCAAATAAGCATAGTATTTTGGAATATGTATTATGCATGAATAAATTTAGGATTGTTTCTCATCACACCTCATTCTCATTTAGTCTGGAAAGACATATTGCTTGCTGCATCCTGTCAGTTTAGGACACAGTGGAAACTTTTCTTTAATTTCATAAGAGCAGACTCCTTTTTTCTTTTTTTTGTAGGTGTTTTTATTTTTGTTTTCTTCATTGTTATGTAAAATGAGTGACTTCTTTCATTTTTATAGTGTGGATCATGGAGGAGAGTTTAGGATTATAGCAGGACTGCACAAATGTAAGTCACACGCGCGCACACACACACACACACACACACACACACACACCATGATTATTGTGTTATAAATCTTATAATATGTCATCTTTTGTGTAGATGCATGTGATCTCACACTGGATTTAAACACATCACACACCCGTCTCACACTATCTGAGAAGAACAGAAAGGTGACGCTTGAGAAAGAGAAGCAGCCATATCCTGATCATCCAGAGAGATTTGAGGAGTGTCATCAGGTCCTATGTAAAGAGAGTCTGACTGGACGCTGTTACTGGGAGGCTGAATGGAGCGGGTTTGCAGTTAATATATCAGTGATATATAAAGGAATCAGCAGGAAAGAGAAAAGTGATGACTGTAGGTTTGGATACAATGAAAAATCCTGGAGTCTGAACTGTTTTGATAACAGTTTCAATGTCTGTCACAATAGTAATATCAAATGCATACCTGCCCTCCCATGTTGCTCTAAAAGAGTAGGGGTGTATCTGGACTGGTTGGCTGGCACTCTATCCTTCTACAGCATCTCTGACAAACAAAAAACACTTTTACACACTTTCAGCTCCTCATTCACTGAACCCCTCTATGCTGGATTTGGGATTGATAATAGCTCCTCAGTGTCTCTGTGTGAGATGAAACGGCTTCCTGTGAGAAACAAATGAGACAAACAGTTGAGAGAAACACACTCACATTATCTCTGTCTTTAACTCACACAACCCTTTCTCTCTTCTAATTTTAATTTCACTGTGTCTATAGAAACATAGACACACTGACTTTGGTCTAAATGAGATAAACAACAGACTTCTATTGTGTTGTTATAAAGACATTTAAATGTGGCTCAACAGGAGTTTTGTCTTTCTGAACAACACCTGGAGAATTTTTTTTTATTTTTTTTTGCTCTCAGGTAACAGTTGTTAACAAGTGCTTACCCTTTTACTATAGTAACTAAAGGGTCGTCAAATTGTGCCTTGTTTGTAAATGAATGCATTGTAAAATGAAGTGAACAAAGGACCAAATACTTACTGATGTGGTCTAAATCTTCATTATATTGGATGTGATTAATCATTTCCCAGTATAATACAATGAACTCTTATATGTCTAAAGATCAAGGAATTTTGATTCCTCAGTTTATGATTACAAACTTTAAATATTTGATAGTGTTACCAATATGTTGGGACAGTGTTAAATATTTAAAAATGATACATTTTTAAGTTAACTTTTTTTTTCTCTTGAGATATAGTGTGCAGTATTTCTTTAAAAGATAAGTGTGTGTACTTTTTTTCCTAAGTTGAGTAAATATTTGAATCTATATGAAGCATTGAGTTATGTAAACTCATCCTTTTCTGCATTATTGGTGTCTCCTTACAGACCTTCATATTTGTTGAGTTACTTGTGCATTTCTCTATATATTTGTGTTGAAGGACCTGAGGATCTTCAAATGCAAACTGTGTTTTGCTTCATGAGAGCAACCATACATTTATTTTGTGTTTTACTTTCTTTTTTATATTCTTCATTCATTTATTCATATATAATCATTTATCAATTAATAATTGTATTATTCTATTTAATCATATAATCATTTACAATAATCATTAGAGTAATTTATATATCTATTTCATTGATTTAATAATTGATTAGTCATTTATATTATTCTCTATTATTTTTGTTTTTTTATATATTTTTCCATTGTTGTTTAGTCTTATGACTTGTGTTTTCAAGGGCTGTTTGTCTTCATGAATAAGATATATGAGGAAATGTTTATTAAACCCAAGGTTTATGGGATGTTGTTGTGAAGCATTTTGGTATAACAATACTTGTTGGATTTGTGTTCTTCAGATGAAGTCTGAGCATTGAGACATACGCAACTAAGACTATTCAATAAACTCTGCTTGTTTTATCATCATTACTTTGTTTTCCTGAGTCAACTTTTTGACTGTTAATATTGTTTTGGGTATTTTGGGCACCAGACAAGACCTGTTAACAGGGTTTGGGTATTAGACTACTCTGGTGACAAGCTGTTCTGTCACCGGACAAACTGATATTTTCTGACGGATATGACTGGATCTTAATTGTCTAGGCATGGGGACAGCGATCTAACACATTCTCACAATCACAGTCAAACTGATTTGAGATTTGGAATAAACACATGTCAGATTTATTCTTTTTAGAGACCAAATAATCAGGAGAGTTTGAGAATCTCTCATAAGTTGTAGAGCATTCAATGATCTACTTTTTTTTTTCTTGTTCCTTCCAAATTCTCACAGACATTTAACAAAAAGTTATTAATATTCCTTTTTAGGTTTATATTAATAAATCATTGTCAATAAAATGGTATTTTCTCATAAAATGCTTTTCATCATACTTTCATAGTTTTTTTCTTTTTACCTAATTGATCAGTACTGTCAGATACCAACATTTAAATTAACATTGTCAAATCTTGCATTGCATTGCATTGCAGAAGTGCAATGTGTCAGTTTACTTGAGTAAAAAATCCTAAAAATGACCCTCACTTAATAAAAATAATGTGCTGAAGTGTGAAATACATGAGGATTTGTTGTTTTTATAGGCTTTATAGACCGTCAAGAGTGACTCTTGAATAACCACCGTCACATCCTCTTATACAACTCTTTCAAAAATGTATCTTCCAGAATCTGGCAGTAAGTTTTGGGAGACTTTTCAGGAGAGGAGATCCAAAACTTAGAGTTCTACAAGAGGATGTGGTGTTGGTCTTTCAAGAGCTTTTCTCAAGTTACTTTTTTCAGGTAACTAAAAGTAACACATTACTTTTTCATTCCCAAGAAAATATCTGAGTTACTACTTCAAAAAAGTAACGCCAGATACTTTTTGTTTTCTTTGTATTTAATCCCATATTATTAACCAGTGACTTTGCTGCTGAAATACTTTTCTTTCTTAGATTTTTTTTTTGTCTTGTTTCCTGACAAAATATCTAACAATTCTTAAATCAAGAAGGATTTTCTAGAAAAGTAAAAATTATTTTCTTGTTTTCAGAAAAACAAGTTAAAATTAAGTTTTTTAAAATTGAGTTTTTGCTTAGAATAAGCAAAATAATCTGCTAATGGGATAAGCAAAAAAAATCGTATTTCAAACAGAAAATGAGTATTTTGCTTACCCTGCTGACAGATTATTTTTTTCTTGTTTCAAGCAAAAACACACTTAATTTTGACTTGTTTTCAGAAAAAAAAAGATGATGATTTTTACTTGTCTAGAAAATCCTTCTTAATTTAAGAATTTTCAGATATGTTGGCTGGAAACAAGACAAAAAATCTAAGTAAGAAAATATTTTTTTGCAGTGTACTAATAAACAAAACTTTAGATTAACTAACATTTGTGCTTCATCTTTCTCACTGCTTAAGAGTGTTGAACTTCCTTTTCCTACAGTTCTACTGTACAGATGTGAATGTACTGTTCCTTCAGCCTTAGGCCTATTCACTTCATTTCATTTTGGTGTGAAAGGACTTTTTTTTTTTTTTTTTTTTACTTTTTTTATATTAAAAACAAACAAGCAAGCCCTGCCCAGATTTAAAATGTAATGTAATGGATTACTTCCCATAAAAAGTAACTAATGTAATTAGTTACTTTTTTAGGGAGTAACGCAAAATTGTAATGCATTACTTTTAAAAAAATAACTTTCCCCAACACTGCTTATAAATAATTAAATGCAAAATGAATAATAGTTATTAAGATTGGGTTGGAATTAGTAAAATGTGCTTAGGAAAAAATATATTAACTTGCCTAATAATTATGTACACAGTGTAATACAGCTTGTGAGGAACATAGCATTAGCTTATAATTTAATTCTCACCTGTCATTTGAAATCACTTTTCTGCAGAGCAGTGGTAGATATATTGTTCACATTTCTCAAGACGTGTTGTTGTCATCTTAGCTTCTTTTGTGTTTGTATTTGAATTAGATGTGAACATATTCAGAAATAAAGAAAACTGCTTCACCTTTGCAGGTGTTTCACACACACCCAACATTGTTTTCCTCTCAAGCTGGTCAATGTTTAACCAAGTTCACCTATTTGTCAAACGTGAAACAACAGGCTCCATTTTGTTTAATGAAGAATGTGAACAACATCAAGAGAGAAAAGCTGTTTGTGAACAATATGAATCAGTTTGATACATCAGTTTAATCCTGCTATCTAGAGACAAAATGGATTTATGAACTGAATGAAGTTTGTGTTTGATGTTCCTCATTGTTTAGGTAGGGGTAGGTCTGAAACATGTTTCTTCATTCTCATGCAGTGGTAAATCAGTACAATTTTGCATGTGTATATGCTTACATTTCTATCCTACTGTAATGTAAGAATATTTTTAAAAGCTTTAGTCTTTTTACTGAGACGTTTACTTACTGTTGACAGCCTTTAAGTGTTAGACTGATTCTAGGAACTGTTTCTAAAACTGTTAAAGTGGGATTTGAATTCAACAGATTTTCAGTGATTATTCACCTAAAGCTTTGTGGCTCAAAATATGACTGTGTCTGTGAGTCTATTAGAGAAGTATAGTTTGTTTTATTTTCATTATTTCTCTTATTTGTCTAAATTCAGTTTCAACAGCACTACCTGTAGAATGAGTGATTATGAGAAGAAAGATAAGGAGAAGGATATTCACACACATAAAGAAGCATCTCCAGAACACAGCTGTGTGTCTATGAAGATTGACAGATTCATGAGAAAAGCCCAAATTGTATTGGAGGAGCAGTGACCTCTGAAAGTGAGTATAAACATGATTTAACCTCTTTACTTAAACTTTTAGTGTTTCACTTGACATTTCTGCATATTGAATAATGAGAGATCATGTAATGTAGTAAGCATTCAATTTGTTTTCCATCATCATATAACGTACAGGAGGGAAAGAACAGAAATGCTGTACAAAGTTGTTTAATTATTATTATTTTTTTTAATATATGGTTTTTCCATAAAATATATTAGAATATCATACTAAAGCATTGTTTGTTGCTTTACTACAGCATTACCTGTAAAATGAGTCTCTGTGAGAAGAGAGAGAAGGAGGAGGATGTTCATACACATAAAGCAGCCTCACCAGAACCCAGCTGTGTATCTATAAAGAGTGACAGATCCATGGATATTCCCCCTCAGTTCAATAATGGAGCAGTGACCTCTGCGCCTGAGTGAGTATAATGTGATTGAACTGCTGAAGTGGAACTTCTAATAAAACCTTTCTAAAGACTGTTAAACTTCAATGAGGTTCAATGAGGTTGTGCAAGATTATTATAGTTCATGATTATTATTTTTGAATGGACAGTTCTGTGTGAATGTGGCATTATTTAAAATTAGAGCTCAGAGTTTGGTGTGCTGGGAAATTTTAATGATTTTCTCTGTTTAAATGTTTTTCTTTTTTCTTTTTTTTCTTTTTCTCACTGTTTTTGCAGACAGAAAAGAAATTATGTCATAAGTTTAGTGATGTTCTACCTGACACGGCTCATCTTGTACTGTCAGACAATCCTGGGGTGGCACAACACAGATGGACCCCTACAGATACACAGACTGTTGGAGGAAACTGCAGACTTACAGCATGATTCTCACCAACCAGTAGATGATGTCCCTCAGAGACTCAAAGATGAGCACAAAACCAGCATGAAGAATAAGTACAAGAGATTATTTATGGGAGAAAACCAAACCCTCCTGACTTGGATCTACACACAGCTCTACATCATAGAGGGTGAGAGTGAAGGGGTGAATGAAGAACATGAGGTTTTACAGATGGAGAAAGCAGCCAGAACACAAGACACTCCAATCTACTGCAATGACATTTTTAAACCTTTGCATGAGTCACAATGTGCAGACAAAGACCAAATCAAAACTGTTCTTACTAAAGGCATCGCTGGAATTGGAAAAACCGTCTCTGTGCAAAAGTTCATTCTGGACTGGACCGAGAGAAAAGCCAATCAGGATGTAGATTTCATGTTTGTTCTTCCATTTCGAGAGCTGAACTTGATTAAAGATCACCAGTACAGTCTTCACAGACTTCTGCTGGACTTTCATCCTGAACTTCAAGATCTAGACTCAAAGATTTATAAAGAGTGTAAAGTTGTGTTCATATTTGATGGTCTGGATGAAAGCAGAATTACATTGATGTTTTCAGATGAACAGAAAGTTTGTGATGTGAATGAGTCTTCATCAGTGGATGTGTTGATGTCAAATCTCATTAGAGGAGAGCTGCTTCCCTCTGCTCTCACCTGGATCACCTCCAGACCAGCAGCAGCCAATCAGATCCCCTTAAAATACATCAACCGTGTGACAGAAATTCAGGGATTCAGTGATCCTCAGAAGGAGGAATATTTCAGGAAGAGAATCACTGATAATCATCAAGCCAACAGAATCATCTCACACATCAGAAGATCAAGAAGCCTCAACATCATGTGTCACATACCTGTCTTCTGCTGGATCTCTGAGACTGTGCTTCAAAACCTCCTGAAGCAAGATGACAGTGCAGAAATCCCTCAAACGCTGACTGAAATGTACATCCACTTCCTGCTGATTCAGATCAACCCGGGAAATCAGAAGTATGAAGAGAGAGATTCAGAGAAACTCCTGAAGTCTAACAGAGATGTGATTGTGAAACTTGCTGAACTGGCTTTTAAACAACTATTGAAGGGCAATGTGATGTTCTATGAAGAGGACCTGATTGAGAGCAGCATATATGTCACTGACACCTCAGTGTATTCAGGGATTTGCACTGAGATCTTTAAGGAGGAATCTGTGATTCAACAGAGAAAAGTCTACTCCTTCATACATCTGAGCTTTCAGGAGTTTCTAGCTGCTCTATTTGTGTTTTACTGCCATGTAGACAAGAATGAGGAATCACTGAAGTTGTTTCTAAGGAAAAGATACCAGCGATACAGGCGGGAAAATAATCTGTATGGACTTCTCGAAGCAGCAGTTAATAAATCCTGTGAAAATGAACACCTGGATCTTTTCCTGTGGTTCCTGCTGGGCGTCTCACTGGAGTCTAATCAGAGACTCTTAAATGATCTACTGACACACACAGTGAACAGCTCAGAGACCAAGAGAATCACACAGTACATTAAAGACAAAATCAAGGGTGATGAATGTCTCTCTGCTCACAGATGCATCAATCTGTTCCTTTGTCTGCTGGAAATGAAGGATCATGCTCTGTACAGAGAGATTCAGGAGTTTGTAAAATCAGAGAATCACTCAGTGAATCAACTCTCTCTATCTCTCTGCTCAACAATAGCCTACATGCTTCAGATATCAGATTTGCTGGATGAGTTTGATCTGAAGAAATATAATACATCTGTTGAGGGTAGAATGAGACTGATACCAGCTGTAGTGAACTGCAGAAAGGCTCTGTGAGTATTAGTTAACTGATCTACACTAGTTAAGTAATTTGAAATATGATTGTCAGTCAGTTGAACTGAATCCTGTGTTTTAGACTTGCAGACTGTAATCTCACTGGTCAGTGCTTTGAAAGTTTGTCTTCATGTCTACAATCATCAAACTCACTGAGAGAGCTGGACCTGAGTCACAATGACCTGCAGGATTCAGGAGTGAAACGTCTGTCTGATGGACTGAAAAGTTCACACTGTCAACTCAATATACTGAGGTTAGAACAACTGTTACTTCTTAGTATCAGTGATCTGAGGATAAACAGTGCTACAGAAATCTGAACACTCCAGTCTTATGATGTGATGCTGAGTGTTTGTTTTTGTGTGTGTGATTGTAGATTATCTGGCTGTATGGTGACAGAAGAAGGCTGTTGTTTTCTGGCATCAGCTCTGAGTTCAAACCCCTCACACCTGAGAGAGCTGGATCTGAGCTACAATCACCCAGGACAATCATTAGTCAAGCTGCTCTCTGATCCAAACTACAGACTGGAGAAACTCAGGTATGTTCAACACTGACAATCATCCTGTCATGTGTGTTTTACATGTGTGCACTATGAAGTCATTGAAAACTCATATGCCAATTTAACCAGTTTGTATTTATACGGAATCTTCATTATGCAAGTGTGACATCTTTTGTTTTTACAGTGTGGATCATGGAGGAAAGTTCAGGATTACAGCAGGACCACAGAAATGTAGGTCACATTTATTTAGGTGTCTGAATGGTGAAATTGTATAGACTTTAATTGTTCCTCAATCGTTCCCTGATCCCACACCTTTGGATAATTTGGTGTACTTGACATTAGTTATTAAGTATTTGTGCTTTGGGGCTAAATGGGAGATCCTCACAAAATGTGTACACACCTTAAATGTTGTTTTTTTCTGTGTGTTATGAAGTTTATAATCTATTTTCTTGTGTTCAGATATCTGTGATCTCACACTGGATTTAAACACAGCAAACACTCGTCTTGCCCTATCTAAGAGTAACAGAAAGGTGATTTTTGTGAAAATGAAGCAGCCATATCGTGATCATCCAGCAAGATTTGATGAGTTTCATCAAGTTCTGTGCAGAGAGAGTCTGACTGGACGCTGTTACTGGGAGGCTGAATATAAGGGGAAGACTGATATATCAGTGACATACAAAGGAATCAACAGGAAAGGATGGAATAATGACTGTTGGTTTGGATACAATGAAAAGTCCTGGAGCCTGACCTGTTTCAATGACAGTTTCACTGCTAGGCACAATAATACAAGCACAGTTGCATCTGCCCCTTCAAGTCACTCTAACAGAATAGGAGTTTATCTGAACTGGTCGGCTGGCACTCTGTCCTTCTACAGCATCTCTGACGCACACACACTCACACACTTACACACATTCAACACCACATTCACTAAACCCCTCTATGCTGGATTTGGGCTTGATTATGGCTCCTCAGTGTCTCTGTGTGAGATTTAACTAGCTTCCTGGAGAAACAACTGAGACACAGTTGAGAACAGACTTGACATTTCCTTTTGCATTAACACCTGTAATAGATTGAATAATTCTAATATGGAAGCATGTTGTGTTTTTATATAGACATTTGAATGTGGCTCAACAGGAGTTTTTCTGAGTCTCTGAGCGCCATCTGGAGGATTATTGTTAGTTTCTTACAGGAAACAGCTCTTAGCAAGCTTGCTTTGTTACTATAGTAACTGAAGCTCGGTCAGAGTTTATCTTCTAAATACTCTTCATCACAAATGTTAAAGGCTGTGGAAGGTTGAAATCTCTTCCTAATCACAGTCAGATTGTTCATTAGAGTTGAAGATGTGGATCAAACTCATGTCAGATTTAGTCTATGTGGGACTCAATGATCAAGAGTGCATGAATACTTTCAATGATCAGCTTGTGTCTAGAGCTTAACATTATCATGGACTGATATTTAATTCTCAAACTGTGTATTTTATCCTGTTTATTCCAAATACCCAAAGCTGTTTACTCAAATGTTATTAACAATGTCCTTTTTAAATTATTGACCAATAAAAGTGTTTTCAACAACAAAAACTAAAATTGTTTTTTAGTCATATTTCAAAATCTGTTACATACATTTATTTTGAACATTTGTAAATGTAGCACCTAGCAATGTTGCTGTTTTACAATTTAAGGGCAAGAGAAATTGTAGGACATGTTGAATTACTGATATTTCAAGGTCAAATGAGTGTGTGAATTCAATGTAGTACGATAATCTCACCACCAGAGGGCTCTGTTACCTGCTTATTGAAATGGACACTAATATGCGACACAATTCAACAGTTTCACAATTAGGTTATTCACCACCTGATATTTGAAGTATTGTAATAATTCAGTGCTATATCTAACCTATCTAGATAGCATGAATATATGAGCACAGAGAAATTTGAGTATGATTTGTAAGGACAGGACAATATTTGGCCAATATACAACTATTTAAAAAATCTGGAATCTGAGAGTGCAAAAAATCTAAATATTGAAAAAATCACCTTTAAAGTCCAAATGAAGCTTTTAGCAATGCATTTTACAAATAAAAACTTAAGTTTTTATATATTTACAGTAGAAAATTTACAAAATATCTTAATGGAACATGATCTTTACTTAATATCCTATAATGATTTTTGGCATAAAATAAAAAATTTATAATTTTGATCCATACAATCCATATTGCTACAAATATACTCTTGGTACTTGGTTTTGTATATTGTCCTCACGTAGGCTATGTGATATTAATGTCTCATTGCAAACTTTATCAGTGCCATCTGTGACTTTCTGTGTGTATCTGTATTTATAAGCCTGATTTGTTTTTATAATTGAAGGAGAATGTGGATAACCTTGCAGCAAGTACTATTTAGCATGCATTTTAGATTAGTTGTTCATTTTAAACAAGACACGCATACTTGTCTAAATGTAATAAATATATAATATTTGTCTCATATTCCTTAGTACTTGTGTGTCTGCTCTGTATCTGGTGTGTGAGCCGCTTTCTCATGCAGTGATGATAAAGGAGGAGGTTCTTGCGCTCATGTTGGAGGATGAAAACAGAGGCTCAGTTTGTGCTCCAGCAGCTCAGGAGAGAGATGTGACGACACGCGCTGTGATTTCAGGTGAGAATGAGCTGATTAAATGAGCTCTGAATGCATGACACAGATATAATACATCAGCCAGATTACTAAACTAGAGTCCTGTTAGGAATTATTGCATGCTGGCTGTTATACCAGCTATTATATTTTAGTGAAATTATAGCACAGAACAGCTCATCTACAGGACACATGCATGTTTAGGAAACTTACTTTTCTATCAGTTGTTTCAATGCCTGTCACATTTGATTCACATTTGTATTATCTGTGAAAATCTAATATCTGTATCAGAAATCATCTACAAATGATCAGGATATAGTTTCATTATGATTAAGTGTCATCGCCCTTGACAAAGTGACTTTCTGTCTCATCTGTAAGCATGAGTTGACTTTAATCTATTGGCATGAGTTAGAAAATAACAAACCATGACAGTTTATTTTATCTGCTATAATGTGATCTGAAAAGATTCATTCTCATCTTCATTCTGCAGGGAAGCTGTTTGGATGACCATGGCTGGACTGGAATGCAACAAATATCTGTCTCTTACCAACAAGATGGAGCTGATTTTAGCTGAAGACATCTGACACCATGAGGATGATGATGTTGAGAATGAATTTCCTATTTATATTCTGTCTCTCAGTCTTATTGTTTTGTAACCATCCCATCTCATCAGCTGATGTCCATCAGAGGTCAGTGGTACCCAGAGCAGCCTCCCGCTCGGTGGCAAGGATGGATGGGGATATCATCATCGGCGCTTTGTTTTCTGTCCATCATCAACCTGCGGCAGACAAGGTCGCAGAAAGAAAGTGCGGAGAAATCAGGGAACAGTACGGGATCCAAAGAGTGGAAGCGATGTTTCATACACTAGATAGAATAAACGCTGATCCAAACCTTCTTCCCAACATCACTCTGGGTTGTGAGATCAGGGACTCCTGCTGGCACTCATCAGTTGCTTTGGAACAGAGCATTGAGTTCATAAGGGACTCGCTCATCTCCATCCGTGATGACAGAGATGGCCCAAAGTGGTGCGTTGAGGGAAATCCTTTAGCTCAGACGCCAGCCACCAAAAAGCCCATTGCTGGTGTGATTGGACCTGGATCCAGTTCGGTGGCCATTCAAGTTCAGAACCTGCTGCAGCTGTTTAACATCCCACAGATTGCATACTCAGCTACAAGCATTGATCTGAGCGATAAAACCCTCTATAAGTACTTCCTTAGGGTCGTGCCCTCTGACACTCTTCAGGCCAGAGCTCTCCTGGACATTGTTAAACGCTACAACTGGACGTATGTTTCAGCAGTTCACACTGAGGGTGAGTTGCGGCTTTTTTTTTTTACAGCTCTGGAGATGTTCTAGAGCACTTAAGTTTCAATATTGTCTCAGATGTTTCTCCTTAAAAACATACAGTTAAACCAAAACTTTCAACATTTCTCACACTATCACAGTTCACTATAGTTTAGAAAATGGTAATATAATATGACATGTGTCAGAACAAATTAATCTTGATAGTGTCAAAAAACTTTGATAGAAAGGAATGTAATGGATTACAATCAACTAAAAAATCTGAAAGCTGTTAGTATGACAATATTTAAACAACTATCAATACTTTGTTGAGCAATGCTTAATTTTGTTCAGTCTGTGGTGTAAAAAGGTCACATTAGCAATTAAATAAAAAACACTTAAACAAAAAATGGTCGTAAATTTTGTATCAATTTTACTGGTAGTCCACTGTATAAAGATTTTTGAGGTATAATGTCACAGTTTACTTTATTTTGCTATCCTCACTTACATAAATGAACTATAGTGTCCTGCACCCACTAGTATAAAAAAAATCAAAAACTATATCTGGAGTCTGAATAATAGTTTGACTGTAGGAGAAATAAAATAGACACAAATGAGTCCATTTTTGATACAGAGCTATAACATGAAATTGCATAGCAGCTCAGACCGTCTAGTCTTGGAAAAATTTTATAAGAATGTTTTAGGTTCATATTATATATATTTTACTTTTAGCAAATCTGAGCACAATTTAGGATGTTAAGATTCCTTCTGAAACTTTTGAGGAGACAAATATGAGATTACTGGGATTTTTTCTCAGAAAAAAAATAAATAAATAAAGGTTCCAAAAGGGTATTTTTGCAGTGATGCAGAAGAACCATTTTTGTTTCCCCAGAGAACCTTTCCGTGAATAGTTCCTAAAAGAACCATTCTGGATAACATTTTAAAAATCTTTTCTGCATTTGAAAGGTTCCATGACTGTTCAAGATTCTTCGTACAACCATTAATGCCAACAAAGAACCTTTATTTTTAAGAGTGGTGCACCCTTTAACAGTTCAAATGTTAAATATGTAGATCGTATTTGTGATTTTTCTTTTCTATAGAATCACCTCTTGCTTAAATTTGTATTGATAATGTCTAAAAATAGCCTCGATAACATTTTATAAAGCATATTTAAGTGTGTTTGGGACTGTAAAGAGAAATTAGGTCAGAAGAATTTTTTAATTCAAAGTTTACAGTACTTTGAATTAAAATATCATTTGAATCCTCAGTCAAGGTCAAAACTATGAATGTATGTGATGACTGTCTTTGAAGAGACTTTTTAATCACCATATCATTATCAAGAGATTGATGTTGGTCTCATATCGAGCACAGCACATTATTCCAAATATGACCCAATCTGTGATTAAAAAGTAGCAGTGTAATCTTCTTAACAGCATTTGAAAGCACAATCGGGATCACAAGCTGAGCTCTCAAATCATTCAATGAAATACATGTCTGTGACATCATCTTTAGGTTTCAGTTTATTCATTTGTTTGTTCATTTTTTTCTTCATTTGTTAAATTTGTATGTGACCCTGGACCACAAAATCAGTCATAAGTAACACATGTATATTTGCAGCAATAGCCAAAAATACATTGTATGTGTTAAAATTATAATATTTTATTTTATACCAAAAATCATTAGGATATTAAGTAAAGATTGTGTTCAATAAAGATATTTTGTAAAGACGATTTTCTAAAAAAAATATTTTTTTTTTCCCTCAGATTCCAGATTTTCAAATAGTTGTATCTCGGCTAAATATTGTCCTATCCTAACAAACCACACATCAATAGAAAGCCTATTTATTTAGCTTCAGGTGATGTACAAAAATCAATTTAAAAAAACTGACCCTTATGACTGGTTTTGTGGTCCACGGTAGCATATTTTAAATGTATAGAAAAATCCTATTCAATATTATGTGGATGTTACACACATGAACTGAATAAGCAACTCTGCTTATTTAGGCCAAAAAATATCTCAACAGGAAACTTTTTGTGTAAAATTTTAAGGTAGGAGATGACACTTTTAATGTAAGTCAGACTAAAGTCGATATGCAGTCTTCATCTGCTCAGAAGAAGAACTTTGTTTGAAGACAAAACTCATTGCATTGAGCTGGTTTGAGGCAATGAGAGACTCTCTGATGCAGATGCTCTCATGTTGTTCCTCAGGAAACTATGGTGAGAGCGGGATGGAGGCCTTTAAGGAACTGGCGTCTCAGGAAGGTCTGTGTATCGCCCATTCTGACAAAATCTACAGCAACGCAGGAGAGAAACACTTTGACCGGCTGCTTCGGAAACTGCGAGAGCGTCTGCCCAAAGCTCGCGTGGTGGTGTGTTTCTGTGAGGGGATGACCGTTCGTGGTCTCCTCATGGCCATGAGACGCCTTGGTGTAGCTGGAGAATTCCTTCTCATTGGCAGGTGAATATAAGCTTTGCTTTTAATTTAATGAAATGTGACACTCCAGGGACACCGGGGACGTTTAGAGGCATTAAAGCACAATCCTTGATAGTTTCATAAAGCACCAGATCTATCAGAGGGATTCTGTCTAGCAATGATCGTGATTTCCTGTTGGTGCAGGTTTCTGTTAATGAGATATTACAATGATGAATGGCTGTCCCTTTAGTTTTTTTAATCAGCAGAAACCTCTCTTGTTGGTGTAAAGTATTTTATACCTCTGTCTTGATGCCAACGCAGTCTCTGTGGACTGAAAAGAGGAACATCATTTGGACAAGGCTGCTTTATTCTGGGTCAAGGAGACTGTTTTAAAGGAGGCTAATTCAAAGCTATATACTTCAGTAAGATAATCAGGCTGATTTGACTAGTTAACAGAGTGCACCCAGTAAACATTTTTGTTTGTAAAAAAAAGTTTGAATATTATGTATTTGAGATTAATTTTGTCAATTATTTATTGTAAGACATACATCACACAATGTAATTGTTCTGTGGTGCGTTTTATAGATTTGTATTCAGCATTGTGAAACTGTGAAATTAGCTGTAAATATTTAGATTTTAAAACTACTGTTGCGTTTTCCAACTAAAGACATTCAGAACTTCAGAACTGAATTCAAAATTCAAATATTTAAAACTGCAGAACTTCCAAATGTACAAAAATAAGGTCAAAGTGTTCCGCAAGAAGTAAGCTACTAATGACTAATTTTAGTATTGTTTATTGGAAACGAAGAGCAATTTTTGGCTATACATGACAAATGATGAGAGAAACATGCCTTTTTAAAATTTTTAATCCTTTGAATCCTAAGGCGTGGGTTTGATTTTAATATTGGTGGGGGCATAAGAGCAGACAACTCCCGCCCCATCAAACTACCCCAATATTTTTGCATTTATGATCGATTTTTGACCACATTTTCATTGTCATCTAAAGTCTTTGTTTATATCTATGGTAGCTCATAATTCAAAAAGAGAGGGTTTTCAATATTAGCATATTAATCAGACAATAATTACACAATTTTAAATATGTAAAACAAACAACATTACAGCAGCAGTTTTGGAAAATATTTTTTTTGGATTGATTGACTACTCAAAAGAGAATATAGCAAATGTAACTTAACTAGTTTGTGTTTCCAGCTAGCTAAATTTCACATACATAAACAAAAATCTGGCTCTAAACCTTTCTTTTTCTTATTCAGAGTTTATCCATAAAAGTATATTAAAACTATCCAAAGCTCTGTTATTCCTAAAGCAATCAAAACTGTATCTCTATATTCATCTTATGTGTCCTCATGTGTCCTGTAAATGTATTACTATTTTTGTTAACCTGGCAATATATCTCTTAAGAAAATGAACCATGGTTTTAAATAATTTTACATTTAATAAATGTAAATTATTTTAATTTATTTAAAAAAAAAGAAGGAAAGAAAGAAAGAATCAGAAAAAAATCACAATACATGCCTCAAAGTTCCAATCTGATTTGAAAGATTTGTGAACCTGATTCAAAGTTCTGATATGAATGAAAAAATTCACAAACTGACGTTCTGATTTAAATCAAATGATCCACTCCGAATGTGCTCCAAAGTCCCGATCGTAATCAAATAATTTGCGATCTGCACTCCAAAGCCTCAATCTAATTCAAATGCTTCATGATACACAATTTGAAGTCCCGATCAAATTCAAATGACTCACGAAACACGCTCCGAAGTCCCGATCTGAATCAAATTATTTGCTAAATTGTGAATCATTATTTAAATGATTCATGATACACGCTTTCAAGTCCCGATCTAATTCAAATGACTTGCACTACACACTCCGAAGTCCCGATCTGAAACAATTGATTTGCGATAAGTGCTCCAAAGTCCCAATCTAATTCAAATGACTCACTATACACGCTCCGAAGTCCAGATCTGAATCAAAAGATTTGCAAACCCGCTCTGAAGTTCTGATATGAATCAAAAGATTCGCTCCGATTTAAATCGAATGATTTGCGATACACGTTCCGAAGTCTTGATCTAATTCAAATTCTTTGCCATATGCAATTTGAAGTCCCGATATGAATCTAAAGATTTGTGATTAGTGCTCTAAAGTCCTGATCTAATTCAAATCACTTGCAGTCTGCGCTCCAAACTCTCAATCTAATTCAAATGCTTCGCTATACATGATTTGAAGTCCCAGTCTGAATTAAATGATATGAGATCCCTGCTCCAGAGTCTCGCTAAAATGCTCTGTGGTACGTGCATTGAAGTCCCAAATCCCGATCTGAATTAAAAGATTCACAATACGCTATCTGATTGGAGTGATTCGAAAAACTGTGAAAAGGTTTCAAAAGCTTTTAAAAGTGTAATCTGTTAAATGCAATTTAAAAAATCATCAAATACTATTTGTCAGTTTGATTTGACTGGTTTGAAACAAATGATTCATTTTGAAGCTTCATGAAGCAGAGCTTCTGAAGTGTCCATCACTGTGACAAAAATGTAGGTTTTATCTATCATTTTAGCCTGCTTTATATAATGTGATTTAATGTGACGTTTGAATTGAATTAATTAAATAATGAATTAAAATAAACTCCTGGAACGTAAAAGTGGCTGAAGTTGGACAAATACTTGATTGTGGCATTTCTATGTTAAACTGTAATTTCATTGAGAACACACAATGCTTGTCAGCTGCTCGTGGTATATTGTCATCTGTGAAATATGAAGTGTCAACTAATAATAGTCAGTTTTTGGCGAGATGCCGAGAAGATGCTGAGAGGCAGATGGTGCTGATGATGCCGTGACCACAGAAAGACACCTTCATTATGAGTTCAAGCAACACACGTTTAAGCAGGAATGGACTAGGAATAAAAAACAGCCTGGGATTACATCCTGCTATTATATAGTTCATATACATTTTTTCATGCTCTTTTGATATGCCTGAAATAACAGTTTATGCATTGCAAAAGCAGCCAGTTGTGCAAAATTTGACCATGTATATTGTAGCTAAAAGCATCAGAGAAGTTATATCAATCTTCTGGCAGCCATCATTACATCACTTGTACTCTAATGATGAACTGTCTAACACAAAGTAAGTGTTGTGCATGCTGAGTCTGTGCTAAAGTAGGTCAATGCACTCGAGCGTCAGTGTTGTTCAGGCATTGCAGGTGAGAGATTGAAGAGGAAGCTGGTGGTAATTAGTTGACTAATTAGACACTTTGTGACCCGTTTCCTTCAGTGACGGCTGGGCGGACAGGGATGAGGTCGTGGAAGGCTATGAGCAGGAAGCTGTGGGCGGCATCACTATGAAGCTACAGTCGGAGGAGGTCACGTCCTTCGATGACTATTACCTGAAGTTACGGCTCAACACCAACAATAGAAACCCCTGGTTTGCTGAATTTTGGCAGCATCGTTTCCAGTGTCGCCTCTCGGGACATCCACAAGAAAACACAAATTTTAAGAAGAACTGCTCAGGTACGAGGAGAGAGAAAGAGGCTGTATATGGGTCATTCCTAGTATGCAGTACATTTTCATGTCCCCATCATAGATGACCTAATATTTTAGAGTTTTCTTTTATTGAAAAAATCTAAATTTTAAAGAATTAATGACTTTTTTCAGGCAAATGTTATGCATTTACTTCCAAAATAAAAAAAAGAAACTTCATACAGAAATTAAAATTTGCTAAATATTTACTAATTCTGAGGCCATGCAAGATTTACACTACCAGTTAAAAGTTTTTTTTAACAGTTACATTTTTAATGCTCACCAAGCCTGCATTTATTTGATCCAAAATACAGCAAAAACAGGAACATTCTGAATAGCTGTAGTATTTAAAATAACTTTTTCTTTTTGAATATATTATATATCAGTTGAATTTTTAGCATCATTACTACAGTCACATGATCTTTCAGAAATCATTTTAATATTTTGATTTGCTGCTCAAAAAACATATATATAAAATCTTTTGTAACATTATAAATATCTGTTTAATCACTTTTGATCAATTTACAGCATCCTTGCTAAATGAAAGCATTAATTTCTTTAATTTCTTTCACTCCAAAAAGCTTTTAATTTCAGATAAATGCTGATCTTTGGATCTTTCTATTCATCTAAGAATCCCGGAAACATTTACTCAACTGTTTTAAATACTGATAATAATAATAAGTGTTTCTTGAACAGCAAATCAGCATATTGAAATGATTTCTGAGGGAATGTTTGACACTGAAGTCTGGTGTAATGATGCTGAAAGTTTAGCTTTGATTACATAAATAAATTACATGAAATGTATTAAAATGTATTCTAATAGAAAGCAGTTAATTTAAATAGTAAAAATATTTCTAAATTGTACAGTTTTTGCTGTACTTTGGATCAAATAACGCAGGCTTGGTGAGCAGATGAGACTTCCTCAAAAACATTAAAAAATCTTACTGTTCAAAAACTTTTGACTGGAAGTGTAGATGAGTTTGTTTCTTCATCAAAACACATTTGGAGAAATGTAACATTACATCACCAATTAAACCTTTGCAGTGAATGGGTACCGTCAGAATATGCGTCCAAACAGTTTTCAAAAACATCACAATAATCCACAAGTAATCCTCACCACGTCTTGTGAAACGAAAAGCTCTAAAGTTAAAAGACTGCTTTATATAACTGGTATGTTGGACTGGCATAAACATTTGTAAGTGTGAACAATGGATTTTAAGGATTCTTTGATGTTTGTGGTATGGCGGAACAGGAATGAACCATTTTGCATGCTACATCTGTTATTTTCTAAGTAAATGAAACATATACCTATTGGGTTTCTAATAATTTAAAGTCATATTTGTGTGTGTGTGTGTGTGTGTGTGTGTGTGTGTGTTTCTTTCTTTCTTTTCTTTTTTTTTTTTTTTTTTGTATCTTTAAAACCTCTGCTGACTGAAAAGGTGATCTAGGTAAATTGACTCTTTTTATGGCACATTTCTATCTGGCTGGGTTGATATTTAACATCAGCTGAAGCACTGTTTTGAGACAACACTTAGTAAGCATGTTGACATATGAAACCTGTCTTTATTTTCTGCATTTCCAGTGCCATATTTAGTTTCACAGAGCAATATATTTATGTTTTAGCTTGATAGATGCTTTTAAATTTTTGCACTTAACACACAACTAGACTCATAATAAAGTGTCATAATTGCAGGGAAGCATGCCACTATAGTATCTGATCTACATTTATGCTATTTTCATGTTGTTTGTCCATATTTTTTACAGCATTGCTTTGCTATATCATTTTTTATTATTATTTTTATTTGACATTTTTAGTTTTAGGCAAGAGGTTAACTGTATGCAAAATGTTAATTTTAACTTTTTGAAATGTGAACATAAGCGCAAAATGAAAACTGTTACAAGTAATCAAACAGAGAAATAGTCATAGTCTGCTGTTCTGTTATTATTTCTTTGTCTAGAACTCCAAGATGGTAAGTGAATATTTTTCTGAAGAGCTAACGTGGAGACACTTCACTTCAGCAATATAGATAGAGGTCGACTGATATGATACAGCCATATGATTTAAAAAATTATTTTCTGGGATTGTTTTTGTATAAAATGTGTCTTTTTACTGTATATTTTTATATCACTAGTAAACATTAGATAGTAGAGTTTACTATTGTCAATAATGTCACAAAGCAGCACCGAATATCGGTTGACCTCTAATATATGAAGTTATTGGGATGTCTTTTTTTTCCCAAAAAATGAAATGAGCATCTATAAGGGCACTTCTGTTTGAACTTTATATCCCAATAACAGCTAGATTTATCATGCCAGTTGGCTTTGCTGCATGTTCCAGTGGGGAACTCTTTTAACTCTTTTTTTGTATTGCTTATGCTAATATAAATCACAGCCTTTAGAGAGAAGAAATTAAGAGGTCAAACTTCTTATTTCTATATATTTGGCTCCACTTACAACATGCATCTGCTAAACACGCACAACTGAAAAAAAAAAAGATTGTATCGATGTCATACTGTGACTATGTGACTATAACTATGGTGTTCCCTATTTGTGAAAAAATTAATAGTGACCAGACATATTATCATCCAGCAATGTATTTAAAACGGGGGTCATAGTATATTATATGAGACCCAGGACCACAAAACCTGCCATAAGGTTTTTTGTTTTTTTTAAATTGAGATTTATACAAAAGCTGAAAATTGAATAAATAACTTTGCTATTGATGTATAGTTTGTTAGGATAGGACAATATTTGGTCGAGATACAAGTATTTGAAAATCTTGAATCTGAGGGTGCAAAAAAAATCTAAATACTGAGAAAATCACCTTTAAAATATATCCAAATGAAGTTCTATGCAATGCATATTACTAATAAAATATTTAGTGTTGATGTATTTATGGTAGGAAATTTGCAAAATATCTTCATGGAACATGATCTTTTTGGCTATTGCTACCAATATACCTGTGCTACTTAAGACTGGTTTTGTGGTCCACAGTCACATATAGTCAAAATGTACTTCTTTACTCATAAAAAAAAAAAAAATTAGTTAGACAGTTAGACAGCACATTTTCCTCTATTTTTGTCCTATATTGACATTTTTTTTTATCTGATTAGTGGAATGATTTTGATAAATTTTTAATGAGATTTGATGATTTTATGCGATGAGATGATATTTGTGTTGACATATCATAGCACAGTATCATATCCTAATTGTTTCACTTTGCATGTAAACAAAACTTTGACATACCAAATAAAATATGTCGTTTTTGAACATAAATGATCTAATAGAGAGCCAAGGGTTAGGAAACACTAAGAAATGTTCGCAATCTGTCTCTATTATTAATAAAATATGTATTAAATGTTTCAGTTTCACAGTTTAATACGGTTTGTGCCCATAAAAAATTAGGTATTGACCAGCAAAGCATGCTTAGGTTTTAGCTTTCGCCCGTTGCTTGCTGCAATGCACTTTAATTTACAGATATAATGTGAGAAGCCATGTTACAACGAGCGTTTTCTTTGAATATCTGTTTTTTTTTTTTTTTTATCTTTGAAATACACCATATTTATCAGCTATGGTGCCTGATACTGCTTTCTGCTGGCTTGTTACAGATCACCAGATAATGAGCCGATAGGGTGTCCTTTGACATTGCCCGTTCCTTTGAATTAATACAGCAATCTTTTTTTTTCTGCTTCAATTGTCAGCCACATTTACTTTGATTCATGAGGGAGACGGGCAAGAATAAGAACATGGATGAATAATTAATTTCCTTGCTCAATTAATAATAATGTCACCATCATGTCCATTACTAATTAAATGCTGAGTTGGGTTACATAAATGGTTTGCTTTGCCATGGCAACTGCATTTTGTTTGATCTGTTTTAATGCTGCTGTCTTTTGATTCACTGTCTAACAGAAAAAGACAGAAATTACTGTCCTGTCGCCTGTGGCTTAGGAATAATGATGTCTTTGGACACCCTATCGTTCCCTTTCAAGTGCTCAAAAATTACTATAAAATGGGGTCTGGAAATATCATGGCTGAACTTGTTAAAGTGGGGATTTTCATTGTGTTTTTTATTTCAGTAAAAGCCTTTTAGCTGCAAAATGTGGAACACAGAATTCGCTTGTATTGCTGAATGACTTACTGCAGTCAACATGAAATCAAAATCGACCCTGTTTACTTTCTTAATGCATGTTTCTTTATTTACTCTATGCATATTATTCTAAAGAAAACAGTTTGTCTTCATTGCTTATATGAAAAGATTAACATCACTTAGGCCATGTAGGCTTTTTGATAATGTCAACCAGTAGTCAAATAGCTGTTTGGATCTATAAGAAAGTAAAACGGGCTGCGAATGTAGTTTCATGTTTATTAAAACACTCAGGTTGCATTGCAGTAATGTTCTAATAATTGCTTTTCGGTTTGCTGATTCTCACAGGTTATGAAAGCTTGGAGGACAACTATGTCCAGGACAGTAAGATGGGCTTCGTCATTAATGCCATCTACGCCATGGCTCACGGTCTCCATGATATGCATGAGCACTTGTGTCCGGGTCGTGTAGGACTGTGTGATGCCATGGACCCCATTGACGGAAGCAAACTGCTGGACTTTCTCCTCAAGACCTCGTTTACTGGTGTGTCTGGAGAAGATGTGTGGTTTGATGAAAACGGGGACTCGCCAGGCAGGTCAGTCTTACTTACTGGCCTACATAAAGCTACGTTTTATGCACTAAATGAATAACACAAAAATAGCTATTAATTAATTTTTAAACCACCATGGAGCGTGCGTCCAAGTAAGTCCAGTGGCCTGGCTTTGGCAAACACTCACTTGCAGACATCTCTGAGCATGAAGCATGCTGCAAACTGCTACACCTAGCACTAGTAATAAATTTGAATGCTGGGCAGTGAGCTCACTGACTACTGATACAGGAGAGAACCAATAGGGTGTGCCATCTGATTATGATGTCATGTTTTTAGATTGAGACCCATCGGACTGCATTCTAGAGTTTCATGCCAGAACTCTGTATTTGTGCTTGCCCCAGATAACTTTCAGAAAACCTTGTAGATACATTTCCATCTCTATCTTTTTTGCAGGTATGACATTATGAACCTGCAGTATGTAGAGCCTGGAGTCTACGACTATATAAACGTCGGCTCGTGGCATGAAGGCGTTTTAAGTATCGATGATTATATGATCCAGATGAACCGCAGTGAAATGGTTCGGTCTGTCTGCAGTGAGCCCTGTTCCAAAGGAGAGATCAAGGTGAGTTTGTATATTATTAGCAAAAACCCTCCTGGAAAAGAGTTTATATTGTTGCCTTTATTTCCATAGCAATAATTTCTTCTTAAAAGGGACATCGGATGTAAAATTCACTTTTACATAGAGTTTGCATATGTGTCGTAGCAGTGTGTGGACACAACCACCCTACAATGATAAAAATCTATTCGCTCCTCTTTTTTAATCCCCCCCAAAATTAAACTAAACCTAGTTTTGTTTTTGAAAAAAAAAAAAAAAAAGTAAAACTTTGCGCTCTCTCGTGCCTGAGTCGCAGCTGCGTCGTGCCACCAAATACACACAAAATAAAACAGAAGACGGTGCAGTGAGCAGTAGCTCATTATCATTTAAAGAGACATGCACTGAAATGGGTGAATACAGCTGTTTTTAAAAAAGGTAAAGGGTGTTGTTTTACAAGACTATTGAGGAATTGAAGATGAAGATCTGATGTCCCCTTTAAAATAAATGTGTTCTTGTGTCCTCGCAGGTGATTAGGAAAGGGGAGGTGAGCTGTTGTTGGATCTGTACACCCTGTAAGGACAATGAATATGTCCAGGATGAGTTTACCTGCAAAGCCTGTGAGCTGGGATGGTGGCCAGACCCAGAACTGCAAGGTACTTCATTTGCAATAGTTTTTTTTTTTTTTTTTTTTTTTTACTTTTTTGTGCTAATGTTGAGGGAAAGCTTTAAAGGAGTTGTTCATTTCTAGAACAAAAAATTTCAGGCATAAAGAAATAGTTTTTTGAGAAAAACATTTGAGAATTTCTCCCCATATAGTGGACTTCTATGGTGCCCGCGAGTTTGAACTTCCAAAATGCAATTTCATTGCAGTTTCAAAGAGCTCTAAACTTCTCCAACTTCAAAATCGTCCTACATCGCTGTTTTACCTTTTTTGTAAAAGGTGTTCAATCCTTTTTGCATGTTCACTTTGTAAACACTGGGGCGGTATACAGCGATATAGGACGATTTTGAAGTTGGAGGAGAAAATGAGATAAGTTGTTTTTGGCATACTCTAACTATCTTAAACCGGAATACACAGAGTTCATACAGAGCTAGACAAGATGAGCATTTGAGGTTAAAATGTATAGAAAATGGCAATTTGTTTAGAAAATGAACGATCATTTCGCTAGATAAGACCCTTCTTTCTCAGCTGGGATCATTTAGAGCCCTTTGAAGCTGCATTTAAACTGCATTTTGGAAGTTCAAACTCGCTGGCACCAGAGAAGTTCACTATGTAGAGAAATCCTGAATGTTTTCCTCAAAAAACATAATTTCTTTACGACTGAAGAAAGAAAGACATGAACATCTTGGGTGACAAGGGGTTAAGTAAATTTTCTGTAAATTTTTATTCTGGAAGTGAACTTCTCCTTTAAATCTGTTGAAATTATGAACTTTAAATTTTCCCTGTTATGCCATTTTTAAGGTTCCTAATATTGTTTTGGGAGTCTTCTACAATAGGTTTACATACATGCAATTTTTTTCAAAATATGCATTTAATTTTCCAACGATTCTCAAAAGATTTGTTTGAAGCAGTTCTAAGGCTGTGTTCACACTTGTAGTTTGGTTAATTTGGTCCGGACCAAAAAGGAAAATTATACATTTGGTCCAGGTCCACTTAGAGTTCACACTGAGCGAACCTAAAGTTTCCGAACCTGAAAGCATAATGATACTTACACAAGATTAATGAATAGTGTAATACATAGATTGTTCATTGTTCATTCATGTTAGTAAATACATTAACTTTTATTAACAAATGACACCTTATTGTAAAGTATATTTCAAGGGAATGTATGTGGTATAATTGACCTTTTAAAATGTGAAATGTTCTTTTTTTTATCAAATACATAACTTGGTCTACAGCCTTAAGCAATCCAGTGTCACCATTTGTGCCAGACAAGAATGACAGCTTGTCGAGGAGAGGTGTGATATTATTTTTCTAAGCAATCAGACTTACTATTTTTATATTACTTTTACGGTGGTGAATTACAGTGGTGACTTTTGCACAGACAAGCACAGTCTGTTTTTTTTTTTTTTTCAGAAAATGTTAAAATGTTGCTAATGATTTTCTTACATAGTACTGCTGCTCACTTTAATTGATTTTTAGTTTTGAAGTCAAAAAAAGTAAATATATGAAACAAAGCATCATAGATGCGTCATCAAACATCCATGCAGAAAACCCATTCTCCATGTCTTACATTACTGATTTGGCTTTTTAAAAGACCTTCACTGTCCTATTTTCAAAAGGTTTCCCATGACACCTGAAGGCCATTTATCATTTTTACAGATTGCTTGTGCCGTACAACTTATCGCCAGTGACAGCCCTACTTCACTGCCTACTTCTCTGGCCTATTTTCATACACTATGATGGTCAATGTCAATGCAGCAGCCTGGAGTGTCCTAGCAATGTATTTTTCATCAGTTCACTATAGTATAGCTCCATTCTCTGCTACCGCCGTAATGCACAGATTCACAGCAGCTCAAGAATAACCTGTGCATTGGACAAATACAGATTTTATTAGTGATTCATGCATTTCTGGATACAAATTGCTGTCCTTAAGCTCTCCTTGAGTTTTATCATCGGTAAAAGTGTCTGGCTCTCAGGAATACTGGTGTTGGTAATGAGGAAGCATTCGTTTCCTCTCTCCTGCTGCAGTCTCTTAAGTCTCCTTTGGCTTGGTTCTTTCTTACGGCCGGTCCCTTAGTGGAAGGGCTGTTTATTTTTAGGTGAGCTGGAAACCTACTTTAGCTCTTGGTGCATAAGCGAGCTGGTCACACTCAGATGGCCAGTCCTACAAAGACACGCAGCAATGCGAAGTGTATGCTTTTACTATTTTTAATGCATATTCAACAATGCATGCTTTGATCTCAACCCCCTGTTGACGTCTTGGGTGGAAGCATAAATTCATAATATCTCACATGAACATAGTAAAATTGAAAAAATCAGTGCATGTGTGTTTTGAGTGTTTCTGAACTGTTGCTAGATGGTTGCTAGGGCTTTGCTAGATTGGCCAAGTTCAAAAGCACCAAGGCACAAATTTTAAGAGTGATTTCCAGGGCTTAATAATGTGTTCTAGTTGCTAGGTGGTTCAAAGTGGTTGCTGGATGGTTACTTACTGACCTAAATCTGTGGAACCCACCCCGAAAACCAGGATGTTGCTCTGTGATTGGTAGGGTGTTCAGTATTCACAATGGTTACTTATTGTCCCATACATGTTAAAAAAAAAAAGGGCATTGCTATAGTTTTAATGTTCTAAATAGTTGCAAGGGTGTTGATCACCGTCCAGACTGTCAGCCCAAATCCGATTTTGTGTATATCCGGATGGAGTCCGATTTGAATAACTGACTGTCCACACTGTGTATCACAACTGTTCATATCTGATTTGTGTGTCCATAAGTGCTCTTTCCTTTAACGGAATTTGCGTTGGTTTCTATTACAATGCCGTTACGTTGTTATGGCAACGCTAAACACAGCAATACAGATTGTAATACAGACGCAATCGCTCTGTTGTCGCGCTTGATTAATATCTCGTTGCCTCGCATTGGATTATATTTTGTCTTCTGAGGAAGCGGCATAAATGCATGAAGCGGAATGTGCGATTTTACTCTGTGCTGCCGTCTCTGCTGGTTTCAAGGTGCATATACTAGCCATATTGTCTTTTATAGAATAAAAGAATAAAAGTTGTTGTCAGGGTGTTGCTATGCAGAAGTTTTGAATGTTTTATACAGTTGCTTGGGTGTCGCTTACTTGATGGTCCAAATCAACAGAACTTATCCCAACATTTTACAGACAGTGGCCAGGATGTTACTATGTGGTTGCTAAAGTATTTTTGAAATGTTTTTGAACATTGCTGTGTGGTTGCTAGGGTGTTTCTAGACAGTTACTTACTGATCCAAGTTAAATAATAATAATAATAATAACAACCCCAAGTTTTGTGGATGGTTAAAGTGGTTGCTCACTGATCCATGTAAAATAAAGTTGTTGCCAAGGTGTTGATATGCAGTCATTTTGAATGTTCTAAATAGTTGGATAGGGTGTTGGTTACTTCGTGGTTCAAATCAACAGAACGCATCACAACATTTTACAGACAGTGGCCAGGATGTTGCTATGTGGTTGCTAAAGTATTTTGAGTGGTTTTGTACATTGCTATGCAGTTGCTAGGGCATTGCTAGGTGGTTACTTAACCAGGTTTTGTGGGTTGCTGCCAAGGTGTTGCTATGTTTTTGCTAGGGTGCTCAAAGTAGTTACCAGGGTGGTGTTATGCAGTTGCTATATTGTTCTAAATAGTTGCTAGGGTGTTGTTTATTTAATGGTCCGAATCAACAGAACTTCTCCCACAATTTTATGGACAGTGACCTGGATGTTGCTTTGTGGTTGCTAAGGTACCCTGCTGAAAAAACAGCGTATGCTGGTTAGGTAGGTTCTGATGCTGGTATGCTGGTTTAAGCTGGTCCTTTGCTGGTTTATGCTGGTCCTTATCTGGTTTATGCTGGTCCTTTGCTGGTTTATGCTGGTTCTTAGCTGGTCATGTGCTGGTCCTGCACAAGCATAAACCAGCAAAGGACCAGCTTAAACCAGCAAAAACCAGCATCAAAGTGTTTTGTATATTGCTAGGTGATTACTTACTGGTGCAAGTTAAAAAAAAATATATAACAACCCCAAGTTTTGTGGGTTGTTGCCAGGGTGTTGTTATGTGGTTACTAGTGTGTTCCATGTAAAAAAAAAAAAGTTGTTGCTAGGGTGTTGCTATGCAGTAGTTTGAATGTTCTAAACAGTTGCTAGGGTGTTGGTTACTTAATGGTACAAATCAATTTGCTAAAGTATTTTGAATGTTTTTAATTGTTTGTTTTACTTAACAAACAAAAACATCCCAGATTTTTTGAGTTGTTACAAGGGAGTTGCTAAGAATGTTCTCCTTGAGTTTTGGTGCATTGCTTTGCCATTTCTAGGGTACTCTGAGTAGTTGCTAGGGCATTGCTAGATGGTTGCTTATTTGTCTAAGTCAAGAGTCATATTCTGTAGTTTTTGGGTTTATTGTCTTCAGAATAAAAATCAAAAGTCTGATGCTTAGAAAATTAATTGCACACAATTAACAGCACCATATACAATAATAGGGATGCTTGCATTAGCAAACACTACTACTTATAATTTCATGCATTATGTTTATAGTCTCACATAAGATCTAATAATTTTGTCTTGTCTCTTCAGTCTGTGAGCCCCTTCCTCTACGCTATCTGGAGTGGAGTCATCCTGAATCCATCGTGGCTGTCGTCTTTTCATGTCTGGGCATCCTAGTCACCAGTTTCGTCACCTTCATCTTCATACTCTACCGAGACACGCCAGTCGTCAAGTCCTCAAGTCGTGAACTCTGCTACATCATCTTGGCTGGTATCTTCTTGGGTTACATTTGCCCCTTCACTCTCATCGCCCGTCCCACCATAGCCTCGTGTTACTTGCAGCGCCTCCTCGTGGGCCTTTCGGCCTCCATGTGCTACTCTGCTCTGGTCACCAAGACCAACCGCATCGCTCGAATTCTGGCCGGCAGCAAGAAGAAAATATGCACACGCAAACCACGCTTCATGAGCGCCTGGGCGCAAGTAGTGATCGCGTTCATCCTCATCAGCGTGCAACTGACTTTAGAGGTTACGTTGATCATCTTGGAGCCTCCGGAGCCTGTCAAGTCCTACCCAAGTATTCGAGAGGTTTTTCTAATATGCAACACCAGCAATATGGGCATGGTTGCACCATTGGGCTACAACGGCCTGCTCATTCTCAGCTGCACCTATTATGCGTTTAAAACTCGCAACGTCCCTGCTAACTTCAACGAGGCCAAGTACATAGCCTTCACCATGTACACAACCTGTATTATCTGGTTGGCATTCGTGCCCATCTATTTCGGCTCTAACTACAAGATCATAACCACATCATTCTCCGTCAGCCTCAGCGTGACAGTGGCTCTCGGCTGCATGTTCACGCCAAAAATTTACATAATCATCGCCAAGCCCGAGAGGAACGTACGCAGCGCGTTCACCACTTCCGATGTGGTGCGTATGCACGTGGGCGACGGAAAAATTGCTTGCAGGAGCAACAGCCTCCTAAACATGTTCAAACGTAAGAAGAACGCGTCTGGAAATGCCAAGTAAGTTGCTCAGCTTTGTTAACACAGTTTCTTTCCGTCCTGTTGCTTTAGAGCCCATGGGTCTAGTCCTGTTATTCCAGCTTCTCTCCAGATCTTGAGATCATGCCATTTTCAGAAGCTTCTTCAATTAACGGCTCTCTCAGACATCTTGTAATTTGCAGGTCAAATACAATTAAAACCTGCACACCCGGGGCGTCTGAGCAGCACGGCTGGGAGAGACTGTGGGACTATAGTAGCTTTAGATGTATATAATGGCAAAGAGCAAGAATTATTATTGTTCCACTACTAGTTGCTGGGTGGTATGATGATGTATATTTGATAATGGTAAGAAGTTGTCAACTGGAAGAGATTTTGCTACCATTTTTATACCACAGTAGATGTATATAAAACATAGAGTAGGGGAAAAATAGAGACAAGGACTTGTTCTATATAGTATGCATAATATAAATATATCTGCTGTCTTGAAATAGCTGTGGTTGCAAATATTTATTTTATAATATTGGTGTTTTGTTTTAATAATGTAAAGGTGTTTCTGCACTGATGCCAGACTGATTCGTTATAAATATTCTGATATTTTGCTTTGAGTCTAAATAATTTCCAGATAAAACAGGAAAACAATAAAAATGAAATTCATTTTATTCGTAATGTATGTTGTGATATAAAGTGTGGTCCAAAAGTTTGAGAGCACTAATAGAAATGGTTCTATTTTGATGTGTTTTAATGTAATATCAAAGTCAAAAGTTTTTGAACAGTAAGATTTTTACTTTTGTTGTTGTTGTTGTTGTTGTTGTTGTTAAAAGAAGTCTCTTCTGCTCACCAAGTCTGCATTTATTTGATCCAAAGTACAGCAAAAACTGTAAAATTTAGAAATATTTTCTATTTAAAATAAGTTTTATATTTGAATATTTATTTATTTATTTATTTATTTTTGGTGGGGCGGGGGGAAGAAATTATAGAAATTAATACTTTTATTTTGCGAGGACACTTTAAATTGATCAAATGTCATAATAAAGACATTTATAATGCTGTTCTACTGAACTTTCTATTCATCAAAGAAACTTGAAAAAAATCTACTTAGCTGTTTTTAACATAATAATAATATAAATAACTGTTTTGAGCAGCAAATCAGAATATTAGAATGATTTCTGAAGGATCATGTGACTGTAGTAATGATGCTAAAAATTCAGCTTTGAAATCACAGGAATAAAATACATTTTAAAGTATATTCAAATAGAAAACAGTTATTTTAAATAGTAAAACTATTTCAAAATGTTACTGTTTTTGATGTACTTTGGATCAAATAAAGGCAGGCTTGGTGAGCAGAAGAGACTTCTTTAAAAAACATAAAAAATCTTACTGTTCAAAAACTTTTGACTGGTTGTGTATTCTAATATATAAAATTAAATATTTAAATGTTATGTTATAATGTTATATGTATTTGTGTGTGTGTGTGTGTGTGTGTGTGTGTGTGTGTGTTTTGAGTAAAAGAAAACATTTTCACACAAATTCAGAACATTTCACCATTTAGGGTTTATTTTTTGGCTCTTGAAAATCATGTTCTTGCATAATTTGAGATATTCCAAAAAACGTCTTGAGGTTCAATAGAAGAAAATCGGACCCTCTTTGCAATCATCTATTCAAAGCGTTTTCAAAAAAAAAAAAAAAAATTCAAGGTGGTCTCAGACTTTGGACCTCACTGTAAACTGTTACTATGATATTTATATAATATAAATAAAATATACTGTGATTAAGATTTTGGTCTGTAAAAATAAATATTTTGAAGCATATACCAAATATCTGAATAATAATATTCAGCATATTTCTTGCACAATTTTTTACACGAACCAGAAATGTTGTTCTTGTGTTCACCTTTCTCGGTTCCTGTGAAATAACAGTCGTCTTTATTTTGTTCATAGTTCTAATGGAAAGTCTGTGTCATGGTCTGAACCAGGTTCAAGACATCCTCCGAAAGGGGAACACATGTGGCACAGACTGTCTGTACATGTGAAGAGGCAGGAAGCCGGATCCAATCAGACGGCTGTCATCAAACCCCTAACTAATACCTACAATAACCCCGGCATGGAGTTTTCCGATTTAAGCACCAAGACTCTGTACAATGTAGCCGAGGAGGACGAGGGCGACCCGATCAGATACAATCCCTCGGGCAGCCCTCCTCTGATGGCTCTCAGGCAGTCGCCCGTCAGCAAGCCCATAAAGAAACCGGGCGCCGATATGACCTTTTACACTCCCGAGCAACACGTGCCACAAATAAACAGTGTTCTCCCTCAACATGGCATCCCAGATCAAGAGGTGCTCAAGTTTAAATCAAACATGCCTGATTTGGATGAGATCATAAGCCTGCCTGAGCCGGGCGACGAGGTGATTTTGCCTCTTCAGCCCCAAATATTGCACCCACATCCGATTTTGCCCATGCAACTGGGTGCGTACCCGGACGAACCCACCTCCCCTTTGGAGGAGGTTGAAAACGAGCAGTTCGGGCTTCTTCACGGCTACATGTATGACAATGCGCAGCTCCACGACGAGGAGGAGTTGGTGCAGATTAAAATGGCAATGGAGGACTCTGTTGCCCTCATGCCACCTTCTCCGTTTCGGGATTCGCTCGGCTCGGGCAGCCCCGTTCCCAACTCCCCAGTGTCCGAGTCCATCTTATGCACGCCGCCGAGTGTGACATATGCGTCTGTCATTCTCAGAGACTATAAGCAAAGCTCCTCGACCCTTTGAAATTTATATGTCAGCTCTAGGTTTGTGAAATAATAGCTACCGTACTAGTTTGTGCAATAATGTGACTTAAGTTGTCTGCACTGGAGAGCTTTAATATTAGATCTGATTGATTTAAAAAGACATTATGGAAGTGAATGTATGTTTCAGGGTCCAAAATTAACACTTGCCAACTGCCAAACACAAGCACGCAAGTTTTTCACAGCATGTGTACAATCTATTCATTTGTAATGAGCCAATTGCTATACCATTTTAGTTAAGTAATATTTTGAATTGTTTTTATAGTATTTTCATTTTTATTTATTTATTTAATTTTTATTTACGTTTTAGTCATTTTATCACATCAAGTTAAACTAAAAAATCAGAGAAATAAAATATTTTAAATACAATATTTTTTATAATTTATTTATATTTAAGTTAACTTACAGTTAACACTTTTTTTTTACTTTTAGTTAACAAATTATCTGATAAATTCACCTGGATAATTGATACACTTAATATTATATGTTTGATATACTATACTAGTTTTATCTACTTTTATCATTTTTCTTTGTATTAGTGTTAATTTTGCTGCTTTAATTTTAAAGTTTTTTTCTTTAAATGTCTATATACTGTAGCTTTTATTGATTATTTAACTTTTAGTTAATTTAGTACTTTGAATTAAACAAAAAAATATATATGTTGTCTTGGTAAAAAAACTAATATTTTATATACTTTTTTAATTTATTTACTTATATATTTATTTGAGTGCTGTTCAAACGTTTAATCACGATTAATTGCATCCAAAATAAAAGTATTTGTTTAGATAATATATGTGTATAAGGTGTACTGTGTATATTTATTATGTATATATAAACACACATACAGTTTATATTTTGAAAATATTTACATGTTTTTACATGTATGTATTTATATTCATATAATTTATATTATATAAAAAAATATATTTCATATATAAACATTACACATTTTTCTTAAATATTTACATGCATGTGTGTGTATTTATATATACATAATAAATATACACAGTACATACTATAAATTATGTACACAAAAAATATTATTTTGGATTACATTAATCGTGATTAATTGTTGCCCAGTACTAATTTATTTATTTATGTTTGTTAGTTATTTACTTTCTTACTTTCTTGTTTTTAAAATGAATTCTGACATACTAAATTTGATGAAATACTCTTTAAACAGTCAGTATATTTTCTCTCAATTGACCTGCAATTGGCAGGTGTGGCCAAAAAGTTAATTTTGGACCCTAATGTTAGTGCCGGATTGACTAAAAGCAGGAACCAAATGTGTAGGTGCCCTTTGATTTGTGTCACTATCACTTGCTTTAGTACAGCAGCAGTAGTTGACATAAAACCAACACCAGTCATTGTAATGCTGTATATTCCGAGCATTTATGCTTTTCATAATAGATCAAATCATTTAAAGACCTGCAGAAAACAACCATTGTAGCAGAAAATGAAGATTTCATAATTTAAACAATGTGCAGGAACACTATCAATGACAATTAAATGTGTTTAAGGTGTTTTATACAATCATGACTTTTATAAACTACATTTTAAAGCCAAGTCTATACTAAATAATCATGATCATCAAACTGTTTTAGATCTATAAAGTGTCAAATCATCCAGCATATGTATGCAGTAAGCTACAGTAAGTGTAGATAACAAATGCCTAGTGAATTTATTAGCAAGATGTAGCAAAAAATCAGTAGTTTTTAAGTGCCAATGTCAAAACCAACTGTATTTTTTCATGCTTTATTGTTTTTAATGTACTTTTGTATAGCTTGTGTGTTTAAAGTACAATAGGAAGTGTATATATTGTTTTTCTTCTATATATGTGTGCTTTTTTTAAAAATAATGAAGAAAATGTAAATATCTCTGGATTTAAATGGTCATAACATAAAGTTTATTACATGGACTTTTCCATTAGACATTATTGTCTGTATTTGGTAACTACTCTTAAATGTTTTCATATCAGCTTCAAATACTTATATGCTTTATATAGTCAGTGTGATAAAAAAAGAAGATTCAAGATCCCCTAATGCTTAGCAGGCCCACCGACGGCAGTTTCACCAGAATGTACCACGAGTTCTTGTATATGTAGACAGTTAAATCCTCTTGTTATGACCATTTAAGTCCCATATGACATGTTGGTTACTAAATTATTATGGAATTTTAAGCAATTATAGAGGATTGTATTCAGGTAACATTTTAGACATCTAAAATAATTATGCTATAAGTTTTCTTTTTTTTTCTGTTGCAGTGTAATATGTGTTGTCAGTTACTGTAGTCTTGAAACTATAGCTTTAAGAAAACATTTGTGCTATTATGTTTTTTAAAAGAATCCTTCATTGCATACTGTCTGAGCCTAGATGTAGCTATCTTAAGATAAACTACATGTTTCTCCAGATGACATGTATTTCTGCTGTATTTGTCAGGAATTTCTAGGCTTGTCATTTTAGTGAGCATGTTTTATTAGGTTTATGATACTGTATATTTTGTAAATAAGCTCTCAGGGTTCTTGCTGCAGTGTTTAGTTAATAATTTCCCAAAATGTGACCAGTTATTGCTTTCATATGACCATGTTAAAGAACCGTCTTCAACACCTGTGTGTCTCCCTGTCACTTTATGCATTCTTTGTACTAGAAACAGTCAGGATGGATGAACTTTGACATTTGATTTACCTTGTAAAATCTTTGTTTTACTTTTTTTAATGCTGGAAACGGTTTGTGTTGTTGGTAGCATGGTGGGAAAACGCGACAGGGATTTAACCGGCGGAATAAATCTGAACTAGGTCATTTACTGCAGATGCGATTTGTTATCGCTATCCAGGAAAATGTCAGGAGGCACCGAATTAGGATTCACTGAACATTTATTTAAAGTTTTGGTGATTGGAGACCATAAAGTTGGGAAAACCAGCTTTATTAAAAGATATGTGAAGAATCAATTTTATGAGGAGTTGAAAACGACTATAGGTGTGGATTTTTCTATGAAGGTGATAGATTGGGATGGACACACACAGGTGAGATTACAGCTGTGGGATATAGCAGGTAGGTCTTTGTTTTAACTTGAAATTAGTATATAATAATATTAATAATGTTAATATACATATACAGTAAAAGTCAAAGATTTACATACACCTTGCAGAATCGGCAAAATGTAAATTATTTTAACAAAATAAGAGGGATCATTAAAAAATGCTTATTATTTTTTATTTAGTGCTGACCTAAATAAGATATTTCACATAAAAGGTGTTTACATATAGTCCAATAAGAGAAAATAATAGTTGAATTTACAAAAATTACCCTGTTCAAAAGTTTACTTGTTTCTTTATACTGTTACCTGAATGATCCACAGCTGTTTTTTTTTGTTTTTGTTTAGTGATAGCTGTTCATGAGTCCCTTGTTTGTCCTTAAGAGTTAAACTGCCTGCTGTCCTTCAGAAAAATCCTTCAGGTCCAACAAATGATTTGGTTTTTCAGCATTTTTGTGTATTTGAACCCTATCCAACAAGGACTGTATGATTTTGAGATGGTTCTTTTCAAAATGAGGACAACTGAGGGACTCATATGCAACTATTACAGAAGGTTCAAATGCTCACTGATGCTCCAGAAGGAAACAGAATGCATTAAGAGCCGGGGGTGAAAATCTTTGAATTTGTAGATCAGGGTAAATGTAACTTATTTTGTCTACTGGGAAACATGTCAGTATCTTCTGTAGCTTCTGAATGGCAGTACAAAAAAAAAAAAAAAAAATGATAATGATAATAAAAATGTACACATCTTCATTCTGTTCAAAAGTTTACACCCCTGGCTCTTAATGCATCGTTTGAACCTTCTGTAATAGTTGCATTTGAGTCCCTTTGTTGTCTTAAATGTGAAAAGATGGATCTCAAAATCATACAGTCATTGTCGGAAAGAGTTCAAAAATGCTGAAAAAAAGTAAGAATTTGTGGGATCTGAAGGTTTCTTTCTGAAGAACCATTCAAGACAAACAAGGGTCTCATTGACAAATATCATTCAGGTACCAACATCAAGTATATGTAAATTTTTAAATAGGGTCATTTTTATAAATTCAACTATTATTTTCTCTTGTGGACAATATGTAAACATCTTTTATGTGAAATGTCTTATTCAGGTCAGTGCTACATTAAAAATAACATGCATTTTGTATGATCCATCTTATTTTGGTAAAATAATTAACATTTAGCAGATTCTGCAAGGCGTATGTAAACTTTTGACCTCAACGGTATGTACTATGCTGAGAAAATTATTCCAGGAGCAAAATATGACAGAAATGTATCTAACTTTGACAAAAAAATAGTTTTTTTAGTGCTACTGGTCCAAAGAGGTAGTTATTAACCATTTAGTGGCACCGTTTCATTTTCAGATTCATATTTTAGCATTATAAAACTCCAGGCAATAAAAACATGTCATGACACTGGATCTGAAATAACTGTAAACAACTGATCAGTTTGTGTTTCTCTATGAATAAGGACCATAATTCTGCATCTCAAAGATTAATTTGGTGCTTTCTTTTTTTATAAGTGTTTTTTCTCTTGTTTTTTAGGTCAAGAACGTGCAAGAGGACTGAACCGTGTGTACTTCAAGGGATCCAGTGGTGCGTTTGTTGTATATGATGTGACAAATGAGTCAACTTTGGATGGAGCTCTAAACTGGAAACATGAACTCGATTGTCAAGAAATACTGAAAAATGGTCATCCGATCCCTGTTGTTCTACTGGCCAATAAATGTGATGAGACTAAAATGTGCCGGAGGAATGTCTCTCTTCTGGAGAAACTCTGCCAAGAGAAGGGCTTTGTTGGATGGTTTCAGACATCAGCAAAGGTGAATGGATTGTTATAATTTTATTGAAATATTACAATTTAAGAGAACTTTCTTTTTAAAGATATTTTAAAATGTAATTTATTCCTGTGATCAAAGCTGAATTGTTTTTGTAACATTATAAATGTCTTTACTGTCACTGTTAATCAATTTAATGTGTACTTTTAGACACAAAATTTCTTTAAAAACAAAAATCGTAACCCAAATCTTTTAACTAATGTATAATGATTTTGAAAAAAAAAAAAAAAAATGCAGTGTTTTAAACACTGATAATAATAAAAAATATATTTATCGACCACAATTATGATCATGTGACACTGAAGACTGAAGTAATGGCTATCAATATAATAATAATACAGTTGAGGTCAAAAGTTTACATACATCTTGCAGAATCTGCAAATTATTTTACCAAAATGGGATCATACAAAATGCATGTTGAATTCCTAAAAAAAATGTTGCTCATGAGTCCCTTGTTTGTCCTGAACAGATAAACTGTCCGCTGTTCTTCAGAAAAGTCCTTCAGGTCCCACATATTCTTTGTTTTTTCAGCATTTTTGTGTATTTGAACCCTTTTTCAGCAATGACTGTATGATTTTGAGATCCATCTTTTCACACTGAGGACAACTGAGGGACTCATATGCAACTATTACAGAAGGTTCAAACACTCACTGATGCTCTAGAAGGAAACACAATGTATTAAGAGCCTGGGGTGAAAACTTTTGAACAGACTGAAAATGTGTACATTTTTCTTATTTTGCCTAAATATCTTTTTTTACTTACAAGATACTTACATGTTTCCCTGACACTTACATGTTTCCCAGACTCTTAATGCAATGTGTTTCCTTCTGAAGCATCAATGAGCATTTGAACCTTTCGTAATAGTTGCATATGAGTCCTCAGTGTGAAAAGACGGATTTCAAAATCATACATTGATTGTTGGAAAGGGTTAAATACACAGAGATGCTGAAAAAACAAAAAATTTGTTGGACCTGAAGAATTCTTCTGAAGAACAGCAGGCAGTTTAACTGTTCAGGACAAACAAGCGGCTCATGAACAACTATCAATAAACAAACCAAAAAAAAACAAAAAAACAGCTGTGGATCATTCAGGTAACCACACAGTATTAAGAATTAAACTTTTAAACAGGGTCATTTTTATAAATTCAACTATTATTATCTTATGTTCTGGACTATATAAATGTCATTTTATGTGAAATATCTTATTCAGGTCAGTACTAAATAAAAATAAAATGCATTTTGTAGGATCCCTCTTATTTTGGTAATAATTAACCTTGTGTATGTAAACTTCAACTGTATATATTGTTTTATATTCATATATATTTTTGTATAATTTTATAAGAAATTGTATGTTTCACTAATAATGCCTATACTACTATACTGTAAAATGTATAGTAATGTCACTTTTAGGTAACTAGACTTAATGGAGGTTTTGCTGTTGTGTTTATGTTTTAGAAGAATATCAACGTGGACAACGCTGCTAAATTCCTTGTAAAGCAAATTCTCCAAAATACTGAGGAACCCATGAAAGAAGAAGAGCAGAGCATTCAGATCAACCTGCAACAGCAGTCAAAGACCAACTCTACCTGCTGCTAATTCATAATCCCAATATTCCCAGAGTGTGTATAACTGTGCAGATCTCAAGTATATAAATTTTTTCTATAGTGCATAACATTTTCAGTTATTTATATATTTTATTTTATTGTCAATTATTAATACTCATTTAAACATTTTGGGGGGCCATGAATGAGTACCATGTTAAATGCGTTTTTCATGCTGAGTGTCTAATAAATACCTCTGTGGCGATGTGTCTCATTTCCCCTGCTAATCTGCTACATGCTCACGGGTTATTAAATACATCAGCATGATAGGAGACTAACTGAGATCCGCCATACACACTTCAGCCTAGAACATTTCAGGAGTGAACAGAAATGCTGTCAGGATGCCAAATTCATTATGTTTCTCTCTGCAGAAAGCAGCGTGCACAGGGACATGGCCTATATTTTCATATATAGCCGTCAAAAGTTTATTTTCTTGGGAAAATAGCAGGAGAGAATGTTTAAAAAGAAAAATAAATCTAATGAAGTTACACTGATGAAAAATAAATGTAGCTTCAGGATAATATTCCGTATTCCATCAGGGACTCTGTGTTACAAAATTAATTTCCCATAAAAGCGTAAATGTGTAATGCTGTGTCTCAGATCTCAAGCTAATACGTCTCTCTTTACATTATTTGACAAAAACTGGCAGAATTTCCATTTCAGTGCATGATTTCTGCAACTTTAGTACTTGAGAGTAACTCAGAACACACACTAATCAAGCCCAATGGCCTGCTCTATTTTATTAACTTTATGAAATGATCAATTATTTAAAATAGCAAAAGTGAAATTTGTCTCATAGCGATTATCCAGGTCAGGGGAGCGATCAAACACATCAGCATGATGCACAGCTTCCATACACAATGGTTCATGTCACAGAAATAGGAAGCCGTTTCCCAGCATGACCCAATTTTGCCGCACATTTTTGAGTGAACGTGAAGAACTCCGGCGTTCTGATGCTCCCCCCAGAGATCTGGACTATATTGAGCAAACAATACTGCGTTCAAGACTCCATAGCAGCCTCAGCCCACTGTAGGCATCAGCTACCAGCATATTCAGGATTCTGTGCATAGAAAAGCAGGTTTGAGCGGTTTTTGTGCTCGTACGCAGCCGTGTATCTTGTCTCACAGGTCTGATGGTTCACCGTGCAACGCGTTCCCCCAGAGGCTCAAGAAATGTTCCCGTCTCGGGCCGTAAGCGCTTCCCATCTGTTAGCGCTGCTAGACAGGTTGTACAGGTGTAGCGCTTTTACCTTTTCTGGCAGATCTCCATGTTAGTATTGTGAGAAAACAAGAAGGCACTGTTGCGTCATAGTGCTGTTGCTGAAGGTGAACTGTGATTCAATTAAAAAGTTATCAAAAAGAGGATTGTTAATTAATTTGCTCAAGAATGAGAACAGGATTATAAAATTATGAATAAATTATGTCATTGTATTGTCTAAGAATATAGAGGGTTTTCACGATGCGTCATCAATTGTCCATACTGGTGGCACTGAATGTAAACAATGGCACTGAACTGAAACAAACTTGCATATTTCGCTGATTATTGCTGCTGAAAATGTTTTGGGCTGTACTGATCGGTCAGACCAGGAAAAACATTTTGGAGCACTATAGACTGCCAAAAGTTGTAACAAATTAAGGAAAAGAGTGCAAACAACTGTCTGAGGAACATAATGGCGTTTGTGGTTGGCCAAACTGAACCAGGATTTCCAGGGCAAGAATCTTGATAACATTTGTGTTTGTTCTTATCATTTCCAGTCAGGTAGGTGAAATAGTCTAATATTAAAATACTGCTGGTACGTGTCTTTAGCACCTATTAACTTTAGTTTGTCAAAATATTGCACTCTGTTCTGCACTATAAAAAAATTACCATGAATTTAACAGTAAAACACTGTATGCTACAGTATGCTACAGTAAAAACCTGTTAAATGGTTAAAGTTAAAAGGCCATAAATTTACAGTGAATAACTGTAAATTGACATTCCTAGAATTCCCTATGTTACATTATTTTTTTAATTTGAAGTTTTTTGTTGAAATAACTCTTTCTTCTTAGTTTTTTCTTAGCAGTTTTGTACATTAGGGTTGTATGTTACATCTAATGTTGTTAAATGAATGTTTATTGCATTGTTTCAGTTGTGTGTTATCATGATAGTGTTTAGTGTTTGTGTGAATGACACTGTGCACCTTCTATATATTTTGATATTTAAAAGCTGCTAGTGATGGGCTTTGTTTCATCATGTGACTTTTTGTCATCACCACCTGTTTTTGGTGGTTATTACTGTATTAAAGGTACACAACAGATTTCAGTACTTTAATAGGTTGTTACATTACTATTATATCAGTTAATGAAATTACAGTATTTATCTGTAAATTTAAGTGAAAAACGTAAAACGTTGCTACCCTATTTTTACAGTAAAATTACGGTATTTTTTACCATAAATTTTACAGATTTTTTTTTGTTACAGTGTGCTTACGAAGTCCTTCTCCATATGATTTAGCAGCTTCCACACAATTTTTTCTGTGGTTTAGACAGTATAAATTAGCAGAACAACGTATTAAGTAGAACATTAACCGTGCAATCCATGCTGTTGTTTACATCCACGTATCTCCAATGTGGCAGTGCATCCGGCTAACTGACCAAATTTGTGAATGAATATGTGAATTTTTAATAAAAATTTCAGCAATTCAGAAATGACAATTTGCTGAAAATGTACTCATCCTCTAACAATCCAAATGGTAAATGACTTTGTTTCTTTATTATAACAGATTTGGAGAAATGCAGCATTACAAATAATCCACATCCATCCAAAGTCCATGAATAAAGTGCTTGTAAAGTGAAAAACTGTGTGTTTGTGTGAAGCAAATCCATCATTGAGGCGCATTAAGTAACTTTCAAATCATGCTAAAATATGAATCCATAATTTATAAATTTGCTTTCTCCAGAGAAAAAGTTGTCTAATATGAATCAAGGGAGAAATATCCACCATTTACAAGTGAAAACAGTCCAAAACAGCTCTAAATAAATACATTTTGATGTGAGAGCACAACAGGAGATAGACTTTGTCACTGGAGGAAGTGTTATAGATTATGAAAAAAAATCTCTCTGTCAATAATTTGCTGACTAATCTATCAGGTGCTTGGACAGTAGACTATGGTGGTCTCATTCTGGTCTCTTTCATTACTGTGGTGGTCTCATTCTGGTTGATTGTGTGAATGCTGAGCCTGAAGGCAGGTTTTTGCTGACATGGTGTGTATAGGAGGGCAGATATTTTTACTCTCCCATCTGTTCCGCACCGTCCTGTAGTTTTACTTTGTAGCGTCCTTGGTGTGCGTCTAGGGATCTGTTCTACATACCACTTATTTAAGCCCCTCCGCTGCAGTTGTTTACAAATAATGTGGAGTGAATTCATCTGTCCTGATGAAGCCTGAGAGTCTTCATTATTGATCTTAACACATGAAAGTTTTAATGTGAACTTTGCATGAAATGTGACTGATTCATGCTGCAGTGTTCAGCACTAATGGATGCACATGCATTCTAACTGTTTCTGGTTGCATTTGAAGTGGATATTTTGCTTAGAGGAAAAGCATCAAAGACAAAGTCTGTGTCCTATATACTTCAGACCTAGTTTCAGAGGCTGAGTGAAAGAATGTTTGCAGGAAATCCTTCAAAAATAAGCACAAACATATTACATGTATAACATTTCAAAAACTTCAGAATTCTGCTCTTTTAAGGTTGAGGAATACTTCAACCAAAAATGAACATTGTAGCTGAAAATGAACTTACCCTCAGGCCATCCAAGATGTAAATGACTTGATTCTTCATTATATTTGAAGAAATTTAGCATTACATAACTTGTTTACCAGTTGATCCTCTGCAGTGAGTGGGTGCCATCAGAATAAGAGTCCAAACAGCTGATAAAAACATCACAATAATCAATGGCTCTGCCAAAAATGACAATCGCTTTCCAGCAATAAATACTGTTATATCAGTCTGGTTGTCAGCGCCCCATACTTCAACGAAATTTGTGGGCCAAATTGTTTTCTGAATGCTAAAACTTTTCTTGTCTGTTTTGTTGTGTCATTGAGTGATTTGCAGCAAAATAAGTGCTCATAAATCATCACATATTCCCAATCAACGTTCCCCTCCACCCATGACAGAGCTTACCCTGAACTAACTCTTTCACAGGACACAAAGAGATTGAGTTTGTGTGTGATGGCTAAAGTGCCGGCTCCATGTGTGTGAGCAGATGGCTCTCATGGAGAAGCGGATGATGACTCTGCTGACTTAAGGAGCCTGAGAATCACACAAGGAGGAGGGAAGCTGGACAGAAGAGAGTACATAGGACACATGAGGAGATGCAATGCATGACCTTTCTGCACTTCGAATGCGTTTTTGACCTTGACAAGTCTGTATATATAGTGGGGTCAGGGCCAGCCCAGGCTCTGTTGGTGCCCTAGGCGAGATTTTATATTTCCGCCCCCCATAACTCCCCAAATTCAGAAAATGCAGATTTTTCAAAATTTGGCAAAATAGCAAAATTTCATTTTATTCTAACATTATTTTAATCACTACGATCATTGACAATGTAAATTCAGTAGCGTCATTAATTAAAATGGAAGTTTGTGAGATCGCAAAGACGAGAAATTGTTTTTTAAAGGGAGTTTGCAAATGTGAAACTTAATTTATGCAACAGTTTTATCAATTTTGGATTTTATACAAAAGTTAACATAAGGATACTTATTTCAGGAACACTGTTGTCTGATTTTGCTGTATTTCTTCAATGAAAATAGTTTCAAACAAAGTCACAGCTGATCCGCTACGCATCTCCAAGCAAAGACATTTCTGTTTCATTTTTGAATGAATCTTCGTTTTTTAAACAGCCGTTTGAATGAATCGATTACGTAAATGATTCAGTGACAAGACAATGACTTGCTGCCCCTGGCCATTTCAGATTCATTTTTTAAGTAGCCTATATATTGAGTCATTCAAATCATTACAATTTCTATATTCTAAACTTTGTTTAAAACATTATAATAATGTTAGAATGAAATGCATTAATGAGTCTGAGTCTGGTCAAAAAGTCTGTACATAATACTTAATGCAACTTAATGTTTTTAAATGAGAATCTAAAATTAAACATTGTTAAATGACAATAATCATTCTCCTTTTTATAAATTGTTCTTTAATTTCACTAATAAATCTTTTTTTACTTTATTGTTTTATTTTAAACACAAGGGGTCATTAATGATGTTTACATTATAGCATGTGCAAATTCACACTTTTTTTTTTTTTTTTTTTTAATTTGGCCAGAATTGCAGGTGTCTGTATTAATATCCAATAATAGCAAAGATATCAAATAAGCTTAAGGTTATTATATATTTTAAAGAGATTTATAATTAAATACATCTGAAAGGTCATTACCTTTCATTATTATTAATTTATATATTATATGTAAATAAAGTATTTTATCTCTTATTATCATTATTATCCCAACCTACGTAATTATTTGTATTATTATATTGCTTATGGGTATTAGAAGCGCATGATGGTCACAAGAGGGCGCTCTTCTGCGAAAAAAAAAAAAAAAAAACTTTCGCGTGGCGCCCCCCAGTCATGTTGCGCCCTAGGCAACTGCTATTTCGCCTATGCCACGGGCCGGCCCTAAGTGGGGTCCACATTACAAATCTGTAAGAAATTTTGAGACAAACAAATTAATGTTTAACATGAAGAAATAGCACTTCACAATAAGGATCTATTTGTTAACATTAGTTAAAATGACTAAATTAGTTGCATGAAATTTAACTTACAAAATATTGCATATGAATATGTTGCATTTATTAATGTTACTTCATGTTATTTCAATATTCACAAATACATTATTTAAAAAAAATCAAAAGTTAAATCTGATAATATAAGGATGTTAGCTAACATGAACTAATAATGAATAGTGCTTTTAAGAGGCCATTTGTGCTGCAGTAAATTAAGTTTCTCCGAATTGTTTTTCCTTAAAATGAAGGTGCATTCACGCCATACCGGAATTCACTTAATTACTAGATTCCAACTTGGAAAAAGCATTCACGTCCTTGTAGAACTCGTAATTACAACTTGTGAACTGGGAGTCTTCTGAGAGCTACGATTTGTACCACATGACCGCTGCACCACCATATAACGTAGGCTCTGTTTAGGCATTGATAGTGTAAAAAAGCATAATTCCGAGTCCGAGGACGTGAACAGCGTATATATATATATATATATATATATGGTGAACAGCTCCGAGTGAACGTCAAGTATTGTCATCTCGAAATTACGGTAATTACGATATGGCGTAAATGCAGCATTAATTATTTTTATTTATTTATTTATTGCCACAATATAACAGAAATAGGTAAACGCAAATAACAATTTTACTATATTTACAATAGACTTTACCTTTAATACTAGCCTTTCTATAGTAGGCTAGTCCCTAATTGCAGAAGCAAATAATACTTTTTGTCATATTGTTGGATTATAATAGTAACAATAATATTTAAGTATAATTCAATATTTTGTATATTTATACACTAGATTTATATTGTATTTATAAATATTCATATTGACTCAATTACAATCATATTATTATTATTGAGTTTACCAAAATAAAACTGAGCAAAGCCATTACGATGGACGATTGCCTTAATCTTCATCATAATCATCATTTAATGTATCTGAGCTAATATGAAATTAGAAGCAGTTTTATTTATTATTAACTAACGTTAACAAATAGTATTAAATACTGCAACAAATGTATTGCTCGTTGCTAGTTAATGCATTAACTTATGGGATCTTTTTGTAAGTTACCAAAATGTTTAATTGTTTTCACTTAAAAACATAATATAATTTATTATGGTTTAATTAGACTAAAAAATATATATAAAATGCACTACTTTTTTTAGACAGTGTTGCTGGTGATGCCATACTTATACGCATTATTTCTTATAGAGATTGTGTTCTTTTCATTTAATATTCAACATGTTATTGAGTGGAAATACAATGTAGCTGTTCTTCATCTCATCCACGTCAGTGCTGATTTGGGATGTAGGAATGATTATGGCTCCATCTAGTGAGTAAAACACAGACGGTCCTCTGATTCAGTGATTTCAAGGAGGCCATTATTTGTTCTGGATTAGTTTTTATTGCTCAAAATTAAACTGAATTTTTACCCGTGATGTAGCAGAAATGGTACAATTTTTTTTTTTTTAAGTACAGTTAATTTTAGAGCTATTGTGATGATAAAGCAACCAATATACAAATTGTATGTGACCCTGGACCACAAAAAGTAGCACAGGTATGTAGTTATAGCCAAAAATACATTGTATGGGTCAAAATGATTGATTTTTCTTTTATGCCAAAAATCATTAGATATTCAGTAAAGATCATGTTCCATTAAGATATTTTGTAAATATCGTACCATAAATATATCAAAACTTAATTTTTGATTAGTAATAAGCATTGCTAAGAATTTAATTTTGACAACTTTAAAGGCAATTTTCTCAATATTTAGATTTTTTAGATTTTCAAATAGTTGTGTATTGGCCAAATATAGTCATATCCTAACAAACCATACATCAATGGAAAGCTTATTTCATGTGATGTATAAATCTTAATTTAGAATTGTAATCTTAATTGGTTTTGTGCCCGAGGTTACATATTTGGATTTGCTGTCCCAAAACACATTATATATTGTAATTGAAGAGTTCAGATGCAAAAGCCTCTAAATCCATCTGACATCTTTCTTTAAAAAATGCATTTCAGCATTATCAGGCTCCGATGTATAGGTTTCTATGTACTTCTGATTGGGCTGAGGGTTGAATTTTAGTGAGTTTGAAGTAAAAGTATTTGATGGATGTATAATATGTGTCCAGAGCATTCACTCATATCATTATCTAATTTTTGACCGAGATGGCTTTTAGCTGGTTTTGCATCTGAACTCTGCAATTATTATGTATTTATAGTATTATTTAGGGTTTTGTAATATTTTCTGCATATAGTGTTGGATTGAAAATTACATCATTAAACTCCTGAGACAGTGAGAGGACACCGTGGAGACTGTGTGTTACCAAGCATCCGGAAACAGCAGGAGAGGCGGGCCAAATGTGTCTGCCACAGGCTTCATTGAGAATATTTTGTACCCAGACTGAGAGTCCCAGACGACCTGATCAACCAGTACTGTAAATCACTCCTGTCTCACAGAGAAAACTGTTGCATTCATTAGTTATGCTGTTAATTTCCTCTCTTTTCTAAAGCACTTTGAGCTTTAGAACCTGGAATGCAAATTGCTGTAAATATGTAACTATAAATAATGGAATAAAATATTTAATATTTTTAGCAACTCTTAAGGATTACTGGCATATTAATTATAGTCCAGTTGTACTTAAATATAAAAGTTGCCACACTTACAGTATATCAAGGAAGGTTTTTGCATTATATATATATATATATATAGGTTATATAGTCCAAAAGAATGGATGAATATTTCTATTTGTTGCCTTGATTTTTGCTTAATTGTATTTTTAATAGAATATAATTGCAGAATCCCCTTGTGACAACTATGTAACAAATACTGTTGACTTTAGGTAATGTTGTCAGAAAGGGTCAAAGTGTGTTCAAATAAGAAAAAATTTCAAATAACTAATCTTCCTGGACAATAAAAAAAAAAAAAAAAAAAAAGCTTTTCTAGCCTTAGTCTTCCCTCTAAAACAGCCATTATATTTTATGTAAATAAGTAAATACATTTAAATAAAACAAACAAATAAATAAATGTAAAAAATAAATAAATTATTAATAAATTAAATATAATTAAATAGTAATACTATATAACCTAAATACTATATAGACTATATAACCTATAAAACTAATATATAAAATGCCTTGATATACTGTAAGTGTGGCAACTTGCTTCACTCTGAAATGTATGAAAAGTAAATAGTATTGGGTAGTAATAATAATAATAATAATAATAATAATAATACATGTAAATATAATTAATAGTATTATATTTTAAAATATTGTTTTGATAATAATAATACTAACATTTAATTGTATTATTTACTTATTGCTTAATAACAGTAGTAATAATAATAATGTCTTATATTATTTATATGATTGTAACATAATTATAATAATTTTAATTAATCAAATAGTATTATTATTTAAATATATACTATTATTTTATGGCATTCTATATTAATATGTTCTTATTAGTATTGTTTTTATTATATGATTGTATTAAATATAACACATAAATAGTGTTGGCTCAGAAGAACAGGAAAATGTAAAATGTTTGTTGTTTGATAATAATATTTAATATATTAAAAAATAATTTAAAAAAGTATTTTAATCACATATTGTCTTTTATAATTATTATTAACAACAAAATAGTTTTATTATAATTATAATATAATAATAATTAAAATATAATTAAATAAATACATTTTAAAAATTGAATTATTAATAACTGAAACATAATTAAACATTATTATTAAATGTTGGGTAGTAATAATAATAATATATAAATAGTAATAATATAAATAATAATAATTAAATAGTATTTTTTGATAATAATAACATTTAATTGTATTATTTACTTAATTATTGTTTAATAATAATGTCTTATTATTATTTATATAATTATAATGTAATTAGAATAATTTTAATAATTATTATTGTTTTAAAACATTCCATATTCATATTTTCTTCTTCTTATTGTAATTATTATATGATTAAATTAAATATAACACATAAATAGTGTTGGCTAAGAAGAAGAAAATGTAAAATGTTTGTTGTTTGATAATAATATTTTAATAATATTAAAAATATTTGTAAAAAATAATGTTAAAAATAGTATTTTAATTACATATTGTATTTTATAATTGTGTTATTATAATTATAATATAATAATAATAATAATAATAATTAAAATATATTGTTTTTATTATAATAATAACATTTAATTATATTATTTACTTATTGTTTAATAATAATGTCTTATTATTTATGTAATTATAACGTTATTATAATAATTAAAATGAATTAAATAGTAATATTTGAATACACACTATTATATGGCATTCTATATGAATATTTTCTTCTTATTATTATACTGTATGATTAAAATAAATATAACACATAAATAGTGTTGGCTAAGAAGAATATGTAAAAACATTTCTAAAAAAAATTTTATTTTAATTATATATCGTCTTTTATAATTATTAACAACAACAAGTGTTATTAAATTACAATATAATACAAATAAAAATGTAATCAAATACTAATATTTTATTCAATATTGAAATAATATTAAATACTACTTTTTAAATATATGATCATTTATTTATTTAAATTGATTCAGTATAATTGCATTATTACTGAGTGTTTTAAAATAAAACCGATTAAATCCATCAGGGTGGGTGATTGCCCTCATCTTCATCATAATCATCATCTAATGTTAGAACTGTTGACTTTCCTGAAGGTTATTATAGATAACTGGCATAGGCCAAGCGAGCTGATCCTGAGTCAGTGCGCCGCAGCGGCGTTTCTCCCGCACATCCGGGTGTCGCCTCCACAGCGCAGACTCGTCGCGGTGATTGCAGCGCTCTGCGTTTCCGCGTTAGCAGTGGGGGGAACCAGCCGAGGGGAGGGAACGGAACACAGCGAGATTGGCCAAATCTAACTGGATTACGCTGCCCGTGTCGCGATTAAAATGAAAAAGAAGTGACATTCGACCCGGCGGCCGTGTTTAGGAAATGAGCGTGGGATTATGACAGAGACGGGATGACAACACTGCCTGACATGTGAGACATCAGGACTAATACAACAACAGTGCGCTTGTGTGGCTGTCTCCGCCACCTTCTGTTTGTGCTCGCTCTGTTGATGCTGATTGTGCATTCGTTTCGCATTTGCCGGAGGCAATATGAAGAAGTTTAATATCAGGAAGGTGTTGGACGGTTTGACTGCGGCGTCCTCTTCCTCCTCCGCCGCTGCCGCGTCCCCTCAGTCGGGAAACAGGGAGAATGACATGATTCAGGAGACCCTGCAGTCAGAGCATTTCCAGCTCTGCAAGGTGGGATTAGTTACTGTGATCTCATACGGGGGGGTGAGTGAGTGAGTGAGTGAGTGTGGAGGTGAGTGAGTGGCGCCAACTCGCCTCAATATTCTAATGCGCCGGAGAACGTTTATAAAGGCAGCTCGCCAACGGAACTCGGTTAAATCACCTCAGAGTCGGTTTGAACCATCACCGGCTGGAATAATCACCCGGGGGTCGGTTCATGAGATTAATCGCTGGTGTAACGTCCCAGTTGAAGGTTGACGAATCGGTGGCGGTTATTTTAAGACGAAATCATTTAATGGGCAAATTACTTTTTGGAACGAGCGGAACTGATTAAAGTTAGTGTGAGGTAGAATGTCAGACTCATTTCTGTCATATTTCAAGGCGTGCCAGTCTCGTCTGTCAAGAAATACCTGTGCTAATGTTTTGTCTAACCGTTTAATTCAGATTGTAGAACAAAACGGCTACTTTACTAATGTGAACGGTTAGTTTATGATCCATTTCGGTGACTGTGTAAAATCGTATTGGTTTATCCCTGAGATAAGTAACGTTAAGTTTAAAAGTGACGACAGTGTTTGTTATGCTAGACCACAAAACTATTCATATTTTTTTAAAATAAATAAACTTTCCATTAATGTATAGGACACAATTTGGCAGACATACAACTATTTGAAGATCTGGAATCTGAGGGTGCAAAGGAATCACAATACTGAGAAAATTGCCTTTAAAGTTGTCCAAATTAAGTTCTTAGCAATGCATATTACTATTTAAAAATTAAGTTTTGATATATTTAACGTTACAGTATGAAATTTACAAAATATTTTCATGGAACATGATCTTGATTTATCCTAAAGATTTTTGGCGTAAAAGAAAAATCTGTCATTTTGACCCATGCAATATATTTTTGGCTATTGCTACAAATATACCTGTGCTACTTGAGACTGGTTTTGTGGTCCAGAGTCACATTTTAAATTTATAGTAGTATTTCCTAGTTAAGTGAGCAAAATATCATTAAAGGGATATTGCATCCCCAGAATTAAAATTCTGTCCTAATTTATTCACTAGTTATTCTTTTATTCAGGTTGTTCCCAACCTGTATGAGTTCCTGCAAAAAAATAATTTTAATTTTTGGGTCAATTATGATGTTTGTTGTTCAAACTGACCTTAATTAGAGATGCACCAATCGACAGTCCAGGAACCGGAAATTAGCCGGTTTTACAAAAACAAAAAAACAAATCGCAATAGGCCAAGAAAATTGCAATCGGTGCATCTCTAACCTTAACTGGTTTACCAGGAATCATTTTAGATATGTGCTTTCTGCATATGTTATTGTAATCACTACACAAATGTATATTTGTGGGGTGTTAAATGGGGCCATATCTGTTAACAGAACGGCGAAAACCCCAGGACTGTTCCTGGAAAGTGACCACAATAACCTAGCGTTGCTCAAATATTTACCCACAGAGTGAGTAGTTAGTCTCACTAAACAAAAAGGTAATAAAAGTAGTAAAAAAGTCCTTGTAATACCAGAGTGCATGAGGTAATCATTCAGTATCATGATATTATCATGTGATATCATCACTGTACCATACCACCAGCACAGCAAATCATATGCAAGTCAGCTGTTAAGTTCAACTTCTCAGCATCCTGTGGAACTTCATCTTTAATATTCGTTTTAATTTCAATCAAGTTAAATCCTAATTGAAATCCCAGGCCCCCACTAATAAGAAAAGAGGCACTGCTAACTTTGAATGATTTGTGTTTTCTTAAATTGTTGTTATTGTTTGTGTTCTTCCACATGGTTTGATATATTGTCCATATTTGTTTTGGTTTTATCTGCAAAGACCATCAATTTACCTCATGTATATTGACTTAATCAAAGTAAACCATGAATATGCACCGACCTAAGGATGTTTCCGCATATGCAATGTTTAACCAACATCATATTTTGTTTGCTCTGGTCTTTCACAGGTTCTTAAATGACTTCTGTGTATTTTCCAAGGAAAAATGGAGTTAGCCAAAAAATGAAAATTGTCGTTGTTGATAACTGACCCTTATGGAGTATTTCCATTGAACACAAACAGAAAATGTTTGTAGATTTTTATGCATGCAAAGACATGTCTGTACAGCTCAGAAAAGCATGTTAAACATGCTTTATATTCCTAGTCTTTTGAGGTAGTATAATATATTCCAAGGTTTATTTTAGTATAATTAATATACTATTATAGTTTTTGTTAATATTTTAAAATGGATTTATATATATATATATATGTATGTGTATATAAATTCAAAAAAATTAAGATTTTTTTATTTTTTTATTTTAGTCATTTAGTTTTTTGCCATTATATTAAGACTATATAGTTTTTCATAAATTTAGGTTAAATTAAATAAAAAATAACAAATATTGGAGCTAGCAAATTTTAGTTGGAGATAATAACCTTTCTTTGCATGAGGGACAGATTGAAATACAGGTTATTTCCTAAAAAAAAAAAAAAAAACCCAGGAAAATTTTTCTGAAAATATTTATATTTTTAAATTAGTACATTGTGTGTAGTTACAGATATTATTATCAGCAAACCATTACGTACATTTCTCTGTTTCCTCATACGAAGTGCACTTGATGGTCAACACTGGTTTTGATCAAAATGCGACAAACAATTTTCATTTTTGGGTGAACTGTGCCTTTAAGAACACCATTGTCATGGTTGTAGTTTAATGCAAATCATCTTCTGCTTCACAGACAGTGCGACATGGCTTTCCCTATCAACCCTCTTCCATGGCTTTTGACCCTGTGCAGAAAATTCTGGCTATTGGCACACAAAGTGGAGCCCTGAGACTGTATCCTTTATTTGAAGAGCTGGCAACATACCCAGCCTAATTTACCTGGGGAAAAATAAGAGTCAGATGCGGTCGTGTTGTTTGTGTATATTTAAACAAAGGCAGTCATCCCACCCTTCTGTGTTGGAAGTCTTGTCACACAAAGTAATTGACTTGTTAAATTCATGTGCAGCTTGCTTTTTTTTTTTTTTACTAACCTCTACACAAACATATGATTATGTAAGTTGCAAAATACAAGTAACAACATCCTCTGGCAAATCAGCTTCTAAGAGCCTCGCTGTTCCCCCAGGAGATATGAATATTTACCCTAGAGAAGCATAATAGGAGCTACTGACTAACATGAAAACCTATAGGAAAGACACCCGGTCTTGTGAAAAATTAGCGTTAGGAAATCAACATGTCTAGTATTATTGATCGACTGATATGTTACTCAGTATCCAATGTTGATACCAATATCTAAGGCAGGGTGGCTTAAATCTAAAATCTTTATGGTATAATTACATATTTTTAATATATATACTGTGGTAAATATATAACTGTGGTAAAACTGTGGCTTGTTGTTTTTTAAAAAAATGCAGGAAACAGTATTTAGTTTTAAAAATGTGCATTTATCTACAGTACCTCTATTGCTTGACTAAAAAAAAAACATATAAACACTGAGCATTTAGAAGCTGATGCCTTCATGTACTATATGCTCTGTCATCAGTGAGAAGGTCAGTTGATTCCAGGCAGTAGAAATCAAAGGAGCCTGTTTCTCACAGAGTCATGTATACGAGCAGCCTCATTTCAGAGGCACGTTTCCTAGAAGCAGGGTCTTTATTCCTAGAGGAGCTGCGCTCATTAATGATATCTCCACTGTGGCATGAGCAGCTCCACTGCCATATGTTGCAGAGCTCGTCTCATCATTGGTGCTGCCGACTATCTGCCAGAAAGCCACCTCGCACGTGCTGGAAACATCACTGGTCCTGCTGGGCACGTCTGTTAGAATCATACACATTCAGCCAAGCTGCTTGAGCTTGGCTATAAGTGTTTTCATTTTCAGATATATACCATGCCATTGTTTCTGTCAAAAGAAACATGACTACAGTGTAATGCTGGGTGGTATATACTGTGCAACGGTAGATATTTTGTATATTTTTTAATGTTATTTTATTATGGTTTTAACAAAAACTTCACAATGCAAACTAAAAAACGAAAAAGAGAGAGAAAATAAGACAAACCCTTCATATTTCAACAATCTGTGCTGTATGTAAAATAAATAATCTTCTCTTACAATCTGTAAATAGGTACTGAAAATAATTGTTACATACAAACAAACAAATAAATAAATGTAAAAAAATATTACAAATAATTATAAACAATAGTCATTGTGGATTCTGTTATAATTGTTAAATTAAAGTTTTTGTAAAATTAAGTTTTGATATATTTATGGTAGAAAATGTACAAAATATCTTCATGGAACATTATGTTTACTTAATATCCTAATGATTTTTGGCATAAAAGAAAAATTGATAATTTTGACTCATAGAATGTATTGTTGGCTATTGCTACAAATATACGCATGATACTTACGATTGGTTTTGTGGTCCAGGGTCACATTTTATTAAAAAGTTAGACAAAAAATAAATTAATTTTGGGCCCTATAAAATATGTTTTATTTTTTCCCGTGTTCTATTATTTTGTAATTTTTATTTTGTCTGTAATTTTATTTTTTTGGATTATGTTTTCATATTTAAATTAAATTTCAGTAATCAAAAAGTGTGTATAATTAATTGAAATAATGTGTACAATTTAACAATTTATTTTTAAAAGTTTAACAAAAGTTAAATTTTTTTGGACCCTACGAAGTCTGTTTTCATGTTCTCATTTTTCCGTTTAAATTTTTATGGATTCCATTTTAACAATCAATTGATAACAAAACTTTTAAAATTAAAAATGAACAGGGCCCAATAAATTGTTTTATTTTTTCTGAAATTCTTTGTTGACTGTTTTGCCATTTGTAGATTTGTGATTGAATACTAATTTATTATAAAAACATATTAGAATGTCACATGAATGTCTACTTCTCCAAAATATTTCATGTCGTCATCTATTTTGTGAAATACACCATGACACATGATTTTAGTTATAACGGCTGTCCATACCAAAAAAGGTCGCGTGGTTGAAGGCCAGACTGATTTGTTGTTGTCAGATTTGAATCTTGATTGTGGGAGTGCACCTCTTTTATGCTTTTGTAATGGTGTGCAGTAGGTCGTCCATGACTTCACTGTATCAATGGCATTTTGTCCTTGTGGAAAGTCACAAGCCACCCACCAGGTCAGTGTTCTCTATGGTGGAGAGTTGAGTTGATTGGCTCCCTCGTCTTGCTCAGCTGTTGCCTGGATGTGTTAATGTGCAGCGAGAGCTGATGGGCTTACTGTCATTCAGTCGATTGGGCTATTTATCAAAAGACAGGATGTATCGATTTGCCTCATTGCCCCCAGCATTGGGAAACACCGCCACGGCTCAGCTGACACAAACTCAATGAGGTGTTTACTAACAGTAAATATCTAATTTTACATGATTGGTCTCTTGTGTCTCTATCTGTGTGTTTTCATATAGAAACCTTGCAGGATGTTGAGGAGTTTGGAGGAGTTTCTCTCTTGTCTTGCTAATAAATACTAGCAGTTTGTTAGAGATTCAGTTAAAGCACTTGGTAATGTTTTTTTTTCAAATTACAGTGCTAGTAGCAAATGTTTGTGAGGTTTTATGCATGAATAATTTACGAATTGATTGTTGCTGAATGCTTTTTGTTCTGATTATGCACTGTGATCTGATGAAGTTTTATGCATGGTAAAGACCTGAAAGCTTAATCAATCACTGCTAACTAAAGTGTTTAAAAACACTGAAGTGTTTCTTTATAATATATGTTTAAACCAAGAAATCAGAAACTTCTGTGTTTAACCCGCAAAAACTTAAACTTGGGTAGAACATCACATTTTTGCATCGTCAGTTGAAGAAGGAAACCCTTCTTTGCATTTGTGTATAGAAACACCACAAACCGCTGTGGTTTACCAAATGAGGAAGTTGCCTCCTGTTCTTTGAGAATGCAACTTTCTTTCATCCTTTCTCATTTCACAGCCGTCTCACTAAAGACGAGTACTGCATAATGCTGCAAGGACTTTAACCAGTCAGGTGATGTAGGGTGAAGAAAAAAGGGTGACGTATGGTTAAAATGCATGTGACTAGGTTTCTGAGCCACAACATTTTGACCTATAGAGTACATTAGATATACTAGGTCTGTTTTTATTTGTAAGTGAACTATAAGATTCAGGGTAAATTGTGCTGCAAAATTTTCACCAGATGTTCATAATGATGAACATAGTGAGTTTGTAATGAACTGGTGAATGTAGGATTAAGTGCAAATGGTGCAATTTGTCTCGCTGGCTTGGGTTATAATGATATGTATTTGTAAGGCATGTAACTGCACATTTTTTATTAGGCTTTAGCATGATATACATTTTAATTATTAATGCCAATTTTAGCATCATCATTGAATGTGTTAAATAGCACATTGAATATACTATTTCTGCTTGGCTTGTAACTCATCCTGCATGTTTGTGCTGCAGACATACTGTAAATGAGATTTTACTTATTTGATAATGCTTTCTTCTAACAAGAATGTAGTACTTTCAGCTCTGTTTAACACAATTTACAATGCTTACATCTATGTCACATAACTGCTGCAAAAGGTCAACAAAAATACAAAACAAAAAACAAATCCAAAGTAGGTCCTGAGCCCTGGCTTATTTGGTAAACTTGTTTTATGGAACACCCCCCAGGGTTTGTGCAAGGTGCTTAAAATGCCTAAATTTGACTTGACGAGACGTGATTTTTAAACTCTTTTTTTTTAAAGAAATCCTCAATAATGAAATATATAGGGAAAAATAGTATTTTATTCAACTGCAAAACACAAAAATATAGGTGTATTTTGATATGAACTAATACTTTATGAAATTAAACTTATATTTTAATGAATTATATGCAGTAATAAACATGTAAACTACTGCTACATGATTCTGGATAAATTGAAAAATATTTTTTTAGAGTCATGGTTCTCATGATTGTGAAGAAAAAAAGATTAGATTAGAAATCTAAACAAAATAACGATTTACTAGTGATTCTGACACAACGCTCATTGCTTAAGTCTTTTTTTTTTTTTTTTAAATATATTCGATCAAATTAATTTCACAATTAATAAAGACTTAATTAACTGTTGGAATCTCCTGAACGAATGATTCAATGATAAATACGTTTTTAAACGTGCAGTTGTCGCCACCTCCTGGTGGAAGAGGATAAGCCTTACAATACATACACGTGTTAAGATACTTTCCTTTTGATTGCTAGTACAGACATTAAGTGTTTATACCCAAACTATAAACTGCTGGAACCACTCAGATTGATTCAAACTCATGACTTTGATCATTCAGTGAATGCGATTCACTAGCAAAAACCAGATCAAATGAAAGAAGTCATAATTTTTTTGATTTTCAACATCGCTTGTAATGATTTTAAAAAGCATGTAGTGATGGGTGAAACAGACCTCTTCAAAACTCTGAATCCCTTAAACCATTGCGTTGCAAAGTGATTCACTGTTTTAAAGAGCTCCAATTGGATTGAGTATTGTAAATCATTTCTTTCATATCGGGCTTCAAATCGCGTATCGCATATCATTTGATTTAGATCCGAACTTCAGAACGGGTTCACAAATCTTTTGCTATAAATCGGTATGATCAGTACTGATCAAGAATCTTTTGTTTCAGATCAGGATTTTGGAGTGATTTCGTTAATCTTTTTTTCTGATTTTACTGAAATAGTACAAAATGTCAAACCATTAAGACGGTACAGTTCTTAAAAGAAAACAAAGAAAAAGAAAGCACGTATACACATACAAATCCCTTAAGAAAAAAAGTATAGTATACTTTAGTAGTGATGCTTCACATTTGCTTCACTGTATTTTTGCCATTTTTCATTAGTATATTTTTATTTATCTATGTATCTTTTTAGAATTTGAAAGATAAGTTTGAAAACATTGAAAGACATTGTTTGAAAAGGGAGAACCCTGACTGAAGTCCTTATCATAGTTATCATCATATCTAGAGATCAGGATATCACAGGGACTTGCAGCTGGGCTATTTTGACCTGGACCAGCAAGTAAACATGTAGCAACACACTAAAAGCCGCTCAGAACACATTTTAAATGACTGAAGTTAAACCTCTCACGTGCCACTCCCTTTTTGAGTATAGACGTGAAAATGCACTGAATACAGACCTAAAGTTGGTTTTAAAGAAAACAATCAGCAGATTATTGCTGAAGTGAAAACATTTTAAAGGGGACATTGGATGGAAAATTCACTTTTGCATGGTGTTTGCATATAAATGTGTCTTTGCAGTGTGTGGACCAGCCTCCTTTTTTAATCCTCAAAAAACCTAAACAGTCTCAAATATCCGCTGCATCTCATTTGGAAGGCTGCATCCTCCCGAGGTCGCATTGGAAGGCTGTGTATGTTACCTGGGAAGTTTCATTTAAAGAAAAGTAACCGTTAAATTGCAAAGTAAAAAAGAAATTAGTATTTTACACCTCACAAGAATAAAATAAATTTTATGATTACTTTTAAAGCTGCAGTACGTAACTTTTTTGGTTAAAAATTATACAACATAAATTTCTGAGCCAATACATAACCAGCCAGTGTTCAAAACTATCGCCTTACTTTACCCCGATTCACAACGGTTAGCTTATAATAATGTTTTTTAAATTGAGTGGTACGGGTAGGTTTTCGCGGGAAATTCAAGCATGCCACTGCGTCATTACGTCACGTCTGTAAACATAAAGAAGGTGTCCCGGCTAGTAACATAATCGCATGTGAGAATGGTGAGAATGCTGCAGGTGCCGGATAGTTTATAGCCTTTTCTCACAGCGGCTGAAATAATTAAACTTATTTTTTTGGTTGCGGATTGTAATCCAAAAAGTTTATGAAACACAAGAGACTGAAATTAGATTACTCCCGTTTTAAATGTGCATCTGTTTGCAGTCTACGTGGCCTGCGATTACACAAGTTTTGTATTATTAAGAGAACCGGTCCTAAGGAACAATGATTTGCTTTTTCGGCTAAAAGAATTTCTTGATATGAAATTCGAGTTTTATGTCAATCAGAGATTAAAATGTACAGAAACAGAAACGCTAATACACAATACATACACATAGTTACGCAATGCTGATGTTGTTAACATGAACAATTTGAGAACAGTATGACACAGTAATAATAACTTGCTAGTTTGATGTGATATGAGATAACCGATCGTTAGATTTAAACACCTGTAGCGTTTTTCCTCAGTTGGTCATAACAAAAGTTTTAGACTTGCTACTTACTCTTAGACGACAATATCCGATGAAGATTCTTATTTGGCCCATATATTTGAATCTGTTAATTTGTGATTCCTAAATACAGTGAAAATCCACAACGGTGCGGTGACTGACAGCTACCAAAACATTAGATTCATCCGCGCTGGAGCCGAGCCGGAGCACAACCCACGCATAGAAGATAATTCCGCATTTAACTGCAATTGCAGGTTTTGAGACAGAGATGGCGACAAAGAGGCAAAACTTACGGACTGCAGCTTTAAATAAGACATCCTTAATGACGTCTGCAGCCTTCCAGATGAGACGCAGCTGTCAAGCTGTTTTGATTTTCTGAGCAGTATGACATCATATTTCCGCCCTCAGCCAGTTGTACAGTGTCTGCCATTTTCTTCACGCTCAAGCAGCTATAGCGACGACAATGTCTCGTAAGCAGTGCAGGTGTTTTGTAGTTGGATGTAAAAGTGAACATAAGAGTTATCAGAGCCATTGAGAATACAGTGGATTAGTTTACATTAAAAACAGAAGAGAGGGGTGGGGTGAGCAGCAGCTCATTATCAATTAAAGAGATATGCACCGAAAAATGTTGGTTCCTATGAGATTTTAAGGCACTATACTAAAAATACTGGCGTAATGTTCTTGTCACAAATGTATACATTTCTGCTACAGTATTACTTCTGTTTCAAAATAACCACCAAATATGGAACCTTTCATAAATTTTATTTTTGTAAGTTTTGTAATATGACAATTAACACTGCCCACTAGGGGGAGGAGCCCACTAAAAGGTGTTACAATACCATTTCACAATGTTCCATTACAAAACAGGATGGCTTTTGAGCGTTTAAGCTTTAAATGATATCTGAATTAGATTACTAAAATATGTGATAGGGAAAAAGGTAATAAAAAAGAGTGCTAGCAGGATGCTGTCAGTTAACAGGTTAATATATAACAGTTAGAGCCATTGAGGATGCAGTGCAGCTTTTGATGGAAACGTGCCACCAAATGCACAAAAAAATAGAAGAGAGGGGCGGGATGAGCAGTAGCTCATTATCGGTTAAAAAGAGACTATCACTGAAACAGTGAACAGAGCTGTTTTTGACAAGGTAAAATGGGTGTTGTTTTACACAACTATTAAGGAATTTCAACCAAAGTATGTTGCAGACATTTCATGAGAACCCTAAAGAATCACACCAACTTGTGGAAAATGGGCATCTGAAGTCCCCTTTAAGAAATGAATGACAAAAAGTTATTTAAGAAATTGAAGTTTACTATGAAGAAAATGTACTGCAGTAAAGTGTTTTTATTTTGTATAAAATAATTATTGTACAAAATAATGTGGAATCTAAAATTGCTATAAAATAAGTTATTTTCACAAATATTGAGGTTTCTGTGAGATTTTATTAAGGCACTGTACTAAAAATACTCCTTGCATAATTTCCTTATACATTTTCCTCTCACAAATGTATACATTTCTGCTACAATATTACTTTAAATCTCAAAATAACCACCAAATATAGAACCTTAAGACTCCAAGAATATGTGTTTCAAAATTTTAGATTAGATTATGAAATATTGTAGTAAATTTTGTACCATGACACTTAACACTGCACACTCGGAGGAGGAGGCTGCTAAAAGGTGTTAAAATACCATTTCACAATGTTTGATTACAAAACATGTTTTCGCAGGATGGAGTTTGAGTGTTTAAGCTTTTAAATGATATCTGAATTAGATTACTAAAATATGTCATAGGGAAAAAAGGCAATTAAAAAAGAGTGCTAGCAGGATGCTGTCAGTTAACAGGTTAATATATAACAGTTAATCAAATTGTGGATTAAGAAACGTATCTGAATGAGGAAGTGCCACCCAGATCTCACCAAGAGGAGGAAGTGTGTGCTGAAAACTGATACAATCTTAAGTTCTCTCCATGCTTATTTATGTAGCCAGTGGCGCTTTACAATTCATGCTCGAAGAATTTTTTATTAGGCTTTAGCGTGGTATAAATTGAATTGATTAGTGCTATTTTTAGCATCATCAGTGGTGTTTCAAAGTTGATTGCCTCGTGATCTATGACCCTCTCCTCTCGGCTGCTCTTGTAGGCTGCTGTTGGCAGCATCCAACTCCAAGTGCTTTAAATAACGGCTATTTGAGACTCCTCCAGAGTTTGTTTAAGGCACCTAGGGCCTGTTTGATTACTGTTCTTAATCTTGTTTGGACAGATCCGATCTCAATGTTATCAGTCTGAAACCTACTAATGGCTCAAGTTTGGCTTGGATGGGGAAGGGAGAGTACAAGCCATCGAGTCAAATAGCTTTATAATTTTTTGCATTACACGAAGAGCGTGTCATTAATGTGGTTTTTGCATGTCTGTTTGCAGAAGCATGTTGAAGGAGTGCGGCAGATTCTGCTGTAGATTGGAGGATATTAGATATTAATATTTTTAATATCCATCAAGCAGTGTCCTAGCAACCATTCAGAGAACCTTAACTGCTCCCTAACAATGCCGTTACGTATCTGTCTGTCTTTGTCTGTAGTATAGCATAGTATCACTTAGCTGTACACTAGCAACTGTCTATCAATACCTGAGCAACCAGAACACCTTAACAGTCTTGTGATGCCTAGCAAAACCCTAGCAACCACTTGAAACGAGCCTGTCATAATCAAAAATATAGTGCTGACGATTTTTTGCCATGCACATAATTGTGATTTAATTACTTCATGTTTGTCACTTAAAGTGCAAAAGCATTTTTCATTTGTAATTGTTAATAAATGTAATACATTTAAAAATGATAATAAAATTGGCCCATCTAATTTTTAGTGCTGTTAACATGAATATTTCTGTAATTATTTTAATTTTAGATATATTTTATCTAGGGCTGTACTAGAATAGTCGAATATTCGAATATTCGTTCGGTGGGTTGGCATTCGATTTTCAATTCTGAGATTCGAATATTCTTTTTTTTTTTTTTTTTCAACACGTGACTTCCCCCGCGAACAGTTCTCATTCGCGCTTGAATGGCCCATTAGTGAACGGGAGGGGGAGAGCTGTCAGCAAGCCACGGAGAAAAGAGTGTACTAGTGTCACTATAGTTTGCAACCTGGTTGTGATTTATTTTAAAGTTCGAAGTATAAAGAAACATTTTTGTTCATTGAAATGTGAGCTGTCTAGCCTGCCTAACAGGGCATGTGAGCGGAGATGCATGCCGTTTTCAACCGAAGCCTCTGAGACACACTGCCTGTGTGGCGGACGTGGAGCAGGTTTGTTACGTGACTGCTGCGGAAAAAATCAGCTTCACTTCTATGCTGTCGCGGGGTCGCGGTTGCGGTGTGGTTGGACCGCACCTGATATAAGCACATATTCCGCAAACAGTGTGGCTGCTCTAATCTGTTAACAGGCGCAGAAAGAAAAATCAACACGCGACGTGTCCGCCACGCAGCCTATATCCTATAAAGAACTCACAGCAACAGTTATAAAGCGTAGATATGTTATATAGCCTAATTTGCGCGCATTGGGGAATCAGTCTATAGTATTAAAATTGCTTTTGATTGCGCGTGCGCGTTTTAATTTCGGTTTCGTTTTAACGATCGCGTAAAACTCTTGCCGGCACTGAGCGTGCATTCTAAGCGCGTCTACAGGCTTTGTTATAATGAGAGGATTAATTAGCTTGCAGAACTCAGGACTGAACAAAAAATCCGGCGTTTTGAGCGGTGAGCGGATTCTGACTGATCAACTCAAACACAGATGGAGTCTGGCGTGAGGCGGCTGCCGTTTACTTTCGTTTTGTTAATGTTTATTTTGTTATTAAAGTGCGTTTGCAGTTTCCCGCATCCTTCCCAGAGTGTTGAACTTCGTTACATACATCTTTAAGGTGTAAATAACCTCAAACTTTAACAACTTTCCAGCAAGACTTTAGGCCAAGAGTCTTGTTATTATGATCCTCCTTTCCTAGTTAATAGATTGTGTTTTTTATTAGATATATTTGAGTCTCATTTAATGAACTAATCAAGCAGCTCTTGGCCAGAGAGACAGAATTTTAATTATGTTCAGACGGCAGTTTTATTAAGGATGTACAACCCCGTGCTGTGCTGAACCGGCATGTGTGTAAAGCTTTGATGGTTTCTGGACCTCTGGATAGTCCTCTTTCTGTCTAGTTCTGTCTCTGCATTGCTCTTTTCCTCCTTGTTCTCTCTTTTGAGAGCTGCTTTACTGCCTTGTTGGCACTGTTCAGTTCCCAGGAACAAATGTCAGCGGTTGCGGGAAACGTTGACAAGCCTGTCCGCTTTAGCTGCATTGTAATCTTTTGCACTTGAGGCCTGTGTTATTAAGGCATATAGTATGACAGCACCCTTATCAGATTGCACGGCTGTTTGCTCTGAGCGGAAGCCCCTGTTGTTTGAAGTGAGTCACCCATTGTGGTCGGCAATATGATGCTTTTGAAAGTAAAACTTTTGTGTGGATTTCCCAGTTGAAATGTTACAGAGCTTTGTTCATTTGCGCCTTATATCACATATAACTGTGTTGCATGTACATATTGAATATTAGTTGGAAATCCTTTTAGGATAAATCCCATGTTGAGAACAAATCCAGGTCATATTTTTACCCAAAATCAAATGAATGAATTTAGTCAGAGTGATTATTTATGCTCTGCCTTAGATTGTTTTGATATAAATCTGTATAGATGCTTGTACTATAATAGGTTTTTACATTTTATGAATAACCTTTGTTATCGTAACGAGAAATGGTCATGAAAGTAGACAATCCAAGGAAAAAGTTAAGTTTCTAGGCCAGTTCATACAGATCAGCAAAGGTTTGCTGATGCATTTTTTTTGGGCCCCAAACTGACTTATTGTAAAGTGTCCCTGGTTTAAAACCCAGCTGGAATGTTTAATTTTAGTGACTCTAGATCCTCACATATGCACACACAATCATTTTTTCCATCTTTAAACTCAAGCCTGTGTTTAGCGGATGATCTATTTTAAGTTGTTCTCACAAGCCAGACTATGGTGTATTCTGGCCAAGGACCACCCACTTAGACAGGAGGTGACCATTTGATTGACATTTTACACAACCAGTCAGCTAACTTTTTTCCCACAATGCATATTTATAGGTGAATATAAATATAAAAATAATTTACCAGTGTGCAACCATTTGCCATTTGTTGAAAATAAAAGGAACATTCTGTTCTGTTTTTGTTCATAATGAATGTTAGTGTTGCATATTTTTTAAAATGTCTTTTGCATGCATTTAAAATTTTTTAAGGAATTTTTGTTCACTGGTTTGTTGAGTTTTCATAGTAATTTTCATTAATGGTGACATTAGTGTCTGCAACTTATATATATGGATCGTGTATATATATGGTCCCTTTTTGGTGATTGCATCAAACAAAATTTTCATAAAAAGCATAAAAGTGTTTCAAATGTCAAAATAGGGGTGAAATCATGTTCAATCCTCATTCAGCATAACAGATATATTAATGTAAAAACAACATAATTATCCCGACATGCACTTATTACATATATAAAAAAAAATTGTGATCATACTAAATTTTATTATATTTTAAATGATTAAAAAAATAATGCTGACAAATTTGTAATCCCTAGTGGTTTGAAAGATTGCGACAAGGTGGGTTTAATTATTCTTTAAATAATGGCAGAAATCTGTGATAGCATTACTTTTTGCTCAGTAAAAAAAGCAACTAAAAATTAAAAATGGACACATTCTAATATTCATCTTGTTTGTCATCTTTGACTCTAAACAGCGTACCAAGTTACCCATATTTAATTACCAAAATTTTTATCAGTTTTCAGATTAATATATATATATATATATATATATATATATATATATGCACTTGTTGTTAGTTCTACAGCTTCTATGTCTCTCCTGAAAGAGTGTTATTTACTGGTTTTGTGGTGATCATTATATTGAGTAATACAATCGAACAGCGATCTGTTTGTTCTGTTGGGCTCTGACTCCCATGGTACGTGGAGAACTGCTGTCTGACCCTGGTCTCTGATCCAGCGCCACAGAGAGCTTAAGCTGAGGAGAAACTGGCTGGTCAAGGGCTTGATGCTTACAGTTATGAATAAATAATGAGTCAGTGGTCCACTGCAACTTATTTATAACAGCCCTCTGTTATTTATTCAGTCCATTTGCCAAATATGGTGAAGGCAAGCCTGCTGTGTAAACATCCCTGTTTGGTTTCACTTCAGCGCATCTCAAGAAATAAATGTAGGAGAGAGCCAAATGCTATCCCCAATAATGATGCAGCAAAGTTAAATTTTTACAGAAACAGAAATTAAGATTTGCACTTACCTAAAAACTGAAACTGAAAATAACATTTTGGTAATTAAATTTGGGCACTTGAACTTAGTATGCAAGTCATAGTAAAGTTCTTCAAACACGAGGCCCCCAATATGTATATATTACTACTCTAGCATAATTTTTGTTCCACACTTCTGACTTGAAACGGTCAAAATGTATCATAAGAGAAGTTAATTAAATAACACTGTTTTGGGCAATGATTTTAGCCTTCAAAAACTGTAAATGTTTTATTTATTAACATTTTTAGTTGCTGAAATTTTGGTGCATCACAATTGGCATTGAACTGCCTTTTCTGTCATTGTTTCATTACATCAGGGTTTCCTATGCCATTTGGAAAAGTATGGAATTTGAGTAATTTCCAGGTCTAAGAAAGTATGTAAAAAAAAAAGAGAGTATGGACAAATATTTGCATTTACAGACTTTTAATAACTGTTTAATAATTCTTTAGTGATTGTCAGACATGACTGAATTACTTCAAGGTGCACTTTTTCATCATGCAAATTAAATTTCTTCTCATGATATTCTACACAGAGCCTCTAGAAGGATTTTTGCAAAAATAAAAATATACAGACTTTCGTATGTACACAAGAAACCATTAAACTTAGCAAATAGGATGATGCTCACTGAGCCACCTATTGCGCCATCAGCCAGTTTCACAATGAGTTTTTTTGGCTGTCACAAGTTATGCATAAAAGCATTAAAGACTTGAAATATGATGTACTGCCCTAAAAACAAAATTTTTTGAACCCTTTATTTTATAGTACTTTTACAGTCTTTTTAATAGACCCTTGAACTTGGCAAATAGGACAATGCACACGGCCATCAGCCCGTTTCATGTCATTGTTTCTCTGCTGCCACAGAGGATGCATTAAATTGAACATTAGGCCTTGATAGTAGAGGTACAACCCTAAGAAAAGCCACATTTTGAAGAAATAGATCTGTATTAATTCATGTGCATCCCTGCTCTCATTGTCTTCATAGTAAAATGGCAGTGATGCACAAAGGAAATAGGTTCTAGTATGTATAAAACAAAAAATTTTAATGCTTAAGCATGAAAAAAATTCTAATGTGCATGTGAATAGTTTCTCAAGAGCACACGTTTTTTTGTGTCATGCAAAATTTTTTTTTTTTGGGGCCTCTGTGTGTTGTCACTTTGAGAAAATCAATGAATAAACCCCTGAAAAAATGTAAATATTTACAGATGACTGAACTGTATGCTAAATATGAAGCTGAAAATAATGCTCCTATGAACCATGTTAAATGTGGTCTAAAAATCTACTGAGATGTTTAGAAATTTGAGTCTGGAAGAGTATGGAAGTTTGGGAAGGAAAAAAAAAACAATAGTACTGGTTAGCTGCCATAAAAAATGCTTGTGCAAAGGTTGCACTTGTTACTCGCTGAATTTGTAATATTTAAGGTTATAAATGTAAAGAAATTGGTAGATTAGAGATTTGAATCCAGTTTAAAAGTTTCTAGATCAGTGAAACTGTAGTGTGTTTCTTGAAGAAGCTGTTAAATGTTAACATGACTAAATGCATGAGACATCTATTAGTTTTGTCTTGTTTTTAGTTTATTGCCCTCTTGCACTCTCTGGCGCAGTCTTGTTTCGTGAACCGCCGCGTCAGCAAGGTGAGTTCATCTTCAGTGTAATGGCTCTTTTCCTGGGCACAGTATTACCAATGTTGTTTACCATAATTGATCTGTTTAACAGAGATGCATTAGCTCGCCATGGTAAGATGCATGTGACCGAAGAACACAGAGGTAACATATTAGGCGCCGTCAAGCTGGTCCTGTGTACTTGTAGGGCTCTCAGGTCTTATAAATATGTTTTCACAGTTGTAAGTCACTCAAGAGGAAATTAGTTCACTGCTGCAGGAAACCGCTGATTCAATACGGATGAGAAAACCATTTCCTGTTTATAGTGTCAACTATTTTAGCATTCATTCCCTGGCATGAGAATTGTGCTAGATCTCCTGAGGTAACAACATACAGTGTCCATATGTTGTTTTGCAGTGATTTTATTTGGCAGATAAGAAGCTTTCTAATCGGAGGCTCTTGCTAGAATGAGATAGCCTTTGCCCCTGGGTCACAAAGGGCTCTCTTTTACTCACCCGTATTGTATTCATTGGCATTTGTGGTTTCATGAAGAACCATTAGCATCCATGGAACCTTTCCATTCGACAAAAAGTTCTTTAGTTTATTAAAATGTTTTTCAAATGGTTCTTGATGAATGCTTCCTTGGAGAACCCATGTTAAAACTCCTTTTTGGAACCTTTATTTTTAAGAGCGTAAGCTGTAAAGTATCTACAGGTTTTCTTTGGATTAGTTTGAATTATATTACGATCTAACAGAGATTTTAAAGCGCTTTTGTTAGCCTAAACATTCAACAGCACAACCGTTTCCTCACCCATTATGAAAGTCTGGAATCTGCAACCTGATATGGAACAGAGCTTGCATTTGTGCCTAAATGCACATAGAAAGCATGCAACATAGTGCTGGTGAATATGACTGACTGTTTGACTGAGACAGTTGTCGTTGTCCTGCCGGAGAAGGGGTTTATGGGAGCATTTACAGTGCATGTCTCCAGAGGGCTGAAGCAGCATTCACAGACAAGACGTAAGACTCTGATTAGGGACTTTGTATAATCCATTTAGTTAAGTCAATGGACAAGACCCTCGGTAATACGACGCACAGACCTCTGGGAACACAATTTCCCTCTAGTGCCGAACCCTGGTGGCTTACTTACATTGTCTGTGGGAAATTCAGAAGTAAAATTAACATTTTTTTTTTCCTCAACATCTTTTTTTTATATTAAAGTCTATATGAAGGTGTGTATTTTTAGATGCTTGGACTTCCTACAGAAGAGTATATAGTCTCTATTATAATTCAAGCTGTATTATCATCTTGCTTTCTTGTAACACAAAAGGAGAATCTTGGTCAAAAGATTTTTTTCTCAAAATTGACATGCAATAATCAGTAAAAAATTTATTCTATGAGTCCTTACATAAAGCTTTGTATGACCTCTAAAAAACTGAAAGCACATGGATTACTTTTATGGTGCTTTTATCCTTTTTGGAGCTTGGCGGTAAAAATCACCATTCAGTTTTGTGGTATGCAAATTGCGGCTTGTACATTCTACCTAACATCTCATCTCGAAATCCCTTTAATTATGCAATGCATTTAAATACAGTAGTCATATTCTGTGTTTAGCACATTTGACAGGAACTCTGAGGTGTTCAGAGATGTACGTACCTTAACTAAGCCTACAGATTCGGCCGAGCAGGAGTGGAGTGTTATTGCCAGCATGAGAGCGGATCGGCTGTCATCCAGCTGGAGTTTCTTGTCAATGAAGTGAGTTTTGCCCTGACCATCTGCATAGTTATTTGCTCTTTCTTACTTTCTCTTACTTTCTCAGGTTTTGGTTGAATATTCAGTTTTTTTCATTTGTTCAAAATGGAATAAATTACAAAGGTAGAGCTCTCTTATTTTTGTCATTTATTGTGTTTTTGTGTATGTGGTCCATAGGGGGCGCTGGTTAGTGCTTTGGCAGATGACAGTATTCATTTGTGGAATCTAAGGCAAAAGCTTCCAGCCATCCTTCATTCTCTTAAATTTAATCGGGAGAGGTAAGCATCCTGTGTACAAATAAACCATGCACTATTATCAAAACGCAAATTATACACAGTTGAGGTCAAAAGTTTACATATACCTTTGCAGAATGTTAATTATTTTACCAAAATAGGAGGGATCGTACAAAATGCATGTTATTTTTTATTCATTACTGACCTGAATACGATATTTCACATTAAAAAGAAGTTAATATTTAGTCCACAAGATAAAAATAATAGTTTAATTTATAAAAATTATGTTTTTTTTTGTTTAGTGATAGTTGTTCACGAGTCCCTTGTTTGTCCTGAACAGTTAAAGGTGCAGTATGTAAGATTGACAGGTAGCGACTGAAATGGGTACTGCAGTCCAAATTCAAAGTATTGGAGAGAACCACTTTTCTACCACTTTTTCATACTCAAGACTCGACTCTCACGCGGGTTTGTCCAATTGAGGACATGCCACTAGCCTTGCACTGTAATTTGATGAGTTGATTTACTGCTTTAATGTTCCTTTGCTCATAGATCATTGTGCAGTATGTAATATTGCCAGCTAGCGGTTGAAATGTGTACTGCAATTCTGTCCCGGAATCTGCCCGAAATGCACATTTGAGAGTGGAATTACTGGCTATAGCATTAGTTATGTAAGTTTACATACGTTATGTAAACTTAACATATTTTCTAAATATCTACAAACATATTATTTTATTTATTGACTTAAGAAGAGCCAAAAACTTACACACGGCACCTTTAAACTGCCTGCTGTTCATCAGAAAAATCCTTCATGTCCCACAAATTCTTTGGTTTTTCAGCGTTTGTGTATTTGAACCCTTTCCAACAATGACTTCATCTTTTCACACTGAGGGACTCATATGCAACTATTACAGAAGATTCAAATGCTTACTGGTGCTTCAGAAGGAAACGCAATGCATTAAGAACCGGGGGTGAAAACTTTTGAACACAATGAAGATGTGTACATTTTTCTTATGTTGCCTAAATATTGTATTTTTTCATTTAGTACTGCCCTTCAGAAGCTACAGAAGACACGTGTTTCCCAGAAGACAAAATTATAAATGTTTTATTTTTTATTTATTTTAGAAATTTAACATTTTCTTATGTGGACCATATGAAATGTCCTCTATGTAAAATATCTTACTCAGCTCAGTACTAAATAAAAAATAACATGCATTCTGTATGATCCCTCTTATTTTGGTCAAATAATTAACATTTTGCAGATTCTGCAAAGTGTATTTAAACTTATGACCTCAATTGTATAAATCATTTGCACTGAGAATGGGTTGCTTTAACATGCATTTGGAAAGACAACATGCACCAAACATCTTCCCTTACTTGAGGAGCTTGAATTTTGAGTCAGCAAGGTTTTCACAGGCAAATGCTACTTAAATTTTCTCTGGAAATACAAAAGTTGGCCTTATCTGGGCTTTTGAAGTTTCTTTCTTTTTTTAAATAGCAGTGTACTTTTGAGTTAATCAACAGAACATGAATGCTTGAAATGAATGTTTGTTCAGAGACAAGAGGGCAGGACAATGTTCTCAAGTGTCCTCAAATGCATATAGTCTTGATTGGTGTCCCATTCAGAAGACACACAATAGCAGTAATGCACAGTCGTCCACAGTAATGCCAGTTGATTTATCAGCCGTGACTCATTCATTTTGCCAGATTTCACTCTGCTGTTATTGCCATTTCATCCTTAATGCGTCACGAGGCACAAATCAGTCAAATGCTCGCCATCGTATGAGATAATCACAGGGAATATTTCACTTTGATTAAGGTCAGCTCTCTTTTTGTCTTTGGCAGGATCACGTTTTGCCATTTGCCGTTTCAGAGTAAATGGCTGTACGTGGGCACGGAAAGAGGGAACATTCACATTGTCAATGTGGAGTCCTTCACCCTCTCAGGCTATGTGATCATGTGGAACAAAGCCATTGAACTGTGAGTGTCTAGACACCATGAACTCCAGTGATTCTCATGTGTTTTATTCAGCTTTAGAGGGTCTTTTGTCCAAATATACAGGCAAGGTCATCTTGCATTATATCTGCATACTACCTCGAAATATTTTATCATAAATTCTCACCTCTCTTCAACAGTTCCTCAAAGACTCACCCTGGACCTGTAGTTCATATCAGTGATAACCCTATGGATGAAGGGAAAGTATGAAATCTTGACTCTTTTGGAATAAATATACGTATTCCCACAGAACACCTTCTGATTTCTTGACTTTCAGTTTGCACCATTTCAGAAAAGTTGTGTTTCTTTTTTGCAGCTTTTAATTGGTTTTGAGTGTGGCATAGTTGTGCTGTGGGACTTGAAATCGAAGAAGGCTGACTATCGGTACAACTATGATGAGGTGAGGCTTTGTTATTGTGGGATATGAACCAGTTGCCCATACTGACTGGATGTCATATTTCGAGGTTTAGGTTTTTTTTTTAATTTAAGGAAAAACTTAGAGCATGGGCTCTAAGTACAGTAGTTATTGATCACTGAATTTAAAACAACAGTAATTGCATGCTATTCTTTTTAATGCAGTAAAATTTACTTTAAAATTCAATAACATTAACATTTTCAGCCATCCTTCCATTTGCATGTTTAATTTTAGTTGTGACATTTTTGGTTGTAACTTGCTGTTCATATCCATAAGACATCATAAAATTACACATTAAAAGTTACACATCAAGTTAAAAGACAGGGAAAACTTTTTTACTTAGAAACAATTCATTACTAAGAAAGTCAAGTAACACATTGTATTAAATGTGAAATTTTGAAGTAGAAAGTATTTTTTATTGTTTTTTTTATGCTTGAAAATGAAGAAATTAAGACAGCCATAAATATATATTGAATTTTTTTTATGTACAATTCTCGTTTTAATTTTTTTTGTCATTTTCATAGTTTTATTTAGTAATAAATTAAAATACTACTACTACTATTAATATTAATAATAATATTTTATATTATTTTAAAGCCATATTGATTTTGAAATGGCAAAACATACTTCTATAACCTTCGTTTTGTTTACAACATACAAAATAACATATAATAAAAATAACAAAATACACTACCAGTCAAAAGTTTTTTAAATGTTTTTTTTAATATTGTAAAATATTTTTACTATTTAAAATAACTGCTTTCTATTTGAGTATATTTTAAAATGTAATTTATTCCTGTGATCAAATCAGAATTTTTAGTATCATTACCCCAGTCTTCAGTAAACATTTTTATTTATTAATACTATTAAACATGTATTATCATTAATATTATTCATTTATTGTTAACAACATTTATTATTATTATTATTATGTTGAAAAGTATTGACAAGTATTGTTGAAAGATTACATTTTAGAAGTTTCTTTGATGAATAGAAAGTTCAGAAGAACAGCATTTATGTGAAATAGAAATCTTAGTAACATTAAAATGTTACAAAAAATATACTGACTCCAATCTTTAGAATAGTATAGTGTGTAATGTTGCAAAAAAAAATATTTCAGATAAATGCTAATCTTTGGATCTTTCTATTCATCAAAGAATCCTGGGGAAAAAAATAAGTTTTAACTATTGATGATGATAATAATAGAAAATGTTTTTTTCTAGCTTTCTGAAGGATCATGTGACTGTAATGATGCTAAAATTCAGCTTTGATCACAGGAATAAATTACATTTTAAAAATATATTCAAATAGAATTTTTTTTTTTACAAATTGTACTGTTTTTGCTGTGCTTTTGATCAAATAAATCAATGAGCAAAAGAGACTTCTTTAAAAAAACATTTAAAAATCATACTGTCCAAAAGCTTTTGACTGGAAGTGTATATGTGGCAAAATGGACTGGTCACTTGATGTAACAACAGGAAGTAACTTTTTTCAGAAACCTTTGTGCTATCTGTGAGGAACGGAACTTAGATGTTTGTTTGTTATGTTCATTGTTGACTCATATATGTTGTTACAACACAAGAACCATAGTTTGCTTGACCTGGTTTCTCTTGTGGTTGATTACTCATCCTTTGTTTGGCCTGTAGGCGATCCACTCTGTGGCTTGGCATCATGAGGGGAAACAGTTTGTGTGCAGTCACTCAGATGGCACGCTTACCACATGGAATGTACGCGCTCCTGCCAAGCCTGCCCAGATCATTACGCCGCATGGTGAGCTTCTGCCCAAACAAACTCCCTTCCAAGTTCCTCAGGTTGAGCGCTTCAGGGAGCACAAAATAAATATCAAAGAGCATAGAGGTGAAGAGTGTCTTTTGAGTGCCCCTAACCGCACCAATGAAATAAAATGACTGTTTCCAAACAGGTTTCTGAAACAGATCAATGTTTTTAAAAGTTATTATACTTTTAAATAGTCAGCCTATAAATGAGTGAATTATGGACGTTTCACGTTTCCAGTCATTAGTTGGTGTAAATCTAGCAAAGTTTTGTATATTTAAATTTTTTAAAAATTAAAACAATTGTACTTTGTGTTTTATTAGTAATTTATTTAAATAAATAAATTAACGCTAACTAACTGTATGAGTGTTTATAATAAAACGGGTAAGGAAGTGTTGGCAAATTTGACGTCTTTCTTTTCTCTGACCAATGCTCCAACACGATCATGGATTTTTGCTATTGGTGCTATTTGTTGTTGTTCACCACTATAGATGTTTATCCAACTATGACAACTTCTGCTTCTGAAAACCCTGGAGATGTGAAAAGGGTCCATAGTTTTCAGTGCACATTAAATATGGAAGTAGAATGTGTTTTAACCTCCAAAAAATTAAAAACTTCAGCTGTAATAATGCATTTCTTTTCACTAAAAGAATTTTTATCCTTAACATGGCTGAAGCAAAACTCTATTTATAAATGCATTGTGAATATTAATAAAACAACTAATTTAAATTATTATTATTTTTAAAATTAATAATACAGGGTTCCCACGGGTCATGGAATTTCTGGAATATCATGGAATTTTAAAAGGTCTATTCCAGACATTGAAAGTCAGGGAGTTTTCTATTTATTTTGTCCAAGTCATGGAATATCAGGGATTTTTGTTTGTTGCTTTAAATTTTTTGTTTCCATTTAGCAAAATGTAAATTTTCTATACCGTATTTTGTTTTATTGCATTGTTTCACGTGTTTTGCCTATTGCTATGGTTATGAAAGCATACAAACCATACATTAATTCCTGGAGAAATAGTAGAGAAAAGTGCATTTAACGGGGTAAAAAAAAAAATAAAAATGTGTATAAGTGTAAATAAAGCTAGCAAATGGATTGGATGGAAATTCAGCTTTTTGGTCAGTGAAAGTCAGGGAATTTGGTGTTTGGCTTAGAGTGAGAACCCTGGTAATAGATGCACCAAAATGGTTTTGGAGAAAGATTATGACTTCATGAATCACAATCAAACCATGGGGTTCCTAAAGATTTCTACCCTTAATTTATTGTAGTTCCAGTGATAAAAATACATAGATTCTGAAGATAAATAAAATATATGAAGGCATATTCATACGCACAGCTTGTTTAACATGCAGTATTCTCTTCCAGGTAAACAGCCCAAAGATGGAAAGAAGCCAGAGCCGTGCAAACCCATCTTGAAAGTGGAGTACAAAACTACCAGGGCAGGGTAAGGCTTTAGAGGAAGCTGAACTCAGGGTTGAATTGAGGCAGCATTGCACACGTTGAATGTCTGCTATAGGTGCTTCTGCTTTATGGGGTTTACGGGGATGACATGATGTTTTTTAATAAAAGGCTAATGTTGGTTTTTAGACTTGTGCAACCTTGCATTGCGAGAGACTGTCTGGCATAGGTGCTTCTGTTTTATGGTTTTACGGGGATGACATGATGTTTTTCAGAAGACTGGCATAAAATATGCAGTTAACTTGAAAATACATTTTGTATTGTAGCACTAATTGAAGCATTAATTTGTTTTACTTCCGGCTTGGCATTTCTTTGCATCATGGAAAAATGAGATTTGTTCATTTGTTTTGTTAAGGGAGCCATTCATGATACTGTGTGGAGGTTTGTCATATGATACAGTGGGTAGGCGAGCCTGTCTGACTGTGATGCATGGGAAAAGCACTGCAGTACTGGAGATGGACTACCCCATAGTGGATTTCCTTACGCTGTGTGAAACGCCATATCCAAACGGCAAGTCACTGCCCCACCTATTGCTGGATTTTCTCCCATAACATTTACTGTATATTTAACAGTGCCTTTAATAGCAATAGAGGCAAAACACAACGAAAGAAAACACACATATGAGCCATTTTCATATGTATAATTTATTTATTAGTTATTTTTGATTATATAAAGGTTACATATACACTACCAGTTAAAAGTTTTTGAACAGTAAGATTTTTAATGTTGTTGTGTTTTTTTTTAAAGAAGTCTCTTCTGCTCACCAAACGTGCATTTATTTGATCCAAAATCAGGACAAAGTAGCAATATTGTGAAATATTTGTACTATTTAAAATAACTGTTTTCTACTTGAATATATTTTAAAATGTAATTTATTCCTGTGATCAAAGCTAGCAAATCCAGTCTTCATTACTCCAGTCTCCACTGTCACATGATCCTTCAGAAATCATTTTAATATGCTGATTTGCTGCTCAAGAAACATTATTATTATTATTATCATCAATATTTAAAACAGTTTTTTTTTTCAGGATTTTTTGATTAATCGAAAGATCCAAAGATCAGCATTTATCTGATAAAGGGTCATGTGACTGGAGTACTGATGCTAAAAATTCAGCTTTGAAGTCACAGGAATAAATTACATTTAATATGAATAAATTATATAAATTACATTACATATTCAAACAGTTATTTTAAATAGTAAAAATATTTCAAAATTTACTTTGGTTCTTTGGTTCAAATAAGCATTTATAAATTATATGTTTCGAAATATTAAACAAAAAAAAGGGTTTGGTGAGCAGAAGAGACTAAAAATCTAGTTGAAAATCATTCAATCATTTATTGAAAACATTTTTATCACTAAAGAAAAAAGAGAAATAAATGGTATTTTAAGAAAATACCCCATTTAAGTTTTTAAAAAAAATTTCCTTTTCTATCCCCACAGATTTTCAGGAGCCTTATGCAGTTGTTGTCCTGCTGGAGAAGGATTTGGTTGTTATTGACCTTGCACAAATTGGGTGAGTAAATGCCAACGTGATACACACTGTCTTGGTTTGTGCAGCTGTTTAATGAAAACCTCTCTGTGCAGGTATCCGATCTTTGAGAATCCGTATCCTCTGTCCATCCACGAATCTCCGGTAACCTGCTGTGAATATTTTGCGGACTGTCCAGCTGAAGTCATTCCTGCACTTTACTCAATGGGCTCCAGACAGAAGAGACAAGGGTTCAGTAAGAAGGTAATGTTCTGCCCTCTGCTGTTTATGAAAATGGATAGTTTTAATACGACTGATCCAAATCTGTGTTTTTATGCAGGAATGGCCCATAAGTGGAGGTAACTGGGGCCAGGGAACACTAAGTTTCTCAGAGATTATCATAACTGGGTAAGCAATCTCTCATATTGACACACTCTTTGCTGTACTGAAGCCTTTTCACGTTTAAAAAATGAGTTCGAGAGGGAAGTCGTTTTTTGGTATTGGAAGGAAAAATGCTTTTTTTCAGTTTGGAGTTATTGTTTTCTTCTGTTTTCTTCCTGAAACAACAGGCATGCTGATGGATCGATCAAGTTTTGGGATGCCTCAGCATGTGAGTTTCTGTCTCAGAAAACATGTTTTATGTCACAAGTAGAATCTACAGCGTTGTTTTGAGTTGGAAAAATAGTATGACTCAGAGAAATATGTTGTCCAGTTTGATTTTGCTTTCAGGTTCAAATCAGAAAAAGCAGGTTTCATCTAGCAACCACTAACAAATACTGAATTTGTTCTTTTGTGTCTTGTCAGTAATGCTGCAGGTTTTGTATAAGCTGAAAACAGCAAAGGTGTTTGAGAAGCCTCGCGGTAAAGAGGAGAAATCCAGCACTGAAATTGTGGATGAAGATCCGTTTGCCATCCAGATCCTGTCCTGGTGTCCGGAGAGCCGTGTGCTCTGTGTGGCTGGAGTATCGGCTCATGTCATAGTCTACAGGTTCAGCAAACAGGAAGTCACCACTGAAGTGATTCAGGTCTGACCCATTTAAACGCAGTATGTCTGTATGTGTCGTTGACGAGTGAACGAGATACTATAGATTAGTCCAAGGGAAACTTGTGATGCTGGTTAGCATTTGATTTATGTACTGCTTTTAATCATTTCAAGAGATCATTTTAAAGGGTCCTGAAATGTGACAAATGCTTAATATTAATATGAGGTCCTAGAAACTGCATGGTGATTATAATGCAATTAGAAAAAGCCATTTTAGAAGGAGTTTAGTATGCACACTGTAGGATATTTCATTAAGCAGTAAGTTGTTTTGACACATGGTTTCCAACAGTTAGAATACCAGATGCTGCATCTGCACAAACGAGTAAAGCACTCACTTATTTATGCTTATTAATGCTAAAAACCTTAGTTTTTTAATGAGAAGGTGTCACACCGCAGGACTGCAGCAATATTATATGATATTTTTGCTCCCAAAGAGGTTTCTCAATTAGAAATGAATTTGGTGAGTCCCTTTACAAGAGAAATCTGTGTATATAAATATAAAAAGCATGTTTATATTTCATAATCCTCCTATTCCTCCTATATATTTCCTTTACTTCTAGATAATCCTTTGTTTGTCCCTCAGTTTCTTTATCCTTAAAGTGCATTAAGTACTTTTTGATTTTTTTAAATTTAAGAGCTGAAAACCAACAATTATTGAAAGACAATGTAAGTGTTTTTATAAACACATATTTTTAATGCAGAATTCAACAATTACAAAAAAAAATCATACTTTTTCACTTATTTCAGTTAATGTCATAAATCTAGCTAAGCCAGTAGTAGTACGTTGAAGTATTTATTTGAAGCAGTTCACTAGCAAAAAAAAATCAAATTAAAAGAGACATTCATTTTTGAATTTTGAGATCGTTTTAGTGATGGGTGAAACCTAGCTTTCTGAAACTCTCAATCAGTTAAACCATTGCGTTGCAAAATGATTCACGGTTTTGAAGTGCTTCACTCGGATTGCAAATCATTTTATTTAGATCGAAACTTCGGAGGGTTCACAAATCATTTGATTCAGATCGGCACTTCAAATCACAAATTATTTGATTTAGATAAAAACTTTGGAGGATTTGTGATTAATTTGATTCAGATTTGATTCGGAGGGGCTACACAAATCATTTTATTTTAGATCTGTACTTCGGAGCAGGTTTGCAAATCGTTTCGCAAATTAAATGATTCATGATCCATGCTCCGAGTCCTGATCTGAAATGATGGTTTACGAATCATTATTCAGATCGGGACTTTGGAGAGTGAATCGCAAATTGTTTTATTTAGATTGGAACTTCCAAGCGGGTTTTGCAAATCTTTGACTCAGATCCTGACCTGAAATTTTGGTTCCCATAATTCATATCAGGACTTTGGAGTGTGGATTGCAAATCATTTGATTTAGATCAGAACTGATTCAGATCCTGACCTTAAATGATGGTTTGCGAATCATTATGCAGATCGGGACTTCACTGCAGATTCGCAAATCTTTTGATTCAGTTCAGGACTTTGGAGCAGGTGCACAAATTTTCGGACTTCTTTGTTTTTTTTATTAGACAGTAGAAAACTGTAGTAGAAAAGGCAGTGCAGTTATTAAAATCAAAACAAAGAACAAATCTTGAAAGAAAGTATATACAAATACAAATCAAAATTCCAAAGAAAAAGTCTTTGAAAGTCTTGGAATTTAATTTTACAGTATCTGTACAAATCATGTGTCTAAATTCTCTCTCTCTCTCTCTCTCTCTCTCTCTTTCACTAGATAAATATTACATATTAATTTGTTTTACTTATTAATAAAATCTGTTCTTTTTATTTAAATTAAGATTATGTAATAGAAAAATTAATTGCCGCTTCTCTATGAGCAGAGTAAAATTAATTATGTCAGCTGTCTATAACTCTGACATGATTTTTGAGACAGGATTTTTTTTTGTTGTTGTTGTAAAATTTATGGAAATCTGTGTCTCCATCTATGGGCATACAGACCTGTGAACATGCATATGTTTGTATTGAGTTTACGACAGTTTTTCTTGTGTCTGTAGCTCCTGGAGGTGCGTATGCAGTGTGAGCTGAATGAAGTGGAGTCTCCCGAGGGCGGAGGTGAGCAGGCGTCGGCTGTTTCCACCCCAGGAACCTCATCTAGCCCTCAGACCAGCCTGCCTCAGTCCCACCCCTCCACCAGCAGCAACAACTCGTCTGACGGCCTGCGAGATAACGTTCCCTGTCTCAAGTACAGTCTGTTTTCATCTATTTCAGATTTACTCGCCACTAACCGGCATGTAAAAACAACTTTGGTCATTATACATATTGATGACATGGCTTTTTCCTTTTTAAGTTTACAGATTGGCCATGTGGACCAGACTTACTGCTTAAATGTCTGGCTGTTTGACCACATGATTTGGTCTGTGTTTATTTTAGCATGTAGTTAATTGTGTCCTGTGTCTTACTTGGCCAGGGTCAGGAGTTCTTCTCTCAAACAGTCTCCGGGTTACCAGGTGGACCTGCTCATTCAGCTGGTGTGGGTCAGCGGGGAGCCGCCACAACAGATCACCAGCCTGGCCGTCAACTCTGCATATGGCTTGTAAGTCCACGAAACGACAACACAAACTCATTTTCCACACCTGTGATGTGTTTACTGAGCAATTAAAAACACTTCCTTTCCACAACAGCTGTTCTTTATCTTTCAGACAAGTTTTATGTGTCATGATCCGTCATATTAAAGCCTAGCAGCCATGCTTGAATAATTGTCCTTCATTAGAATAATTAAGAATTTGAACACTCGAACTCGAACACTATCCAAATGCACAAATGTAATTAGCCACAATGTGCTCTTATATCTGATTAAAGATGTTTAAAGAATTCGATATTCAGTCTATCAGTCTATTAACATCTATATACTAACAAATGTCAAATAACCATAACATTTTATGTTGCTGAATTTCAAGTTTAGTATTATCAGGTAACCAGTTTAAGCATGGAGATTTCAGTTTAACATCTGGTGTGTCCTGGAGGCTTGAGTAGAAATTTTAATTAAATTAATGCTGTCAAAGCTAAGAAGAAGCAGTTTACTTTTTAGATAGATGCTTAAGGACATTTTTTTCATACCTTTATTTATAGGCAGTTTTATTCTGAATTAAATGTTGACAATGCATATGTTTTAAAGGGTTACTCCACCCCAAAATGAAAATGTTGTCATTAATCACTTACCCCTATGTCGCTCTAAACCCATAAAAGCTTTGTTTGTTTTCGGAACACAATTTAAGATATTTTGGATGAAAACAAGGAGCATTTTGACTGTCAAGTAAATAAGTCGAGGCCCAGAAAAGGATGAAAGACGTTGTCAAAATAGTCCATCTGCCATCAGTGGTTCAAGCATAATTTTACAAAGCTACCAGAGTACTTTTTGTACACAAAGAAAGCAAAAATAAAGACTTTTTAGAGAGTATCCACTGGACGCAAACAGCGGACGCTGTTCTCTGTCCGCCGCAACACACGGATATGTTTTCTACGTTTATTTATGCTTTGATTTGAACAAAATCAGCAAATCCAGGTGCACCAAGCTGACAGAGAAAAGCATACGCTGTTTGTGTCCAGGGGATATTCTTCAAAGAGTCTGACCATGGTCTTCATCCAAAATATCTTAAATTGTGTTCTGAAGATGAACAAAGCTTTTACGGGTTTGGACATGGGGGTAAGTGATTAATGACAACATTTTCATTTTGGGGTCGAGTAACCCTTTAACTTCTTAAGTAATTCCCTGCTGGCAGAAATATTAAGCAAACTGTTTTCAACTGGATAATAATAATACTAATGTTCCTTTAGCAGCAAATCAGTATATCAGAATAATTTCTGAAGGATCATCTGACACTGAAGACTAGAGTAATGATGCTGAAAATTCAGCTTTACACCATAGGAATAAATTTCACTTTAAAATATATTACAGCAGAAAACAGTTTTGTTAAATAGTAAAAATATTTATTAATAATACTGTTTTTTTTTATGTATTTTTGATCTTGGTGAGCATGAGACACTTCTTTCAAAAACCTTAATCATTCCTTACTTTTGACCAGTAGTGTGTATCTGTTGTGTTTTACAGAGTTGCTTTTGGCAATGGTAACGGACTTGCAGTGGTTGATTACATTCAGAAAACTCTCCTTCTGAACGTGAGCACAGCCGAGCTTTACGGCTCCACAGATCCTCACCACAGACAACCACGCTCGCCCCGCAAAACCAGACAGCCCTCAGCAGGTGAAAAGATGACTAAGAGAAAGCTTCATCTTTTTACTAATAATCCTAACCTCTGCATGTCGTCAGTCTGTGTTTCTGTCTGATAAAGTAAAGCACATGCTCATTATGAGCAGTGTCAGACTACGGGCCATGATGCTCCTGCATCCTTCGAACTGCAGGTGGTCATCTCTGGCCGAGGAGCCATCTGCGCCGATCTTAGAAAATCATCCGATCCATATGCGCTAAAAAGGGGCGCTGGTGTTTGTTCTTTTTTGTCCCCTGTCTTTGCTTGTTCTTTTTGTTGTTCACTCATCTGAGTTTCAGTCTTTGAAACACACAGATGCCAACAGACTGAGTTTAAGGCCATGTGAAATTTCACGTTATTGTTAGCGATACTCTAATACACAAAAAAAAAAACTCATTTTAAGTGATGTTTGAAAAGGCAATTAATTCTTTATTTATGACCCTGGACCATAAAATCGGTCTTAAGTAGCACAGGTATATTTGTAGCAATAGCCGAAAAAAAAAAAACATTGTATAGGTCAAACTTATCGATTTTTCTTTTATGCCAAAAATCATTAGGATATTAAGTAAAGATCATGTTCCATGAAGATATTTTGTAAATTCCCTACTGTAAATATATCAAAACTTAATTTTGTCGGCGCCGATAGCCTTGTGGGCAGTGCGCCGACATATAGCGCCGTTGCGCAACGGGCGTCCCGAGTTCGATTCCCGGCTCGAGGACCTTTCCTGACCCTACCCCCTTCTCTCTCTCCACTTCGCTTCCTGTCCTTCCTGATCTGTCCTATAATAATAAAAGCCAAAAATAAATCTTTAAAAAAAAAAAAAAAAAAAAAAACTTAATTTTTGATTAGTAATGCATTGCTAAGAACTCAATTTGGACAACTTTAAAGGCAATTTTCTCAATATTTAGATTTTTGTGCACCCTTAGATTCCAGATTTCAAATAGTTGTATCTCGTCCAAATATTGTCCAATCCTAACACAAATACATCAATGGAAAGCTTATTTATTCATAATGTACTAATCTCAGTTTCAAAAAATTATGACTGGTTTTGTGGTCCAGGGTCACATTTAATAGTAATCACTAATTTGGGGTTCGTTTCACAAATTTTCGCCTGTACTGTTTTGTATGGAAGCCCATTTCCACCATGCAATAAAAAAATAACAATTGCGACTTTTTATCTCAATTTAGACTTTTTTTTTCTCACAATTCTGAATTTATATCTCACAATTTGGTCTTTGTTTCTTGCAATTCTTTTTTCCTCAGAATTATGAGAAAAAAGTGTTGCTGAATTGTGATAGAAACTAAAAAATAGGAGAAAAAATCTGAAAAGTCACAATTACCTTTTTTATTTATTTTTTTATTCAGTGGGAGAAACAATTTTCCAGTTTTGCCTGTTTTCAAACCAAAAAAGATAATGATAAATTACTCTAATTTTATTTTACATTTTAATGTACATTTAAACAATATTTATACATTTATTTTTAGAGTTCATATGTTTATTGAAAATAATATAGGCGGAACACATTTACAATCTGTCCTGAATCCAGTCTGTGGACTCTGTCAGTTCAAAGTCCTACTATCTGTTCATTTGATTTCTGTGTCATTGTTTTGTCTCACCCTTTCAATATTCGTCTCTCTCTGTGGTTTCGTAAAGACACTCTGCATAAGAAGTCTTGCATGTCCGGCCTCTCTAACTTTTATTCTGAATCTGTGAAAAAGCTTCGTTCTTCTTACCTCAGTAAGTCACATGGCACTCATCAAACGTCTTTTCCTTCTTTTTATATCTGTCTGCATTCTTCTTTTTCTCTTTGTTTAACACTATATTCTGTTTTTGTGTTAAATTATTATTTAAATGTTACGTGATGTTTATTGCATAAAGTGAGCCAGGCTGTTTGGCTTAGACTTGTTTGTTTTCAACAGGCCTTTGTGATGGTAATGATGCATCAGCCGCACCAGAGGATAAATGCAAATCGCCAACTTCAGGTAAAAATGCCCTCATTCTTTCTGCATTGTAAGATTTTACTGGTAAAACAAAACGTATTGAGATTGTGGATTGATGGCCGTTTTGTGATGAGTTGATTGACGGACCCTTAAGGGTACAGTTCACCCTAAAATGAAGCGTCTGTCATAATTTAGTCACATTTGTGTTGTTCTAAACATGTATTTAAGGAGGCAGAACAAAAATCTTTTGTTTTTTATAAATCACCACCCACTTTCATTTTACGCTACCAAGCACCAAAAAGTGAAAATATAATAAAACAGTTGAAGTCAAAAGTTTACATACACTTTGCAGAATCTGCAAAATGTTAATTATTTTAGCAAAAAAAGAGGGATCTGACAAAACGCATGTTTATTTTTTATTTAGGATTTACCCGAATAAGATATTTCACATTAAAGATGTTTACACATAGTCCAGAATACGTTTTTTATAAAAAAAAATATATATATAAAAATGACCCTGTTCAAAAGTTTACATACACTTGATACCCTTGATCCTTGATACTTCTTGATACTGTGTTGTTACCTGAATGATCCACAGCTGTGTTTTTTGGGGTTTTTGTTTGTTTTTTTGCTTAGTCCCTTGTTTGTCCTGAACAGTTAAACTGCCCACTGTTCTTCAGAAAAACCTTTAGGTCGCACAAATTCTTTGGCATTTTTGTGTATTTGAACCTTTTCCAATAATGACTGTATGATTTTGAGATCATCTTTTCATACTGAGTGACTCATATGCAACTATTACAGAAGATTCAAACGCTCACTGATGCTTCAGAAGGAAAAACGATGCATTAAGAGCCAGGGGTGTAAACTTTTGAACAGAATGAAGATAGAACTTTAGTTCTGCCCTTCAGAAGCTACAGAATATACTTGCATGTTTCCCAGAAGACAAAATACATTACATTTACCCTGATCTTCTAATGCATTTGAATCTTCTCTAATAGTTGCTTATGAGTCCCTCAGTTGTCCTCAGTGTGAAAGGATGGATCTCAAAAATCATACAGTCATTGTTGGAAAGGGTTCAAATACACAAATATGCTGAAAAACCAAAGAATTTGTGGGACCTGAAGGATTTTTCTGAAGAACAGCGGACAGTTTAACTGTTCAGGACAAACAAGGGATTCATGAACAACTATCACTAAACAATAAAAACATAGCTGTGGATAATTCAGGTAACAACAGTATTAAGAAACTTTTAAACAGGGTCTTTGATATAAATTCATCATTTTGCATTACTGCATTTTGTATGATTCCTCTTATTTTGGTAAAACAATTAACATTTAGCAGATTTTGCACGGTGTAAACTTTTGACGTGTTTATGTGTCTGTATTTCAAGTATTCTGAAACTTTTTAAAAATATTTACCCATGTTATGTGGACAGCTTTTGTAGTCCTGTTTTGCCAAGATAAATGACTAACAACTTGTAAATAAAACAGTATTAGAACAACATGAGATTGAGTTCATAATGACAACGTTCAACATGTATTTTAAGGTGCAATGCGTCATTTCTGCAGCACTCAACTGAACAAAAAGAGCTGTTGGCATTGTTTGAACAAACTTATAGTCGTGCCAAACCCATGCAATTCCATTGGTGACTCAGAAATTTCACTCTGCAACTTAAAGACAGACATATTGACAAACACTGCAATGCCAGAGCATTGGACGTGAAGCTCCATTATAGTTAAAAATTCTTTAGCGCAGCAAAAAATTAAAACAATTCTGCAAGCGTCATCAGAATCCCAGTCAGGTGTGCTGACTAAGTGCATTTCATTTACAAGGAATTTGACTTTGATATGCAGATAGTTGCCAAAAGTTACATAAGACCCCATTGGCTGTGTCACATTATTATGCAGACTGTGTTGTTGCTATAGGCTCCGGTTCACCGTGCAATTCTGATGAAGACAGCAAACAAAAGTTCATTGACAAGGGTACGCTACATTATAAACACACCTTTTGGAAACAAGGCTTTTTTGCCCTTGGAGATCTTTTATTTTCTTTGATTGGTTCTATTCAACACATTTTCCAGTGAAGTCCAAAAGCAAGCGGATATCCAAGACTGTTGCCAGTGACTTTGGTACTGTATAATGTTCATATTACAGCAGTCTGGGTCTCTCAGTTTCTGTGCTAATGGGCACTTGTGCACTAACCAAATGAACTAACCAAACAAATTCAAATGGGTTTGCTTAAGTGCGTAGTAAAGCTAGAGCTTTGTGTGTCTGTTGCTTGGTGGTTGAGTGTGCCAATGAGTGGACCAGTGAGAACTTATTTGAGAGTTGCTATTTTCTAAAAGTGCTCTCTTTTTTACTGTCATTATTTTAAATGTGTATCTCTTGTAGGAGTGCTTTTTTCTAACCTTGTTTAACATTACAGGGTTTCACTCTGCTCTGGTGCGTTTCAAGGGTAAAAATACACAGGACCATGAAAATGATGTCAGACATTTAACATATTTCTGATCATGTCAAATCATGTTTTCATACAGATATCTACTGAACATCTGAAATCATAGACAGGGCAATTACAAACACTTTATAGAGAGAAATAAGACTCCTGGTGTTCTGACTCTTGATCGGTGCTGGTTTCATTGTCACTAATCTCAATGCATTTTTCCTGGCATGATCGAGTTGCTTCTGATTGTAACATACTAGATGAACAAACGTCTCTTTTAAAGGCTTTGACGGGCTCGTGGCTGCTCTTTGGCTTCATTCTACATCATGATCCTCCAGCTGATCATTTTTTTTGTCTCAACCTGCTTATTTTTCCTCTTAAACCAGTTGATTAATACTTGTTTAACTTTTTATTTAACTTTAGTAACCATTATTTTTCAGATGAATGGCTTTGATTATATGTTCAGAACAATGTTTTCTTTTTTCCAGCTAAGATATCCCGGAAAATTAGCTTGATTGCTGATCAGAAAGATGGTAAGCTTTTGTTCTCTCACTTTAGTTTCTAGGAGTAGCTGTGCATCTTTTGCAGGGGATCGGTTTCTTCCACACTGACATAAACTGGGCATTATTTTAATTACTACCAGTCAAAAGTAAGATTTGTAATGTTTTTTAAAGAATTCTCTTCTTCTCACCAAGCCTGCATTTATTTGATACAAAATACAGCAAAAGCAGTACTATTGTGAAATATTTTTACAATTTAAAATAGCTGCTTTCTATTTGAATATATTTTAAAATGTAACTTATCCTGTGATCAAAGCTAAATTTTCAGCATCATTGCTCTATTCTTCAGTGCCATATGATCCTTCAGAAATCATTGTAATATGCTGATAAATTATAGAAATTAATACTTTTATTTAGCAAGGATGCTTGAAATTGATCAAAAGTGATGATAAGGACATTTATAATGTTACAAAATATTTCTGTTTCAGCTAAATGTTCTTTTGAACTTTCTATTTATCAAAGAAACCTGACAAAAATTCTACTCAGCTGTTTTCAGCATAACAATAATAATAATAATAATAAATGTTTTTTTTGAGCAAATCAGAATATTAGAATGATTTCTGAAGGATCATGTGACTGGATTAATGATGCTAAAAATTAAACTTTGAAATCACAGTAATAAATTACATTTTAAAATATATTCAAATAAAAAGCAGTTATTTTAAATAGTAAAAGTATTTCAAAATTTTGCTGTACTTTGGATCAAGTAAATGCAGCAGAAGAGACCTCTTTAAAAACATTAAAAATCTTCAAAACTTTGGACTGGTAGTGTAGATAATTGATCTAAAGTCTGGTTCGGTGTTCAGCTTGCTCTAGCCTAGAACTGCCCACTTCAACAGTTAAGGTTGGAAAAATAAACATTCAATATTTTTTTGCATGCAACAAACAACTTTAAATCATGCTTCCAGGATATCACATGGTATAGACCTATAATATAGGTCTATATAGAATATAGACTGGCTTGCTAAATATCTAGTGTCTATTATATCTGGTGTCTGAATAATTTTTGGTTTGACTATATAAACTACCAGTCAAAAGTTTGGACACACCCTCTCGTTTAATGTTTTTTAAAGAAGTTTTTTTATGCCTATCAATGCTGTTTCCACTTGATCAAAAATACAGAAAAAATTATTACAATGTAAATCAATGTTTTTCTATATTAATATACATTTAAATTGAATTTATATCTGTAATTAAAGTTGAATTTCCATAATCATTACTCTAGTCTTCAGTGTCACATGATCCTTCAAAAATCATTCTAATATGCTGATTTATTATCAGGTTTTTTTGGAACCTGTGATACTTTTTTTCAGGATTTTTTGATCAATAAAAGGTTAAAAAAGAACAACATTCATTTAAAATAGAAAGGTTTCTAATAATAAATCAGCATATTAGAATGATTTCTGAAGGATCACGTGACACTTAAGACAGGAGTAACAGCTGATGAAAATTCAACTTTGCATCACAGGAATAAATTATATTGTAAAGTATATTAAAATAAAAAACATTATTTTATATTGTAAAACCATTTTGCAATATTATTTTTTTTTCTGTATTTTTGATCAAATAAATGCAGCCTTGATGAGAATAAGAGACTTTTTTTAAAAAAACATTAAATGAGAGGGTGTGTCCAAACTTTTGACTGGTAGTGTATATTAGCTAGATAGTTATAATCCACACTGTTCTGTATATAGAAAAGAGGTTACGGCGTCACTGCTCTCTCCCTGGTAAGAAACCGCAGAGTTCAGTGAAGGAAATGAAGAAGCAGCGTGCAGTGTCTTTCCGTGAGACCTCATTCTGTGACCCCAGTGAGTGGCCTTTTTTTAGGCTGACCTGACCTGAACTGGTTCATACTAACTCTCACTGGAGCCTGCCGTGTGGGCTTTGCCTGTTGTCTTGAGTGATGCCATCCAATTTTGGTTTTTGTGAAACTGAAACATTGCCTCACCTATTTTTCTGCAGTCTGATTTCAAACAGATTAAAGTTTGATATTATTAGTGTAATATATAAATGTTACTAAAAACTTTGAAAAAAAATTGTTCATGATCCCAAAATACACACACACACACACACACACACACATACACACACAAATATATGCATATATATAACACATCATCAAACCAGCAATAACCTGTTATGTTAGGTTGTCTTGTTGTGATTTATTGATATTGACTTGTATGCTTGCTTTTTTTTTCTCATTTACTCATTTTAGACATTTTACAGGAATGGGTCATATTTCACCCTAAAATCTTATTTTATTTTTACGTTTTATGCAGTCTTTATGCAGAAAATAGTTTTTCTTTTTTCTTTTGATTTTAGAGTGAAACATGAGCCAGGCATGTTTTTGCCTTTTTTGCTGAGACTTATCTTTGCATTGCTTTTAGAATTTGCTTTTCAGAAAGATATCTGAATGCATTGGGTCTCTGAGAGTTAAAATAAAACAGCATAACAATGTTCTGTAATGGGTGATTGCAAGTTTTGTTCATATTGCAGGGTTCCCACGGGTTATGAAATTTCTGGAATATCATGGAATTTTAAAAGGTCTTTTCCAGACATTGAAAGTCAGGGATTTTTTTTTTTTTTGTCCAAGTTATGAAATATCAGGGATATTGTTTTTTTTAAATTTGCTTTAAATTTTAGTTTCCATTCATTAAAATGTAATTGTTCTATACCATATTTTTTTATCGCTTTGTTTCATGTTTTGCCTATTGTTATGGTTAGGCTATTTTTCAGCGCCATTTTATTCCCTTTCCGCTTGTCAACTGGCAAAAGTCAAAATCCAGTCACCAGGCTGTACCTGTTACCTAAGGGCAAACATGCCAGGAAAATGTACATTTCAAGACCTTTGGCTACAAAACAACCACTTCAGGTGTTAAAAGTAAACGATAGAAAAGCAAAACCTAAATATGAAGAAATAGAAAGACTGAATGATGAACTTGATGACAAACAGAAATATCAGAAAATATCAAACTGCATTTAATGGGTAAAAGCAAAAAAAGAAAAAAGAAGTAGTGTGTATGTGTGTTTTGTACCAAAAATCTCTGTGAACAGGAAAATAAAGCTTGCAAATGCATGGATCCGTTCATTATAGGTCATGGAAATTCAGCTTTTTAGTCAGTGAAAGTCAGAGAAAAGTCAGGGAATTTTACATTTGGCTTAGATTGGGAACCCTGATATTGAATGGAATTGTTCTGGTGATTTCATGTCAATGTTGTGTGCAGCTGCTGTATGTCTTACACATTATAATGTAACTGAAATGTAAAGTTTATATTAATGCAGAAGTATATTAACTGCTTAATGGTTTGGCTATTTTTGTCCTTTGATTTTAGGTGTCTTGAGGTGGTTCAGATTTAATTTTTAAAAAGTCATGCTAATGGTCTTCTTATTCTTGTCTTTTTGTCCCTGATGGGTCACCGTGTCCTCAGACGCCAGGGACAACTCGTTTAGCCGCTCACGCAGCTCCAGTGTGACCAGCATTGACAGAGAGTCACGTGAGGTCATTTCCTCCTTCTACTTTTGTGACTCCCTGTCCAAGAAGAGTGAGACTGTGGCAGTGCCCAGCCTGTGGGTGGGCACCTCATTGGGCAGCATGCTGGCCATCGCCCTCACTGTGCCCTCCACACCAGAGCAGAGGATGCAACAGCCTGTGGGCGTCTCTTTCTGTGGTAAGACTTGCGTTACATCTGTATGTAAAAATGCATGGAAGTCATTAGCTGTGTTTCCATTCACAATGCTAAAAAAATGCTAGATGGAAATGCTAAGATACACATAAACATCTATGCAGAGGAGGCTTGCACATAAATTATGATGGAAACAAATCATAATTTATTGCCTCAATAGGTCACGTGATGTGATAACTGGACTAAAAGTGTGGTCACAGCGAAATTTTGCTGGCAAAAAAAAAATTCTATTTTCTATTCTCAAAAGTGTAGCGATGTAAGAAAGTGACAGCTCTCACAGTCACTTTCAAAACTGTCAAGTCAGCATTTGCAAGAGGAACCTTTTCACCCTTGCACGAAACTCCCAATCATATGAATTCCTGTTGAAATGAATCGCTTTCCCAGGAAGTGACAATTTATTTATTTATTTGCAAATGTTTTTTGCAATATTTCAGTTTTCACACAAACTACATTCGCAGATTTGAATTAAATTTGGAACTTTGAATGGAAACAGCTGTTGATGGAAAAAGGCACACCTGCACACATTCAGTATACTCATGGAAAGCATACACTGCCATTCAAAAGTTTGGGATCAGTGTTGTTGTTTTTTTTAAAGAAGTCTCTCATGCTTTGCAAGGCTGCATTTATTTGATCAAAAATACAGAAAAAAATAATATTGTGAAAAAAAAAAATATTATTAAATAAAAAAATTATACATACATATACATTATATTTTAATATACTTTAAAATACATTTTATTCATGTAATGTCATTTATTCAAGCTGAATTTTTATCAACCATTACTCCAGACTTCAGTGGCACATGACCCTTCAGAAATCATTCTAATACACTGATTTATCAATGTTGAAAATGTGATACTTTTTTTCAGGATATTTTGTTAAATAAAAAGTCAAAAAGAAAAGCATTTATTCATATTTAACAATATACACAACCATTCAAAAGTTTGAGGTTATTACATTTTTGAAAGGAAAAAAAAAAACATTCAGCAAATGTGTTAAATTCATAACAAGTGATAATAAAGACATTTTTAGAAAAGGTTGCTATTTTGAATAAATACTGTTTTACTTTTTAACTTTTTATTCATCAAAGAATTCTAAAAAAAAAATCACAGGTTCCAAGAAAAAACTGTTTCCAACATTGATAATACTTATCAAATCTGCATATTAAAAGGATTGTGTGATACTTAAGAATGGAGCAATAGCTGATAACATTTCAGCTTTGCATGAAAGGAACAAATTATATTTTAAGTATATTAAAATAGAAAACCATTTAAAATAATTAATATTTCACAATTTTAGAGACTTTAAGAGACTTTTTAAAAAACATGAAATATTTTACTAATATCAAACATTTGAACGGCAGTGTAGTATTTAGAAAATCTCACAAAATATAACCATATTATCATCAAGCTCTTTATATAAAGTTGATATACAGTAAGTATTATAATAAGTATAATGCATACAGTACACACATAATTGTTTGTATTTTCACAAAATATAACTATATTATCACCCCCACTCTAATCTGCTAAATGCAATCATAAGACATTATGAAGATTAATACGAAGATATTAAGATATTATAGACCATTTCATCATGATTTTCTGTGAAGTTGCTCTGAGACATTGTGTATTATACAAATGCATTTAACATGACTTCCTGTCATCACAGGTCCAGTAGTGCGCTTGAAGGGAGGCATTTTGCGCATGGCTCAGCTGGATGCCAGCGGGACCCTTCTGCCCCATGTTTTCGAGTCTTGGTATGAGCCCAACGCCCCTGAGGAAGAGAAAGAAAGGCCACGGAGACGCCGGCCCACCTCGCCTCCTCCTTCTCAGGAGAACCCGGACTGTCAGTACGCTGTGGTCTGCTCAGAGAAACAGGCAAAGGTGGTGGCGATGCCTTCTCAAAACTGTGTCTATGAACACAACATCACAGAGACCTCCTTCGTACTTAGAACCGACGTGGTGACAATGACCTCTGGGGTCGGTATCGCTTGTTTCTGTGCCAATGGCCATATCATGACCCTCAGGTAATATGATTAAGCTGATATTCAAAACCATCGAATATTTAGTTTTTTGGACTCATAAGTCTGTGAACCATCTGTTTTCAGTTTGCCAAGTCTGCGACCACTGCTGGATGTGAACTACCTTCCCCTGACGGACATGAGGATAGCCAGAACCTTCTGTTTCTCAAACCAAGGCCAAGCCCTGTACCTCACATCGCCCACTGAGATCCAAAGAATCACCTATAGCCAGGAAACCTGTGATAACCTGCAGGTCAGTGCATATTATGTTTTATCATACCTGCATTTTGACATTGAAATGTTGTGACGTTTAATCTGAGGTGCTCCTTTTTGCAGGAGATGCTTGGAGAGCTGTTTACTCCAGTGGAGACACCAGAGGCTCCAAACCGAGGCTTCTTCAAGGGCTTATTTGGAGGCGGGGCCCAGTCCTTGGACAGAGAAGACCTGTGTAAGTGCTAATCTGTCACACAGAACCTTCTATGATAGTTGCATATGAGTCCCTTTGTTGTCCTCAGTATGATAAGATGGATCTCAAAATCATACAGCCATTGTTGGAAAGGGTTCAAATACACCTAAATGCTGAAAAAACACAGAAATTGTGGAACATGGAGGATTTTTCTGAAGAATAGCGGGCAGTTTAACTCCTTAACAGTTCAGGACAAACAAGCGACTCATAAACAACTGTCACTAAACAAAAAAAAAAGCACAGCTGTGGATCATTCAGGTAACAACACAGTATAATGAATCACTTTTTGAATGGGGCCATTTTTATAAAAGTCAGCTGTTATTTTCTCCTGTGGACTATATCTAAACTTTTATGTTAAATATCTTATTCAGGTCAGTACTAAATAAAAAATAACATGCATTTTGTATGATCCCTCCTATTGTGGTAAAATAATTAACATTTTGCAACTTCTGCAAGGAGTATGTAAACTTTTGACCTCAACTGCATGATAAACATTACAAAAACACGTAATTAAAAACGGGTTATATTTCATCCCAAAATCAAATTAAATCTTTTGAGAACTCATATTTTAACAGCCAATAAACAGCCAGGCAAACAGAACATGAGATGCAAAAGAAATAAACATAGACAATCTCTCACTTTCTAGTATGACTCAACAAGGGATGATAGTTTCTCTGCTAAGTGTTTTTAAAAAATTGTACTTGTTGTACTGACATTGAGTTAAATCCCTCATGTTTGTTCTCACCTACAGTCGGAGAGGTGACTGCTGGTAAAGCTTCACGCAGTCTGGCACAGCACATCCCAGGTCCAGGTGGTATGGAGGGCATGAAGGGTGCTGCGTCCGGTGTGGTGGGAGAGTTGGCACGGGCGAGGATAGCTCTGGATGAGAGAGGACAAAAACTAGGCGAGCTAGAGGAGAGGACAGCAGCTATGATGGCCAGCGCAGACTCCTTCTCTAAACACGCGCATGATGTGAGACAATCACTTGCAAATCATCATAACTGCTACTTTTTAGAGTGATACACAGGCTGTTTCAAAACGTAGTGCGCACATTTCAGTCTTTTCTCAGACCCACATTTCAGATTCTGCGATCACAGAATTTAATGCAATCCGTGAGTATTTTATATAACAAAGTCTTTTCAACTCGTTTGCTTTCAAAAAGGTGCAAGAAAGTCACGGCTGTGTAAGCGATCTATGTAATAATTTATAACATTTCAAATGTATACTATATAATCAGTGCAGGGGTTCACACAAGATACTTCAAGTGCTTGAAGTACTTGAAATTGACTTTTTGAAATTTAAGGCTTGAAAAACCCTTAAAATAGCACTATTCCTAAAGAGGTATTTGAAAAGTGCTTGAATTATTAAAAGACAACGTATCTGAAATAAGTGTTTAATTTTGTTCAATAAGCACATATCTTTTCAAAAACATCATACCTTTTTTCGCTTAAGTTGATGTCTAGCAAAGCTAAGCCAGTAGTAGTACTGACAATGTTGTGCAAACATGGCTAAAGACACAAAAAGATGAACAGATGAACCAAATCAATAGTCATTTATGCTGGCTTTGATTAATTTCAAGCAATTCACTAGCAAAAACAATGCTTGTAATGATTTTAAAAAGCACATAGTAATGGTTGAAACAGCTGTTTTTTTTTTCTAATTTTTATTAGTATGTTTTCATGGTAACACTTTGCAATAAGGTTCATTAGTTAAACATTAGTTCATGTATTAACTAACATGAACTAACCATGAGCAATACATTTGTTTCTGTATTTACTAATCTTCATTAACGTTAGTTAATGAAAATACAGTTATTCGTTGTTTATTCATGTTAGTTCACAGTGCATTAACTAATGTTAGCAAGATTTGAATAATGTATTAGTAAATGTTAAAATTAACATTAACAAATATTAATAAATGCTGTATAAGTACAGTTCATTATTAGTTCATGTTAACTAATGTAGTTAACTAATTAACCTTATTGTAAAGTGTTACCGTTTTCATTAATTTATTTATCTTTTTTTTTTTTTAAGTGAGATCTCTGATTGAAGTATTTGAAAGTCTAAAAAGTAGGGCTTGAATGATTTTATTTTGCAATGTCTGTATGAACCCTGTCAGTACCATTATGTGATTATTAAATTACTATATGTACTACTGAATATAATATATATGGAAGCAAATATTTACTAATAATATTGAATATTGTAATTGTGCGCTTACTGTCAATAACACTAAATGCGTAAGTACATAATGTTTTGTTTTGTGATTTTTCACAGCAAAAAACAACAGAAAATATAAACACAAATATTGCTGCAATTTTTGAGAAAAGCTTCAGAAAATTCAGTCATTTTAGACCACAAAAATAAAAAAAATCCTGTGAAATCCTGGTGGGACTGAAATTTGGTTGAGAATCAGGAACTTTTGTTAGTATTGATGTCCAAAAATGCTGTCTGGGTTTTGAGATGCAACCGTATTCTTTGTCAAACAGTGATATTTGTGTTGGCTAATTTGTTTCACAGAGACTAAACCATCTGTCTTTCTCCACCAGATAATGCTGAAATACAAGGACAAGAAATGGTACCAGCTCTGAGGTCCCTGCAGGGAGTCAGCGGACCTTCCTATGAAGACAGCAGATCCATCATCTCTCCTCCGTTTCTTCCTTCTCTTCCTGTATCTTTCTCTCTCTGTGATGTCCAGAGACTGCCACTCGCGCTCAGCACAACGTCACGCGGCATTACCTCGAGCTGAGGAGCTGCGGAAAGACAGAGGAGACAGGAGGGGAAGGAACGGGACAGGCGAAACGCATCAGAACGGGATTTCCTTCCCTTCGCAATGGCAGTTGAGTTTCCTCTCCTGAAAACAAAGCCGTGGATCTTGTCTTGGGAGAGGAGGCCCATCACCGGTGCTGTCCCCCTGTCTTGTACCTTCATCCGCCACGCTGTCATTTTCACTGCCATTCTGTCTGCAAAGAAACTACGGAAAGGAAAAGAAATGGGTCAGAGGGACAAAGAGCTGACAGAAGGAGGTCTAACGTCTGCAGCGTTGCCAAGCTTAATGCTTCTGATAATCTGTCACTAGAGCAAGGATAGCTCGCATGTCTAGTGATTTAATTTAGGAAATTAGTGCTTTTTTTTTGTTTTTGGAACTGGGATGAATCTCATCCGAGTGATATTTCATCCCAAAATCAATATTTTGCGCAAAGAAGACCTATTTTTAGGAGACAGGCAAAATATTACGTTAGTTTTGATTTTAGGTTGAAGCATGACTAGATTCAACGAGATTCACCCGGTAATCATGTTAGCTGTGGAAAAGGCCGGATTGTCTTACATAAGGTGTGATGAAGTACCATTTAATTTCACCTCTAAAGGGCTGGAAGTTGCTGTATTTACCACATATCATGTGATTATTTTGCCATATGAAATTGCAGACGGGCCTAGGCAGCGCAGCTGATCTGATCATGCACCATTTTGTTGTACTTTCGTCTAAAGGACGTGTTGGTTTACACTGATCAGGTCTCAAAAGAGCTTTTAGGCAAGAGCTCTGACTTTGATGTACACTATACTGCGTGTTGACACTGGGGAAAGATGTTCATTTTAAATATATATATAAAAAGATGTAAGGAACGCAAGGTGAATTTCACAAAAGCATGTCTGGTTCATATTTCACACCAAAATCGAAATAAAAAAATATTTAGCGTATAGACCATTGCATTTTGCTTAGAAAACAGTACTTGTTACTAATGTTGTATTATTATCATTTTTTTTTTAAATCTGCAAAAATCAAAGAGTACAAATGCAACCATGATATATAAATATTTAACTAAATTAAAATATTTTGATAAATACTTTTTTTGCATTACAGAATAAAAATGTGCCTATTTAATCACAGTGCAAAAAATAAGTTTACAAACTATAATTTCTGGGTGAAATATGACCCAGACGTGCTGTTGAAAAGGTTTCACCTGGGTGCATAACTGCTGAAAACTGAGATCTGGAGCGTGTAAATTATTTTTGTTCTACAGGAGCAGGTTATTTTTATCGGGAAGGAGCGCGAGTGAGAGTTGGGAAGTGTGAGGCATGATCTTGATTATGTGCCTTGTGATGATCGACACGTTCAGAAACCCGTCCGCTCTCCGGACACGAGGGACACCGGTGATTCTGATTCTTCATATGCAAACCAGGTTCCTCCTGCTCATTTCCCATGATGCAACTGCTCCTGGACGAGGGAATCTCGAGGCTTATGCGAGACTCAGTACGTTACCGGGCGACTTCCTCATCTGAAGTACATGATGAATGGATTTCTCTGTGTGTATTTTCTAAGACGCCTTTTGGGATGGACTAATGCATGAGTTTGTCATCCTCACAGAGAGGTGAATATATCTATCTCTGTGTTTGTTGCTGCAGTGGAGGTGACCACTAAATGTTCAATGCAACTCCATACTCTCGATCAGCAGCCCTCGGATGTGTCGTCCGCAGGGCGTTACCTTCTGCCTTTGCTTTGCGACCCATGAATATATGCTAACCTCGACTCGTGCGCGTATACGTGTGTTCGTGAACATACATGTATGCAAGAATATGTGTATGCTCACGTTTATATAAACTAAAGATACAATATATTTGAAAGCAGATGTTGAGATGTTTTCTTTAAGTGTGTTTTCTTATTTATGAGGTGCAAGAAATTGCTGCTATTTGTGTTTAGAAGCATCTGTCAGACCTGTTGACGCTTGTTATTTTCCTAGCAGGCATATGAAGGAATTGGTTCTCCCAGAAATAAAGAATTGCTGAAAATGTACTCACCCTCAGGCTATCTAAGATGTGAATGCGTTTGTTTCTTTATCTGAACCGATTTGAGAAATTTAGATTGCATCACTTGCTCACAAACGGATCCTCTGTGGTGAATGGGTGCCGTCAGGTTGAGAAGCTGATAAAAACATCACAATAATTCACAACTCTATCATTAAGACATTTTTAACTTCAAACCATCCCCTCTGAGTTCATAATCCATAATAACACTCCTCTAACATCAAAATCCACTATCATATTTGTTTACAAACAGTGTTTGATCTGTGTGGATTTCTCTCCTGATTCAGAAAAAAATACTTTTTACTAGAGAAAACAATATTATGGACTGAGGACTGTATTTTACCCGAACGCAACAGTTTAAGATGCAGGTTTTTGCTTTACAAAGATGTTATTTGATGAACTGGAGTGGTGTGGATTATTGTGATGTTTTTATTAGCTGTTTGGACACTCATTCTGACGGCACCCATTCACTGCAGAGGATCCATTGGTGAGCAAGTGATGCAATGCTACATTTCTCCAAATCTGATGTAGAAACAATCTCATCTACATCTGGGATGGCCTGAGGATGAGTACATTTAAGAAAATTTTCATTTTTGGGTGAACTATTCCATGAAGGCTTTTCTGCTTGTTTTTTGTTTTTCTTTTTTTGTTCGTCACATTGCTGCCAAATGTTGTAAATATGAATATTTCTGCAGACAAACTTGAGAGTGCTGACGCAGTCAAAGTTTCTGAAGATGGTGGCCATGATCTGACTAGACTCCAAAGAGTTGCTTTGCTGTGAAAGTTGATCTCACAGAAAGGAAGAAGATGTTCCTTATAATTTAAAACTTAAGTGTCATGGCATCTCCACTTATATATATATATATAGATAGATGGATATATAGATACTCCTTCTCTACTCTTTCTGTTGCCATGGTGTTTGTGTAAATATCTACCAAAATTGCAAATTTCAATGTTGACCAACTGAAAATCTAATCTAGCTTCTCTGCTTCATATATTTTTCTTTTCTATGAGCAGTTGTGTGGTTTCGCACTATATGTTTTATATTAATGACATCTTATTAATATTTTTGTAGTTGGCATTGTTCTTTTTTTTGGACATTTTGTTTCTTTAAGAAGGACCAAAATTAGATGCTTTGTGGCTCACACTCTCTGATTTGTCCTCATTGCCAGTTTAATGATATTCTAATATATTTATACATTTGAAATATATATATATAAAGAAATATATATATAATTAAATTTTAATTTACAAACGAATACTTTTATTATATTGTTTGAAACGAAAGGGCGTGTTTTAAGATAAATTGGTTGTGTATATATTCTCACTGAATCAAACATGACACCTTTTCTGGTGAGCCATCTGCTTGGTTGTCTGTCGAAGAGGGAAAGACAACCTGAAGAGTCTCTGAAATCACTGGCCATCTCTGTGTACTGTTCATTCATTGATTTCTCTTGCACAAAAGGCAGCATGATATCGTGTTTACAAACTTGAAACATCCATCTACATTATATTTTGCCTTTTTTTTCTTTAGTCCTGCTAGTGAGATGTTTGTAAAGGAACAAATCACAAGTATTTACTCTCTACTATTGATGATTATGAAGGCGAATTTTCTGTTCTTTTCTGTAGCTGTACTCCAGAAAAAAAAAATACTGTGCTGAAAAGGGTCGGTTTTGGGGATGGTTCTCCGTGGGGTTGCAGGTTTTCTCATCATAGCAGACTTATTGTACAGTTTTATTATTCAGACTTTCACATGAATGTTTGTCTTATTCTGCTGCCACCCAACAGTTTAGGAAACATGTTTATAGACATAACTGTGCAATGGAAAATAAATGTAACAGAAAGATTTATTTACAGCCGTTTTGATTCCACACTTCATATTGCATACTTTGGCCACTAGATGTCACAGTTTTAAAGCTTGAACTCTCATTTTGGAAGAAATAATAACCTTGGTTGATTACATATCTATTTTAACACTTAAAATAAGTATTAAATAGAAAGTAAATGTCTAATCTGAATAGAAACCAGAAGCATATATGCATATACATGTACGCCTATATATGTTTTTGCAGTATACAAGGTGCTTAAAGTACTTGAGTTTGACTTTTTGACATTTAAAGCCTGGAAGACCCTTGAAAATCTGTAAAATAAGTGTTAAACTTTTTCAATAAGCACATATCATTTCACGTAAATATAACGTAAATATGTACTACAATATATACTGATTAATTCTGAATTACATTTACTTTAGTGGTATGAGATGACTGGATGCTTTCAACTGAGTTCCTATTGAAATGAAGTGCAGTGCTCAAACTATTAAAATGTACTGAATTAAACTAAAACTCGGTCATAATGCACACTATTTCCATCTAACATGTATTTTTAGGTCGCAATTCATATTAATGGAGTGTTTTCGCTAGTTGGCAGTAAACCGGTTACTTCACTTGAATTTGATGTTAGATTTGTGTTGTTATCTTTAGAATGGAAATATAAATTTTTTTGTATTTGTAAACATACTTTTTTAGCTTGTTTCAGTTAATGTCATAAAAGTAGCAAGCAAACAAAGAAAAAGACAAATGAATCAGTTGAGTGAGTCATTTACGCTGGAACCGCACCGATTGATTCAAACTCGTGACTTCGATCATTCAGCTCAAGCGATTCGCTTTAAAGCAGATTACATTAAAATAGCCGTTCATTTTCGAATTTGGACATTGTAATGATTTTAAATCAGTTCACTGTGTCACAAAATGACTCACTGATTCGAAGTGCTCCAATCAGATCGCGTATTGCGAATCATTTGATTCAAATCAGACTTCGGGGCGCGATCGCGAATCTATTGATTTTAGATCAGAACTTCGGAGCCTGTTTGCGAATCATTTCGCGAATTAAATTATTCGTGATCCGGGCCCTAAATCCTGACTTAATTCAGTGTGAAACGCGATCTCATTTGATTCAGATGGAGACCTCGGTGGGGGTTCGCGAATCATTTGTTTCGGTACTTTGGTACGGGCTCGCTTTTTCAGTTTTTCTTTTTTTATTGAACAGAAGAAAATATCAAACCAGGCAGTAAAAAAATAAATAAATAAATAAAAACAACAACAACAACAAAAGTATACACAAATACAAATTCCTTAGGACAATTAACCATGGATTTACTATAGTAAAACTGTAGTAACCATGTTTTTTTTTTGGGTTTTTTTTTTTTTTGTATAACCACAGTTTTAGCTACTACAAATACCATGGCTAAACTGCAGATAGTTTCGGGTTCTTTTTTTACCTTATGAAATAAATGTATAATCTGAATAGAATGCAGAAACATTTCATATATACAAATAATTAACATACATTTTATAGATGCCTGATCAAAACAAACTAGTTTCAGAATTTATTTAAAGCTATTTAAAATGGATTAAAATGTATAAATATAATTGATTTCACAATTTATGTAATTCCAGTTTAGCTATTTCTCTCTACAAAATTGTTACCATAACTCTTATTTATATTTATCATAAAATAATAGTACCAAATGTACCATTTATAGACCAGGCCTGTTTAAACAATATAATTTATGTATAAATTGCAGCTAAAACTGACAAAAAATTCTGCCTGTGTATTTTAAATGTTATTTGGGCAACTGATAATGTCTTACAACTTAACCAAAAAAAAAAAAAAAAACATTGAAAAAGCTATTTTATGTGGCTACAGCATTATATATATATATATATATATATATATATATATATATATATAATGTTATTTTTTTCAGCCATTAAAGAACACCTATTAAACTTTCACCAGTGTGTGAATACCTTTCAGTCAAATAGCGCTGCAGCTCCTCGCACCGCCTGCAGGCGGCTCCAAAACCAAACAACAGCTGCAAAACGCGCATCAGAATGAAGGGGAGGGAAACTTCAATTTGGCGTCTGGCGCTTCGTTGAATTACTTAGACTCGTTCAGTCTGTCTGGCTCGCAGCACAGCAGAAGCGGCATCTTCTTTGTTTTCCTTTGCCCTGTTTATTTAAAGATCAGATCAATGGAAAATAAACCGACACGCGGAAGAAAAGCGACTCACTGACACTGGATACAAACGGCGTTTCGTCCATTGACAATCTGATGCTGTGAGGAATAAAGTGTATCTGCTGAGAGGAAACGAGCGTCGGTCATGAACTTACAAGCATCGAGACTGGATATCTGAGGGAAGATGCACTTTTACGAAGTGATTTTAATATGATAAACCTTGTATATTTTCATAATCGTTATGACAGGGCAGTTTTATCAAGGTAACGTACTGAGGTAACCTTAACGTCAAATATGATGCACTTTAAACTTTGTTTACATAGATTATTTGCACTAAAAACAAAATAATTTGAGATTTAATATTTCTTCTTTTGTTCTTAGTGAAGTCACCAATTGGAAGTCTTGTTTACTATTGATGGACTTCCAGTGAAGATGGGAAGGATGTATTATATGCACTTGGGAATGGACTTTGGGAATGTCCAGTGATTTGGGAATGATGAACAACGGACCCACTATTGTCTACGAGTGGCTGAAAACCCTCCAGCTGTGTCAGTATGTGGAGTCATTTGTTGATAATGGATATGATGACCTGGAGGTGTGCAAACAGATAGGAAACCCTGACCTGGATGCCATCGGTGTCTTCACTCCACATCACCGGGAAAAGGTTCTCCGGGCCGTGGAGAGACTCCGAGATGAAGACAAGAAGATGGCACCGGGACTGTATTTCACCCTTGAACCCCTTCCACACGGCACATGCCCTCAAATTACTGACTGCAAACAGAAATGCACCAAGTCTTGGGTCAATTCTACTTGGGACAGGCCTAGGATTGGACTTTCCAGTGAAATCAAAGCTCTAGAGAACCACAGGGAGCCGGTGGTGTATCCTAAACTCAAGCTGAAGATAATGATAAGGGATAAGCTGGTGAAGGATGGAATCGACCTGAGCAAAATGCCCTACTCTTATAAAGTGAGTACTAACCTTTACGTCATTATTGCTCCTGTCACATCACCTGAAAATGTTTGCACCGTCTCTTTGTTTTCCAGCGGAGATATTGACATTTTATTCCTGCTTTCAAAGGTTACCCGTTGGCTTGAAATTTACCCACCTGGTGTGTGTGCACTTAGTCTTGTTTTTGTGGTAATAAACATCCAAGAAAGCTTGTGCCTGCAAAATGTCACTTGTAAAAGTCATCCATTATTATATTTACTTGTGCACTGGTGGTCGACCAGTAGGTGGTTTACTTTTAATGGCCAGTCGCCCTCAGAACATTCAGGATCAGAGCAGATTTGGAGAAATGTAGCATTACATCACTTGCTCACCAATGAATCCTCTGCAGTGAATGGGTGCCATCATAAGTCCAAACAGCTAAAAGAAAAATCACCATAATCCACATGACTCCAGTCTTGTAAAGTGAAAACCTCAGTGTTTGTAAGAAACAAATCCATCCTCAAGTCGTTTTTATTGTCTAACCATTGCTTTATGTTTCATATTGCGGCATGCCTGATGCTTTCCAAGTCAGATGATTTTATCCAGCCAGAGACATTGAAGTATGAGACAACCTTAATTGAAGTCGTTATTCATTAGTGCACTCTGGGGCTTTGAGAGCAGGCGAGTCTCGGCTCTAATCGATAACCCGGAGAACAAGAACTGTAATGCATTAACTACACTGAATGCTATTAATAGAGTGATTTACTGTACGGTTATCTCCACTGAGCATCATTCAAAGCTCGAGAGCTTTTAAATAATAGGCAGCCTGATGTAGTGCATGTATAATGTTTGCCTTTGTCTATTTTGCATGAGATTTGGAAGTGTAAAAGTGAGAAGTGATATTAGGTCAGCACAACTTTTGATATAGGAGTTTAGTTTCAGTGATGATTTTGTTGTGAAATGACTTACTAAACCAGTAGTGCAAACTATTGTTTTTATAGCAGCACATATAATGTTTTAACATTTCAAACGTTTACAATATATGTCTTGTTTTTCAAGAAAAAAAAAATATATATATACAAATATCATTAAAACAATATATTTAATTATCAAAATATATACTTAATATATATATTTTTTTAATTCTATATTTTAAAAATGTTCTGTTTATGCTAAAAAAAAAAAATAAGTTGGTCATAAAATGTTTGATCATTTCAGATATTCACATATTTTTACTTGTTTTCCAGTACAAATATCTGAACATCATGAAAACAAGTCTTTAAAATGTATTTTAAATTATTATTTTTTTCCCTATTAGCAAGTCATTTTTATTCCTTATTATTTAATTAGGTAATTCTTACACAATTTATTGATCTCGATGCTTACAACTATAAAAGAGAAAATTTGAGAAAATTAAACTTAATAAATATATATATATATATATATATATATATATATATATAAACAAATGTTATTTTTTTAAACCTTGTCTTCTTATTGTACACAACTGTGATGTTTTTACTGAAAAAAATACTGATTGAGATTTTTGATTGAGAGTTCAACTTTATAAATAACTTTAAGATGTATAGTTAAATGTAAGTTAAATATACACATTTAATTGATTCCCTCACCATTTTTCTCTTTATATCAGTGTATATATAATAAAAATAGTTTCTTTTTTTTGAAGATTTGTTTTTGCTGAATTTCTGCAGTTCCATATTTAAAATCTAAATTGCATTTATAGTTCAATATAATTTGAGTCCCTCTCTGTTTTTTTTATTGTAATGCAGATTTTTTCCTCAGTGTATCAGTAGATGTAATAAAATACTAATTATGTTTTAAAGTGAACACATTTTCACGCTTTTTTTGCTCCTAATATCACTGCATATATAATAAAAAATACAGATTAAGATTTTTTTTTTGCAGTATTTCTTCCATGGAGTTTTAAACATAAATGAAATTTACGGATTAATATAAAGGTTACTCATTTTCAAATAGATTGAACCCATCCCTGTCTTTTATTGTAATGCATATTTTTTCCTCGTCATATCAGCATATATAATAAACAGTCTTTATGAGCAGACAGGGACTCATTAAGCGCTGCACCGTTCAGCGGCGTATCCACCTGTAGCAGTACGTCTCTCTGAGCGCTTGTCATGCCTCTGCGGTGAGCTGTCACTGGACTCCACCACCGCTTTTGTTCTTGTCCGAATCCTGTTTCCATTATACCGTCTTATCAGCACATTTATCAGCGACTAGTCTCTGGTGACAGATGGCTTCATTGCGCTTTGAGATTAGAGAGCCATTTAATGTCTCATGCCATGCCAAAGTCCTCATTATCATTACTGTCATTTGCATTTGTAAAGAGTGGCCCACTTTTAAAATGTTTTCACTTGCTTCCTTGGTTTCACGGTATGCGCACTACTGCCTCCCAAATTGTCTTGCAAATTGAGACGCGTTTGTGCTGCAACTAGCAACGTAGTGCACTTGGGCAAGCTTGATTTAAACATGTATTTGTGGTTTTCTAGGCTTATTCCAGAGCATATCTGGGGACTGGGAGGAATTTGAACTGAAGAACTGCAGTTAACACCAAATTTAGGGTTTAAAGGAGTAGTTGACCCCAAAATGATTTACTTGCCCTAGTTGTGCAAACCACTGTTATATTTCCTACAAAATAGATGACAGTCTTCTTTGCCAACGCTTTGAAATCTTATTCATGTCTACGTCAGATTTAAATACTGTATTGTGTCTTTAGTCTTCGTGTTACAGTGGTGGCCAAAATGATTAGAACACTAGCTAAAAATGGTTTAAAGTCAGTTATTTCTATCTGTAGCTGTAGTGTGTCAGCAGGAAATATCATTTTACATTTCCAAACATTCATTTTGCTATTAATGGTAATAATCCAGTGAGATTATTGTTTGTTCAAGGAGTCTGACAACAGCCAGTGCTCCACAGAGATCTGATCTCATCATCATCATCATCCAGTCTGTCTGGAAACTGGAGACTAAATCCAGAAGAACTGTGACAATGTCTCCAAGATGCTTCAAGAAACCTACCTGCAAAGCTACAGTACAGTTAACATGTTTTAGGCACTTAAAATACTTGTGAAATAAGTATGCTGTCAAAAATAATGTCATAAATAGATTTTATTTATCAGTTAACTTCTATTATCTAAATGAAATTAACATTTGGTGTGACCATCCTTTGCGTTTTAATGCAGCTTTTGCCCTATATGCACTTGTGCATCGTTTTTTTAGGTAGCTTTTGCAGGTAAAATCTCACTGGGTTATTACAATTAATGGCAAAATTAATGTTTGGAAATGTAAAGTGATATTTCCTACTGACGCACTACAGCAAAAGACAGAAATAACTGACCTAAAACTATTTTTTAGCTGGTGAAAATACTAGTGTTTAATAATTTTGGCCACCACTGTATGTTTGAATTTAGTGTATGATTTTTATGTTGCGGGTCAAATTGACCCTAATTGGATTCAGTACAATTCACCAAAAATCACACTATGAAAATAAATAAATCAGGTACATTAATATTTCTCACTCATCAGAACAAAAATAAACATTTTAATTTTTAATACAACAGCATTGTAACTATTTTTATTAAAAAATGAATGAACTTTTTTTTCCCATTAATTATAGGGTCATTCCGTATCAAATCAATCACATTTCGGTGACTTCCATAGAAGTTTTTGATTTTTGTCAGATTTCTTTCTGAAAAAAGATAAGCATGTACTGATGAAAGCCAAAATATTAAATGTCATGAATGTACAGTTAAGGTCAAAAGTTTAGAATCTGTAAAATGTTCATTATTTTACCAAAATAAGAGAGATCATACAAAATGCATGTTATTTTTCATGTAGTACTGCCATGAATAAGATATTTCACATAAAAGATTTTTACATACAGTCCACAAGAGAAAATAATAGGTGAATTTATAAAAATGACCCTGTTCAAAAGTTTACATCCCCTTGAGTCTTAATACTGTGTTGTTACCTGGATGATCCACAGCTTTTTTTTTTTTTTTTTAGGTGATAGATCAGTTAAACTGCCCACTGTTCTTCAGAAAAATCCTTCAGGTCCTACAAATTCTTTTTTTTTTTGTTTGTGTGTGTGTGTATTTGAACCCTTTCCAACAATGATTGTATGATTTTGAGATCTATCTTTTCACACTGAGGACAACTGAGAGACTCATATGTAACTATTACAGAAGGTTCAAATGCTCACTGATGCTTTAGAAAGTAAAATGATGCGAACTTTTGAACAGAATGAAGATGTTTAGATTTTTCTTATTTAGCCTTAATTTTTTTTTTCCATTTAGTACTGCCCTTCAGAAGCTACAGAAGATATTTACATGTTTCACAGAAGATAAGTTATATTTACCCTGATCTTCAAACTCAAAATGTTTTCTGCCTTTTAATGCATTGTGTTTCCTTCTGAAGCATCAATGAGCATTTAAACCTTCTGTAGGTCCCTCAGTTGTGAAAAGATGGATCTCGTATATGAAAAGTTGTCCTTAATGTAAAAAGATGGATTGATAGGTCTGTTAGTAAAATCTGTTGACTTTAGCAATCTTTGTTGTATTATGTGCCAATATTTAACTGAACCATGTAAGGCCTTCAAAGTGAAAATGCCAAAACATGTTCTTCTCGAGTTACAGGCATGCAAACTTTGGAGAAAAAAAAACACTTTTTTTTTTTTTTTTTTTTTATTATATATATCTGAGTAAATCATTTGAGAATCATCTTTTTGAGTGAACTATTCCTCAAAAATTGCATCTTAGAAGACCATCTCTTCATGTGGAAATCTACTGATTTCTCTAGTTTTGTATCAGTGCAGAACATGAGACATCCAGCCACCATTTAGTCTGTTTGGATAAGTCTTGGCAGTAGGCACTTGATGGTAAGTGCAACTCGTTTTCTGTCTGACCTGCATTATGAATGAATGAGGGTTCCTGTGCTGGCGTACGTTGAGATAAAAAGCTCATTCCCAAACTGGTGTCTTTCCAAAAAAGCTTGTGTAAGTGAAGCGTGTGTCACAACGGATGAATCGTGTCTGGTCAGGGTGAGCAGGTCCTTGTGGCATGTGGCAAGAGAGATCAAGGCATCAATTGCATATTCTATCTGGCTTCATTAGTGACTCAGAAGGAGCCTGTCTCCATACATAAGGAAGCAGCGTCCTGATTTCTATTTTACATGGCACTCTGTTAAAAAAGCTTAAGTGTTTCATGCCGTTATGCAACTGTGATATGCTCAGGTTGAACTAACTTTTAACCTTTAGTATTAAACTTTTAGTCCATCACCATTTAGATGTAAATGTTACCCTGAATTGTCTGGCTTGTTGAGATGAGCTGTTTTCTTGATGGACTGTTGTTGAAACTATAGATTTTTGGATCCATGTGGCCCGTCGGTATGTCGTGGTGTTGCTAAATCCCTTCTCTTCATCATATGTGAGTTGTGTTAGGAAACGCCTTGCACGGGGCTTAAAACCAGTTTAAGGCATCAATTTTCCTGCCGTAAAACATTTGGTGACAGTTTTGCATGTTTAAATTTGTTTTTACTGCCAAACAAATTAGTTTAAGGTCAAAAACAGCATTCACAACTCATTTTAAGCATGCAGTGAGACTTGTTTTCGAACAGGATATCGAGTGAGGAAAAAATAGAGCTGGACTTTAATTTATTGTGTTGAGCGTTTGTTTTTAAATGTGCACTACCAGTCAAAAGTTTTGGAACAGTAAGATTTTGAATGCTTTTTAAGTCTCTTCTGCTCACCAAGCCTGCATTTATTTGATCCAAAGAACAGCAAAAACAGTAAAAAAAAAATAAAATTAAAATAACTGTTTCTATTTGAACATTTTAAAATGTAATTTATTCCTGTGATCAAAGCTACATTTTTAGCATCATTACTCCACGCACATGATCCTTCAGAAATCATTCTAATATGCTTATTTGCTAATTATAGAAATTAATACAGGTACTGTTATATAGAAAAATTTCTATTTCAGATGAATGCTGTGACTTCTGAACTTTATATTCATCAAAGAACCCAACATAATAATAATAAATGCCTCAAATCAAAATATTAACTGGGGTAAAGATGCTTTAAAGTTCGGCATTAAAATCACAGAAATAAATTACATTTTAAAATATATTCAAATAGAAAACAGTTACTTTAAATAGTACAAAAATTCTGTTTTTTCAAAAAACTTTTCACTGGTGGTGTATGTCGGGTTAAGTTAAAGTTTTTAAGATTTATATTCAGGTTCAGGTATGTTTTTGTAGTAAACCAAGCCATTTTGATTTCTTCTTTTTTTTTTTTTTTCAATAGGAATTCACTTTACTTATTAATTAATTAATTTATACAAACATTACACTGATAAATTATTCACATTAATTTAAGGTATTTTATTAAATTACACTAAATCAGTTTTAATTTCTCTGTGCCAAAAAAGATTATTTATCACAACTTAAAATTTAATAACTTAATAATAACTTTAATGGATTAAACATAATTTATCCCAAATATCCAAGCTGTCAGTTAATAAAACTTAAAATTATTATTATTTTTATTTTTTTTTAAAGTTATCTTTTTACATTGAAACTATTTGTTTTTATTTATTTATTTATTTATTTATTTTATTTTTTTATTTTTTTTACATTAAATTGACTTCAGATTCAGAGCTTGTGTATTTACTGATTGTTTAGCTCTGTTTCTAATGGATAATTCAGACAAAAATGGAAATTCCTCAACTGTCATCATCAATTCTTCATTTTGTAAATTTTCATTGAATATGGTTTACATTCAGTTCTTCAAAGTGTTTTTGGAGCTTGAAAGCAAGAGTTACTTTTATATTATGAAGAAATGCAACTTGATTGGCGTATTTGGTGTTCCACAAAAATTTCCAAGCCTTTCATACAATACAGGGTGACTAAACGATGGCAGAAGTTTCATTTGGAGTGATTTTTCTCACAGATATAGTCTAATGAAGAGCTTGACTTCCATACAGATCTGCGTTTTCTGAGGACAGAGAGAACAGAAGTGCACTGATTCTCTGCTGGATAATGTTCATAAAAGATTCAGGCACAAACTGTAAAGTGCAGCATTCTGGAAAGCATTTCATGAGTCACCGCTGACCTTTTATTAGATCTGAGCAAAAGGTTTTTGTGATTTCGAACATTTCTCTCAGGTTTCCGTCTGGCAGCGCGAGCAGAGTCATTTTAGAAGTTCCCTCGAATGGCCCGTCCTTTCAGGACAAACTACATCATGTTTTGGACTCATACTTCGTGTTTGCTGTTTTTAAATCAGAGTGAATCTGTTCTCCTGTCAGTTTCAAACTGGAACAGAGAGCAGGCTGGCAGCAAAGAGGGCATCAGAAATGTGCTTTCTGAATAAGTTTGACAGAAACACTGTTTGGAGAGACTTCAGAGCTCTTTTGAGCAGATTTTGCATTTGAGTTTCTTTTTTAACAAAGCCTTTACTCTTAGTACTGCATTTTGGCACTTCTGAGCTCAGACAAATGAGTTTTCTTGGCTCTCTGGATGGAAGTGCGCTATGATCTCCGGGTGACCCGAGGGTGAGGGGTGAACCGGCCTCACAGCTGCGACCCGAGCTCTTTAAGATTACTGGATTTTGAAGGATTACCACCCAATATGAGCGTTATTTCACATGAACTTATGGCCTCACAACAACAGCAGCGCTTAAAACATACTTAGACGTCTGGCTGGTCATTATAGTGCTGTTTTTCTTCGGTCTTAAGATGATATAAAGCAGAAGCTAGTCAACTTTTGTTGTGTGGTAGTTAAGTCTCAAAAGTATTGTCAGCATTCAAAGTGACATTCAGTTTATGATGCATGTAAGAGAAATGTGCTTCTGCAAAACTGATCTGCTCCTCTTGCGCTAGAAGCAAAATAGATTTTTATAGACTATGCCCATGATAAACAACATAAAACTGTCCTCTTCAGGGTAGCATTAGTCTGTTTGTGTAATGATGCAGTATAGAGCTTCTGACAGACAGCTCTCACTCTTAACCATTTTCATATCGCTGCATTACTTTCATTTAGTTCAAATGGTGACAGCATGAACTCAAAAAACTACAAGTTTAAAACACAAAACTGCAAGTTACAACTCCAAACTGTGTCTGGTTATGTATTACGTCCAGCAATAAGTCCAGAGTAGAACAGGAGAAGAATTGGAGAGCCTGTATGCTGTGATCTGTGATGTTTTATGAACAGATATACATTTAATGTTCGAATGTTTGTACGCGTTTTGTGTTCCTTGGGGTCATTTTGTATCTTTTATCATCTACAGTGACTAAAATAAGTCTTTTACCAAAGTAAAGTGACTTTTACTTGTGATACTTGACTGTTGTGTTTCTATTTTTATGGGCTCACTTTAAACCTGTTTTTCTCAAAATTCCATTCCTGAAAATCATAGCTATCAGCCAACTTCAGATATAACCTTTGTTATGTTTAAGCTATAGACTAAATTAACCCAGCTTTCATATAGTATCAAAACCTATCATCATGTGTTGTGTTTTCCCATATCGCATCACAAATTATTAAAATAAAATGACAAAAAATAAAAATGTACTATTATTTTTTGTTTTAATTTTATATGTGTATAATAATTAAAAAAACATATAATTTAAAAATGTAAATCAGCAAAAGTATAATATTCCATTACTTGGTATGTCCCCAGAACTTTAAGTATACAGCTCTGACCTTTCTTGGCACTGAGTGTACAAGTTCATAACAAAATGCCACATCTGTCCTGTTTAACTCCTGGAGGATGACCTCCTTAAATGCCCTGGTCTTTAATGCATACCTGCAAACTTGTCGCTTTTCGGCGGGGGGGGGGGGGGGGGGGGGGTGTTACAGGGCGGAATCTCAAATGAGCTCGCGCCTGTCAAGAGAGGGAGGTGGGGGTGGGCTTGCGTGCCATGTAGGCCATTATTGGACAATTCTTATAAATTACAGTTTTTCCGGACCAATCGGAATCTCAGCGCTTGCTTCAGGATCTTAAACGCACTGCCATCTGTGTTCGCGCCTGTCAAGAGACACCTGACCTAATGTGGAAACTCTGATGGAAATTGAATTCAAGGTAAGTCAGTCTTTTTGGAGCTAAACAACAGATATTTGTTTGCTTAAGTCAAATAACGTCAGCTAGCGTTTTTTTTTCATACAGTTAGCCTATGCTTCGAGCAAAATGCTTAATAGCAAGCAGTACAAGCGGATCCAATGCTGGAATTTCCGTTAGCAAGATAGCAAATTTTTTAGCCATCTAACATTATTAGCTAGTTGTAATGTTAATCCTGCATTGTCTGACCGTCTTGCTAACTAAAGTTAACCATTTAGCTTGCTACGTAAGTATATAGTATTTCAGATAGCCAACTTAGGTTGTAACCTTATCATTAGCCCCTAACTTAAGCCAGGTGCTCTGCCTTCAGTTCTGGCTAAGTTACTACTCCAATTCTGAGCTACCCTGATTAACAACACGTTATGGAGCTTGTCGTGTGCGCAGCAGTCATTCAAGTCAGCTGGATGTAGCCCTACTTTTAAAGCGTTTTTGATGTGGGTAGATGTGACTGTTTAGACAACAGCTGAGGTAATACAGTAATACAGAGTAATACAGTGTAACATAAAGCAATTTAACATAAAGCAATTTGACGTCTTGTTGCATTGGATGCGCCGCATTACTTGTAAACAATGTTTATTTAGAATCTGGCGAACGTGCAAGGCTAATGCACCAAACTCGCAGACAGCAAATTTCTGTATAATAAAGGGATGAATATTCATGTTAAATAAAATATAATAAAATGAATATTCATGTTAAATCCCACCCAGGGCAGCTCAGAATTAGAGTAGCCTTACATTGTGAAAACACCATGCAACACAGCAAGTTTCTCCCTGCTGATGTGGATGTTCAGCAAGAGGTTAGCTGAATAATGCACGTCCCTATTATTAGTATGCAATGTGTTTGTGAGTCTTGTGTATGGATGCTTTTGATGTTTACTGTTGTTGTTTAATTTTTAACCCTATATCTTGCTTCTGTGGAGGTTAAATGTCCCTGGTGAGAGAATTAAATGGTTCTTATCTTGCCTTAGATTCTCCAGTATGGTGTGGACCAGAGCCTGCCAACATTCACTGATGGAGAAGATGCTGTCAGCTGGTGGGCAGATGTTTCTGATACAGGAAGGTACCCAGCACTCACCAAAACAGCACAGACAGCATTGTCTGTGTTCCATGGGCCACTGATTGAGTCATCTTTCAGTTACATGTCAGAAATCATTGACTCAAAAAGCGGCAGCATGAGCATCAGCACTCTGAGTGCCATCCAAACTGTGAAACACACCATGCTGACCCCAAAAGAAGACTGCAGTAGAAATGTTCAATAGAGAAAACATAAAGTATGGGCCAGTGGATCAGAAAATGTGTCAAAACATCCTGTCGGCTGGAAGTAAGGACAAAGCTTTAAGAAAGCAAGCAGCCTTGAAGGAGATGGAGAGACGGAGGGTGTTCGACTGCCAGCCATCCTCAAGCGCTGCTGCAGCCAGAAGAACCAAGGCAGAAGAGGAGGCTCTGGCCAGAAGGAGGCATGCGGCCAAAGAACGAAAGCGAGCTTGTGAAACCCTTGTCCAGGCTAAGAAAAAAAAAAATGAATGTTTTTCAGTACAACATACTATTTTTCAGTATGTTTTTCATGAAAGAAAATGAGTGTTTTTCAGTTTCCCTTCAAGGCGTTTGCGTGCGTGTGTGTTTGTGAAACCCTTGTCCAGGCTAAGACGGAAATAATTAAAGTGTTTCAGTGTAATATAATTTGCGTTTTGGTGTGTTGTTTTCTTATTTTAGTGTCATGCGCCTAACACTTACTTGAGTTCACAGTGTCGGCGTCGCCCATTGTGCCGCAAGCCCCCCCAACATCCTCCAAACACCCATCCCCCCCCGCCCCCCCCCCCCCCCGGAAGCTGTCACCTTTTTCTCTCTGATGAGTTTGCAGGTCTGTTAATGGAAAGTGTTGCTCAGCTTGTCTCTACAGAATCCTCCACAGCTGCTCAAAAGTCTTAAGACTGGGTGAAATACATGTCTACTGAAGGATTTTCACCTTGGGAGAATGTATATCTTCATTGTCATGTTGAAAAATGCCCAACAATGCAGGGAATGAGGAGAAGGTAGTGTCTTCTGTTTCAAGTTTTTTGTATTGCATCACACAGTGGTGTAAAAATTGATGCCAGCATTGACAAAGCACAACTCCATCACATCTTCAGCACCCATACATCCATATATAATAGCTTTACTACCACTGAATGTCACTATGAGACGCAGGCACTCCTCATTGTACTCCTCCTTTAGCAACACCAGAACATTTTGGATGCTGTTGGATCTGAAATTATTGACTTGGTCTCATGAGACCAAAGCATGGCCTCCCAGAAGTGTATAGTTTGTAAAAATGGGCCTTGGAAGAGGCTAAATGAATTTATTGTGCTTTGGCTGCAGTAGGTAATTCTAGTGGTGACAACAACCATGCATGTCACTTCTGCAGGCTGCGTCGTACTGTGTAAGATAAAGTGTCACTCTTTTCGTAACTTTTGCCGGCTCAGAGACACTTGCATAATATTGCATGGTATTATTCTTTTTCTAGCAAAAATTCACTCATGACTAAATGAAAACTTAAAGTGAAGACCTGATTATTTCAGGAGCCTTTTCACAAGTGCATTGTTTTTGAATATTGGTGTTACTTCTGCTATATTTTCACACTTAAAATGATCATTTGGTATTCCTCTTGTACCACTGTCCTCTTTTATGCTAAGAAATAAGTCACCTGGCAGTTCTCTCTAAAGTGGTTCCATTGTTGCCATCATAAAGTCTGAGAATGATATAGTAGAATATATAACATTTTAATTGTCAGGAAATTACTTGTCTTTAAAAGTTTTGGTTCAATACACATACCTGTTGATCAAAAAAAAAAAAAAGTATTATTATTATTTTTTTTATTTAGTAACTTTCAGGAGGGTGTAATTATTTTTTGCAATACAACAGCTTTGTTGAAACATTATATCTCGAAAGCACCCTAAAATGACTTCTAAGTAAAGAGTGATGGTGAAGTTTTAGAGGGGATGTATTCATTTATGCTGTGCATATGTGTGTGCATGTGTATGTATATATGTAGAAAATATATATATAACAGGTAAACATAAAACATATTTAATCACCACACCGATTCTTTATGGATAAACAAATACATACTTAAAATATAACATTTGAAACTTTTTGTAAGATTTTCTATATAGTTTTTATAAAATCTGCTCAGCTTTACAGTGGTTTCTGATTTTCATATTGTCTCAAATATGAATGCCATCTGATTGCTTTTAAAAGCAATTGCCATTTAAAAGCACATCCTAATTGTTTAGCCTGTTGCTGTTTTACTACATATCAGTTGCATGTTTGCTGCATACAAACCATTCTTGTGCAAAGGTCTGGTGTGGAAATGACTCTGGTAACACCAGTAGAAAATACTACAATTATGAGCAAAGATAGAAAGCATGTGTAGAGTATTCATAACATCACTGGAGTAGAGTAAGCCCTGTAGACTAGGTTTGTAGGACATTATCCGCATCAAATCGATGTTGATGGACCATTTTTGACAGATGTAACCGGTCCGATGGCATTCTGGGAAATTGGGATGTGCTTTTTGATGGTGGTTGTCCTTTTCATTGTCTGCTCCACCGCACAATCAATTTGTGTTGCCGTCGGCCTCTGTCTTTATGCATGGATGCTTTGAACAGGCATGTACAACGCTACGGTTTTAATGTGTTAGTGGAACAATTAATATAATAAAGGATTGTTGTAAATGACCTAACAGCCCAAGCTGGAGTGAATGCGTTTGATCGAAATATGACAGTTCAGTGTGTTACAATACAAAGCTGGTTCATAATGTCCCTCAGGACTGAAATCTTACCTCACTGTACGAGTAATTTAGTATCACATCAGCAATATATAATAATAATAATAATATAGTTTTTTGCTATTGCTATTATATTATATTATATTATATTATCATGTTATGCATTTTATTTGTTAAATTAACAAATAAATTACTTTATAAATAATTTTGTGTATTTAGTGTAGTGTGTGTGTGTGTGTGTGTGTGTGTGTGTGTGTGTTTATTTATTTATTTTCCTGGAAACCTTTTTTTTTTATTAAAAATAGTGATGGTGAAATTTTTTTTTTACTTTTTAAATTTGTTTAAAGTATATGATGATAAGTATATGATTAAAAAAAGGTAACACTTTTTTATTTTTAAGTCTTTATTTAAACTAAATAATTCAGTATAAGGATAATGGGTATATATATCATAGTATAGTTTTTCAATGAAAAGTCAGTGAAAACATATGTATGAAATTAAATAATTGTGGTATTTTTTTCAGATAAACTAAAAATCTTTTCTTTACATGAATGAAATTATTTGCTAATAAAATATATTTTTTATTTTTTTATTTAAAAAGCAACAAAAAACATCAAGCATAATTAATAAAGTTATATAATATATATTTTTAGCTGGTTAAAAACATTATCCTTACTTTGTAATAATTCATAATTTATTCTGGATTAACTAATTAATTAGTTAATTTCTCTACAATTTTTACAAAATATTTCAATTTAATGAATTAATTTATTTTGTATGTATTTATTTTTTTTATTTAAAAAGCGAATTAAAAAGTAATCATTGTAATGGTTATATAAAATGTATTTTTTCTGGTTAAAAACATATTAATTCACAATAATTCATTTCAGTTTAATTTTGGATAAAATATTGAATTAATTTCTTTTTTTTACTAAATATTTCTATTAATTAATGTATTTATTTTGTATGCATTTATTTTTTATTTTAAAAAAAGCTAATTAAAATCAAGTATAATTAATCATCATAATTGTTATTTAATATATTTTGCTGGTTAACATTATACTTCATTCATAATAATTCATAAATCATTTTGGATAAACTAATAAATTAATTTCTTACATTTTTAACAAATATTTTAATTAATTAATTAATTTATTTATTTATTTTTGGAAATTTTTATTATTATTATTATTATTTTTTTTTTACTGGTTTAACACTTTTTAATTAATTTTTATTTAATGTAAATTGCGAAATAGCCAGTATATGAAGTTTAAACATTATGGCATTTGTATATGTGACCCTGGAATTTTCCTTTGATGTATGGTTTGTTAGGACAATATTTGGCTGAGATACAACTATTTGAAAATTTGGAATCTGAGGGTGCAAAAAAAATCTAAATTTTGAGAAAATCACCTTTGAAGTTGTCCAAATGAAGTTCTTAGCAATGCATATTACCAATTAAAAATTAAGTTTTGATATATTTATGGTAGGAAATTTAAAAATATATTCATGGAACATGATCTTTGCTTAATATCCTGATGATATTAAAGAAAAATTGGTAATTTTCCAATGTATTTTTGTCTCCTCAACATATGCTGCGTCAGCTATAATGTATGGATGTTGTACACACCCATTTGGTGGTTAATTGTTCAGAGGCAGGGGCGTTTGGCTCCACATTCAGCATCTGTTTTAGGTTTCTGTGAGCAGACAGACGGGATAGAGATCCTCTTTAATGCACACTTCAGCCGAACAAACACAGCTGTGTCGTGATGTTGCTGCTGGCTGCTCAGAAGAGCTCTTCAACACAAGAGTTGCTCTTCAACCACCCTCAAACATCCTACACACAACAAACATGATTAAAAACATTGTGAAATCAAAATGGACCATTTTTCCTTTTTTAAATCGATGTTGCTGCCCTTTATCTGCCTTTATATTTTCAGCTAGTGTGAATGGCGTAGTTTAGTTGCTTATGAAAATAATAGCAAGATGGGCAGATGTTTAGTTTTACACCTAAACTAAGCTGACTTTGACAGTTTTGTCATTTGTAAGTCATTATAGCCGAGTGGAAGATCATAATAATATGTTGTTATTTTGAGGACTAACACATCCTTTCCGCTCGAGTGAAAGCTGCTAGTTATCTGCTGTCTGTAGTGACTCTGGTTTCCGCTGGCAGACGGCCATTATAGCCAGCGGTCGGATGCAGTGGATGTCCAGCACAGCTTTAACTAAGAGTCAAGAGTTAATCTACTGACAAATCCATCCACTTACAGCTCTGAGCACTTTGGTGCTCTTAAAATCACACCAAAACAGCTTTCTTTAGGGATTCGAGGCTTTGCATAATGCTTGTGTAACCTGATTAAACTACTGAGTAGAATTGTAGTGAAATGTAGTGATTTTAATAGTGAGCATTGTAATGATGGTTTGTATCAGGGTTTTGCTAATTCATGACCTCCTTGTTTATTGTTGTTTGTTTGTATGTTAATGCTTGATATATTTCTTTGTTTCGGAAAACATTAAATATATGAAGCTGAAACAGGAGGGCATTGTGTTAGCAACACAAAGGTCATGGGTTCGATTCATAGGGAATGCATACTTTTTTTTTTCTTTTCTTTTCTTTTTTTTTAGTTAGTTTTAGTTTTACATATATATATATATATATATATATATATATATAAATAAATAAAATGTTGTTGTTGTTATTATTATTATTGTTATTGTTATTGTTATTATTATTATTATTGTTATTGTTGTTGTTGTTGTTGTTGTTGTTGTTGTTATTTACTTTATTTATTTATTATTTTAGTTAAACAACCAAATTAACAAACTAAATGAAAAATTGTGCCTAGCCAACTGTCTGAAAATTATTTTATTTTATTATTAATATTATTTTTATTATTATTTCAGGTAACATTTCTGTTTTTATAAGACATTTTGCCTTGCCAACTGGCTGAAATTTGTATTTTATATTATTTCATTTATTTCAGGTAGCGTTTCTTTATTTCTGAAAAGTTTGCCAGCTGGCTGAAAAGAAATGTATTTTATTTTATTTTCTATTTATTATTTTATATGATTTATTTATTTATTATTTCAGGTAATATTTCTTTTTTGTTGGAATATAAATTATTTTATTTAAGGTAAAATGTCTCTTCTTTTCTTTTTTTTTTTTTTGCTTTGCCAACTGGCTAAAAATAAACTCTTATTTTATTATTATATTTTATTTTTTTGTTTCCGGTGACATTTCTTTTTTTTTTTATGGCTGAATATGAATTATTTTATTTCAGGTAACATTTCTGTTTTTTTATAAGAAATTTTACCTAGCCAACTGTCTAAAATTATTTTATTATTATTTTTTTTTTATAAATATATATTTTTTATTTTTTATTATTATTTCAGGTAACGTTTCTTATTTTATGAGAAATTTTGCTTTGCCAACTTGCAAAAATAAATTATTTTATTTTATTATTATATTATTTTTTTTATGGATGAAAATGAATTATTTTATTTCAGGTAACATTTCTTTTTTTTATACGAAATTTTGCCTTGCCAACTGGCTGAAAATAAATGGATTTTATTTTATATTTATTATTTAATTTAAATTATTTATTTATTTATTATTTCAGGTAACATTTCTTTTTTTTTTTTTTTTTAAATATTTTATTTCAGGTAAAATGTCTCTTCTTTTTTTTAATTAATTAATTAATTAATTTATTTATTTATTTAGTTTGTATTTTTATTTCAGGTAACTTTTTTATGAGAAATTAACTGGCTGAAAAAATATTTTATTTTATTTATTTATTTATTTTTTTAAGTATTATTTTATTTTATTTCAGTATACTGCATTAATGCATTCATTTCATTTGTTGTTACTTTATTTTTTATTGCTTACTTTTTTTTTTTACTTTTAATGTAATTTAATTGCAATGTATTTGTTTTAATATAAAAATAAATGTTTATAAATTTGTATTTATAAATAAATGTATTTATTTTTTTAATAAATAATTTAGTAGCCTACTGCAATAATGTATATTATGTAGGTTAAATGTTAAATATATTAAAATTGTATTAAGATAAATTGTGCTTTAACACGTTGCAATTTTAACCATTTTTGCAATTTCTTTCTTAAAATTAGCTTTATCTTTAGTCATGTTTGGTTGGTTTAATCTTTTAATGTTGATTTTTTTGGGATGGCGGAACCTAAATTGTTTAGCATCCAATTACGTTGTCATTTTCTTTATATTCCAGGTGTGATATCTCATCCCACTTCTTTTGGTAGCCGCTACAGGTGCTAAATGAAATGTGCAATATTCGCCTTTTCTTCCACATCTGAGGCTCATTTTGTTCAGTGGGATTTCAGTCAGTGTTCATTTTCCACTCGATATTCCGCAGCAAAACGCACGTGTGATGGAGAAGACAACCGTAATGTACTTTTCCGCTGAATTCACATGTAAATATTTTCCTTTGTCTCCAAGAGCCGGGGCCCCAGGGAAGTGTCCTGTCATACAAAACCCTCCGATTGGACAAATCCCCGCTGCCACTTCCAAAACAATAGAGAGCTCTGTCATCCGTACTGTACCAGCGTCTTTCAGAGAAAATGATCGGCCCGTAGTTTACTGCTCCTCTGGAGAGCGGCGAGCGCTTTCAGACAGGAGGTGTCCAGCAGAAGCTAATCTGTGAATGGGGCCCGCGGCCCCTCGGTTCCTTACAGCTGACAGCTGTGTGTGTCTTTTCAGATGGTCGCTTGAGAGATGTAAAGCTCATGCCGGGTCTGACCCCCATTCTTCATGGAATAATAATGTCTGCCTTGGTTTCAGAGCAACAGCTTGAGCTATAGTATATGAAGATTTACTCCCAGAGTAGTACTTGTTTCTGAACAAACATGCACCAAGAGCCCAGTATTTTTTGTTGTCGTCTGTTTTTGATGGCGCCACCCTTTGATAAGAACAGCCTTTGTTATTGACAGTTTTATTATTAAAATTTTGAATAATTTTTTTTTTGTGTTTTTGTTTTACATTTTGTTGAGTTGTTTTTTTTTTTCTTTCAGTTTTAGTTATTTTGGTTAAAACAACAAAATTAACTAAATGGAAATGAGAAATTTATTAATTAAATAAAATAACTTTATTTTATTCTTTTATTTTATTTTTCAGGTAACATTTCTTTTTTTTTAATGAGAAATTTTGCCTTGCCAGCTGGCTGAAAATTAATTTATTTTATTTGATCTCAGGTAACATTTCTTTTTTATGGCTGAATATAAATTATTTTACTTGAGGTAACATTTTATTTTTATGAGAAAACAAAATAAATTTATTTTCAGCCAGTTGGCAAGGATTTAAAAAGAAATGTAAAAAGTAATAATAATATATATATATTAAATATTGCCTTGCCAACTGACTGAATATAAATTCAAATAACATTTTATTTTATTTTATTTTAGTAATGTTTCTTTTTTAGTGAGATATTTTGCCTTGCAAGCTGGCTGAAAATGAATTATTTTAATTCAGGTAACATTTCTATTTTTATGGCTGATATCATATTTAATATTATATTATATTATAATATCATATTTATATTATAAATGACTTTACTTCAGGAAACATTTCTTTTTTTATGAGAAAATTTGCCCTGCCAACTGGCTAAAAAAGTATTTTATTATTATTATTATTATTATTATTATTGTTTTATCAATGTATTTTATATATATATATATTATATATATATTTATCTATATATTTATCTATATTATAATTGTATATTTTTTTTTTATATATATATATATATATATATATATGTATATGTATATATATATATGTGTGTATATATATATATATATATATATATATATATATATATATATATATATGTGTATATATATATATATATATATATATATATATATGTATGTGTGTGTGTGTGTGTGTGTGTGTGTGTGTGTTTCTTTGTTATGCTTATTTTCAGAAGTAGGCCTACTAAACCGTTGTCTGTCAATACTGTGCATTAAAAAGTTTAAGAGAAAATTTGCAGAATTCTCTTGAAAAACAATTTCGATTTCGATTTCTAAAATTGTCCACATATTGGTTATCAGCACGTGGATGTGAATAAATATTCGCTGTTTTAGGTTGGGAGTCAAGATTTGGTTCTTGAATGTGATATATGCGTTTCTGTCAATAGTTGTTGCCTGCAAACGTACAGCACGACTAGAATAGTCTGATTCATGAACAAATGACTCCTATGAGCGATTCGTTTTAATGAATCAGTGAAAAAGACTCATCACTGTTGGACTCATGAATCAGTTTGAATCTGTCTAATGATTCATTTACTGAAAGATTTGGAGTGCTTTTTTTTATGGTAAATGTTACATGAAATTTTACCATGGTTTTATTTAACATATACACTGAATAAACTGTCCTTGTAACAATTCACACTCAGAAATTGCTTGTAAATTTCACAAATAATTACGGCTCCAATACAGCTTTGGAAAATATTTTTTACAGAGAAGTTGCCGTTATCAGAGATGCTTCCATTCACAATTTGTTTAGTGCATTCATGAAATCAGAACCAGAATTCAATGCAATTCCCATGAACACCATATACGTTTCAAATTCTCTATTAGTGCATCTCTGTCAGTTACAAGCATGTAATTTGACGATCTACGGTGGTTTTTGATCTGTTGGAGGGTGTCTTTTATAAAGTGAGCATGCTTTTTAATGGATTAGCACTGCGTCTGCAATGACCGCTTTCACTCTCACACCTCCGCTTCGATTTACCGCTGCGGCAGCTTGAAGGAGAGAAAGTAATCAGCTTTGTCCGACACTTTTCCTTTGCACCTCTCAGTGGAGAGGTGAGCTGAACCGGCCCTGCGTCTGTGCGCTTGTGTTTCGGGGGGGATGTGCGCTTGCACATCTTAGTCGGCTCATATGCTTCAGTCCTGCTGGTTTGGCGACGTAACCATGACAACTCGAATGCCTGGGGTCTCTATATGATTTTGCTGGAAGGCTGGCAGAATGTGCCACGGTTTCTCTTGCTGGGATGGAGAGAACACTCCCTTCGGATGTGGGACGGGCACATGGCATGACCGTCCCGTTGAGACCTGTTTCTTGCCACAAAGAAATTTTCCATAAGATGAGCCGCTGTTTGAGTTCTAGTAGATGTGCTATCTTGCTATCTAAATAAGGACATGCTGGAGACTGTTGTTATTTTTGGTAGTTAACCAATGTTTGTGATCTAAAATCTAGGACGGGTGGTGGTTGATTATAATGCAGTGTACACATAATACAACTGCAAATGAGAAATGTTTATTTTCCAATGGCAGTCCTCTGGTTTAGTGGGTTGATCACCTGAGTAAGCACGTTATTGACCAGAACTGGTAAAAATGGGTAGATTTCAGTTGATCATTGATCAACTTTTTCATGTTTTAACTTTGTTAATTCAGAACTAATATCTAAATACTTCTAAATTAAGATACATGATTTGAGATTTAAAAAAAAAGACACGGTAAAATGAATAAATTAAGATTAAAAAAAAAAGAATAATAATTAAAAGAAATATTGAAAAATAAACTTGTTTTTGCTTAATTTAGTCTTATTTTCCAAAACAGATATGTAAAAATTTTTAAATGAAGAAACTTTCACTTGTGAGGCAAAATGACACAAGATTAAAAAAAAGAGATATATATAATTTGCTTAGTATTTTGTATATAGTAACTAAAATTTATAAATTAAGTAAATTACGTTTAGATAAGATTAAATATAATAATTCAATTTTATACTTTTTAAACAAGTTTATTAATTTCTAAAAAATAAACTTGTTTTCCCTTGATTTTTATTTGTTTATTTATGTATTGTATTTTTGTCTTGTTTTTCAGTACAAATATTTAATTAAAAAACTTTTACTTGAGACAAAATTGCACAAGACAAAGTAAATATGTTAAGATTAAAATATACAATATTAAAATAAGAACAATTGCCTTTGAGTTTTGCTTAGTATTTTGTCTTGTTTTCTTATACAAATGAACTAATAACTTCTAAATTAAGTAAATTACATTTAGATCAAATAAGATAACACGTATGAATTAAAATGAGTATAATAAGAAAAAACTTTTTTTTTTAAATGTATTTTTGTTGTTTTCAATACAAATATTTGTAAATTACAAAACATATACTTAAGTACATTAATGACATAAGATACATTTTAATTAAGTTTGAGTTTAGACAAAGTAAATGTATTAAGATTAAAATATTAAACATTAAATTAAGAAAAGTACATGACGTGACACAAGACAAAGTACATAAAATATTACATAAATACAAAAATAAATGTTTTCCCTTTGAATTTTGCTTTTGTCTTGTTTTCTTACACAAACTAAAAACATCTAAAGTAAGTAAATCACATTTAGATAAAAAAGATAAGGCAAATATATATTAATTAAAATGAATATAATAACAAAAGAAATGTTGTTTTTATTGTTTTTTATTATTATTTTTGTCTTTCCCAGTACAAATATTTTTAAATTAGGAAACTTTTACTTTCTTATCTGGGTATCCTTTCTTGTTTTAAGCATAATAAATGTCTCAGAAAACAAACAGAATATGTAATTTTTGCTTCAAGAAACACTATTAAATCAAAATGTTTAGATATTTTACTAGAGAACAAGACAAAAATATTGAGGAAGAAAATGAATTTTTGCTGTGTGCTGGTTGGTCAATCATTGATTGTTTGTTTGTTTGTTTGTTTGTTTGTTTTTATATAAAATGAATTAAAATGATTACAAGCTAACCCCAAAATACGTCCTGCGTTTTCAGAATTTAAAAAAATGTATGTTTCTTTTATGAATCAGTTGCAGTCCTCCTCAAAAGATGCAACCTGATTCTCAGTCCTGTAAACACACGTTTCTTGTGCAATCAAATTCCCAAATGGGATCTCAAGATAGGAAAATTGAGCCGTCTGGCGGGCATACGGCCCGTCTCGCACCTCTACTCAACACACAGCACTCTTAGTCCACCACCTGTCCTCTGTTCACCTCCACACACACACACACACACACACTAAAGGCTAAAGGGGGAAAAAAAAGCATGTTATCGCATCCAGATCAGTATTTCCTCTTCCTTTGTCCCCATTTTGTCACATTTCTTAACATGTACATTGAGATGTTGCTTGTAGAACATGGTCAGTGTGAAGCGAGAGGAAACTGCAATGTGCTTTCCATGTACATTTTGTCTCTTGAGACCGCAGACCATGTGAAGATATAGGTTAAAAGAAAAGTTGTGCATCCGTATCTGTTGCGGTTCTCAAAGGATGAATGTTAGCAAAATGGAAGCTGTTTGATAAAGTGTGCTTTATTGGATAAGCAGCACCAATGACAGGCTAATATATCTTGATATATTGTGAGTTTTATAGAGCGCTGTATATTTGGAGTCCGGAAGTTAAAATCCCATGAATTTTCGCCATAGAGAAATAGATTTTTAGAGCTAATGTATGACTCTTTCAAGACAGATGTATTGTAAACATTTGATGTGGTTGTGAAGTGGCGGTATGAGGCATAGGTTAGTGTTTTTTCTACTTTACGTCATGGCATTTGAACCAATCTCAGTCTCTACACCAATTATTTGTATTTATTTTGATATTTCTCAATGAACTCTTATAATATCATATAATCTTTCATTTAAAAAACATATAGTCAGTAGCTGTGTTTTTAATTAACTTTATCTTACTTTATCATATTTGGAATTCATTTTAGACCTAATTGGTCAGAAATTGCCATTTAGATATAAATCATTTTAGATGTAAGTAATTTCAGAATGAACTTTGCTGTATTGTTTTTAACATTTTTATTTTTTATTTGCCAACATAACGTTTTTAAACGTTTTTAATTTGCAACATAACGTTTTTAATATCTGTTCAAATAAATCCTTTTTATTTTATTTTATTTTGCCCCAGCTCATTTTGCAACATACATTTTTAATCATTTTTAAAATAAAACTTTTTATTTTATTATATCTTATTTTATTTTGTCCCAGCTCAATTTGTAACATACAAGTTTTTAATAACTGCTGAAAGAAACACTTTCTTTTATTTTATTTTGTCCTAGCTCAGTTTGCAACATAGGTTTTTAATACCTGTAAAAATAACTTTTTTATTATTTTATTTTATCCAAGCCCAATCTGCGACCTTAACATTTTTTATTAACTGTTAGAATAAACATTTTATTATTTTTGTATTTTATTTTGTCCCAGCTCGATTTGTAACATACACGTTTTTAATAACTGCTAAAATAAAAACTTGATTTATTGTATTTAATTTTATTTTGTCCGAGCTTATATTGCAACATAAATTTTTAACTGTTAAAATAAAACTGTAAAAAGTTGTATTTTATTTTATTTTGCCCTGTTTTTTTTATGTAAATCTACTAAAAAGTGCAAAACTGTTACTTTCATTAACATTGCTCGATGACAATTCCATTATGAAGTCAACATCAGCACAACTTCAGATGAAAAAAGCATCACAAATCATGCTGAGCTACTGCCTCTGCCTTATAAAACTTATATCAGCTTCATTGAAATGCTTTATGAACAAGCTTTAATAAACAACGATGCATGCTTTTATAATGTAAGCATTATTCTAAAGCCACTGTCGCTCTGACCTAAATCTCCAGCGGGGAAATGAGGTCTTATAATGGGTTACCAGATGTGATAAAAGACCTAATGGTAAAGGATTAATCTTTATAAACAAAAAGATTTGCTGATGTCTGTGGGAGCAGACAGGCATCATGTTTTAAAGCACTTAGTGAAGGTCACTTTCACAGCCTCGCTGGATGGATTACTGCACAGTTAACCCGTGAGGCCGCATCAGAACCCGTGCAACATCCTCCTCTCCCCCTGTGTGGATGTTCACAAATGAGGCTTTTTCTGTGGCCTTTCTGCTCTGAACAATGCTGAAGCTGGTCCCGGCGTCTAGACGCTGTGCGCTGCATTTCAATCAGGCCGAGAGAATAGCCGCGCTCGCCGTCAGCTCACAGACGCATGTTAGTCACATGGCTCTTAATTAAAGCGCAAGGACTTGAAAGGGAAGGCGTTTCTGTGCCGAGAGCCTGTGAAAGCTGGAGATGGTGGTAATTTGTGGGTGCAAAGGAGGTAAAAGCTGAAGCGGAAATGTCATTAGAAAGGCACAAAAGAGAGGAAGCTCTGTTGTGTACCTGTAACACTGGAGAAGAGTGGTTTTGTGGGAACTGACAAGCTCCCAGAAGTGACCTGTGTTTCCGCTCAATTGAGGGTCGAACGCTGATGTAACTGACAAAATTCAAAATGAAAAGAGTTGCTTCTTTCAGTTAATGAGTGTGGATTTGAATTGAATCTGTCTATCGTTAGTTTGTTCATTCATTTGTTCTATTGATCGTTCTGCCTATCGTTTGTTCTATCTATCGTTTGTTTTGTTTGTTTGTTTGTACGTTCGTTCGTTCGTTCGTTCTTTCGTTCGTTCGTTCGTTCATTCTATCTTTCGTTCGTTCGTTCTATATATCGTTCGTTCTATCTATCGTTCGTTCTATCTATCGTTCTATTGTTCAGTTGTTCATTCTATCTATTGTTCATTTGTTCATTCTATCTATCGTTCGTTCTATCTAACATTCTATCAATCATTTGTTCATGCTATCTATCGTTCCTTTGTTTGTTCTATCATTCGTTCGTTCTATATATCGTTCGTTCTGTCTATCGTTCTATCATTTGTCCGTTCTATCTATCATTCTATTGTTTGTTTGTTCTATCTATCACTCCTTCTATCTATCGTTCTATCGTTTGTTCGTTCGATTTATCGTTCTATCGTTTGTTCGTTCTATCTATCGTTCTATTGTTTGTTTGTTCTATCGTTCGTTCTATCTATCGTTTGTTTGTTCTATCTATCGTTTGTTCGTTCTATCTGTCGTTCATTCTGTCATTCTATCGTTTGTTTGTTTGTTTGTTCATTCTATCTATCGTTCGTTCGTTCGTTTGTTCATTCTTTCGTTCATTCATTCTATCTTGTTCGTTCTATCTATCGTTCCTTCTATCTATCATTCTGTCGTTTGTTTGTTCATTCTATCTATCATTCATTTGTTCATTTGTTCATCTATCTATCGTTCGTTCTGTCATTCTATCATTCTATCAATCTATCGTTCAATCTATTTGTTGTTCTGTTGTTCTATCAATATATTGTTCTGTCGTTCTGTCTATTGTTCTGTTGTTTGTTTCTTTTTATCTGTTGTTCTATTGGTTTGTCAATCTATTGTTTTATCATTCTATCTATCGTTCTTTCTATCGTTCGCTCTATCGTTTGTTCTTTTGCTTGTTCTATCGTTCTATCTATCTATCTATCTATCTATCTAACTGTCTATTGTTTTATCGTTTTATCGTTCTATCTATATGATCTTCAAGATTTCATTCAAACTTTGCTTTTATGGTTTAAAGTCACAGTAATATGTAAAAAAAATGTATTTACTTCCTTATATTTAAATTAAAATATCTATTCTGCATTCTGTTTGCTTTAATTCAAATTCAGGACTTAAATGCAATAAAATTATGAAGTGGGTGTCTGTCAACTGACTTTGTATTTCATTAATAAGAAGCCATCTAGTTTTGTTGTTTGTGAGTTGTTTTGAACATTGTTTCAGGGGCTGCTGCAGGGCTGATTTTTCTATCTCTTCTTCATTAGAAATGTGCAGAACAGCTCCACATTGCACTCTGCCACGTATCGATGGAAAAAGTGTATTTGATCTTGAAGAACAGGTCCCGCTCACAGCAGCTGTCACGTCTGGAGCAGCTCAACGTGGCCTGATCGCACCTCTCTCTAATGACCTTGGTCACATTCTCAAACTGTGTTCTCAGCTCAAGCTATTTTTGTTTCCATGTTAAATAGGCTGTATCAGCAGAATTAGTCCTCAGGCCAAACAAATCTTGAGCAAGAGTCGAAAGCGGTCACCTTACTCGTGGCGTACTACAGCAATGTGTGACCGGAGGTTGTGCTATTATTTATGCATGCTTGAACACTCTTTAATGGAAGCTTTTATGGAGTAACTGTTACTGGTCACTGTGCAAATGCACCTGTGTAGCCCACAGACCTTCATGGTCAAAGAGCTGCTGACATGCTGAACCGGTTCTTGGTGTCTTCTGTTAATCCTTCACAAACTTGAGCTTTATAAAACATGCCTAAGAGGAAATATTGTTCTGCTCTTTTTACGTTAGAGCTTCATGGCTGGATCATTTTTACCATGAGCTTTTTAATATTAACAGATGGCCTGCCATCATGCATAATGCAAGAGATTGTAGTGGTTGCATTTTAGAGTGTGTCATTTTCCAAAAAGACACTTTGGAGTGGTTGTAGGGTTGGGCGATGTTGCTAAAAGAATTCTGTATTGATCATTTTTAGGCTTTTGACCATATTAAAGATTGATTTTATTTTTTATTTATTTTTTTATTTTTTTCAAAGCAACCATTTTGATCAAAAGCTAGTGTTTCCAAGTAGATGAAAGATGTTTCAGGATCTGTTATAAATGATTTGGGGAAAAATCATCACCATATGAAATCATTTTCACCCATTCCTTAAAAAAAATCTGTGTTACAGAAAGGCATTTAGAATTTAAGATTTAAACATTTAGAATGTAAAGTGTTAGAAATTAGGATTCCATAAGAATTTGAATTGGAAGTGGAATTTACTTAAAACACACTTTTTTTTAAATGCACAAGATAATACATTATGCATGATCTTAAAGTGATAAAGTTGACCTTGTCTTTATTATTTATGACGTGAAGGCAAATTACATAATATTAGACACAATTGTACAAGGTTGGTAAGGAATTTTATGTCACTAAGGTTATGTGAACATGTATATTGTTCACCTCATGGCAACACTTTTGAAGCAGAGCTGTGTGAAGTTTTGCATTTTTACTGAAGAAAAAAAAAAGTTTAAATTAAGGGTATGTTCACACTTGTAGCTCAGTTCACTCTTTTTTTCGGACCAAAAAAGAAAATGATGACATTTTGTCCAGGTTCACTTGGCATTTATGCTGTCTTTTTTTAAAACCAAACCAGAAGATACAAAACTAAAGGCATACAAATCAAAGATCAAAGCTAAATTTGCAGCATCATTACTGAAGTCTTAAATCATTATTACTGAAGGATTAAATTACATTTGAATATATATTTTTAAATAGAAAGCTATTTTAAATAGTAAAAATATTAAATAAATGCAGGCTTGGTGAGCTTGGGAGACAAAAAAACATTAAAAACGTTCAACTGGTAGTGTACACATGGTTTTTCCAGCAATGAGCAACGTTGTAATGCAAGAAGTAAAATATATAGTGAGAAAAATGTTTTCCTCTGACAGTTTTTAGTAAGTATTGGATATTTATCTCCCAACCCATTTAAAATCCATTTTCAGATTTTCACTGCTGTTTCTATTCAACAGGCCCCACAGCAATTTATCAACACAATTATTAATAGTTGTTTCAAAATTTTACATGCTCTCTGACAGAAATTGATGCTGAATTATGCACATTACATGTTTTAAGCCCAACTGGATGAGACGAGATCCACCGGGTCAGCGCGTGTTTATCATTTTGCGACTGGAAACCAATTACTGTCCTGCTTCGAGCCAAAGAGAATCGATCAGTGCGTTTCAGCACCCAGTATTTATTAGAAACAGCTCCGCGCGGCTCCATCAGCTCCTGATGAACTTTATACCAGACGGGTTATAGATTCAAGATTGAGCGGCTCTGTCTAAACCCTAGCAGACGGTATAAATTTCCGCGTGCGTGCAGCTTTTAAAGTAGACTGCGAATGTGTTTTCTGTTAGATATGTGCGTGAAAAAAAAAAAATATATGGGTGTATGAAATCATGCATTATGAATTTAAATCTAGATTTACGCACTGAAACAGCTGAACCTTCCAGTTCATTTTGCCACTATGTTAATACAAGGTGTCAGATGATTGTAATGATTTGATGTCGGTAACTAATTAGGGTGCTAAGAGGTTGCTAATGTTGTTTCTGAGTGTTTTTAGCATTTTGCTACAAGGTTTTTACGTTGTTCTGGATAATTGTTAAGTGCTTGCTTGTTGCTCATCCATTTGTCAAGCTATCCTTTTTGATTTACTATTTGCTATATTTCTTTATTGTATTTTTTTTATTTAGTTTTAACTTTATATTTCTACCTTTTGATTTAAAAAAATATACATCTTTGTAAATGTTTAACTTCCTTTTAATTTATTTTCTACATTTTTTTTACTTTTTTATATTTCTACCTTTTTTTTTATTATTATTATTATTATTATTATTATTATTATTATTTAGTTTTTTTTAGAATCTGTTATAACTTTCTACCTTTGTTTTTGATTTTATAGATTTGGTTTTCATTTTTTTGTCTTTCTACCTTTTAATTGAAAAAATAAACTTTTTTGTTTTAAATCTTTCTACATTTTTTTTTTCTTAATTTTTATTTATTTTCTTGATGATTTTACTATCTATCTATCTATCTATATATATATATATATATATATATATATATATATATATGAACTTTATAATACAAAACTTGTATTTTGATTTCATAGGACTTTAAATTAAAATGTTTTTAGTCAGACTTTTCTCAACTGTCTATCTATCCATGTTTTTGTCTTTCTTTCATCGTTTCTTGTCTTTCTTTCATGTTTTTGTCTTTCTTTCATGTTTTTGTCTTTATTTCAGGTTTTCGTCTTTCGTTTCTGTTTTTGTCTTTCTTTCATCATGTTTTTGTCTTTTCTGTTTTTGTCTTTCTTTAAAAATATAAAAAAAAAAATAAAAAATATTATTATTATTATTATTATTATTATTATACCTTTTTTATTTATTCATTGATTTGAAAACATCATTGAGACTTATAGGCTGTAAAAACTTTTGAGCAATTAATATTTCCTCTGTAATGCATGTTTCCAATATGACTTTATATACTAATTAGAATAATTACTGATGGTGATCATTGCTTTCTGCGGGCTGCAGTTAAAATTCTGTTAACCCCCATCACCCCCGTGTCTGTAGCAAACGCAGCCTTCAGTTTTACACCTCATAGTTGTTTGGGGGTTTGGGGGCCGTTGTGAATCTGCACAGCCATTCTTGTAGTAATTGCACTCCCAAGTGCTCTTGTGCAGCTCACCGGAGAGCTCTTCCGACAGCCAATCAGCTGCTCTTGTTTACAGCCTCTTTCCTGCATGGCCTTTTCCTTTCATCAGCCCTTCAGAGCCTCACAGTCACACGCATGATGAGTGCAGCTGTTCTGTGAAGAGACGTTCACACCTCGTGAGGAGCCGTGAGGAGCTCTGATAATGCACAGACACTCTGATCGATACTGGAGCTCTGACGGATCTGTCAGCAGCGACGCTGTGATTACAGCACAGTCCTGCGCATGACTTTTGTGACAGGCTGTTACAGGCTATAAACGCACATGATACCTGATATGGGCTGATATGGGTTTTTATATGAGCCCATTCTGATCCAATATGTAGTAAATACACAATTATTGCTTTGAAACATGCAGTGTTATTCTGTGTTGATGAAATTTCAACTGAAACAGGAAGACAGGGAGGGACATATCAAGCTGATTTCAGCTGCAGCTTCAGCATTTATTTATAGTGTAGGGGGCGGGGCGCTTTGGATTCTAGAAAGCATTTGATTGGACAGAGTTTGATGAGAAACTGAAGTGTGGGGTGACGTCATCCAAATGGTTGATCCATATTGGTGGAAGTGAGAGACTGTAAGTTTTTAATGCTTTATATCTTGTAAATGCAAATGTTGTCATTGTTTTGGAGCTCATTAGCTTATAACCTTGTGGCTAGCATATTCATACTAAAAGCCAAAAAAACTTGTGTTTTAATTTCATAGAACTTTAAATTAAACCGTTTTTAGTCAAACTTTTCTCAACTGTCTATCTATCCATGTTTTTGTCTCTTTCATCATGTTTTTTTCTTTCTGTCATCGTTTTTTGTCTTTCTTTCAGGTTTTCGTCTTTCGTTTGTTTTTGTCTTTCTTTCATCATGTTTTTGTCTTTTCTGTTTTTGTCTTCTATGTTTTAGTCTTTCTTTTTAACTTTTTTCTTTCGTGTTTTCATCTTTTGTTTTTCTTGTTTTCAACTTTCTTCCTTTCGTTTTCATCTTTCTTTTCGTGTTTGTCTTTCTTTTGTGTTTTTGTCCTGTTTTCATCTTTCTTTTGTGTTTCTGTCATTTGTGTTATTGTCTTTTTTTTTTGTGTTTGTCTTTTGTCATGTTTTTGTTTTTATTTTGTGTTTTTGTGTTTCTTCCTTTCATTTTCCTGTTTCTTTTCATGTTTGCGTCTTTCTTTTGTTTTCATCTTTCTTTCGTGTTTCTGTCAGTGCGTTTGTCTTTCTTTCATGTTTTCATCTTTCTTTTTGTGTTTTCATCTTTAATGTTTTTGTCTTTTTTACTTGTTTTTCTTTTGTTTTTTATCTTTCTGTTTTTTGTCTTTCTTTCTTTTTTTTCATCTTTCATCTTTCGTTTGTTTTCATTTTTCTTTTGTCTTTGTGTTTTTGTCTTTCTTTTGGTTTTCTATCTTTCGTGTTTTTTTTTGTTTTTTTTTTGTCATTTTTTTTCTTTAGTTTTTTTCCTTTGTCATGTTTTTGCCTTTAATTCTTTAGTGTTTTCATCTTTCTTTTATGTTTTTTTTTTTCTTTTTTTTCTATCTTTTAATCTCTTTCATGTTTTCTTTCTTTGTGTTTTTGATCTTTCTTTAATCTTTTAACTTGCCATTCTATTTTTCTAGCTTTTTAGATTTCTTTTTCAGGTCAGTATTATTTTTTTGCTTTTTTTTTGTTTGTTTAAAATTTAGAATTTCACAGCATTTTTCTTCTATTCTGCATCCTATTAATTTTTTTTTTTTTTTTTTTTTTGACATTTGGCATTTTATTTGATGATCTTACAATTGTAAGGAATTTAATTTAAATTAATTGAATTTAAAAACAAATGAACTGTATTATACTAAGTTATGATATTTTGGCAAATTCATTAAAAATATGTAAGTACTGAGAATGAACGTTATTCAGGTGGTAGATTTTGTAGTTACAAAGTAGAAAAATACAACTTCCATTAAATAGGAAAATGTCAGATTATTCAGTCTGTCATGAAGCGTTTAGAACCAAATGCATCATATTGATCACAAGCCTAAATGACAGGGTAAATGCTGATGTAAATGTGTGTTTCATCCCGTCTGTATGATCTCATGTGTTGAGGATCTGTAGTTTTCATTAAACGCCACTGCTGAGTTGCATGTTCACCCATCAATGTCATGATTCATTCCAACAAGCCTGATGTGCCCTTTGTGTTTTTTTTCCATCTTCCAGTCTGTGAGGATTAGAAGCGATTGCGGAAACCAGTTCTGCTTGGCATTTCCCATGATATTATACAAATTACTGTCAGCTTATATTTCCTGTAGTGCATATACACATTTAAATGCTTGTAAAAATGCTTGTAATCCTGTTGATCTAAATGAGAATTAAATATAATATATAATTATGCATGCACTGCATATGCAACACTGTAAGTTTAACATCAGCATTTCGCACCCTCTTTCACGACCCTCTTTATTGCATCACACACAACATATACCACGACGTGCCAAGAGTAATTACACACTCACAAAGCGAGAGGTCATTTTAAATGTGTGCGCAAGAAATACAGCAGATCACATGACCCACTTCTTTCTTTCTTCCATCTTCAGGCGCAGGAGAAAATAAAGGTCACGCTCACGTTCATCTGCTATTCACTACACAGACCGCATGACACCACAGATCTCATGAAACCGTAATGAACTCAAGGCATCGTCGCCCGCGTGACAATTTGCAGAAGGGCTGCTATTCGTCAGACGGTGGGTTAATTGGTCGGGCCTATAGCTGCTTCCCATCAGCTCATTAGCCTAGTCTTGATTTTATGGCGTGATTTCGATAAACCCCAGTCGTGTTTCTGCTTGCTGTTGTCTTTCTGCTTCATTGAAGTCAGTCTCACCTCAGGTGCTAAAACCACCTTTGCTTCTCTGTTCATACCCTGAATTAGAAATGTATTTTGTATTAGATCAAATAAAATCTTTGAGATTTGAAGCAGGATTTAGATTAATGCCATGGTTTTCTGAATCTTTTCCCATACAGCCCATGACATTAAAGACTGATCCAGCTTTTCTAAGTCACAGACCCTCGAGAGCTCTGCAAATTTTACTGCACATTATTTAGAGATGCTGTTTGTTGCTTATGAATTACGTACATTCAGATTTATAAACATCTCTAGAGGTTTTAGAAGGCTAAAGAGTTTTCAGTTTATTATACTTTCCTGCATATTCACTGAGAGGCTATTAAGGTGTGTGTGTGTGTGTATATAAGAGATTTCAGACAACACAATTGTGCAAAAAAAAATTGGCTGAAAAAATATAAATACACACACATGCATGTATATATTAAGAAAAAAATATTTTAGATTTATATCTAAAATATTTATAATTATTTAGAATCTAAATTGAATACAGGTATAAATATATACATATAAATATTTTGTTTTAATATATACATGTATATGTGTGTGTTTATATGTACATAATAAATATACAAAGTAAACACACATATAGTTTGTAAACATAAACTTTTATTTTGGATGCGATTAATCGTGATTAATCATTTGACAGCCCTAATACTATTATAATATTTATTATAGTATGTACTTTACAATTACTATTATAGAATTGTAGTCAGTTTGATTATAGTATACTATTATATTTTTATTAATTACATTTTTTTCTTTTGTTTTCATGTGACTAGTTTTCATTTTAATGTTAGTTTTAGAAATGTTTGTTGTGTGCTTTTGGCATATTATTATTTATATTATTATCATATTTTATTTTTGTTTTTACATTACTATTTTTCATTTTAATGTTAGTTTTGTCCTTTTGACATTTTTATTAGTAAAAAATTTATTTTTATTAGTATTTTTTTCTTTTGTTTTTATATTAATAGTTTTCATTTTAATGTCATTTTGTGTGCTTTTGCCATTTTAATTAGTAAAAACATTTCAGTTTTTTAGTTTTACTATTTGTATTCTATTTTTATTTTAATATTTATTTTTTAGATTATTAGTTTTCATTTTAATGTTAGTTTTAGAAATTGTGTTGTGTGCTTTTGCCATTTTCATTAGTAAACACATTTCTGTTTTTTTTTATTGTAATTCTATTTTATTTGTACTATTTTTATTAATATTTTGTTTTTTCCCCTTTGTTTTTATATAACTAGTTTTCATTTTAATGTTGGTTTTAGAAATTTTGTGTGGTTTTGACATTTTTATTAATAAAAACATTTTAGTTTTTTTATTTTATTTAGATTTTAATTATTATTTTCTTTTATTTTTATATTACTAGTTTTCATTTTAATGTTCTCTTGTGTGCATTTGCTATTTTATTAGTAAAAACATTTTTGTTTTTTAATTTTATTTCTTTTTATTTATTTTATTATATTTATATTTATTTAATTGTTTGTTTTTATATTACTAGTTTTCATTTTAATGTTAGTGTTTTTTTATTTTGTTGTGTGTTTATTTGCATTTTTTTTATTTATTTGTTCATTTTTGTTCTATATTATTTGTATTAATATTTCATTTTTTCCCCTTTTTTATAAAGCTAGTTTTAATTTTAATGTTAGTTTTAGAAATTGTGTGGGTTTGAAATTTTATTAGTAAAAAAAAAAAAAAATCAGTAGGCTATATTCTATTTCTGTTTTTATTTTTATTTTTTCTGTTTTTAATATTTCATTTTTATGTTTTAGAACGTTTGTTGTGCTTTTGCCATTTTTAATTTTAATTTAATTTCCATTTTTGTTTATCTACATCTATCTGTCTGTCTGTGTGTCTGTATATATTTATGATAATATTTAAGTATTTTTGTCCTTAGTTATACAGATTTTTCCATCTGTTTGTATTACATTTTTGCTTAATTTCAGTGAACAAAAACAAAGTTGATTAATCTTAGTTTCTATTACTTAACATAGCACTTTTTAGCATTAGTTTAACTTTGCATAATTTGTCTTCATGAGACTTATTGAGAAGAAGTTTTATTTCTCTTTTAATTTGATGACTGATTATAAATCCTTTTTTTATCTTTTGAATAATGTGCGCAGTAAGTAAATCAGGTCACTTTGGATTCATGTGAAATCCTCTCATGTCTTTTCTGTAATTGAGAGCTTATATTGCGTGTGTCATTATAATAGCAGTAACCATAGCAGGACATGTTTTGTTGCTACTATCACTTATCACCGCTGTGGAGGTGTTTATATACTGCGGTATACATGAATCCTCAGGCATTTTAAGCATCTGATCGACAGCAGCTGTTCTGCTCTTTCCTCCACAGGCTCCGTGCGAGAAACCCAGCTCGCTCAAACTGCGTCTGATACAGGTCACATAGCATGAAATGAATCTTAAAAGAAGCTGCTTCAACTTTCATGAGTCTAACTTCATCCAGATGTATTTGTGTGTATAACTGAAAGCTAAAAAACGAAGACAACCCCGCTGCAGTGTTTGATATATGATGTCTGTGGATTAGATGCAGGGCTGTCTACACATTCAGTGTGATTGTATGTGTTCAGATTGCATGTATGCATGTATAACATAGCAGATTAAATGCAGATTTGCCCGCTGTTGCAGTGCCTTTTGACTTAGTAATGGCACGGGTCAGAGATTATAGTGATCAAAGGAGAGCTAGAAGAGATTATGGTCACCTGTACCATAATTATTTATGCCCTCTGGGACTGAGAGACAAACATCAGGGCTATTGCATGTGACTTGAGAATCAACTTTTAATGTAATCCAGGGGTTAAAGGGGAAACATTCGCATGTTTATGGTTCTGTGATGTTGATTAGTGGTCAAAGTACTTAAACCTCATTACATTTACAGTGGTGTTTTAGGAACCAAATGAAATATTATTATTATTATTATTGTTATTATTATTATTTTGTTGAAACTAATTATAAAAAATAAAGAAGGACATGTTACAATGAAGGACATAATTTACAGTTGTGCTTTAAAATTAAAAAAGAATATTTAATATTTATAAATATTATAAATTAATTACACTAATTATAAAAAATGAAATCAGAAGTACAGTACTGTTATGAAATTGCATTTTAATGTTAGTTTATACATTTTAGTTAAAACATTTGTGTTTGACTTTTATTTCTATTTTTATTCAAAATGTTCAAAGTTTTAGAATTTTTTTTTGTGTGTGCTTTTGGCATTTTTATTAATATTAGTTAAGACATTTCTGTTAGTGTTTTTTTTTTTTTTTTCTTCCATTTTTTACATTTCCATTTTATTTTGTTTTTATATTACTACTTTTCATTTTAATGTTAGTATTTGAAATTTCGTTTTGTGATTTTTGCCATTTTTATTAGTAAAAACCTTTTCTGTTTTTTAAATTTTGGTTATAATTTGTATTTATTTTAATTCTATTTCTGTTTTTATTCATATTGATTTTTTTCTTTTGTTTTTATATTACTAGTTTTCATTTTAATGTTAGCTTTGGAAAGTTGGTTGTGATTTTTGGCATTTCTATTAGTAAAAATCTTCTAGTTTTTAATGTATTTTCTATTTTTATTTATTTATTTTAATTCTATTTCATTTCATATTTCATTTTTTCTTTTGATTTTATGTTACTAGTTTTCATTGTTGTTTAGTTTTAGAAATTTTGTTGTGTGCTTTTGCCATTCATATTTTATTAAACTTAAGACATTTCTGTTAGTGTTTCAATCAAATCAAAACATTTTATTGTGTGTCATTTTATTTCTATTTTTAGTATTATTGATTTTTTTCTTTTTGTTTTCATAGTACTAGCTTTAATTTTAATGTTAGTTTTAGAAATTTTTTGGTGATTTTTTTTTTTTTTTTTTTTTTTGGCTTTTTTTTGGCTTTTTTATTAGTAAAAAAATGGTTTCTGGTTTTTAAATTTTATTTATTTTAGTTTTTTTTATTAATATTTCATTTTTTTTTATAATAAAAAATAAATGAATTAAAAAAGAGTTTGATAATTAACTTGATTGACTTGTTACAAAACAAACTTTTAACATCCTTTTAACATAAAAAAATAAATAAATTGAAATCCTCAATCTTTTGTTTTGGTGGAATGTGTAAATAAACTAAACCCTAGCGCACATTCTGTTCCCAAATGCATGTGGGGTTTGTGAACCACCGTTTGTGAAACCCTGATCTAATGCATCATCGCAACCATTTTCCATCTCATTTGAATCTTCATAAAGCACCCACTGGTTGACTTTCATTTCAAGCTTTCAAATCGCACTCTAATGATTTGTTGAAACTTCTGCAGATCCTCTGGATGTCATCACGCGCCTCTGACATAATTATGTAGATGGATGCAGGCGCGACGCGTGACCTCTCATCTGCTTTTTCATCTTGACAGGGATTTTCTGTCATCTTCCCCCTCGCTGACGTACTCCTGCCGAATTAGAAATGGCCACCCGCACTTCTGTACACACCGCCGACACTTTGACCTCTCTTATTCAGCTCAAATTGAGAGTCTTCGGTCGCTCACCCGATTGGAATCTGAGCGTTGCAGATGTGCAGCCTGCGTCTCATCAAGAACAAATGCTGTGGGTCTGAAAGAGAACCAGGCCACACCATTAAAGAGAAACATTTAGATAAATTATGATATTTACAGTGAAGGAATCAGGACAGTGAGCGTGGAGCGTGTTTATCCTGCTCACAGATATGAAAGATTCATTGTTGGGGCTGAAAGTTATATAGCACAAGGTTCTTTGCTGTTTATGTTAAAGATCTTCTATCTATAATCTACCTGTTCTTGGTGTTTCAAATAGATACAGCTCCATATGGAAAGTGGGTCAACTTAGTATAAATTTCAACATGTTTTAATGTCCTTAAACTTACAAAACCTACTGTATCATATTTCTGTAGGCTTCTAAATGGTCAACATGATCGAAAATTTACACAATCTATTACATGCCTTCTGTCATCTGATTGAGAGTTTAACTAAAGCCTTTTAGTATCATTGTACAAACACCTTCAGCTCATTGTTCACACGTCTTTTTACGTGAAATCTTTAGTTATTTTTTTAAAAATTAAACATAAAGAGAATTTTTTTAGCCAAGATATGACTATTTGAAAATCTGGAATCTGAGGGTGCAAAAAGATCAAAATATTGAGAAATCACCTTTAAAGTTGTCCAAATGAAGTTCTTAGCAATGCATGTTACTAATGAAATATGAAGTTTTGTTATATTTACAGTAGGAAATTTACAAAATACCTGCATGGAACATGATCTTTACTTAATTTCCTAATGATTTTTGGCATAAAAGAAAAGTTGTATTTTAGGCTATTGCTACGAATATTACCTTCTTTTTAAGACTGGTTTTGTGGTCCAGGATCACATATTTTAGGATGAACACTTACTGGACTGAAGCAACTCAGGTTTACTTGATTATCTATACATTATTGTTTAGAAAAATCATGTTCAAATGTGAGTATCAAATATGTTGAGGAACATTTATTTGTTCATCTCTCAATCGTCATTGGATTGCATATTATATGTTTGATCATCAAAACTAAGCATTTAATTCATATTATTAGGAGATATAGAGTGACAACAGATATTTATATGCATTTATGTCTGTAGTCTGGAATACTGTTGTAAAGATCTCATTGATTAAACATCACCACAACATTGGGAAAAGTTTCTTTTAAAGATGGCCTAGTATGCCCCTTTTTACAAGATGTTAAATAAGTCTCTGATGTCCCCAGAGTGTGTATGTGAAGTTTTAGGTCAAAATGGCCAACAGATAATTTTTTATAGCTTGTTAAAACTGCCACTTCTAAGGTATGAGCCAAAATGCGTCGTTTTTGTGTTTGTCCCTTTAAATGCAGATGAGCTGGTGCTCCCAGCCCCCTTTTCAGAAGAGGGTGGAGCTTTAAAAGCTGCCAAAAACAAAACAGGATAATCTCACACACTGAAAATTTGAGAAATTCTCAGTAGCGCAATAAAAAAAAATATCGCTGTTTTCACAGTGCCATCGTGTGCCATCATATGGAATTTTTAACTAACGCATTCCTATTTACAATCATTCTGGTAGGATGTGAAGGCAGCATCAGTGAAAACAGGCAGAAGCAATGGTAGCTTTAGCAAAATTAGCCCTACAGAGTGGCAAGAAGGCAATTCTGAAAACAAACGTGTGATACTCAGGGCTGTATCTATGTTAATAGGGCAGATATTGTCACAAAACAGGCGTGATTTCTCTCTACGATGGCGTGTACATAGTGAGAATTTTGGAATTACATATTCAGAGATGTATGATTAATGTTTATGATTTATTGGGATTTTACAAAAATTAGTGGGTGAATTTTTACTAGGGCTGCCCTCAACTAAGTATTTTTCTGGTCAACTAGTGGTCATTAATTTTAAGCCTTAGTGGACTATTGGTCACACATTTATTAATAAACCTATATAAATCATAAAAATGAGCCTTTAAGTGCCTACATAGCCTAATAAGCGCTCAAGCGCACGCAAAAAAAAGCTTGCCAAGATATAATAATTATGAATGTGTCAGCGAAAAACAGCAAGGTGACTAAACTAGTGCTTTCTTTGTTTTCGTCTTGAAGTTGGAGACACTGACTCGTCATCTTCAAAGTAGTGGATGAGCCTGTATTCATGTTTCATACGGATTGCAAAATCTGAGAATTTTTGTTTTCCATTTGAATTTGTTCACTTAAAAGTAGCCATTTTACTCTCTATAGATATATTTTCATGCCTGTAGCGCAAGTATACATGGAGTTTCTGAGTTTTTAGGGCACTATGTTTTTTCTGTTTTAATTTTTATGGATTGTTTTTTTTTTTTTTTCATTTTTTTTTTCTGGACTCCTTTTTAATGGTTAAATAAAATCTTATTAATCAAAAAAGCAATTTAATTAATTAATGAAAATCATGAAACTTATACAATTTAACATTTTGAATGTCCTGCCCGATGATATTACCACATAAATTAGCCGTTAACGACATGTCATGAACTGCGTGATTTTGCCACTTTCTGTGGATTTTTTTTTTTCTGCAACTAAACGACTGATTAAAATTTTGGTCCAAGCCTCTTCTCGTCAGCTAATGTTTTGTCAACTCTTACGGGACAGCCTTCATTTTTACCATTATAGGCTGACTGTTTTCACCCACTGCTGCCACGCAACTGTGTTCAAACACCTTATAAAAGACAAATTGCGTTATTTACCATAGGGTTTTTTTCTCTGAAATACATCTAAAAAAAACCTCATTTGTCTTATGTTCAGGGTCTAGACTTTGACATGTTAACACAATTTAACAAAAGATTTGGTTTTCAAAAAGCCAAAAGGTACATCTTGAAAAAGGGGGGTCATCTTATAATCAGGGTCAGCTTATATTCGGGTCAATACAGTATTTATTTATTATGGACAGTAATGCATTATGTTATTTTTACGTTACACTTTCTCACCTAGCCTGGGCTTGCTTGTTTATTTTTAATATAAAAACATTCTATTTTTGGCAAAAGTAAAAGCCCTTTCACGCCAAAAGTGAAAATTCTTTCATGAATTACTCACCCTGTTGTTTTGATGTTGTTTTAAACCCAATCATCGGAGCACAAATGAAGGTGTTTTTGATGAAATCTGAGAGTTTTCTGATCCTGCATGGACAGCAACACAACTGACACAAATCGAAGGACATTGTTAAAATAGTCCAAGTGACATCAGTGGTTCAACTGTAATGTTATAAAGCTATGAGAATACTTTTGCTGTGCAAAACCAAAATATTTGTCAAAAGAGTGATTATGAACACATGACTAGTAAAAGTAAAAGCAAATAGTAAGTAGATGAGATTACCTAAGCAACCACCTTTTTTGAAACACCTAAACGCTTAAAAAATCACAAGTGGGGTATTACTGATGTATTTTATCTTGAGCTTGTGTTAACCAGACCTTATTTCAAACATGCATTTAACCAAAAACCCATTGGCGATGCAACCGGATGAACTCGTTTCTGGGTTTTAGGACTCATTCTTGTAGGCCTCTGTTTCTGTTGGTCCATGTTGGACAGTTGACGCACTACAGATCAGGACAAGTTCAGATACGGCCTCTCATCCCTCTTTCCCCAGTGTAACGCATGGAATTCCCATTGGTCACGCTTCATATCAATTTGGATTTGCATTTTGATTGCGGCTGGAGGGAGCTTAACTCTTTTGAGAGCTAAACAAATGCAAATAGACCAGTGAGTGCAGTAATCCCGGGGTGGAAACAGCAGCTGCTGTGATTCAGAGGAATTCAGGAAGTCCTTTAAGACTGTTTGCTTAATAAGTGGCAAAAAAAGAGTTGGATCATCGCTGTTTTTCATGTCCAAATAATCTCAGACGTCACACTCGTAGTTCATTCCCTCACTGCCTGATGCATATTGAATGCAAATTGGGGATATTTTGGCATGCATTGAAATATACGTGTTTACAAGTTAACGGATTGATTCAGTGAGTGTTTTTGAGGGAGAACTAATGACTAGATTTGCCATAGTTTTCCAGGCTTGCAGTAATCAGCTCTTTGAAAGTCACTTGAAACAATTTTCACTCCGGAAAAAGGTAAATAATTGCATGGAAATGACAAGTAACACATTGAGTACTCCAGAGTAGCAAAATAGCATTTTGCACCCATGGTATTTTTACAGAATCTCATATTTCTGAGAGATTTTCAGTACAAAGAAAATGTAGGGCACAATGCCAAACCTTTTTAAGTGGGCTTTTCATGTCAGCATTTTTGTGTTTTAAGCTGACAGTTTGATCAGATACAGTGTTCATTTTTAGGCCCTCTGTGAAAAATAAATTTGTGTGAATGTCAGGTAGAGTTCAGTTCTCTCTATATTGAAGTTGAGGAAAGGATTTGTGCAGGTCATTCGGTCGTTTCGGGATAATCCCAGACAATCCAGACGGCAGGCAGACCAGCCCAAACACAATATGACACCAGACCTGTACACCTGGAAATACCACATTTAATAACACAAATCATCAGCAGAGACTCAAATAGATTCACTATATCACACTCTACCACAAAAAATGTCACATAAGTTAGTTGTTAACTCTACATTGTGACTCCAGATGTAATTCTGGTTTCAATGAGAAATTTATCATGACATCAGATGAAAATGTACACTACCAGTCAAAAGTTTTTGAACAGTAAGATTTTTAATGTTTTTAAAGAAGTCTCTTTTGCTCACCAAGCCTGCATTTATTTGATTCAAAATACAGCAAAAACAGTAAAATGTTTAAATATTTTTACTATTTAAAATAACTTTACTATTTGAATATATTTAAAATGTAACTTATTCCTGTGATTTCAAAGCTGAATTTTTAGCATCGTTACTCCAGTCACATGATCCTTCAAAAATTAGTCTAATATTCTGAATTGCTACTCAAAAAAAAACATTTATTATTACATTTACATTTAGTCATTTTGCAGACGGTTTTGTCCAAAGCAGCTTACACATGAGGACAATGGAAGCAATCAAAATAAATTAATAATATTGACTTTTCAGTGTTATAGTGTATACATGTATTGTATTGTATTTTATTTTATTTTATTTTATTTTATTTTATTAATGCTGATCTTTGTATCTTTCTATTCATCAAAGAATCCTGAAAAAAATTACTCAACCGTTTTAAATATTAATAATGCTAATAATAAAAAAAAATTCTTGAACAGCATATCAGAATGATACATGTTAAAATTGTACTGTTTGGGCTGTACTTTAGATCAAATAAATGCAGGCTTGGTGAGCAGAAAAGCCTTCTTAAAAATAACCATTAAAAATCTTACTGTAAAAATACATAATCCTAAAATGGACTTGGAGAAGATATTAGAAGAAATGTAATAATCAGGATTTGAAGACAAAGGAAGATTAGATTGTGACTTCATGACCTGTGACAGCTGTTCAGACACGTGAGACAATGATATTCATTCTTGTAAAATGTTCTAATCTTTCTAATCCATACAAGGAGGAGGAGTGTGGACAGACTTACAAGAAATATAACTGTGCTTGGTTAGGAAATCTTTCCAGTTAATCTTTCCAGGATATTTTGATGGAAATGCAGTCACTTGATAGAAGCTAGTCATTTTAGACTGATGCCAACATAGACAGGTTGCTGTCGTCATTGAAACTAGTAGTATTAATACATTACTTAGTTTTATATTAAGTATATTCTTGTTTACTTTTGTATGAAACACCATTTTGCTTCTGTTTTGGGTTGTGTCTTCATTCCCTAAGTACAGTCTTGCTCTTGAAGTAAAACCAGTTTCTGTTCTCTCATAATATCAGTTTCAGACCTGCTCAGATAAACTGGATTGCTGATTGCTATACGTTTTGGAGCGCAGTCATGTACTCGCTCTGTTAATCTGAGGCTGGTTTAAGTATGGGTCATCTTAGATTTATGGTCCGGTATGGTTGACATTAATTCTTAAGAAAGTACTGTTCTAATCTGATGTTTGTGTACTGACATAATTTCCCCCCGTTCTATGTAGGCCGGCATGAGTCGGCGTCTGTAATCTCACTGTCCTTGCTTCGGTGAGGCTTAATTCTGGTCTAATGCAGAATTTCATCTGCATTGTCTTTCAAACAGCCCATTTCATCCATCTGTAAGTGAAATTCAGTTCACAAGGGGCTTAATGTGTCTGCAAGGGAAGAGTTTTTTTTTTTTTTTTTTTTTTTTATCCAGCACAGCGTGTTTTTGTTGCTGACAGGGGTCCTGTGCAGATAAAGAGGTTTGACTCAGATGAAACGTTCTGACGTGAGAGAAATTCAACCCGTCTCTTCATATGTGCAGATTCTTGCTTTGTTCTGCTGTTTTATCCCTTTAGATGGCTGACTTTTAGACTGTATAGCAGAGAGAATGTGAGAGAATTCTCACAAACCTTCTTAAAGTTAGTCTGTCTGTCTGTCTGTGTCTGTTATTTTATTTTTTATTTAAAAAAAAAAAAAAGAATTTTGAAATTGTATTTTGCACTAAAAGAAGCCAAAGTTTAGGACTTTTTATTTTATTTATTTTTTATAATTTTATATTTATTTTTTTCAAAATCAAGAATTATGTTATTTTATTATTTCAAATCAAGAATTTAGAAATGTTATGTTGCACAAAAAGAAGCCCTTTACTTTACTTTATTTAACTTAACTTTATTTTATTCCAAATGTTGCACAAAAAGAAGCCCATTTTAATGACTATTTATTTTTTTTTTATTTTATTTAATTTTACTTTATTTTATTTATTTTGATCTCAAAATCAATAATTATGAAATTGTATTTTTTTCACTTTTATTTTATAATTTTATTTTATTTTATTTCAAATCAAGAATTTTAACATTGTATTTTGCACAAAAGAAGCCTATTTTATTGTATCATTTTATTTTTATTTTGTTTTATTTTACTTTATTTATTTTGATCTCAAAATCAAGAATTATGAAATTGTATTTTGCACTTTTATTTTATTGTTTTATTTTATCTCAAACCAAGACTTTTGACATTGATTATTGATTTTATGATTTTATTTTATTTTTATTTATTTATTTATGTTGCACAAAAAGAAGCCCATTTTTAGGACTATTTATTTAATTTAATTTGACTTTTTTTTCAAAATCAAGTATTTTATTTTATTTTATTTTGCACAAAAAAGCCTTTTTTAGGACTGTTTATTTTAAAATTATATATATATGCATGTATATAAAGCAAAATTCCTGATTTGGAATAAAATAATATAAAATAAACAGTATATATATATTCAAGAATTCTGAATTGTATTTTGCACAAAAAGAAGCTTTTTTAAGAGGTATTTATTTATTACAGTATTTTTCATTTTTATTGTGGTGTTTCAAGTATTTACATATTTTACTTTTTTATGCTGACTAAATTAAATGATTAAAAAAAAACTTTGGATTACATTATTCTATTACTGTTGTACTATTAGAGTGCTATATAATATGTAATAAAACTATTTAAAAAAAAAACAAAACTCAAGAATCAGTCAGTATTTCATCAAAGTAATTGCAAAAAGAAAATTTGTCTAGACTAATTCAAACTATTTAACAACCAGTATAGATCATGACCAAATATCAGCTGATATCAACTTATGAATTATCATATGGGGGTATGATTAAGAAAATGTCATCACAGTGCAAAACCGACCTAATTTTCTATGTGCGAAATATAATTTTTTGTTTCCTTCTTTTGATGTATTGGTGAAATATGACTCGTGACAAGTTTTGTGAGATTCACGGATGTTTGTCACATCTATGTGATGAGACATTCCCAGTGTTCCTGTTCCTTAGAAAACAAGGTTTCAGTTTCTAAACGCCGAGCATCAGGACGTATAAAAATAGCACAAAGCAGGACTGTCACTGGCTTTCAAAATGGCATGTTTTCTTTCTGTCGAAAAGCACTCCTGCTTCAGAGAGGTTGCCATGTTGGGACCCTATTTCTGTCTGGCAGAGAGTGTACTTTACCTTGAAGGGGCACATGGTGAAAGTGCCTGCAAGGATCATTAACTATTCATGGAAGTACATCCCTGCTAATGGGACCTACAACTATTTTAATTATTGATGTTGTAATTGACAGCGCGGTCCTGCCTCCTCTCACGGGAGCGGCTGAATTTACGTGTATGACATTGTTCGTCGTCCCCATCCTGTGACCCTTCCGTCTCATCTTCCATCTGTCTCAGAGATCAGCGTGATTTCGCATCTGTCATTCGTAATATGTTGTGCCAACCAGGCTGTTTTTTTCTCCTCAGCCGGTCGTTGATGTTGACGGACAGCTGTCAGGTGGGCTTACGCTGATGATGTAAAGAAGGGCATGTGGAGCGATGGACGCTGCTGGCGGGAAGCTGCATTAATTGGTGATAAATGAAAGCTTATCGGCGGTAAAAACACGAGTGGAAGCCCTCGGGGAGGTTATCTCACACCAGCGCAGATTAAACACTCATTAGGGCGGTAAATTGCAGCCGGATCTGTCACTTAGCGTCACGTCAAAGCGTTGCGATCATTAGTTATCTCGCGGGGAGGTGGGTGGACGGCGGGGGGTCGTTTTCTTAATTAGATAAAGCGATAAATAAAATGTAAAATGACATTCCTCACTGTTCACACATTGTCTGTTTCATAGTATTGCCTTTGTGATTTTCATGAGTGGTTTTTGCTTACTCAAGCATCACTATTACATTTCTTCATGGGGTTAGAGATTTGTTCAGATCCTTAACCTGAAGTATTGAACTTTATGTGAGACAAATGTAAATATATGAGACGATATCAAATTCTGATGTAAAGTGGCTCCAAAAATGTCTTTATATAGCATAATTCAGTTCAGCTGTATAAAGTTCATGAATAGTTCTATAAGCAGCCCCACAGAATGCAACAGTGTCATAATTTAGCTCAGTTCATTTCAAGTTTTGTGTCTTTAAGCAAGCCAGAGGCGACAGGTGAGGTTTAACCCATTTGTACTACAGACATGAATGTTTTACATATATATGGTACCCTGGACCAGGTATATTTGTAGCTATAGCCAACAATACTTTGTATGGGTCGAAATTATTGATATTAAGTAAAGATAGTGTTCCATGAAGATAATTTGTAAATTTCCTACCGTAAATATATCAAAACCTAATTTTGGATTAGTATTATGCATTGCTAAGAACTTTATTTAGACAAATTTAAAGGCACTTTTCTCAGTAGTTAGATTTTTTTTAACCCTAAGATTCCAGATTTTCCTATCCTAACAAACCATACATCAATTCAGCTTTCTATTTATTCAGCTTTCAGATGATAAATCTCAATTTCAAAAAATGACCCTTATGATTGGTTTTGTGGTCCAGGGTCACACATTTATAAAAATGTAATGCATAGACGTATTATTTTTAAAAAAAAAGTTCTGTCATTGTTTACTTACATTTACAACTAGGTTTGACATCATGTGACAGAAAGTATGATCTTGTAAATGTCAATAAAAAGCCTGAATTTGAAAGCTACAGAGGAGAAGTTTTTAGCAAATAACAAATATTGAAAATTGAAATCAGTGTTTTTTGTTGTTGTTGTTTGTTTTGTTTGTTTGTTTGTTTTTTTATTAGGTACAATTAATATAGTATTTTAGTACACTACCAGTCAAAAAGTTTTTGAACAGTAAGATTTGTTAATGTTTTTTTAAACATTCACAGTAAAATTTGGAAATATTCTTGCTATTTAAAATAAATTTTAAAATATAATTTATTCCTGTGATTTCAAAGCTAAATTTTAGCATCATTACTCCTGTCACATGATCCTTCAGAAATCATTCTAATATTCTGATTTCCTGGTTTCTTTGATAAATAGAAAATTCAGAAGAATAGCATTTATCTGAAATAGAAATGTTTTGCTTTTAGAAATGTAACTTTGATCACAGGAATAAATTACTTCTTAAAATAAAATTCAAATAGAAAACAGTTATTTAAAAATAGTAAAAATATTTCAGAATTTTGCTGTTTTTGCTGTACTTCGGAACAATTCCATGCAATTCTATGCAGCTATTACAGAAGGTTCAAATGCTCACTGATGCTTCAGAAGGAAACACGATATGATTTAACTCATTTTGTCTAATGGGAAACATGCAAGTATCTTCTGTAGCTTCTGAAGGGCAGTACTAAATGAAAGAAATCTATTTAGGCAAAATATGAAAAATGTACACATCTTTATCATTCTGTTCAAAGGTTTTCACTTGTAGTTTGCTTGGAATGTAGCTCACAACCGATTTCATGATGCTTGTCAAACCTTGGCAGTGCAAAAGAGCAGCTCGGACATTCTTTAAAACATCTCGTCTTGTGTTTCACGGATGAAGGAAAGTCACAAGGGTTAAGTTGATGATGGCAGAACTTCCTCTTTTGGGTGAATTATCTTTTTAAAGCGAACCTAATATGACTGAAGTCTGCTCTTCTAACCGCACTGTTGACAGATCTACAATTAAAAGTTATGATATTTGTCCGTCTACACTGACTGTGCTGTTGTGGCTTCCCTCTTATTATTTTAAAGAGTAATTTCAGGTTACAGCACAAAGATTATATCAGTCATTGCATATCTGTGCCAACCGTTCTTTGACAATAACAGCAGGTTTTTTTATTTTGGGGTTTTTAGCCTAGATGAACTCACAGATAGTGCCCTGATGCATTATGGGTACTCATTTGCTCAGTTACAAACTGATGCTGGTGTGCTCACTGGTCTAAACACAAGCCACTATGGCCAAGAGCATGCATGCAGACAGATGTACTGAAATGTCCTGTGCTGCAGTGACAGTTGTGTTTACCCAGAATGCCTGTAGCTCACCTTTGCACCTTTGGGTTGCGGGGTGACCTGCCCGCCGGCTCGCAGCTTAATAAGAGTAGATGAGTGAGTTGTTTCAGGAGCGCGTATGGCTTAATGAGGGTGAATCATTTATGAACACAGCCCAGTTTGGGTGGAGACGCCAGCGGTGCTGCATGACTCACCTGTGAGCTAATTCAGACTGTTTTTTTTTTTTTTTTTAACCTTGTCTAGTTGAATCCTGTATAATGCAAATAAGTGAAATTTAAATAATATTATTTTGATGAGCAGGGTTATTGTTTACTTAACTAAAACTAAAACCTTAAAAAATAAAAAAAAATATTGAAATAAAATAACCTTTAACTGAAGTAAAAGTAAAACACATTTTATTTTAGCCAAGGCAGCATTTTACATTTGTTATTAATTTAGTGTCTTTTTACTAAAATAACTTAATAAAAGTAAAACTAATTGTACAAATGTAAAATATAAATAAAATATTAATATATACTACCAGTCAAAAGTTTTATGACCGTAAGATTTTTAATGTTTTTTAAGTCACCAAGCCTGCATTTATTTGATCTAAATTATTAGCAAGAACATTACAAATTTTAAAATATTTGTACTATTTCTATATTTGAATATATTATAAATTGTATTTTTTTCCTGTGATCAAAGCTACATTTTCAGCATCATTACTCCAGTCTTCAGTGTCACATGATTTTAATATTTGATAATATAAAATTAAATATTTAATATTTTAAAATGTTTTCATAGTTCTTTGGTGAATAGAAAGATCTAAAAATCACCATTTATCTGAAATTAAAAGGTTTTGTAACACTATACCATTTAAAAGCTTGGAGTCAGTATAATTTGATCAAAAGTGATAAAGACATTTTAATGTTACAAAAGATTTCTATTTTAGATAAATGCTGTTCTTCTGAACTTTTTATTCATCAAAGAAGCCTCTGTTTTCATTAATAATAATAATAATAATAATAATAATAATAATAATAATAATAATAATAATAATAAATGTTCTTTGAGCAGCAAATCGAAATATTAGAATGATTTCTGAAAGGTCATGTGACTGGAGTAATGATGCTAAAAATTCAGCTTTGAAATCACAGGAATAAATTACATTTTAAAATATGTTCAAATAGAAAACAGTTATTTTCAAAAGTTCAAATATTTAGGAAGTAACTGTTTTTGCTGTAAAATTCAAAAACGTTTGACGTTATTTATTTTTGCAGTAAATGGAAATTTGGAATTATAAAATAAAATTTTTTTTTAAATGAAACGCCATTGTCCCCTGCTCCATTCACCCTGGCCTGATGTACAGTAGATAATGCCATTGGTTCTTAAATGGAAATCTGTCCCACTCATCCATGTAGAAAATCTGGATTAGTCCTTTAGTCCACAGATTTTGAATTACAGTGTACAGTATCTGTTATTTGCATGCCAATTTTACTGGCAAAATCCATTCATGTGCTGTTGAGCTACAAGCTGACATCACTGCCGCAGGATCTGTGCTATTTCTGAATAATAGATCTGTTTTACCAGTTTGTGAACCTTGACTAGCAATTACCATATAGACTGCAGGTTAAAAGACAACTGTGAGTTACATATTGTTTTGATCTGCTTTTATATCCAGGAGGCAGTTAAAGTGTAGATTATGTTGTGTTTGGCTCTTGTGTGTTGAGCGAGACGTGTATGTATTGCGTTTGAATTGGTGAGTGTTTGTGCATCCGCTGGAACCATTATCTTTCTGGCCCATTTTCACCAAATGAATATTCATGATTTTTCTCACCCTCCTCATCTGAGTACACTTCATTTGTGCAGTGTGAATCAGCTGCACGGCTTTATAATATCTACGAGTTTAATGTGAATATTTTTGCATGTCTGACGAGGCCTTTTTTAGTAACTCCTGTGCCTTTCTGCTTTAAATTGCAGTTTATCTGTGATGGGCGGAGTGCAACAGAAAGTGAAGGCTTTGAGACTGAGATGCTTTGTTGATCGTGGTGGATTTGTTGCAAATATGTGTGGCAGCGATGCTTTATGGGGGTGAATTTGCAAAAGGGCAATGATGATGACAAGAATTATTGTAATAATCCTTTAAATATACTTACTGTAATAATTTATTGTAACACTATAATGATAATACTATTCTTAAACTATACTTTGAGAGTAAAAAAAAATAAAGATATATATATATATATATATATATATATATATATATATATATATATATATATATGTCAAATAGAATATAATTAGAATAGTTCTAAACATTATAAAATGATATAAATAATTATAAAAAATTGTATATACTGTACACTACCAGTCAAAAGTTTTTGAACAGTAAGGTTTTTAATGTTTTTTTGAAGAAGTCTCTTCTGCTCACCAAGCCTGCATTTATTTTGTATGGCAAAAACAGGAAAATGTTGAAATATTTTTACTTTTGAATATATTTTAAAATGTAATTTATTCTTGTGATCAAATCTAAAATTTCAGCATCATTATTCCAGTCTTCAGTGTCACATGATCCTTCAGAAATCATTCTAATATGCTGATTTGCTGTTTACACATCATTTTTACATTATTATTATTATTATTATTATTATTATTATTATTAATAATATTTAAAACAGTTGAATAAGTTTTTGACAGCATTTATCTGAAATAAAAAGCTTTTGTAACAATTATACACTATACCATATAAAAGCTTAGAGTCAGTATAATTTTTCTTTTCTTTTTTTTGAAAGAAATTAATAGTTTTATTTAGGATGCTTTAAATGGATCAAAAGTGATAATAAAGACATTTATGTTACAAAAGATTTCGATTTCAGATAAATGCTGTTCTTCTGAACTTTCTATTCATCAAAGAAACCTGACAAAATACTGCTCAGCTGTTTTCAACATAATAATAATAATAATAATAATAATAATAATAAATGTTTTTTTAAAAAAGCCAATTAGAATATTAAATTAATTCAAAATAAATTCATCTTTGAAAAAGTTTAAATAGTACAAATATTTCGAAATGTTACTGTTTTTGCTGTATTTTGGATCAAATAAATGCAGGCTTGTTGAGCATAAGAGCTGTTTTTAAAAAATATTAAAAATCATGTGTATATTTATGAGGTATTACTGTTGTACAGTAATATATGTCCTGTGTATATAGTTTTTATTTTATTAATTGATTTGGGATTAAAGGATATCTGGGATAAATAAAAATGGTATATCCTTTCCAGATGAATCAACAAAGTAAAAACTATATACACTGGGCATAATAATGACTTAAACTTTAATTCTTCTCTTCTTTTTTTGTATTCTTTTTACAATGTTTTTGTTTGTTTTGTCTGTTTAGACTTCAGATATGCAAGAGAGATTTTTAACACGCTGACAGCTAAAAACAAAGAAAGAAAGGAAAATCATCACTAGTCGACCTCACTAATTGACTATTTTTATATACTCTTGACATATGTCACTTTTCTGTAGGTGTTCTGACACATTTATGTTGGTAATTAGTATTAAATGACTTCCAGACATAAAGTCTGACCTGTAAGCGCATGGGATAATACAGTATATGGTAGGACTCATCTATACGGTTTGTTTTTGTTACTCCAAGATCCTTTAATCCGGTCTCAGTTTTCAGCACCCCGCTGAGAATAATTGGTTTGTTTTGAGTTTAGTCACACGTCTGTTGTCTGGTAGGACTCTCTGGACGTGCAGAGGTCTAACGGGTCTCCGATTCTCCAATTTGCCCTTATGAGTGTGAGTGCAAAACACCCTCCATCTAATCCAGCCTCCCGCTGCGCTCCGTCCTCGTTTGTTTGTAACCAATTACAGCCTGAGAGAGAGAGAAAACAAACATACATCAGCTTGGGCGAGTCCTGTGTGCCCATGCTAAAATTACCCATGAGGCCCTGAAATGAAAAGCAGCTGATGTCTGCAGGATGCCAGATCTCTTCTTCTGCATCTGCAGTGCAACACAGTCATGATGGCTTATGAAGACATTGTAAACATTAGATCATTGTCTGTGATTCAGTTTTCTACTCCACTTCTCCACCTCCTCTAAGACTAGCTGAAGGCTATTATGATGATGCTTTCTGAATATATAGTGCGTGTTCGTGCAGAAATATTCTGTGTGGCATGTTCTGCGCCAGAGATCATTTATGATGTCAGTAGAAAAAGAAAAATACATTATATATCTGTATAATGTTGAAGACGAAATTATTAGCCCCTTATAAAATATTTCATTATTTTTCAAATAACTCCCAAGTGTTGTTTAACAGAAAGACGATTTTATCAACACAGCATTTTTAAACATCATACTTTATTCAGGAAGCTTTTAGGGTTTGTAATACAAATAGAAATAAATGTTTAACCAAGAATTTTAAAAAGTCTACTGGTCAAAATTATTAGCCCTCTGATGTTAATAGTCAATAGTGTATCCCTTTTGCTTGATAACAGCCTTTAGTCGTTTGCTGTAGTTCTCAACAAGTTTCAAGCATGTCTCCTGAGGAATGTCAGCCCATTCTTCCTTAGCAAATCTCTCAAGCTCCTCCAGATTTGTTGGTCTTCTGGCACAAACTCTGGACTTTAGTGTGCCCCACAGATTTTCTATTGGATTCAAGTCTGGGCTTTGTGCAGGCCAGTCAAGTACACTCACTTTGCTCAATTGGAGGTATTTCTTCACCAGAAGTGAGGTATGCTTTGGGTCGTTATCATGCTGGAAGACAAAATGTCCACCCAAAGTTTTCTTGCAGACTGTCTGAGGTTGTCTTTCAAAATCTTCTTATAGTCTTCCTTTTTCATGTTTCCTTCAACCCTGACGAGATTCCCAGTTCCAAACACACTGAAACATCCCCACAGCATTATACTCTTTATACTCATTATACGAATGCCTCTCCATTCTTTCTCCAAACATAGGCAACATCTCTATGGCCAAAAAGCTCTAGTTTTGTCTCATCTGACCAAAGGACACATTTCCAGTATGCATCATATTCCCCCAGGTTGTCCTTAGCAAACTTAATTTTAGCTTGGAGGTGTCTCTTCTTCAGATGTGGAGTCTTGGTCGGCAACCTCGCAGTTCATTCCTGTGCAGGGCTCTAGTGACTGTCTTCGTTGAGACATCAATTCCAGACTTGGCTAGGTCATTCACTAGTGTCTTGGTAGTTGTTCTTGGGTCTTTCGAAACCTCTCTTGCTAGTTTTCTTTCCAAAGTTTTTGAAATCTTTCACTTCCTGCCTCTGCCCGTCTTGTTCTCCACTGTGTTGGTCTCTTTAAACTTCTTGATAATGCATCTCACTGCAGTTCTTGACACTTGAAAATGCTTTGATAAACGTGTGTATCCTTCTCCATCTTTATGAGCATTAACAATTTTTTCTCTCAAGTCCAAACTAATTTCTTTGGTCTTTGCCATGATGACAGTGCATATTATTTTGCTAGTTGTTTCACAAGATACTAATCTTCAGCTTAAAGAGCAATTTAAAGGCTTAACTAGGTTAATTAGGTTAATCAGGCAAATTAGGTTAATTTGGCAAGCCATTGGACAACAGTGGTTTGTTCAAAAGCTAATCAAACTAATAATTTATTAAGGGGGCTAATAATATTGACCTTAGCAGTTTTTTATTTCTTTTATTTTTTTTATTCTTTTATTCAAGAAACTATAAGAAATCAGACTTTCTCAAGACGAAAAAAATAATAGGAAATAATGTGAAAACATTCTCAACATCACTTGGGGACTAATAATTTTGTCTTCAACTGTATACCAGCATTGTGTGGCTTAAATGGTTTTAGTATTGCACACAAGACCAGATTTAAGGTATATAACTATAACTTTTCAATGTACTGTATGATAAAAGCATGCAAAGTTGCTGAAAGTCAGTCATATTGTTTTGAAAATATGAGAGTTATTCATTTAATGCATGAAAATGGAAATGTCTGTTCGTTTCATTCCATCTTAGCATGTGCTTTAGAGTGTGCTGCTGGAACATTGTATCAAACGTGCTTTGGTTTTCTGTTTTTAACAGCGTTCTTACACCTCCATCTCTCACCTCCATTCACTGCTCCAATGTGACTGTGATCAGGAGGTGTTCATGTGAGCGACTGACAGGTGCTGCTCATTTCCTGCTCCCAAAGAAAAGCTTCTGTTCCTCTATTTATAATGGAGGTAATGGAGACTTCAGCCCTCCATCCTCATCCATCATTTATAGAACCCGAGTGTTCCTGACTAAACAGTATGTGCATCTTAAAAGTAGTCTGCTTTTTGCACTTTTTTTACCTGAACTTTTTAATTCAAGTCCAGTTTAAGATATAGCTTCCACACTTACTCTTATGTATTTTTTTTCATCAATTTCAGGCTTTAATCTTATTATTTTTCTTCTTCTAATTATTATTAAGTTGGCTTGAGAAAGCCAACTTACTGAAATGCTATTTAAACAACTTCTTATTCTTAACTCTTAACTTCTCCTAGAGCTTTAACTCTACAAACTCCAAACTCAGCCCAGATCTTCAGACTGATCTGAAGTTATTTGCTATATCTTGGTGAATAAAAGTATTAATTTCTATCCAAAAAAAAAAAAGAAAGAATAAACATTTACTGACCCCAAACTTTTGAATAGTAGTGTATATTGTTAGAAAACCTTTCTATTTTAAATAGAAAAATATTTTTTAATTATAATTATTAATTATTTTTAATTATAAATTATTTTAAATAAATACTGTTTTTTTTTAACCTTTTATTGGTCAAAAAATCCTTAAAAAAGTATCACAGGTTCCAAAAAAATATTAAGCAGCACTGCACTGATAATAAATCAGCATATTAGAATGATTTTTGAAGGATCATGTGACACTGAAGACTAGAGTAATGATTCTGGAAATTCTACTTTAATTACAGATATAAATTAAATTTCAATGTATATTAATATAGAAAAACATTGATTTACATCGTAATAATATTTCACAATATTACATTTTTTCTGTATTTTTGATCAAGTGAAACAGCCTTGATGAGCATAAGAAACTTCTTTAAAAAACCTTAAATGAGAGGGTGTGTCCAAACTTTTGACTGGTAGTGTACATCACCCCCTTCAGGTTTGTCTTGGAACCCTTGCACAGCATTGACCGAGCATTAACGTTTATGTACTTGCATAGAGGTGTTTTTGCCCTATTCATGTAACCTAGTCATTTCAAGCTGGCGTCTGTCTGCCTCCTCAGGCACTCAGTTATCAGGTTCTATATTTAGCTCAGCTGTTAATTGTTAATTGGCGAAACAGTAAATAGAGCAGTTTATCCAGCCAACACACAGCAGTGTGTAAGAGCTAAAGGTCGTGCACCTGCCACATTCCTGACTTGCACGCCATCCATGTAGTCTTTCTGGGTCTGTTCGCATGTGCCGCCCCCTCTGGGACTTAAACAAACCCTGGAGCTGGAGTGAGTGGTAGGGCTGCTGGTTCACAGAGCACCGGCCGCTGAGCTTCAGACGTTTCACACACAACGCTGATGGCACTGCCGATACGCCGTTCGCTCCGTCCCTCGAGGTGAAACGACCTTGTGCCCTACGACATGAAATTGCAACCCTGCCAGAAAAGAAGAGAGGTCGTGACGGGGGCTATGGGGCTTATGGGAATGATGTAGTCGCAGGATATGTTTAAGAAAAATTTTTTTTGTTGTTTTAGCAAACAGAAAAGGCTGTGCTTGCTGTTCTTTGTGAAAATGTAAGATATTTTATACTTGGACAGAAAGCTGTGACATTTTGCAGTAGAAAGACTGAAATGGTATTTTCTGTAAAACATGCAATAATATTTGTTTACAACTTCAAATAATAAATATTTCACAAATAAATGCAAACATTTTGACAAAGAATCACTGAAATTGTAAAATATACTATAATCTTCAATTACAACTTTGAAATTGCAATGAAATTTGACCAATAAATTCAAATAATCACAAGTAACATTTTGTTTTACAGTGGGGTTGCAACTGATTTATTTGAAGCAATTTTTACAAATGCAAAAAATGACAAAATGTTGACTTGTTGACAAGAAACACTGAAATAGTATTTTCTTGTAAAACAAACTATAATCTTTGATTACAAATTTATATAACAACAGTATGGTTGCAGTTAATTTCATTTGAAGCAAATTTAACTGAGAAATAATACTCAATAATGATTCAAATAATCAAAAGTAACATGTTGAATTAAACATGACATTTTGCCAAAGAAACACTAAAATAGTATTTACTTTTAAAATAAATGACAATAATCTTCAATTACAACTTTAAAAAAATGTTTACAGTATGGTTGCCGTTAATTTCATTAAATTGGTATGGAATTTGACCAATAAATGCAAAAAATCACAAGTACCATGTTGAATTAAACATGAAATGTTAAAATAGTATTTTCTCATAAAACATACTATAATCCTCGATTACAACTTCAAAAAATATTATTTTACATTATGGTTACAATTCACCAATTTAAATCCATTTTTACTCAAGAAATTACTATGAAATTTGACAAATAAATGCAAAAAAATCACAAAACGTTGATTTTGACGAAGAAACACTGAAATAGTATTTTTTTTAAAGACATACTACAATGGTCTTCGATTACAATACCAAAAAAAAAATTTTTTACAGTGTTGTTGCAATTAATTTTATTTAATTTTTGCTCAGAAATTGCAGTGCAATTTGACAAATTAATGCTAAGAAATGACAAACAGCACATTGAATTAAACATGAAATTTTGATGAAGAAACACTTACATAATATTTTCTTGTAAAACACTACAATCTTCAATTACAACTTTATTTGAAACAATTTTTACTCAGAAATACTGACAAATAAATGCAGAAAATAACAAGTAACACGTTGAATTGAACATTAAATTTTGACTAAGAAACACTGAAACAGTATTTTCTTGTAAAACACTACAATAATCTTCAAAAAAATCTTTGTTTTTACAGTATGGTTGCAATTAATTTTATTCAAAGCTAATTTTAATCAGAAATTTTACAAATAAATGCAAAAAATGACAAGTAACATTTATTAAATGTGAACATTTTAATTAGAAAGACTAAAATAGTTTTGTATAATGTACACTAAAAATCTAAAAATCACTCTGTTTATGAAATTTACCAATTTCTATGAAAGGGCAAGTAACACATTGAATTAAACATGAAATTTTTAATTAGAAAGTGTGAAATAACATTTTATTTTAAAACATACTTATATTTACAACTTCACAAAATCATTTTAGTGTGGCTGCATTTGATTTTGAAGCAATTTTCACTTAGAAATTGCTAGTAAATTTCACAGACAGTTTTAAAGAAATGGCACTTAACACTTTGAAGTAAGTGTAAAATTAGTAGGAAAAAAGTAACTGAAGTAATCTTTTTTTTTTTTTTCAGTGTGATTGCATTTGAGTTTACTGTTAAATGTGACTAAATAACTCAGAGTCTCTCTATCACTGAACTCATGCAGAAGGACTTTATTTTATAAGGTCTGTGATTTATGTGAACTCTGCTGTCTGCCACAGAGGCTTAAACACACTAACATGATTTACAATCATTTATTTCCCATGTGGCTCTTTGTCATTTCTGCTGTGGGCGGCTCAGATGTTCAGATATAAAGCAGATTGGACGTTTGTAATGAAACTTTATCTCCACATGTCCTTAAATGACTGTCTGGTGGTCATTTCTGTTCTGCAATACCTTTGAAACTCTCTTCAGCTCGAAGGTAATTTTATTACTTTGTTAAAAATCTTTAGAAATGTCTATTATCAGTCTGATTTGGTAATTTGATCAAATAGGATTGAATGGCTTGTTGACACAAAGCAACTAAAACCATTAAACATCCTAGAATTAACTCAAATCACATTTATTTATATAGTGCTTTACACAGTACAGACTGTTTGAAAGTGGCAATAATGTTGAAAAGTTCTTCAAAATAGCTCCAGTCAGTTCAATGTTGATTCAGTTCGGTTTAACAACAGTATCAGTGTTGCAAAGTTCATGAATTATAAATGAAGTCAATTCAGCTATAAAGCAGCTCCTCAAAAGACAGTAGTGTCAGGTTTTGTTCTCACTCAACAGTGTAAGTGCAGTTAAATCGAAAATATTACTGAATATTATGTGTCTTTAAACCTCAGCTAGGCAGTTGAATCCACTGATAATACTCAGTGATGATTGTGCTGCTGTTTTCCCTCTAAAATGATCTCACTTTCTGGAAGATTTCTGTTACAAATTCTTTAAAATTCCAAATATTCAAATTTCAGCGAAGACTACATTTTAAAAAAGATCAGTTTTATAGTATATTTAGTCATATTCAGCTTTCTTTCATTTGGGTTTACACGAAAAAGATGCAAGATCACCTATTTTAAGCAAACTCTGGTGTGTGTTTGAGAGTGTGCGTCATGTTCGTAGTTGAAATCCATCATGTGAAAGCGGTCAACTGCACCGATGCAGCCTCTGATGAACACAGCGAGGAAAACAAGAGCTCAAATGCATCTCACCTGTTGACATTTAGCTGCTCAGTGCATCATGTGGACGCATCCTTCCAGAAACATCGATTTGGCATAAAGATCAGCCAAGGAAAGATGAGAGATATCCAAAAACTCTTTACACTTAGTTTTTCATGAGCGTTCGGTAGCCTCACTCTGACTTTTACAATCAAAAAGGTATACGTTTAAACAAGTGCAGTTTTATATGTATGTGAATATGCAAATGACCCATGTTGTAACTTTGGCACTTCAACATTTAGCTGGGTTGGCTGAGGGTGAGCGGTCTTATGTTAATGAACTCATGGTTACGATCAGCAGACTGTTTATTATTTACTTATTAAATAAATGCATTAAAAAGCAATCATAAGGAATTGTAGCTGTATCAGGATACACAAATATGGATGTGAAATCTTTTAAAGGGACAGTTCATCTAAAATATTCTGAAAATAAAAATAAAAATAATGCAATGCATACATACTAGAGGTCAATCGATGTATCGGTTTTGGCGATTAATCTGCACCAATAGTTGATTGGCAGAACTATCGGTTATCGGCAAAAATCCATGCCGATAGTTTTTCCTGGTTGCGTCCGTTGCTGAAGCGGCTGAGAAGTTTTCGCTGTCATTATACAGTATGAGAGCCGTAGATATGTATGATGAGAGTAGCCTCTAGGCGGAAATCACTGACAACACGTGCTGTTTGTTTACATACGTGATACTGCGTGCTGAACAGAACGGGACACTTCAGATGCAGATTTAAAACATTGAAAATGAACTATAGTGCATGTTTTCATATCATTACTTGGTAAGTACTTTGTTGACTAGATGCTGCATTAGTAGAGAAAGCACCGCAGTATGTTTGCTATCAAGGCAAAGGAGAGGAAGCGAACATTAGCCGCACCTCAAGAGGCTAAAACAATGTGATCAAAACTGTAAGTCCAACCCAAATGTTTAATGTCACGATTGTTACTGTCTATTTGCATTAGTTTATATCCAGCTGATCACATGAATGCATTTGTTAGCCAGCAAGTTGCATATTTAAAGCTAGTGATGTGAGACAGCAAACTGTGTTCATTCAGCCAAAAGAAATCCTGCCGCATCACAGAGCAGAGTTTTACATTAAATACAATGTAAATATACATAAAGACTTCACCATGGGCTGGAATACTGTGTGTATTGTGCATTTTTAGCAAAATGTTTTTCTTTCTGTGGCTCTAATAAAGTCTCTGTTGCATATAGAGAGCTATAATATAGATTGCGCTTTCTTGTTTTAAACACTGAACTTCAAACTCATATATACCACTTTTTGATCATTCTTGAAGTAAACTTATGTCCATTTAGTGATTAAATAAACAGTTTTAGACGCTGTTTAAACTGAACACTACGTGTCTGGTATGTGTGATAACTGATACGAGATCTCTGGACGCAGCGCTGAGCTTTTGCTCGGTTTGTGAATTAAATATTTAGTTATTTTGATTAGATATTCATCAAGTGTTTTAGAATAGAAGCAGTTAAACTGTGAGAGTATATATACAATATCCATATGATATAATTGCAATGCTATGGCTTTTGTGTAGATGTTTAAAAACTGTTAATATGAAATGGTAGCACTTCACAATAAGAGTCCATTTGTAGCATTAACTAAGGTTAAAAAAGCTGTATAATGTTAGTATTGTTCCTTGTTAGTGTGTTAATTTCAACATTTACTGATATTTTTAAATATATAATTAATATTAGTACATTTATTCTTTTACAAAGTATGGTTCAGTCCCTTTTTTAAATAGTAGACCACTGTTCAGTATCCATTTTAAAAACTATTGGTCGATTAATCGGTATCAACCAGTGTGGTCCAACCTAGCTATCGGTATCGGTAAACCTCTAATACATACTTCAGTAATCTTTGTTTATATAAATCTGACAGATTAAAAACGGGTGAAAATCTACCAATTATCAGAAGGGGCAAAAAATTGTCTGAGAAAAAAAAAATAAAAAATTTCATCATATACACTACCAGTCAAAAGTTTTTTTTTTTGTTTTTTTTTAATAAGTCTCCTCTGCTCACCAAGCCTGCATTTATTTGATCCTAAATACAGCAAAAGCAGTAATATTGTGAAATATTTTAACTATTTAAAATAACTGCTTTCTATTTGAATATATTTTAAAATGTCATTTATTCCTGTGATTTCAAAGCTGAATTTTTAGCATCATTACTCCAGTCTCATTATGATGATGATGTTGAAACCAGCTGAATATATATATATATATATATATATATATATATATATATATATATATATATATATATATATATATATATATATATATATATATATATATTATTTTTTTTTATTTTATTTTATTTTTTTTTTTTTTTTTTTTTCAGGTTTCTTGATGAAAAGAAAGTTCAGAAGAACAGAATTGATCTGAAATAGAAATCTTTTGCAACATTATAAATGTCTTTACCACCGCTTTTGATCAATTTAAAGCACCCTTGCTCAATAATAATAAAATGTAGCTTTGATAACAGGCATTATATTATATTTATTCCTGTGATCAAAGCTGCATTTTCAGCATCTTGATTCGAGTCTTCAGTGTCAGATGATCCTTCAAAAATCATTCTAATATGCTGATTTGCTGTTCAAGAAACAATTTTATCCTTATTATCAAATCAGTTATTTTGTTTCAAAATTTTACTGTTTTGCTGTACTTTGGATCAAATAAATGCAGGCTTGGTGAGAAAAAAGTAATTCTTTAAAAAACATTGAAAATCTTACTGTTCAAAAACTTTTGACTGGTAGTGTAAAGTGATATCTCTTTACAATGCTTAGATTAAACTGATTGATGCATATGAATTATTTTTATGACATCTTTTATGAACCTTTTAAATCTTCTAAGTTGTGATTTTTAATTGAGGGACAGAAACCTTTCAGTTTTCATTAAAGTGTTAATATGTGTTTCCCAGTCTACCAGTTTTGGAACATCATGAGGGTGAGACAAATGATGACAGAAGTTATATTTTTAGATGAACTATCTCTTTAACTTGTTGCAGTATGGTTAATGTGACATCTACTTAAATATTATTGCCAGTAAGCCATATGCTGCTGAATCTGATGAATATTGAATGTGGGAACTGAACCATCTGAAGCAGAAGATGTTTGTGTTGTATACTAGTGTAATAAAATGTGCTGTTGTATTGCCATCATCTCATTTTGAGAGTGTCTTTCTCCCACACTAACAGAAGTGAGATGGCTGTAGGGAAATATAACCCACATAAAACCCTTACTAGCATCAGAGGAATTGTATATAACCCACCCGCTCGCTCTTAAGCGCTTCTATCACGGCCAAAAAAAAAAGCACTTAACGGCCGGAGTGTTGACGCAGAAACCCTAAAGAATATTCATGTTAACACTCAAGGTCAAATAGCTCCCATGTGCCCCATTAAAAGTGCTTGAGTCGCCCAGAAGCCCGAGCTGAGCTTTATTATTCACAGGGCAGTTAATTCTTTATGGCATTAGCTCTGTATGTTGGCAGCGAAAAGATGTATTTCAGGGAAATTAATTACACTAATCACAAATCTGCAGCCAGATTCAGAGCATATCAAGAGAGTCAGCGTCTTTACGGCAGGCATGATTATCTGATTCTGCACATGCATAATTATACACAAGCCTCATTATTTTCTATTACTTTGATGATCTGTGCATAGCATAAAAACACAAACATTGTATACAAATCATTGTTGTGCAGTCCATTTACAGTTTATCTCCTGTAATGTACACTAGCAGATTTTTTTTTTTATAGTTTTTAAAGTCTCTTCTGCTCACCAAGCCTGCATTTATTTGATCCAAGGTACAGCAAAAACAGTAACATTTTGAAATATGTTTACTATTTAAAATAATTTTTCTATTCAAATATATTTTAAAATATAATTTATTCCTGTGATCAAAGCTACATTTTATTATTATTGAGCAAGGGTGTTTTAAATTGATCAAAAGTGGTGGTAAAGACATTTATAATGTTGCAAAAGATTTCTATTTCAGATCAATTCTGTTCTTCTGAACCTTCTTTTCATCAAGAAGCCTGAAAAAAAAATCTACTCAGCTGTTTTCAACATCATCATCATCATCATAATAAATGTTTTTAAACTGCAAATTAGAATATTAGAATGATTTCTGAAGGATCATGTGACTGGAGTAATGATGCTAAAAATTCAGCTTTGAAATCACAGGAATACATGCCATTGTAAAGTATATTCAAATAGAAAGTAGTTATTTTAAATAGTAAAAATATGTTAGAATTTTCAGTTTTTGCTGTACTTTGGATCAAATAAATGCAGGCTTGGTGAGCAGAAGAGACTTCTTACTGTTCAAAAACTTTTGACTGGTAGTGTACAGTTCTGAAGCAATGTTATCAAAAGCTAATTTCATTTTTAATTCATAATTTAATCATGTATATTTACAGATAGATTATTAATGATAGTCATTACAAAGTGTGTGTGTGTGTGTGTGTGTGTGTGTGTAGGTTTATAAGATGCTTTAAATCCATCAAAAGTGACAGTAAAGACAAAATAGTTCTATTTCAAATAAATGCTGTTCATTTGAACTTTCTATTCATCAAAGAATCCTGAAAAACAATTCATCACTGTTTCTCCAAAAATGTGAAGCAGCACAACAGTTTTCAACATTGATAATAATCAGAAATGTTTCTTAAGCAGCAAATCAGCATATTAGAATGATTTCTAAAGGATCATGTGACACTGAAGACTGGAGTAAGGATGCAGAAAATTCTGCTTTGCATTAAAGAAATAAATTACATTTTAAAATATATTCATATAGAAAATGGCTACTTCAAATTGTAATAACATTTCAGAATTTGACAGTAAGTAGCGACCCCGAACTGTATACGCATATATGTGATGCGATCTAGGAAAACCCAACACATGGTGAAATTTGACCTTTTTTAGGTTTTGATATCATATGAAAGCTAAATTCAAGCTGTTTTCCAAAACTATTTTGTCCATAGCTTGAATGTAACAAAAGTTATAGCTGTCTTAAGTTGGCTGATAGCTATGCTTTTCAAAAATGGAATTTTGAGAAAAATGGGTTTAAAGTGAAACAGGTTTCACTTCACAGGTTTAACCAGAGCTGTTTGTCAAGTCAGGAGCACTAAACTGCATCATTACACACACTAACGTCTTTTTTCCATTGTTTATCATGGGCATAGATCACCCCTTGTATGTTTAGATAACACAAATTTTGTACCTTGTAGTTTACATTTAGAAAAGTGCAGTGCAACTGTTCGCGCACCTGTGCATATAACAGACTGTCATTGGACTCCTCCTCTTTAGTAACGTCATCAATTGATTCTTCATCTCTGGATGTGAAATCGTCCATTATAACATTGTTAAGGGCAATGACATCACCAAGATTGAGCCGAGTAAGATTGTTTAAGTGAGCAGCTACAGCTACTTCAGACTGCGTTGTTCTCTTGTGCTCCGCTATCTCACGATATTAATAAATAAATAAATAAAACTTTGCATGCCATAGTTTGCACAGGACTGGCAGTAAATGTGAACTGATACACCTTTATTAAATGTTACGTGGTTTATTTTGATAGTTTAACTGTTTTTGTAGTCTTAGGGGAAGGCACCTCTGCAGCACGTTCTGAACATAAAGAGAAAGACAGTCTTGCTTGCTGCCATAAAATGCTATTTTTCTGCACTAAACAAGTGGATTTTGCAAAAAAAATAGACAAGATGTTAGTGAAGTGGAATAATAATTGAATGAAAACCAAACTTTGTTAAAAAAAAAAATAATTACATTCAATCTATTTTTTGAATTTCCTGAAAATGTCCCAGTGCGATATCCGACGGGTTTTCCCAGATCGCATCACAAGTGTTGTTAATAATTTAATAAATAAAACTAGTAGTAAGAAGTAAGAGAGTAACAGAAGTAAGCGTACAGAAACAGTCTTTGACTTCTGTCTCTTCTCTTTAAGTAGGTCACGATCCGTGTTTCCGATTGTTTTCCTGTGTTTCTCTGTCCCGCTCCAGCGGTTGCGCTCGGATGGTTTGAGGTTCGCCCAAAGAATCTTCTTCCATACACTGACTGTGACGTCCTGTCACTGTGATGAATGCTCACTGAAAAGCCATCACATCCGATTTGTTTCTCCACTTACCTTTTGTTTTTCCCGAAAATCCAGATTTTGTTTTTCGCCGGATTGAGAGTATCCTACTGGAAACAGTGATAATTGCACAGCTGTGGCCTCGCTGTACTTTCTGCGTGCTGATCGTGAGGTGACACTCCCTCAGGACGCACAGCATGCTCTATTTTCTCTCATGACGTCCGAAATGATTTCCATTACCGTCTTTTTTAGGTAAACTAGCTTTAAGGTCAATTTTATTCAGAAATAAGCCACATTATATAAGTTAAATGGCTTGCAGATTCATTTTACATACTGTGAAACTTTTGAATATAGTACAGATGCATTTAATTTAGCATGTATGGGGAAAAACATTCACTTTCTGTGCCCACGTTTGTAAATGTCACTGTTCCAGACGTCCTGAAAGATGATTCTGGTGTTTTGTTCTTTCTCACTCATTGTGTGGCGTGAAAGGGAGCATCTGTTTCAGTAGCTGTCGTGTTTTTCCTGTCAGTTTCTCTGTCTCTGGTATTCAGGTTTGGCCTTCTGCCGTGTTCACTGCACACAACTTGAGACAAAATAAAAAAAATAAAAGCACATCTGCTTTGAAGCATCTTCATCAGACTGTGAGCGATGCTGCTTTTTATGGCATGTTACATTATACTCATTTAAAAAAGTTAGTTTTGTATCCTTAATCGACAGGTGTACAATAATATGACACTGCCTCATTCATAATATATACATACATAAGCATAATTTTGTGTTTCTAAAAGAATAATAATAATATTTATATAATAATAATATATAGTTATAGTTACATATTTTACTTAAATGTAAAAAGTTCTTAAATGTAAACATTTTATTGTAGAATATATTATGTTCATTAGTATAAAATGCATATATTATGATAAATAATATAGTAAAATTTAAATGCATAGACCATAAACAATAATGTATTATTATTACTTTATTATAGATTTAAATCTATATAAAAGTCTGATATACACAAATGTATGAGAGAGAGAGAGAGATGCAAACAAAACAAAGATTATTGGAGTACATTTTAATTTTTTTAGTATCACTTTTTATATTTTATAGATCTTATGTATTTTTTTATATTTTTTAAATAGTATTTAGATTTTACTTCTTTCAAATACTAATACTAATGAATTTTATAATAATATTATAATATTTAATAATAATTATATATATAAAATATATATATATATATATATATATATATATATATATATATATATATATATATATATATATATATATATATATATATATGGTATGTATTCCTATATATAGTTATATACTGTACACTGCATTGTGTTTTTAAATTGTAATACATTTCATTGTGTTTATTGGTTTTTTTTGTATCTAATATTGTGGGGTTTTTTTGTTGTTGTTTTTTTTGTACAATGACCTCGAGTGTCAAGAAAGGTGCCTATAAGTAAAATGTATTAATATTAATATTAATAATAATAATAATATATTTATTTTGTGTATGTATAAATTCTAAAAAATACTTTGTAAACAAAAACTATTATTATTATTATTATTATTATTAATATATTTTAGATCTTATGTTCATTCTACTTATAAACTTTTATTTATTATAAATAAATGAATATTAAATAAATAAATGATTTTTTTTTATAAATATTTTTTTTTTCATAAAAATATTATTGCCAGTTATTTATTATCAATTTCTGAGTTAAAATTGTTTTTACACCATTATTCTTCAGTATTGTTGACCTCTGAACGAGCTGCTGTCGTCATATGAAATATTGAATATTCCCACATTGATACTTGCATCTTTTTCTTGTACTTTATAACCCTTTTTGTCCTTTCAACATCTCATTTATAAAGGCTAGTACTTGAATTGGATGCTTTTTGGGGCTTTTTTGCTTTCCTTCCTTCTCAGTTTGTGGTTGAAGGCAGAAATCCTGGTGTTTAGCTTGATGGTACTTTTGTTTGTTTTGTATCGTCCTTTATTTTTGAGGGCACTTGATTTAGTCCACCCACAACACCACTAACTTACTATTAAAGTTGAACTGTTTTAACCAAGATCAAACAAAGATGAGATTAGTTCGTTTGCTGTGCCCTGGGGTTTTGACTGATTCAGCATTCGTCTCACGCTGTGAGAGCTTTGCTGCGAATCTGGTTTTCTGTACTGAAATGCACATTGAGCATTTTTATTAGAAAATGAGAAATGAGAGGAAACTGGCTGACAAGGATGTTATTAAGCTGCTCTTCAGGAAACAGCCATCAAAAATATCCTCCATTCACTTCTAAAGCCAGACGACAGTAAGTCTGAGGGCTCGCGTGTGGTTTGTATGGGCTGATTTTGTGTGTTTGTGAGGATTCGCTAAAGCTGAAAGCTAATATCCCTGCACGGAAGAGCAATACTCTCTCAGTATGAAGGGAAGCATAAATCTCATCAAAGTGAACTCTCCACTCGCATTAGCTTTTCATCAGCTTCGCTGTTTGTGTAGCCAACTCTCCACCTCAAGAATACAGTTCCCACTTCAGACCTTTAGACTTCAAATCAGATTGTATTTGAAAATGGTAAGAAAGGGTCAAATTTCTATTTGTAAAAATGTATATCATCATCTATTTTTTTTTTTTTTTTTTTTTTAAGTATAATTATAAATAAATTAATTAAAATATTATTATTATTATTATTATTATTATTATTATTATTATTATTATTATATGTATTTTTATATTTGTATAAGTAATTTTTTATTATAATCATTTTAATATTTATTTTTTTTAATGATTGTATTTTTCAAATATATACCATAAATAATATACATTGTTTATATTTTGTAATTATTTTCAACAATAAGTATTACTATTATTATTATTTTACTATATTATATCATATAATAATAATATTATTATTATTATTATTATTATTATTATTATATTCTTTTTATTGTTAAATAAATAAATATTTTTTTTAAACATTTTTTATGATGATTTTAATATTTATTATTTTTTTTAATGATTGCATTTTTTGTTAAATTATATACCATAAACAATTATATTATGGATATTTTATTTTTGTTAATATTTTCAACTATAATAAGAATTAGTATTCCTTTACTGTATTATATCATATGGATGTTTGTGTGAAATATTTTTTTTAATATTTATATTATTTTTAATATTTAATGTTATTTTTAAAATACATTAATAATAATAATATATATATATATATATATATATATATATAACATATTTATTTTTATACCTTAACATTATTTATTATTATTGTCATATATGTATTTTAATAATTTTTAGTTTTATATTTTTATTATCAGTTTAATATTTATATTTTTTAATGATTGTATTTTTTTTAATATATACAAAAATTATTATTATTATTATTATTATTATTATTTTACTAAAGTATATCTTATGTATTTTTGTGGGAATATGTTTTTCTTCTTAGAAATCGTAATAATGATGATGATGATGATAATAATATATTATTTTATTTATTTTAGTATTATATTTAATAATTATTTTTTTAAATAATTTTTTTAAATAATAATTATTATGTTTAAAATAAATTAATCATACCAATATAAATATTTATTTATTAATTTTAAAACCTTATCATTAATTATTTCTTTTTCTGTTTTAATATTATATTAATTATATAAATATTTCAATTTTTTTTTTGTATTTTTTAAATATGTGCCATAAACAATTCTCATTTGTTCATTTTTTGTCAATATTTTCAACAATAGTTATATTATATTATATTATATTATAAGTTTTTTTTTAATTAATCATATAATAATATAAAACATATATTGTAAGACATATTTTTATATAATCATTCTTATTATTATACAGTGTTCCTGATGTATGTTAAGGTTCATTTTATTCCCATCAATACTATTATCAATAATTATTATATTAGGATCTTTTAAATAATTATAACCATTTAATGTCTTATCATACTGAAATCTGCAAGGTTTCATTAGGTGTTTGTCTGAAATGTTCTTTGTTCTGCTCGTTGTTCTTGAACACGTCTGCGACTCTGAGGAGAGTTTTATGATTCGTCCTCCGGAGGAGAAATTGCTCTGGAACAGGAAAATAAAAAAGGGTATTGGAAATGGAAGGAACGGCTATGAAGTGAGAGGAGAGGTAGATTAGAAAAGGATGGAGCGAGAGGAGAGGAAGCAAACGGACAGAGAGGAAGATGAATGGAGCGCAGCAGGGTAATTGAGATATCAATCTGCCCAGCGATGCTGCTGCTATTGAAGATGGGATTGGGATACGGAGACACTCATTAAATAAGGAGAGAAAGAGAGAGACATTTATCTGACTGCAGTGTGATTCAGATTGGCTTTAATTGGCCTTTGTTTTAATTGTGTGAGTGTGCATGACACAGCCCAGAAATAAAGCTGCTTTTATGATAGAATCACCCTAAAACGACACCTTAAGATGATTCGATCACTAGAATATATTCTTATAGAGATGATAGCTCAATTGTATTTTGGTGTCTGTGCTATTGAATGTTTTGGGTTTGATGTGTCGATGGAGACTCAGACTTTGAGCTGAATCAGTGCTTATTGATGGGGCAGAAAGCACTGAAAACCTGACACTTGGGCAGCCATCCTTAAATTGGCCACATGGGGAGGGAGGAGAAGGGCTGGACGCATCGACTGAAAAATCAATCTATTTCAAGATTCATGATGCGTATTGAATGGCAGCAGCACAGCCTTCACTCCTCCATCATTGGATGTGATGTTGCATCTGTCTAATGCCTAAAGTACTAAATGATGTGTGAAGACAAAAGATGCTTGATTGTTTTGTTTTGTTTTTTAATTAACTTCATGTAAAGCTAGTCGTCCAGAAACAATATGCACAAGAGATTTTTAGTGCTTTTAAAGCCAGTATTGTTTATATTGTAATATAAGAAGTAAAACCAATACATTCAATAAAACCTAATGCATTATTATTGTGATGATGACGATTATTATTATTATTATTATTATTATTATATTATCTTATACATTATTTTTATATTGATATACTGATATATTGATATATAGTGATATATTTTATATAATAATAAAATATTATTTTGTAATATTTAATATTACTTTTAATGATAATTATTTTTATTTGTGTAAATATTTTGAATAATTGTGTTGTTATTGTTGTTATTGTTATTTTTATTATTATTATATGTATTTTTATATTTGTGTGAATTCTATATTTTTCTTCTTCACCTTCTTAATAATAATACTAATAATACTACTAATAAAATAATAATTGATTGTTAATATTATTTTTAATAATTATATTTTGACATGCATTAATCATTATACGTAATAATAATGTATGCAAAACATAAGCATGTAATAATACTAATAAGCATGTAGTAATACTAATACCTATATTTGTTTATTTATATATTCAAAAAAAGATGATGATAATAAATAATACATTTTTTAATATTAATATCATATTTTTTATATTAATATGTATGTGTGTGTGTGTGTGTGTGTGTGTATGTATGTATAACAATGAAATTTAATTTTGTACGCATTTTATTAATCATAATAATAATAATAATAATATATTAATAATAATATATTTTATTTATAAAAATAAAGATATAGTAATGATACTAATTAATCATTTAAAAAATATTTTTATATTAATCATTTATAACAGTTCTATTTTTACATTAATAATTGAAAAAAAAAATATATATATATATAAATATAAATATATATATATATATATATATATATATATATATATATATGTGTGTGTGTGTGTGTGTGTGTGTGTGTGTGTGTGTGTGTATGTGTGTTTTGTATGCATTTTATAATTAACAATAATAATAATAATAATAATTGTATTTTATTTTAATATTATGGTTTTTTACATACATTACTCAAGATATATAAACCATAACATTTTATTTTTAAACATTTTTATAAAATAAAATAATAATAATAATAATAATATTTTTTACCATATTTATAATAATAATAAAAACAACAATAATAATAATAATTTTTACAAGTTTTTATAGTGATATATTTAAAATACATATTTGAAGAAAAAATCTATTTTAGATAGATATATATATATATATATATATATATATATATATATATATATAACTAAATAAAAATATATATTAAATTATACAATAAAGAAAATAACTAAAAGGTGTTTAAATACAGTATATAAAATGTACTACACATGTATATGGCAGTTTAGCAGTCATTGTGCTTTGCCAATTGGATTTCTGAGTATTATATTTAATTTTGTCTTTATCTGTAAAACGAATGTACAGATGCCTCTGGAAACCAGCAATATATAGACCGTATTGGACGGTTATGGAAAAATCGACAGGTTGTCAGGAATTCGAGGGTCAGTAATGAATCTGCTGAGATGCGTATAGGTGGTGATGTGCTGCCAAAAGGACGTTGTGTAACCAGTACAGCCAGTCCCTAGAACATTTCTAAGTGCAACATCAAGGTGTCAGAGGCAGTGTGCTGGAAAAGACGAGCCCAGAGGAGCACCAGCGGTCAGATGGCAGAGAGAAGTCAACACTGATTCAGAGCTGAAGACAAGAGGACGCGCCACCAGAAAGAGAAACGGCCTCGTTCAGACATCACAGCGTCTGCTGTGGCAAACAATAGTCCTGCGTTCAATACTAGATGAGAACGACAAAAAAAGTGTGTTGTTTTGCAGTTGTAGGTGGAGGTGAGGCTGAAATGAGATTGCAGTCATGTGGAACTGAAATGTTCATGGTGATCTTTTCTTTATTTATAATTATATGTCAGTGCAACCAGAGATCTTTGAATTAAAAAAAAATATACATTTCATTTTTATTTTGTAGAGGACAGTCAAAATGTCTTTTTTTTCCATCTGTGATTTAGAGCCAAATTACAGAGGGTTTAAAATTACTTTTTGCTACTACTTTTTTTTTTTCAAAGTTTGCATGCCTGTAACTCAAGAAGTATTAAATGATCATAATAATTTAAATTCTGGTTCTTTTGCCATCTTCATTTTTAAGACCATATATGGTTCAGTTCCAGAGATATTGGGATTCAGTGTGGCTCCATGAGTAAATTGTGCACATTTTCAGTGGTCAAAAACCAAATGTAGGTCATTTTGCATACAGCTGATACTTTTTTCTTTTAACGAAGAATATCTGAAGAACAAATAATGTTGAAACTAGAAATGCATCTTGTTTTCCTTATCAAAACAATCGCATTCAACATGAGTCTGAGTGCAATAAATATTAGCATTATTATATTATGAATATAAGCTTGCCTCTAACTCAAAAAGCATTAAAGATATCTCAGTATCATTTAGATTCGTTTTTTTTTGTATCTTCATTTGTAAGCCCCTATATGGTTCACTCTAGATATAGGGATCTCAGTGCAGCTTCATTTGTGAATTGTTTAATTTCACAATTTTTCACTTTGCATGTGGCTAATACTTTTGTTCTAATTTATCCTTTTAAAGCCAACAAGACACTAAAGCAGGTTCATGTTCATGTTATTCTAAAGGAAATTCCTTATTTTAATCTACTTTGATCTGCTGAGGTTTGTCAGATGAGATTAATGCTAGATTTACTGGATTATACTCCTCCTTTCATAACGGTTGCTTTAGGTCAAGGTAAGGTCACCTGCAGGATTTCTTATGGTATAGATGTCTTCAGGTCATGCTTTGGCGGTGAAGCTCCAGGTCTCTGTGGAAACGTCTGCAGGCAGGTTGAAGGAACTGATTAAATCTTAATTAGGACTTTCACAATAGATGCACTTGCTACTCTGAGGTTGGCTCGTTATATGTGGGTCAGTCGCTGAGAAGTGAGGTCAGTGTGTTTTCACTGGATCACTTTATTGACTTTACAGCAGGTGAGAGTCTGAGATGTTTTCTTTGAGATGATAACACATTTAGAAACTCTCCCAGCAGACTGATGTGTGGCGGATCACAGATCGTGTCCATAGGAATTCCAGATCACTCATCCATGGCTAATTAAAAAGCACAATCCTGGCTCCAGAGGTTAGAAATATATACGTTGTCTGTTTTTCTAGAAAAAGGTCCCTTTTTGCATGTTGAGACAGATGAAATACTGGCTTTGTCTGCCTGTATAAGGATTTGTGGCATTTGTAATGTCATAGTGACTGAATCCAGTGGTGTGGAAAAATGTAAATGCAACCATGTAAATGTTCTGAAAACCCTAAAAAAAAAAAAAACAGTATAAACGTTAGAAAAGGCATAAACGTTTTGAAAACCCTAGAAACCACATAAATGTTCGAAGAACCCTAGCCAGTGCGTAAAGTTTCTGAAATCCCTAGAAACTATGTAAATGTTCTGAAAACCCAAGCAAATGTGTAAACGTTCTAAACACCCTGGAAGCCACCTAAACATTCCAAAAACTCTATAAACCACATAAATGTTCCGAAAACCCTAGCAAGCACGTAACACCCTAGCAACCATGTAAACGTTCAGAGCACCATAGAAACCGCATAAACATTCTGAAAACCCTAGAAACTGCATAAATGTACCAAAAACCCTAGCAAGTGCATAAAGGTTCTGAAATCCCTAGAAACCGTGTAAACGTTCTGAAAATCTAAGCAAATGCGTAAACATTTTGAAAACCCTAGAAACCACGTAAACATTTCGAAAACCCTAGAAACTGCATAAATGTCCCAAAAACACTAGCAAGCATGTAACACCCTAGCGACCGTGTAAATGTTCGGAGCACCCTAAAAACCACGTAAACATTCCAAAAACCCTAGAAACCACATAAATGTTCCAAAAACCCTAGCAAGCGCATAAAGGTTCTGAAATCCCTAGAAACCATGTAAACATTCTAAAAACCCAAGCAAATGCGTAAACGTTCTGAACACCCTAAAAACCGCGTAAACATTTAGAAACGCTAGAAACCGCATAAATGTTCCAAAAACCATAGTAAACGCTCAACACCCTAGCGACCGTGTAAACGTTCTGAGCACCCTAGAAACCGTGTAAACATTCTGAACACCCTAGAAACTGCATAAATGTTCTGAACATCCTAGCAGCCATGTAAACGTTCTGATAACCCTAGAAACTGTGTAAACGTTCTGAAAACCCTGCAACTGCATAACCAATCTGAACGTAAATATTGCTGCGTAAATATTCTGAGCACCCTAGAAACAATGTAAACATTCTGAACACGATAGAAACCGCATAAATGTTCTGAAAACCCTAAAAATCGCATAAACATTCCAAGAACCCTAGTAAGCGTGTAAATGTTCGGAACACCTTAGCGACTGCGTAAACTTTCTGAGCACCCTAGAAACCGCGTAAATGTTCTAAACACCCATGAAACCGCGTAAACATTTTTGAAAACCCTTGAAACCGTGTAAAGATTCTGAAAAACCCAAGCAAACGCGTAGGCATTCTGAACACCATAGAAACCATGTAAATGTTCTGAAAACCTTAGAAACCGCATATACATTCCAAAAACCCTAGCAAGTGCGTAAATGTTCAGAACACCCTAGAAACCACATAGACGTTCTGAAAACCCTGGAAACTGCGTAAACATTCTGAACACCCTAGCAACCTTCTAAACATTCTGAAAACCCTAGAAACTGCATGAACACTCTGAACACCTTAGCAATTACATAGCGATACCCTGCCAACCTCTACCATAAATATAGTTTCATGTTGTTTATCTGCTTCTTGATATTGTTCCAAAATGTTCATACTGTTTTCAGGTTTAAAGACTTGTATTGCATTATATTTGTGGGGTTAAATTCCTTATGTAAACACAAGCACAGTATTACAGGAGATGTTTGAAGTGTTTTTGTTTTGTTTGTCAGCGTGTGGGTTTATCGTGTGACAGGAGCGCATGGGTGACTGACAGCTGGCTACAAAGAGGCGCGTCTGTTTAACCCCCGTGTGTCTCTAGAGACCTGTCAAAATTCACTTAGCTGTCTGTCCTCGTTAGACGGGCCACACAGACGCCGCCCTGCTGCCCGGGAGGTCGTCACGGTCAAAACAGATGCAGTGTCTTAAACACAGAGCTCGGCTTATTTACAGTCTGCTCAGTTTATATAGCGCAGAAGATGTGTCCGCCGGGAGCGTCATGCTTCTTTCATTTGTCACTATTAACGTCAACATCAAATTAACTTAATGTTGGTTCCTGATGCTGTTGTGCACGATTGATCGGTGCACGCTAATGTTTTGTTGACATAATCTTTTGTCAAAATGCACCAACTCTGTAATGACTTTGCTATCATTGCTTTCTGCTTTCTGAAGTTAGCACAGTTAATTAATGACCCAAAAATGAAAATTTGCTAAACAGTTTGCTTACCCTCAGGCAGTCAAGATTTAGACAGATTTGTTTCTTCATGGGAGGAGATTTGGAGAAATGCATCGCATCACTTGCTCACCAACGGATCCTCTGCAGTGAATGGGTGCCGTCAGAATGAGAGTCCAAACAGCTGATAGAAACATTGCAATAATCCACAAGTAATCCACACCACTCCAGTCCATCAGTTAAGATCTTGTGAAGTGAAAAGCTGCATATTTGTAAGAAACAAACCCATCATTAAGACTTTTTTAAATTCAGACTATTGCCTCTGGCTAAAATATGCACAAAAGTTTGAAGTACATTTTTTTTTGTTTGTTTCTTGCAAACACAGTTTTTAACATCAAGATGTTATTTGATGGACTGGAGTAGTGTGGATTACTGTATGGACTGTCATTCTGACGGCACCCATTCACTGCAAAGGTGATGTAATGCGACATTTCTCCAAATCATCTACATCTTGGATGAGCACATTTTCATCTTATTTTCATTTTTGGGTGAACTATTCTTTTAATGTTTATGAGGAAGTCAATTTATATTTTTCCCTGCTGAATATCCTGGTTTAAAAATGCCATATTATGAAAGTAAAATGAGCTTCAGATGCTGTATCACTTGTATTGCTGATATTTATGTGGTGAGTGATTTGTTTTAATCTATAACCAACAACAAAACAACATAAAGATGCATTCATAAAATGCAGTGCATTCACAAAATAGGTTCGTAAATTATAATTAGTGGATGCAATTGGCACAGAATCGCTGATTTGTGTAATTGTGTGAGAAGCTGGAACGTCAAAACATCTGGCGAACCTCTGAATCAGCCTTGATTTTTTAAGAGGGCAGAATTAAAGCCATATAATGCAAAACTAAATAAGCTGAATGAGAAATGATTTTTTTTCTGTGCGCAGCTGCGGCCCGTTGGATGTGCTTTCGGCTATTCAGACACAGAAGGTCGTGCTGAGTTCATAGTCGCACAACATGACCAACATGGGGCTGTACGACCCCAAGAGAGCCAGATATCCAGTGTCTGGAAGCATCACGCTAGAGTTTGAGTGATAGCTGTTATGGGCATGAGTCACATGTGTTCTCGCTTGACTGGATGACTGGAACAAACAACAAACAGAAAGTCAAGCCCTGATGTGAATCACTCGGTTCACAATGCAAGAGCTGTGTGATCCTGTGACTCTCACTAAAGGGGATGGATTCATGAAGTATACTTATAATGTTAGATGAGGTCTCTTGTGCTAGAAAAGTTGTAATCGCTATCTGAAATGTTGATAAATAAACAGGCTATTTGGCTGGTAATGACAAATGCATTTTCAACCCATTTTACCGTAAAATGACAACAAAAAACCTAGTTTCAGTTAGGGGAAATGTACAGAGCACTTTATTTTGCATTTTGAAATGGCTAATGACTAATGTTAACCAGCATCATATTACTTTTACAAGTTTAGGAAAGGATTTTAAATATAAAATTGCCAAAAACTTTCATAGAAAGCCTTTTTTTAAATAAGTAAATAAATAATGGTTTTTAGAAGAATAATAATGCACAAGAAGACCAGACTTCTACCTGAAATTAAATTCAATTAATATAAAATTAAATCAAATATAAAAACTTCATTTCAGCTAGTTGCCAAAGTAAAAAAAAATTGTTTTCGTTTCAACTTGATGTACTAAAATAACTAAAATTTTATTTTGAAATGAACATTAAAAAACTATAATAGCTTATAGTTTATTATAATAATAAATATAAAATTTCAGTGGTAAAAGAGCACTTTATTTTGCATATGCATTGGGAATGGACAAAATATTCTGACTCAAAATAACTAGGTTAACTATTAACCTACATTAAAGTACTTAGTTTACTTTAAGTAATGTTTTTAAATATAAAATTGCCAAAAAGTTTGAAAGTTTTAATAGAGGCTGAACTTTCATACAAGACCTTTTTTTTTTTTTTGATAATGATATTTTAATAATTATGCTCAAGAAGACCAGAACCCAATTAAATAAAAAAAAAAATATATATATATATATATAGATATATATAGATATATAGATATATATAGATATATTATTTAAAAGTTTTATTTAAAATTAAAATTACCAAAGTTGCATTTTTTTTTCATTTCAACTTGATATACTAAAATAACTCAAATTAATTTGAAATATAATAGCTTATAGTTTATTATAATAATAGTTTCAGTAGGGATTTTTTTTTACAGAGCACTTTATTTTGCAAATGCGTTGGGAATGGATAAAATGACTGTTTTAAATATAAAAATTCTAAAAAAATGACAGTTTTAATAGAGGACGATCTTGCATACAAAGACAATTTTATTTATTTATTTTTATAAATGATGTTATTTTAGAAAGTAATGTTAATTACCAGAACCCTACCTGAAATTAAATTAAATTTAATTTAAATTAAATAGAAAAAACTAAATAAAACCTATATAGTCATATTTTTTAAAACAAATAATAGAAATACAAAAAAAAAAAAAAAAAAAACAGCAAATATTAAAACTAAAATTAAAACACAAAATATAAAAATAAATACTGATTTAAAATATTAATAAAAACTATACTAGTATATATTAAAATAACACAGGGTCATGTGACCCTGGACCACAAAACCAGTCATAAGTAGCACTAGCCAACAATATTGTATGGGTCAAAATTATCCATTTTTCTTTTATGCCAAAAGTCATTAGGATATTAAATAACAATCATGTTTCATGAAGATATTTTGTACATTTCCTACCATAAATATATCAAAACGTAATTTTTGATTTAGTAATATGCATTGCTAAGAACTTTATTTGGACAACTTTAAAGGCGATTTCCTCAGTGTTTTTTTTTTGTTTTATTTAACACCCTCAGATTATAGATTTCCAAATAGTTGTATCTCGCCCAAATATTGTCCTTCCTAATAAACCATAAATAGTGATCGATATGTTTCTGAACAGCATGTTTTTTGCGGCTTAGTCTCCATAATGTTCTGGCTAGTAAACATTAGGTTATGTCTGCATAGTACATCAGAAGTGGCCTCTCAGTGGTCCAGAGCGCAGTTGTATGAACTTGTGCATTACTGTATTGAGTGAGTTCAGAGTCAGACAGCCAGTGAGATGTGAAATCCGGAGAAGAGACGCGGACAGACAGGCTCAGTTTCTCTCCCGGTGCACTGGTGCGCAAAAATGCCCTTTCTGGCGTTGGCACCGCTATCGCTGCGCCCTCTGGCATGTGCCTGCCATCCACAAATACACACAGACATGATGCAGATCCTCAACCGGCCATCTGCCACTGATCTAATGATGTCCAGAACCCGCAAACAGACTCCCAGCCACTTCCTCTTACAGTCTCACAGATCAATAGTGCTGTGTAAAGCTCTGTGAGTCTGTTAATGTAATATCTGTGAGTGTTTGAGAGAGAACAACATGACGCAACAAAACAAGATCACTCTCATTAGAATTAGTGAAGGTTTCACTGCAGCCGTGTGATAACATTGAAATGTAAATGTAACTTTTACTTAATTGACTTGCTGATTTTGCTGATTTTTGCTCAAAAGTCTATGGGATTTTTATTTTTACTGTATACTAACTTAGTTAACCAGGTGAAATCACTTTTAAAGTAACAGCATGCCATTAATCACTGAGGAACATGACTTGGACTGGTACTTTCAATATATACCATAGTATTAGTGGTTTTTGTGAAGGTTTTCAGCATTTACACTTAAAAATAAAGGTGCTTCACAGTGATGCCATAGAAGAACCATTTTTGGTTTCATAAAGAACCATTCAATCAAAGGTTCTTTAAAGAGCCATCTCTTTCTTACGTTTTTATAATCTAAAGAACCTTCTTGCACCTCAAAGAACCTTTTGTCAAACAGAAATGTTCTTCAGATGTTAAAGGTTCTTTATGGAACCATTTAGACAAAAAAGGTTCTTCTGTGGCATCGTGAAGCACCTTTATTTTTAAGAGTGTATGCTTGTTTGAGGTGGTAGAGCTGAACATTGATGTCTGTTTAGCAATCAAACCTCTTATGTTTCACAGTGACAAGAAACTCTTGCTTTCTGCTGCCATCTATTGGTGTTTAGAGCTCTGTGTTCAGATTAGTTTTGTTGATGAGTCTTTGTGAGCTTTAGCTGCTCAATTATTCAATCAGTAGTTCAGCTGTTTTTTATTTTATTATAAATATCAAATAGCATAATAAATATATTATAAATAGGTTGTAATAAAATATTAAGTATGACTTGTGCAAAAAACAGGCTTTATTTTCTTCATGCAAAATGTAATTTCCTGTTTTTTTTTTAATGTTGCAAATAAAACATGACTTGCATAGAGTATTATATTATATTATATTATATTATATTATATTATATTATATTGAGTCTGACTTGTTCAAAATTTGTCATACTTTTCTTAATTTATTTATTTTTATTTTATATATTTCGCAACTAAAAGGACTTGCATTGTTTTTTTATTATTATTATTATTATTATTATTATTATTAAAATATTGAGTAAGATTTGTTTAAAAAAATATTTTATCATCTTATACTTTCCTAATTAATTTTTTATTATTATTATTATTATTATTATTTATTATTTTATTTTATTTTTATTTGCAGGCTAAAAAATTTATATTATATTAATTATATTACATTATGTATATTTAAATATTATATTATATATTATGTTATGTTATGTTATGTTATGTTATGTTATGTTATATTATATTATATTATATTATATTATATGTTATAGAGTATGATTTGTTCAAAGATTTACTGTATCTTCTTATACTTTCCTAATTTATTTTTTATTTTTTATTTGCAATAAATGTATTTATTTATTAAAAAAAAACTGTATTATATTATATAATGTATATTTTATTTTGTATTATATTATATTAAAATATTGAGTATGACTTATGCTTGATCATCTTATGCTTGATTTATTGATTTATTTATTTATCTTTTGTATACATATATTATATTATATTATATTATATTATATTATATTATATTACAAATTTCAAAAGGTTCTAAAAATAGGCTTAATTTTCTACATTCAAAATATAATTGCTCTTCAATTTTGAATGTTGTATAAGCCTGGAATCTATTTGTGAGATTCACTCTAATGTCTGTCATTCATCTGTTTAAGTGCACACAAGTTCTCCATCAAACTTGTATTGTTTTTCTTTGCCCTCCTGAATTAGATTTCCTCCCGTCAGCAGCATATGGGCCGTATCTTTTTACCCATGCTGATAATAAGATAGGTCTGTTAAGCTTTTGTCAGGGTAATCTTATCTGCTTCTTGCCCCATCAGCCTCACAGACGCACATTTTAAAAGCACATAGGAGGGAGTTTATTCAACTGCGGTGGCAGTATCTGCTCTGACTGTCCCACAGCTGGAAAGAGAGAGAGAAACAGACAGAGAGAAAGGGAGGGTTTCACGGCTCCACCCTGCAGTATGTGTCATGTTATTTGCTCCCACCGCTGACCGGCCGCCTGCGTGATGGATGTGTGGGGGTCAGTCCTCCGTCAGAGCAGCATGTATTGTTCTCTGAGTGTTCAAAGAAAGTTTCAGAAGTCAAACGGAGCTACAGACATGCATGTTGAAGACTGAGGAGCCGCATGTTAGACTCAAACAGTGGTGAGTGTGACTTTTCTGTGAGGGTTTGGCTTTGTTCTCTGAGGGAACTTGTAAATGGATATAGTCTCACTGTCATGATGGTTTAAATAGAGTTAATAGACCTGAATGTGTGTATATGAATGTGTTGTCAATGCTTTTTAAGATCTCTCTTCATTGATATTGCTTAAACTTTTAAGTTAGCTTGTTTTGAATCATTAACACTGTAAAACCTCTGCCTAAACTTGCATTTGTAGATTATTTAATAGATCATTTCAGCTTTGTTTTTTGAAATTTAAAATTTAAAAACCTCCTATTGACTTGCATTAGAATGTTCAGTATTTGCAAACTGGATTCCTATTGGTCTCGTTTCTAAAATGTAGTTGGATGCTTAATTCTCATTGGTGTTTTTTGGTGTATTTGTAAATGGAATGCATCTGTTTATCCTCAGCACTGACACATTAATAATATTTAAAACATGACAACTTGCCCCATGCTGACATTTGAGAAAAAACTATAGACTTTCTGAGAATGTTCCATGTGACAACTATCCCCGTTCTGCTGTTTAATCTGAGAGTTCAAGCTTGTCTGGCTTTGATTATGGTTTAGGAGATGTTGTCATTCATTCGGCTGTTCTTGCTCAGATCCTGAACACCACATACTGTGTGAACGTCCAACTTGTAAGACAAGATCACAAAATGAGACTTATTTGTACTGTAAATAGAAACGTTGGCCATTGACCCACTAAAGTCAACACGTTATTTATGTTCTCTCTTTTTGAGATGTCTGTTTGAACATGATGAAATAAAGGATGGGTAAAAGTGTGTGTATATATACAGAATCTGTAAAATGTTATTATTTGACCAAAATAAGAGGGATCATACAAAATGCATGTAATTTTTACTTAGTACTGACCTGAATAAGATATTTCACATAGTCCGCAAGAGAAAATAATAGTTGAATTAATAAAAAATGCCCCTTTTCAAAGGTTTACATCCCCTTGATTTATAATACTGTGTTGTTTAATGATCTACAGCTGTGTTTTATTATTATTTATTTTTTTATTTGGTGATAGTTGTTCATGTGTCCCTTGTTTGTCCTGAACCATTCAACTGCCCACTGTTCTTCAGATCCTTCAGGTCCTCCAAATTCTTTGGTTTTTTTTAGCATTTTTGTGTATTTGATCCCTTTCCAATAATGACCGTATGATTTTGAAATCCATTTTTTCTGAGGGACTCATTATTACTGATCCTTCAGAAGGAAACACAATGCATTAAGAGCTGGGGGTGAAAATTTTTGAACGGAATGAGGATGTGTACATTTTTTCCGATTTTGCCAATTTTCAATTAGAACTGCCCTTTAGAAGCTACAGAAGATGCTTACGTTTCCCAGAAAGTTATATTTACCCAGATCTTCACATTCAAAACGTTTTCACCCCCAGGTTTTCCTTCTGAAGCATCAGTGAGCGTCGAGTCAGTGAGTCCCTCAGTTGTCTTCAGTGTGAAAAGATGGATCTCTAAATCATACAGTCATTGTTGGCAAGGGTTCAAATACACAAAAAAGAAAAACCAAAGAACTTGTGGGACATGAATGGTTTTTCTGAAGAACAGCGGGCAGTTCAGGACAAACAAGGAACCCAACTATCGCTAAACAAAAAAATAAAAAATAACACAGCTGTGGATCCGGGAACAACACAGTATTAAGAGTCAAGTGTATGTAAACTTTTGAACAGGGTCATTTTATAAATTTCGCTTGTGGACTATATGTAAACATATTTTATGTGAAATATCTTATTCAGGTCAGTACTAAGGAAGAATTCTGCAAGGTGTATGTAAACTTTTGGAATTTATTTGTTGTAGTGCCTTTTAATTCACACAGTTTGCTATGACGATGAGAATTACAACGGAAAACGAGTGAATGAATACTATGTATGTTAAATATGATGAATTGAAGAATGTGTGTGAACTAAAGACAGGAAGTGGCTGAGAAACAGACAGGAACGGATCGGAGCATATGTACTTGATTAGAGAACCTCTTTGGTGTAAACGTTTCAGCACGTTCACAGATCCCGCAGGCAGAGCGAGAGCAAACCCAAGAATTCATCACACGCTTGCAAAGGTCCCCAGCTGCACAATATAGTCATCGTTTATAAACTTTTAAGACGTTTGCTCTCCACATTTGTGCGTGGGCTAATCAGTGACAGTGATGCAGCTGAAATGTATCCTGGAGAATTCCTGCTTGTGTCATTTCCTGTTTCCTTGTGGCAGAACGTGTCCCGGCTGCTTTATGGCGCACGTGCAAATGTAGGTTAGGTATTGATGTGCGTTTTCTGGGGTGTGTTTCTGGTTTCCTTCTTAATGAATAAGAGGAGGGAAAAAGTGAGCTTTAACTGAGAATTTGGAACAGGAACATTTGAAAATGAATTTTTACTTTTATTTTCAAGACTTTGATATTATGGTCTATAGATGTGGCTCAGCTTGCTTCTTCATTGTAAGTGTATAGGATTTTCCCTCATTTGATCACATACCATACCAAAATTTCTATAAATAAAAAGCAACATCAATTTCATAGCAACGGGCTAAAAACAGTCAATCCTTTTGATGGCAAGTTTAGTCCAGTTTAGAGTAAAATCTGGTTTAGAAAACTTGAATATTTAATATACAGTTGAGGTCAAAAGTTTACATACGCCTTGCAGAATCTGCAAAATGTTCATTATTTAACCAAAATAAGAGGGATCATACAAAATGCTTGTTTTTTTTTTTATTTAGTACTGACCTGAGTAAGATATTTAACATAAAGATGTTTACATATAGTCCACAAAAGAAAATAATAGTTGACAGTGTTCAAAAGTTTACATACGCTTGATTCTTAACACTGTGTTGTTACCTGAATGATCCTTTTTTTTTTTTTTTTTTTTTTAGTGATATTTGTGCATGAGTCCCTGGTCCTGAACAGTTAAACTGCATGCTGTTCTTCAGAAAAGTCCTTCAGGTCCCACAGATTCTGTTTTTTTTTTCAGCATTTTTGTTGTATTTGAACCCTTTCCAACAATGACTTTGTGATCTTTTCACACTGAGGACAACTGAGGGACTTATATGCAACTATTACAGAAGGTTCAAACGCTCACTGATGCTCTAGAAGGAAAAACGATGCATTAAAGCCAGATGTGTAAACTTTTTCAATTCAAAGATCTGGGTAAATTTGGACGTATTTTTCTTTTGGGAAACATGTAAGTATCTTCTGTAGCTTCTAAATGAAAGTACTAAATGAAAAAAATGATATTTAGGCAAAATTAAAAAAAGAAAATGCACACATCTTCATTCTTTTCATGTCTTTTAATGCATTGTGTTTCCTTCTAAAGCATCAGTGAGCATTTGAATCTTCTGTAATAGTTGCATATGAGTCCCTCAGTTGTCCTCAGTATGAAAAGATGGATCTCAAAATCATACAGTCATTGTTGGAAAAGGGTTCAAATACAACAAAAATGCTGAAAAACCAAAGAATGTCTCTGCATATTTAACCAAATATTTGCAATTCTTAATTTAATTAATCAACTGGGAAAGTACTGTATGGTAATACATTTTTTTTACCCTATTCACCTGGGTTGTCTTGCCTTAAAATACCTGTCCTCATGTAGCTGAAGTCTGAGGTGGCAGCGGGCCTGGATGAAATGTAATTAATGCGACAGCCACATTCCCTTCAGAGATATCGTCTCCCAGGAGCTGTTGAAAACTAATTGAGGTGAATGTAGCGTGACCCTGGGCTACTTCTTACAGTCCTGCTGTCAGATAACCCGGGGAATTAGAGCCATTATAGCGGTGCAGTCGCCCCCGTTTGACCAGCTCCACAGAGAGGAGAAGATAAATGAGCTGCTGCTCAGCCGGGACCGTCATCCCGACACATGCTGAGACCCTCGAGCCGCTCATACGCTCTCATTTGGTCCGGGTGATGTGACATTGTACCTCATTTAAAACCCCTGTAACTAGAATATCATGATCATGCCCCAGTAGTGGCTTGAGATGTTTGATGTAAGGCTTGAATAGATGGATATAGATTCAGAATTGATTTTCATGCATAATTCATATGCTGTTAAGACCAATTCATGCACACATACATGTGGCTTCGGTGCATAAATACTTCATAGTTCTTTTAACAACTTGAAAATTGCTCTTTGCATGCAATGAAAGGGCTGTACATAGGAGACAGCGGGCAGATCATGTGATTGGACTATAATAAAGTGTTTATCACAGCCTTGCTGTGTTGGACAGCTCAGATCGGCCCGTCACAGAGCTTTTCTCTTCGGCATCACTGGCTTTCTTAACTGATGAAAAGTGGCCAGATTTTGCACAGCTTTGGCTGGAGGGCATGTCACTTAACAAATGAATGGTTCTCTCTTCGAGGACAGTCAAGCTAGTCACAGAGAGCGCGACCACGAGACCCCTGTGCCTCTTGCGCTGGAGGAATGTGCATGTTTTCAGCCGGATGAAGGAAGCGTCTCATATCGTCTCACGAGTATAAGAAACTATTCTGCGCCTTAGATCTTTTCTGCATTCGTCGATTATTAAATTACAGCATTTTCTTGAAGACGACACTGCATTCAGGCCATTTTTAGCAAATTGCAGAAAAGCTTTTTAACCCGAGACATGCTTGATTATTTGAAAAGAGATCACCCATGTTTTGTCATCAATTTCTGGAGGGCTGTGGGAAAAGAAATACAAACAGTGGGTCAAACTTTCACAGTGGTTACTCTACTTTTAGATTGTGTCTGTGAGAATACAGAAACAAACCACAGCATGACTATAATTGAGCAGAATAGATATGTGTGTCATGTTTTTAATTGACTAGTAGTTGGTTTGCCTGACTAGCTGACTAACTAGTATTAAGGATGCATTAAAAATTAGGCTAGTTTAAGGTTCACTTGACTTTATTAGACATGTCTCTTTGTGGTCAAAACATTCCCCTTTCAGAAACCGCAAAACGTTAATCATTTTACCAAAATAAGTAAAATGACCCTTAATAAGTAATTAAGGGATTAAACAAAATGCATGTTACTTTTTATTTAGTACTGACCTGAATAAGATATTTCACATAAAATATGTGTACATATAGTCCACAAGAGGAAATAATAGTTGAATTTATAAAAATGACCCTGTTCAAAAGTTTACATCCCCTTGATTCTTAATGCTGCTTTATTACCTGGATGATCCAAAGCTGTGGTTTTGTTTTGTTTAGTGATGGTTGTTCATGAGTCCCTTGTTTGTCTTGAACAGTTAAACTGCCTGCTGTTCTTCAGAATATATTCAAATACTTAAAAATGCTGGAAAACCAAAAAATTAGTGGGACCTGGAGGATTTTTCTGAAGAACAGCAGGCAGTTTAACTGTTCAGGACAAACAAGGGATTTATGAGCAACTGTCACTAAACAAAAACACAGCTGTGGATCATTCAGGTAACAACACAGTATTAAGAATTAAGGGGATGTAAACTTCTGAACGGGGTCATTTTTATAAGTTCTAAACTAAACTATTATTTTCTTTTGTGGACTATATGTAAACATCTTTTTCAGGTCGGTAATAAATAATCAATAACATGCATTCTGTATGATCCCTCCTCTTTTGGTAGAATGGTTAACATTTGGCAGATTCTGAGAGGGGGTGAAAACTTTTGACCTCAACTGTAGTTCACTCAAACATGAAGATTTTTCTTAAAAATGTACTCAACCGCAGACCATCCAAGATGCAGATGAGTTTTTTCAGCAGATTTAAAGAAATGCAGCATTACATCACCTGTTCACCTATTGATCCTCTGCAGTGAATGGGTGCCGTCAGAATAAGAGTCCAAACAGCTGCGTCACACATCTTCTGAAGCCAAAAGCTGTGTGTTTGTAATAAACAAATCCATCATTAAGATGTTTTTAACTTCAAACAGAAGTATGCACAGATCAAAAATAAAAGTTAAAACACCCTAATGATGGATTTGTTTCTTACAAACACAGTTTTTTACTTCAAGATGTTAATTTGTGTACTGGTGTGGATTATTGTGACGTTTTCATCAGCTGTTTGGACTCTCATTCTGACTACACAGAGCTGTAGTTCACTGACAAGCTATGCAGTTTTGCATGCATTATCGATATGTATCGCCTGCGATAATGAAGGCGCTATTTGCGTAGCTTGTCAGTGAACTACAGCTCTGTGTAGTAAACATGGCTGTATGAATAAACACGTGAATGAGATTTCCGACTAATCACAGAACGATACGCATGATAATTCGCGTCCGAATATCGGCACAGCCCTAGGATCCATTGGTGAGCAAGTGATGTATTGCTACATTTCTTCAAATCCGTTGTGTTCTGACTGATTAAAATCAAGTGAAAATCAAAAGTCTGGTCACACATTTTCAACAAAATGCATGATTAAAGGTTCTCTGAACTCCAAGCTGTTTGTCAAATTGTAAATAAGTATGAGCGATGATAATACTGATGCTAGAAGCCGTGCTAATTAATGACTTAATACATAACAGACCTATTCATCAGTTAAAACTCATCTCATGCTCATCTTATTTTGGTGGTTGTTGTGTTTGTTTTTATAATGAATCTTCTTGTTGATGTCTTCGGAGGCTGTCTGGCTGTTGAATGGCCGTCTCTGAGGCTCATTGATGTGTGTAAATCTGAGCCAAGTCAGTCTTTGGAAGTGTCACTTCCTCCAGCACAGCGCAGCTCAGTCTGTGAATATTAATCACCCTCAATAAGCTGCTCAGTGTCCGTGAACATCAGCCATCAACGCGCAGGTGCGCTCAGACTGACTGTGATGTACGGTTCATTCAGAGGCTTTTAGGAGAGTATTAAAAGCTTTTCTAAAAGTTCTCAAATAAGTACTTCTCGTTTCTCAGCTCTGTTCTGTTTTTGTTTACATTCTAATAAGTTTTGTTGACTGCTGTATATTTTTGTGGTGGATCTCATGCTGATTCCAGTTGGCTGTGATTTATATTTGGGCATGTGATTGTTGGACATCAGGAGTGTTAAAGCCAGAAGACTTTCCCGATTGCTGCACATTCTCTGTAATATTTTACCCATGAGTGGTGCATTGTGTTTTCCCATCTGAAGACAAGGATGAACAACATTTGGCTCTTGCTGTTTGTGAGGATGTGCCTTTAAAACTCAGTTTTATATTTAGAGTAGTAGATTATAATTTTGACTATGGATAATGAAACGAATAAAGAAATTTGTGGCGATTTGAGCACACCAGACAGTTTTTCACATGTATGGGCAGACCTGATGAATATATTGGTAAGTTTGTGAATTTTTATTATTTAATTTAATTTAATTTAAATTTTTTTTATTTATTTATTTTTTTTTTCTTGTGATTGTTAGTAATATTGTTTGGATGTTTAGTGTCTATTTATGTATCTGTTTAAGTTTTCTTTAGCATACATACATCATCAGCATTTGTGTTATTTTATTTGTATAATATTTAGTGAAAGCAAATAGATTTACTTTGTGTTTAATGTCACATTTGAAATTGTTATTTAATATCAAGCCTGGGGATGTGATACTTGATATCTAATGACAGTTTACTTGAATAACATAAAAATAAGACCCAGTAGCCTTTTAAATGTCATTGTTTTAATGTCAAGTGTGTTCTGTCTGTGCCGTGGGGCATTTTACCAGCATTTCAAACTGAGGTCAACTAACGGTTTTTGCACTAGAAGTACATAACATTTGCTATTTAGTGTTGTAAAAATGCTCAATATTTATAAAGCGGTTCTTATAATTCTGTTGAAATCCTTGCATCACAAACCTTTCCCATCACCAGCAAAATATAGTGTGCTGTACTTCTGTGGGTGACATAGTTGACTAAAACTTCAGTCTTTTAAAAATATTCAAGGGAAATTTTTAGGAGATGAGCTTGCAGATCTTGAGATGATGCTTTGCCCTCTGGGTCTCCAGTGAGTAAACAAGAAAGGTCACGTCTCTGAGTGTCATACAATACCAGGAAGGCATGCTGAGAGAAAGTTGATTTCTCCTGACCAGGAAAATTGACTTTTAGGCCAATACACCAATACACACCATAACCACATCCGTGGAGGTCTATCTGAAGCAGCTTTCAAAGGCCCAGACTTGCTCTTTTGAGTGTTGTTGGTCTGAGAACTGGATATACGTCATCATTTTGCAGTGATTATAGAGGCAGTTTTCTCCTCACTGCTGTTTTCAGACTGTAGATAATGGTTGTATTGTTTGTGTGTGTTGTAGGATGGCTCTCTGGGTAACATTGAAGATCTGGCCCAAGAGTATTCAGAGTATTACAGCACGTCCTACAGCGAAGTGTGTGACAGAATGGAGGAGTTACGCAAACGCAGAGTCGCTCAAGAAGCAGAGACGGTAAAATTCATATATGAGACGCTATTTAAGGCATATTGCTTGTGGGTTTCTTTTTTTTTTTTTCAATAAAGGTCACTTACACTCTTTAAAACTTTTCTGCTCACCAAATCTGCATTTATTTGCTCAAAAAAAATCAGTAATGTTGTGGAATATTTTTACTATTTAAAATAAGTGCTTTCTATTTGAATATGTGGTAAAATGTAATTTATTCCTGTGATGCAAAGCTGAATTTTCAGCATCATTACTTCTGTCTCCAGTGTCACATGATCTTATGTGTTCCTCAAAATAAAACATTTCTTATCAGCAGTGCTAATTAATATTTTTGTGTAAAATAATGAATACAAAGTCAAATAGAACAGAATAGAAATCTTTTGTAAGATTATAAATGTCTTCACTGTCCCTTTTTAATGAATGTAACGCAGCATCACTGAATATAAGTGTAATTGTTTTTCCAAAAACTGACCAGAAACTTTCCAAGTAGTCTAGCATTTCAAAAAGCCAGAAAATCTCGATTTTTTTGCTCTAAAAAATATTGCGTCACCAAGAAAATGATGGTGAGATGTGTCATTTGGTTCAGCTAGATTATCATAAAATAAGGAATGCACAGTTTGTAATTGAGGCTTTTGCTGTATGACTTTGTTTCTCAGGGAAAGGCTGAATCAACAACATCCCTTCAGCTGCGGTTAGAAATCCAGGTGGGTAATGGATCATGGTCAGTGGAGGAAGTTGCGTTTTTATGGGAAAGTTACTAATAGTGTCATCTTTACTCTTTTTTTTCAAACACTATTTTAGTCTATATTTATTGTTAAGAGTCTAAAATTTCTTTATTTTTCCTCCCAGGAGTCACTGGGTCTGTCTAGCTCCATGTCCACACCCGAGGTGGAGAGAAGGTATGTGTGTGTCATTGCATTTGCAGTGTTTCTCATCCAGTCTCTGCCAACTGTTCTTGTTCCCACAATATGATTAAGGGACTTTCTAGACACAAATGTTTAGGATTCTATTAGAGCTGATCTGATGACCAGAAAGGGGATATTTTGAGTTCCTGGACGTACTTAAATGAGACACTGCAGGCCTAAAAGTTACTCAACACTGAAACGCATCCGGTCATCGGGACATTGGAGATGATGCATGCATTTCCTGTTGACCTCTTTATTCTTTATTTCTCTTTTTCCTTCCTTCTATTGTGCACCGGATGAGATATAATCTGAATCGCCATCATCAGCATGTTAATCCACGTAATGCACAAGTCAATTTAGTTATTTTTGTTTCATTATGCACAATTTCGACTACATTGATAAAGCAAAACTTATTGTGAAACAGATTCTTGTGGATGAGCCATTATCAAAGCTATTGTGAAATCAAACAATAAGCGGCAAAAGACCACATACAGTGATTTTACCATTGTTAAAAATGATAATAATAGAATAATAGAATTATATAATTCATAGTAATTTGAGTAAAAGAACACATATACGCTACATGCAGTTAAGGTCAAAAGTTTACATCCTCTTTTCAAAATCTGCAAAATGTTAATTATTTTACCAAAATGAGAAGGATCATACAAAATGCATGTTATTGTTTATTTAGTACTGTACTGAATAAGATATTTCACATAAAAGATGTTTACATATAGTCTACAAGACATGACCCCGTTCAAAAGTTTACATCCCCTTGATTCTTAATACTGTGGTGTTACCTAAATGATCCACAGCTTTTTTTGTTTAGTGATAGTTGTTCATGAGTCCCTTGTTTGTCCTGAACAGTTCAACTGTCTGCTGTTCATCAGAAAAATCATTCCGGTTTGGTTTTCCAGCATTTTTGTGTATTTGAACCCTTTCCAACAATGACTATGATTTTGAAGATCCATTTTTTCACACTGAGGATGACTGAGGGACTCATATGCAACTGCTACAGAAGGCTCACTGATGCTTCAGAAGAAAACACAATGCATTAAGAGCAAGGGGTGAAAGTTTTTGAACAGAATGGAGATGTATATTTGTCTTATTTTGCCTTAATATCATATTTTTTTCATTAGAGGCTTTCGTTCAGAGGCTACAGAAGATACTTACATGTTTCCCAGGAGACAAAATAAGTTAAATTTGCCCATATCTACAAATTCAAAAAGTTCAATGCATTGTTTTTTCCTTCTAGAGCATCAGTGAACATTTGAACCTTCTGTAATAGATGCATATTGATGTCAAAATCATACAGGCATTGTTGGAAAGAGTTCAAATACACATAAATACTGGAAAACCAAAGAATTTGTGGGACCTGAAGAATTTTTCTGAAGAACAGCAGGCAGTTTAACAAGAAACAAGGGACTCATAAGGAGATGTAAACTTTTGAATGAGGTTATTTTTAAAAATGTAACTATTATTTTAACAAAAGAACAAAAGCATAAGAAACGACTAAACGTTTGCATTGCATCAGAGAGCTCAGGTACATGCTAACATCAGCAGCACTCGTCAGCTGAGAGAAAGACAAATAAAGAGAGAGGGAGAGGAATTCACAAGCCATGTGAGTGCTCTGTTGCTGTAAAACCCCTCCGGTGCGTGAAAAAGCCTCCATTGTTGCAGTGAGGTGTGGTGTGGTGGCCGACAGCGGCATGTCTTTATGCGCTCTGACAGACAGCTCAGCCTAATCCACTGCCCCGCAGGCAGCATGGACACCAGTTAGGAAAGAGTCACATCACTAGAAATCAATGGATAGGTGCTGAAAATGAAGAAAATAATGTGGGAGAGCAGGTGAGATGAGACATGGAGTGATGATGTTTTGATGGAGACACTTTCGCTGGAGTTTATTTGTTTGTACTTTTGCTTGCAGGCAATCAATGAACAAGTCCAGCTCTGAAGACGGATCTGGTTAGTATTGCATAGTGTGTTTCTTTGGTTGTTGTATAAAAACTAGTAAAGTCAGAGTTCAGTGGGAATTAAAAAATTTCAAGTCAAGAGTGAATGTGCAATTTTCTAATCAACATTTTTGCAATATTTTATTGGATAAACAGTGCTCTTTTGTAAACAGCCTATGAAATTATTTGCAGTATCTTATCAAGTAATGGTAATTTGTGACTCTGGACCACAAAACCAGTCATAAGTTGCTGGGGTATATTTGTAGCAATAGCCAAAAATCCATTGAATGGGTCAAAATTATTGATTTTTATTTTATACCAAAAATCATTAGGATATTAAGTAGTAAAGATCATGTTCCATGAAGATGTTTTGTAAATTTCATACCATAAATGTATCAAAATGAATTTTTAACAAGTAATATGCATTGCTAAGAACTTCATTTGGACCACCTTAAAGGCGATTTTCTCAATCGCACCCTCAGATTCCAGATTTTCAGATTGTTGTATCTCGGCCAAATGTTGTCCTATCAAACCATACATCAATGGAAAGCTTATTTATTCAGCTTTCAGATGATGTATAAATGTCAGTTTGGAAAAATGTACCCTTATGACTGGTTTTGTGGTCCAGGGTCACATTTATTGGTCAAAAAGTGTGGGAAACCTTTGAAATACACTGTCAGTGAAGATTTGTACACAACTACTCGTTTATTATGGCTATTTTCCATATCTCAGACAACTTCATGATGATTTAAACACGATTAACATTGTTTCTTCTTCATTTTCTGGCTCAAATTATTTATCTGTTACATTGCTGTTCAGAAGTTTGAAGTCCTTTTTTATATATATTTTTGAAAGAATCCTCTTATGTTCACCAAGTCTGCATTATTTGATCAATAAAATTGTGAAATATTATTACAATTTAAAATCACTGTTTTGTATTTTGAATATATCTTAAAATATAATTTAAAAGTGTCTTATTGTAAATATCCTAAGAAATAATTCACAGAGTTTCAAACTTTGTTTCTCACAGCAGGAAAATGGGACCGAAAGAAAAACAAATCGTTCTGGCAAAACTTCCGCAAGGCACAGAAAGGGAGCATTCGAGCGCCACCAAAAGGTTCTTTACCCATTTCTATTTGCAGTTCCATTTTGATCTTGATGAAATATTGCATTGATTGACCTTTGACCTCTGGTTCACAGGAGAGGATCTGAGCTTCGTGGCCAGTGAGATCACGATGAGTGATGAAGAACGCATCCAGCTGATGATGATGGTGAAGGAGAAGATGATCACGGTGGAGGAAGCCTTGGCTCGGGTATGAAACAGTTCACAACCCATTTTATATCCCTAATGCGATGTATTTTCAGAGAAAACAAGATGCTCAACAAAAACAATGTAGGTTATGTAGTGGTGGATAAAGTACACAAATCAAGTAGATGAATCAAAAAACGGATATATTACTCCACTGAAAAGTACTCAGTTCCGATTTCACTGGAGTAAGTAAAAGTACTTAATTTTTAAAGTACTTAAGTATTAAAAAAAGGTAAAAACATATATACATTCAATATATATTGATTTACGAATAAACTTTGTAGCTTATTACCAAAATAATTAAAGTTTGTTAAAAAGAGGGGGAAAATATATTTAAAAATAAGGGAAAACTCAATCTGTTTTAATATGTGGCGACAAATAATATACAATGTGGGGCAAATGGGGCAAAATGCATTAATATTTTAGGAGGAGCTATATGCAGATATACTAGTTTTATATCATTTGAAACCAGTACAGAAGCAGGAAATATTCACAGACATTAACTTTATTTATCTAAAATCCCTGACCTAGAATGTACACATTTAAGCATTTCAGTAGGCTTAAACGGCTTTTACTGCAGATTTGATTCACATATAACTGACAGTGACCTAAATATGATTTTTATTTACAACTGTCAATACTAAAATTCATCATTTCTAACTTAGTTATGGCAGCTTTGACAGTCTCTGACAAAATCCTGATTCCTGGCTTTTTGACCAGATCATTAAATCAGATCATTTGACCAGTGAGTTGTTGATCAGTCCGATTCACAAATGAATCGTTCAGTGCAATTGTGAATGTTTCATCGCGCTCATTGGAATCAGAATCAGCTTTTACAAACAAGACATCACTATTGTGACTTCCTCAGTTCAAAATAACAAGGACATGTTTTTTATGAAATGTATTGAAGTAAAAAGTATAATATTATACTTTGGAATGTAGTGAAGTAAAAGTTTCGTAAAATGCAGTATCCAGGTCTTGGCTCATTTTGACCATATCAGTGAGTTGTTGATCAGTTCGATTCACAAATGAATCATTCAGTGCGATTTGTAAATCAATTCAGCAAGTTCATTGAAAAGAATCGGCTCATTCACAAATTGGACATCGCTATCGCGGTTTAGAGTGGGTGACAATTTTCTCAGTTCAAAACAATGAAGAACGACATAGTTTTTATGAAATGTAGCAGTGTAAAAATTATTTTATTCTTTGGAATGAAATGAAGTAGAGGAAAAAGTTTCCTCACATGCGATATTCCAGTTCGTAACTCATTTGGACCAGATCATTGAATCAAGGAGTTGTTTAACACATGAACAATGTGCAATCTGATCAGTCCAATTCACAGATCGCATTGAATGATTCATCTGTGAATAGATCCAACAGGTTAATTGGAAAGAATCAGTTTGTTCGCAACTCAAAAAGGGTGGTGATTTCCTCAGTTCAAAACAAAGAGGAATGACATGTTTTTATGAAACATAGTGGAGTAAAAAGTATGATATTTGAAATGTAGTAAAGTAGAAGTAAAAGTTTTCTAAAATACGATATTCTGGTTTTGGATATTTGAATCACAGCTGTTGACACAATCGTATCAGTCCCATTCGCAAATGGCACTGATTGATTCATTTGTGAATCGATTCAGAATCAGAATCAGAATCAGAATGAGCTTTATTGCCAGGTATGTTTGCACATACTAGGAATTTGTTTTAGTGACAGGAGCTCCACAGTGCAACAGAATGACAATGACAAGACAAGACAGATAATAAAAAGAACAATATACAAATATACAGAAAAAAGTGCAAAAAAGCAAATACTCAATATACAATTTAAAATAAACTTAAATAGACAAATGTAAACAATTTACTATGTACAGGTGCAAATTAGAAATGCGAAATGTAAACAAGTATGTGTATTAAATAAATAAATGAGTGAGTGTATAATAGTGTTGTGTGTTCCATGTTATTTGTTCTGATTCAACAGATTCATTGGAAAGAATCAGCTGGTTCACAGAGTAAAATGATGATATTATGCTTTGGAATGTAGTGAATTAGAAGTAAAATAATGTTATCTTTTGTCAGAACTTTTACTTCTTCAAACATTCGCTAACATGCTTTTTCGGGCCCTCAGCTGAAGGAATATGAAACGCAGAACAAGCAGTCCAACAGCGTGGACGCGACCGACTGGACCGACACACCCAGTCCATCCATGACTGAATCCTCCTACTGTAACGTAAGTTCCCAGTCACTTTCTGCGTTTGCTAATGACAACTTCTCGCAAAAATCCATCTCTCCCCTCAAAGCCACCCGCGTCCTCCTGAAGCACTTAACGATCTGTGAAGTGTAAGGCGTGAACATCCATTAGCCGTGTTTGTTGTGATGAACTTGTTTATTGGCGGATCTTCTGTCTACAGACACTCCCAGCAGGGTTTTCACCCGCTACCCGCGGGATTTGTCGCCTCTCCATCCCCCCGTCATGTCCTAGATGTGATCCACGGCCCCTCTGGGCCTCCAGGCGGGGTCCTATTCATCCCCTCAATGCTGTAACCCCCCATTGTGCATTTTTGGCCGGTTGAATGCAGGGCTGTGCTCTCTTCAGTGGCCCGCAGCTCTTTTGTACAGGGATTGTGCGATTAAGGCACTCGGATGCAGGATCCATTCCACCAATTCCACTGGACAGAGCTACTGTTTATACATCTGCTGCATGCTAAAAAAATAATTTTGGACTTTTGCGTTTTAGTTATTGTGTTTGCAAAGACAAGCATCAGTATTACCATTGATTTTATGGTTGGTAAGATTTTAAATTGTTTTCGAAAGAAGTCTTGCGTATGACAGCGTTTTAGTGGCATGTAAAAAAAAAAAAAAAAACTAAGATTACAAGTCGTGATATTTAGAGAATAAAGTCAAAATTATAAAAAATAAAGTCGCAAATAAAGTTGACATATTCCCAAAAATTAAGAGAATAAAGTCCAAATACTGCGAGAATGAAGTTGAAATACTATGAGAATAGTCTAAATATTTTGAAAATAAAGTCAAATTACTATGAGAATAAAGTTGAAATCGACTTTATTCTCGATATATTACAACTTTATTCTACTAGTAGTACAACTTTATTCGTGAAATATTTAGACTTTATTCTCATAATATTTTGACTAATATTCTTGTAATTTCTAGTTTATTCTCAAAATATTTTGACTTTTTCTTATAATATTTTAACTATATTCTTGTAATTTCTACTTTATTCTCAGAATATTTTGACTTTTTCTTATAATATTTTGAATATATTCTTGTAATTTCTATTTTATTCTCAAAATATTTTGACTTTTTCTCATAATATGTTGACTATATTCTCGTAATTTCTGCTTTATTCTTGAAATATTTTGACTTTTTCATAATATTTTGACTATATTCTCGTAATTTCTACTTTATTCTCAAAATATTTTGACTTTTTCTCGTAATATTTAGACAAAATTCTCGTAATTTCTACTTTATTCTCGAAATATGTTGATTTTTCTCGTAATATTTAGACTATATTCTCATAATTTCTGCTTTATTTTCGAAATATTTTGACTTTTCTCATAATATTTTGACTATATTCTCGTAATTTCTACTTTATTCTCAAAATATTTTGACTTTTCCCGTAATATTTTGATTATATTCTCGTAGTATTTCAACTTTATTCTCGTAATATTTAGACTTTATTCTCGTGATTTCAATAAGATTGGAAAGTATTTAGACTTTATTCTTGTAATTTCTACTTTATTCTCAAAATATTGCGACTTTAATCTCATAATATTTTTTTTACGTGGCACAAAAACGCTGTTGTACTTCTGCTCACCAAGGCTGCATTTATTTGATCAAAAATGCAGCAAAAATTGTAAAATATGAATAGGATTTAAAATAAATGATTTCGATTTCAATATATTTTAAAGTATAATTTATTTCTGTGATCAAAGCTGAATTTTCAGCATCATTACTCCAGTCTTCAGTGTCACATGATCCTTTATAAATCATTCTAATATGCAGATTTGCTGCAGAAAGTCAGTGCTGCTTCATATTTTGTGGAATTGATTTATTTTGATGATTCTTTGATATATAGCAAGTTCAAAAGAACAGCATTTGTTTGAAATAGAAAACATTTGTGACATTATAAATGTTTTTACTGTCATTTTACTGAATAAAAGCTTTTATGCGAGGAATTCAACATGCTGAGACATCTGAGTTTCCCAACACCAGTTATGATAGTGTTTTCATCGATGACAATAGTTTGACTTTCTCTGCTTGAATATTACAGATGCCAGTTGCGTAACATCCCACCCGCTGAAATAGTTTAGTTTGAAGACTCGCACACAAGAGCCGTTTATAACAGACGCTCAGAGTCTAATAGCCTCGCACCGACTGTATTTGACATTTCAGCGGGTTTATTTCAGGTCTTGTTCTGTTTTATGGGTCTGAAGTGTGGCGAGATCGGCACGTGTTTAGCACCTGCTGTCAGACGTGTGCTATTCTATATTATGGACTAGAAGTATGAACTGTAAATGATGGGGTAATTATAGTCGAGATGTGTCTGTCTCTTCTGCGTGTGGTTTCTAAGCCCACAGCCGTCTGCCGCTAAAACAGATGATTCTGAGAAATGCAGACTTCTCCACCTGCTGAAAATAAGCCAGAAATGAGTCTCTGTGATATTCTGGTCTGTGGGATTTTTTTATGGTCTAGTGGGTGAAAACGGTGTGTTTGATCGCTTAGTGAAGTAGCAGCGCAGCTCTCCTCAACAACACATATGATCTGAGGAATCAGTCACGTCTGGAGCACAAATGCTGCAGGGTGAGCTACATGTTGAAGTTCATGAGTTCAAGAGTCTGTATTTGCAACCTTTCTGTTCAGTTCACATATCATCTATTTTTATAGTTTGCATACAGGGGATTTTTGGTTTACCATATGCTTAAGACCAATGAAAGAATGTGGTCAATGAGTCACAATACTTTCCATTACATGTAAAGTCTCTGCATGGACCTTTTACCTTGTATATGGTAAACCTCTTTTCTTTTCTTTTTTTCTTATTTGATTTCATCTTATATTTTATTTATTTTTATATGTATATTTTAATTCTGTATTTTATATAGGTTTTTTATATTTGTTTTTGTTATTTTATTTTATGATTCGATTTTATAGTTTGTTTTTATTTTATTTTATTATTTGTGTGCATTTATCAGTAGTAATTTATTTTAGTCAATTTTTATATTTTTGTTCTTTTATTTTACTTATTTATGATTATTTTATGGTTTTGTGTTTTTTATTTTATTTTGTGTGTGTTGATCAGTAGTAAGCTATACCCTAACCAAGTTTTATGTTTTTTAAGTTTTATTTTTATATATTTTACTTTTTATGATTATTTTATTTGTGTGTGTGTGTGTGTGTGTGTGTGTGTGTGTGTGTGTGTGTGTGTGTGTGTGTTAATAGTAATAAACTATGCCCTAACCAGTTTTTATTTTATTTATTTATTTATTTATTTATTTATTTATTCTAATTTTTCTTATTAATTAATTAATTATTAAGATGAATTAATTAATCTTATTTTACTTTTTATGTGTTACTGTTTGTGTGTTAATCGTTAGTAAACTATGCCCTAACTATTTTTTTATTTTATTTTTTATGTCATTTTATGTTATTTTATTTTATTGTTTATTATTATTCTCACTCAATTTTTATATTTTTTGTTTTATTTTACTTTTTAATTATTATTTTGTGGCTTTATATTTAATTTAATTTTTCTTTTTTTATTTTGTGTGTGTGTGTTTATCAGTAGTAAACTTGACCCAACCAGTTTTTATTTTATTTTATTTTATTTTATTTTATTTTATTTTATTTACTTTTTGGGATTATTTTATGGTTTTATATGTTTGTTTGTTTGTTTGTTTATCAGTAATAAACTATGCCATAAACAGATTTTATTTTTGTGATTTAATTTAATTTTATTATTTTTATTTTGTATTCTTTTCATTCAATTTTTATATTTTTAATATTTTATTTGTCTTGTTTATGCTTATTTTGTGGTTTTATTTTATTTTATTTTTATATTTTTTTATTTTACTTTTTTAGAATTATTTTATGGTTTTATATTTTATTAAATTTTTATTATATTTCATTTTCATTTTGTGTGTGTGTGTGTATCAGAGGTAAACTATGCTCTAACCAGTTTTTTATTTTATTTTACTTTATTATGTGTGTTTTTTCAATAGTAGGCTATGCCCTCACCAGTTTTCTGTGTCTGATCCTATACAGTCGAGAGAACAGTCAGAAGATGAAGTGGAAGAGTCCATCACCTTTCGTCGACTTCATAAACTCGTCAATTCAACTCGCCGTGTGAGAAAGAAGCTTATCAAAATTGATGAGGCTAAAAAACATGGGTCAAAAGGTGGGATATGAATGCATTTCATAAACCTACACCTTAATCTGAAAAAGGATTATGAAGCCAAACATTAATTTATTTGAACTAGCATTTGCACTGATGAATCATTCACCCTGAGACAAAGGATGTGTATTAAGAAAGTAAATAGGATCAATTCATTTTTTTCATGTTTTCCAATCCAGACCCTTTGAGTCCTGAAGTGCTTCCGTTGGGTGAGGAGGGCGTCTCTCTGTACTCTGGGGTGCACAAACGTCTCGCGGTGTCCCAGGGTGACGGTCTGAGCTCTGTGCTTCATGAACAGCTGTCTCTGGACAGAGACTCGGACAGTCTGACCACGTCTCCCTCCTCCAGCAGCTTAGACACCTACAGCAGCCACAAGCTCTTCAAGGCCTTCAGTAAGTCCAGCAGCAGTCAGGGGCTGGAGCCCACGATGGGACCCAGCGGAGCAGTTTCTGGGCTGAACACAGGCAGCGGATCCTCCTTCTCGGAGGCAGACAATGAGGTCGAGCCCAGGTTGTCCCGCTCCGTGACTGATGGGGAGATGAGGCGAGCACTGAGCCCTTCTAACTACCATGGAGTGAGTGCTGACACTGCTTTATTTATATATATATATATATATATATATATATATATATATATATATATATATATAATAATAATTATTATTATTATTATTATTATTATTATTATTATTATTATTATTATTAATTTTTTTTTTTTCTATTTAAATAAAAAAATTCATTGTATAATTTATTTTATATTTATTTATTTTATTTCATTTTATATTTTAGTTTATTTATTTTATTTATTTGTTATTATTTTATCTTGTTTTGTATTTATTTTATTCATTTTGTTTTATTTATATTTTTTGTATAATATATATATATATATATATATATATATATATATATATATATATATATATATATATTATTATTTTTTTTATCTTATATTTTTTATTTCATATAATTTATATTAAATGTATATTTTTTTGTTTAAATAGTTCTTGTTTTATTTTTTATTTAATTTTAAGTTTTTATCTGTAGCAAGCTAAAACCTGTTTTTTATTTGTTTTATTTTAGAATTATTTTGAATCATTTATTTTTGTTTATTTTTATTTGAGGTTGTGTTGTCATTTATCCGTCATTTTAATTTTGTTTGTTTATTTTAATTGTATGATTTATTTTATATTTATATATTTATTATATTTGATTTTCTGTTTTATTTGATTTTATTTTTCTATATTGTTTTGTTTTGTTTTTATTCTATATTTATTTTAGTGTTTATTTTGTCTTATTTTGTCTTATTATCTTTTTCATTTTTTGTCACTTTATTTTAAATTATTTTTTATTCATTTTAATTGCATCACTTTGTTGATTGTTTTATTTTATATTTATATTGCATCATTTTTTATTTTTATTTTGTTTTATTTTAGTTGAATTAATTTGTCATTTAATTTGTCATTTTAATTCATTTTCATTTGTTATTATTTATTATTTTAATTATTTTTTCATGTTTATTTTTTATATTTGATTTTATATTTTATTTTGTTTTTTTATTTTATATTTATTTTTTGTTATTGTTTTATTTTTATTATTTTTTCTTATTTTGTATTTTAATGTATTTTTATTTTTTTTACATATATTTTATTTTATGCATTTATATTTTTATTTCATATAATTTATATTCATGTATTTTTTTATTTGCTTTTATTTTTGTGTATTTATTTATCTGTTTGTCTATTTGTTTATCATCTTTTTATTTTTTGTTTATTTTATGTTTATATTGCATCATTTTATTTTCAATTATATACTATTTTATTTTATATGTATGTATATCATTTTATTTTTGTGCATTTGTTTATCTGCCAAAAGCAAGTTTTTATTTGTTTTAATACATATTTACTTTGTACCATATTATTATTATTATTGTTTATTTATTTTTTATTTTTTTTATTGTATTTTACTTGTCACAGGCTGACGTCAAGCTCCTAAATGACAAAAACCTAGTCAAATGATAGCTTTGTATGAGGAATAGATATTACTAAAAAAAAATAGAACTTGTATTTTAAGATTTCAGTGTAAGGATATAAACTTGATCTAACTTTGTACTTTGTGTCACAGAGGACCTGCAGCTTTGGAGGATTTGATCTCACAAGCAGATCTGTGTACATGAGCAACAGCAGCTGTGACCCCACAGTAAGGACACATTTGTTAAAAGTGCAAATGAATTCATAAAATCCATTCCAAATGCATTCAGATCTATTTATGACTTACTACTTCCATGCCGTTCTTATCATTTGTGACCCTGGACCACAGAACTAGTCTTAAGTAGCACAGGTATATTTGTAGCAATTGCCAAAATATATTGACAGATTTTCTCTTTTATGGCTAGGATATTAAGTAAAGATCATGTTCCATGAAGACATTTTGTAAATTTCCTACTGTAAATATATCAAAACTTAATTTTTGATTAGTAATATGCATTGTTAAGAGCTTCACTTGGGCAACTTTAAAGACAATTTTCTAAATTTTTTGATTTTATTTTTTACACACTCAGATTCCAGATTTTCAAATACAGGTCCTTCTCAAAAAATTAGCATATTGTGATAAAGTTTATTATTTTCTGTAATGTACTGATAAACATTAGACTTTCATATATTTTAGATTCATTACACACAACTCGAAGTAGTTCAAGCCTTTTATTGTTTTAATATTGATGATTTTGGCATACAGCTCATGAAAACCCAAAATTCCTATCTCAAAAAATTAGCATATCATGAAAAGGTTCTCTAAACGAGCTATTAACCTAATCATCTGAATCAACTAATTAACTCTAAACACCTGCAAAAGATTCCTGAGGCTTTTAAAAACTCCCAGCCTGGTTCATTACTCAAAACCGCAATCATGGGTAAGACTGCCGACCTGACTGCTGTCCAGAAGGCCATCATTGACACCCTCAAGCAAGAGGTCTGTGGGAAGGAAAAAGTGTGGCAGAAAACGCTGCACAACGAGAAGAGGTGACCGGACCCTGAGGAAGATTGTGGAGAAGGACCGATTCCAGACCTTGGGGGACCTGCGGAAGCAGCGGACTGAGTCTGGAGTAGAAACATCCAGAGCCACCGTGTACAGGCGTGTGCAGGAAATGGGCTACAGGTGCCGCATTCCCCAGGTCAAGCCACTTTTGAACCAGAAACAGCGGCAGAAGCGCCTGACCTGGGCTACAGAGAAGCAGCACTGGACTGTTGCTCAGTGGTCCAAAGTACTTTTTTCGGATGAAAGCAAATTTTGCATGTCATTCGGAAATCAAGGTGCCAGAGTCTGGAGGAAGACTGGGGAGAGGGAAATGCCAAAATGCCTGAAGTCCAGTGTCAAGTACCCACAGTCAGTGATGGTCTGGGGTGCCATGTCAGCTGCTGGTGTTGGTCCACTGTGTTTTATCAAGGGCAGGGTCAATGCAGCTAGCTATCAGGAGATTTTGGAGCACTTCATGCTTCCATCTGCTGAAAAGCTTTATGGAGATGAAGATTTCATTTTTCAGCACGACCTGGCACCTGCTCACAGTGCCAAAACCACTGGTAAATGGTTTACTGACCATGGTATTACTGTGCTCAATTGGCCTGCCAACTCTCCTGACCTGAACCCCATAGAGAATCTGTGGGATATTGTGAAGAGAAAGTTGAGAGACGCAAGACCCAACACTCTGGATGAGCTTAAGGCCGCTATCGAAGCATCCTGGGCCTCCATAACACCTCAGCAGTGCCACAGGCTGATTGCCTCCATGCCACGCCGCATTGAAGCAGTCATTTCTGCAAAAGGATTCCCGACCAAGTATTGAGTGCATAACTGAACATAATTATTTGAAGGTTGACTTTTTTTGTATTAAAAACAGTTTTCTTTTATTGGTCGGATGAAATATGCTAATTTTTTTAGATATGAATTTTGGGTTTTCATGAGCTGTATGCCAAAATCATCAATATTAAAACAATAAAAGGCTTGAACTACTTCGAGTTGTGTGTAATGAATCTAAAATATATGAAAGTCTAATGTTTATCAGTACATTACAGAAAATAATGAACTTTATCACAATATGCTAATTTTTTGAGAAGGACCTGTAGTTGTATCTCGGCCAAATATTGTTCTGTTCTAACAAAACATTCATCAGTGGAAAGCTATTTATTCAGATTTCAGACAATGTATAAATCTCAAGTTCAAAAAATGTAACACTTATGACTGGTTTTGTGGTCCAGGGACACATTTAAGAATTGTAAGGTTGTGCATAACATCACATCTCTCCTCCAGAATGAAAACGGCGATATCAGCTTGAGAGACGCGTCCAGATCTCCAACACCTTCCCGCATCTCTCTGGGAAAGAAAGTGAAATCTGTTAAAGAGACCATGAGGAAACGCATATCCAAGAAATACAATTCCTCTCCATCAGAGCAGGTGATTGTTTGATAAAGATGAATTCATAATGCAAGACACTGAAAGGACTGTTGATTTTAGCTATTCCAGTATAGCAAATCTGTTCTTTTTGTCCAAACAGAGCACAATTTGGACCTGCAAACAGGGATTTTTGTGCTCTGCTAATTGCAAGTAGTGGTTGCTTACTTGCCCAAGTCATTTTATCTACCAAGTAAAAATTATCATGGTTGCTTGGCAAACACTACTTTTAGTGGAACCAAATTACATGTTAGTCCATAATTAGTAGTTCATATCTGTAGAATGTACCAATCTTACCATATAGCTTTATTTGTAAGTATCTGGCGCCCTCTGTTGGCAGTTGTATTGATTTCAGAATGTTCTTGATATCTTTGACTCTCAGTCAAGCCCGAGTCGAGCTCCCAGCAGCCCTCAGTCTCCTCACACTGACACGGACTCTCTGGAGAAACCCAAACTCAAGGCCGGAGGATCAGTGGAGAGTTTAAGAAGTTCCCTCAGCGGACAGAGCTCCATGAGTAAGTTTATTTGCTTCACCATACTTGTGAAAAGCACGTTTGTAAAAATCTAATAAAATAAACTTAATAAAAATATGTGACCCTGGACCACAAAACCAGTCATAAAGATCAACTTCCTGAAGTCTGGAATCTGAGGGTGCCAGAAAATTCAAATACTGAAAAAATCGCCTTTAAAGTTGTCCAAATGAAGTTCTTAGCAATGCATATTATTAATCAAAAATTAAGTTTTGATATATATTTACGATAAGAAATTAACAAAATATCTTCATAGAACATGATTTTTGGCATAAAAGAAAAATTAATAATTTTGACTCAAAATGTGTTTTTGTCTATTTCTACAAATAAACCTGTGCTACTTCCAACTGGTTTTGTGGTCCAGGGTCACATATAATATAAATCCTTTAAAATATAAATAATACAATGTCAAAGCCAAATATAAAACTGTGATCACTGCATGAAAAGAAATTAAACAGCTCAATTACATTTCCATTAAAATACAGTGTTGTTATAGTTGACTGAAAACTTTTTTTTATATATAATAAAACAAAAATAAAATATAGTTGAAGTAAAACAAAAATAAAGCGAAATGAAATAAAAATAAAAAATACATTAAAGTACATAAAATTAAGCACAATAAATGTAAAAATTCTGAATAGATATGTATAATAGTGTTGTTATTGTTAATTAAAACTATTACAAATATTTTTTGTAAATAAATAAATATTAGAAATGTTGCATTAAAGTACAATTTTAAAAACTAATTAAAATGATGAACGCATGTAGCAAAATTACTAAGATTTATTATAAAATTTAAATGAAAACTGAAATCTAAAATCTTAATAAATACTATACTAACAATTAAAATAAACAGTTCTGAAACAGCAGAATAGATAATAATATATAACAGAATAATAGATAATATACATTCTGATGGTCAATATTGCAACACAAACCGTTTAGGGTAATGTTATGATAATCTGAATTTGTGACAATGACTTGTATTATTTTAAGAATTAAACAGCTGCTTATCAAATAAATGCACATAAAATATTGACTTTTAATTTGAAATTATTTAACTTGTATAGTTTTATAGTTCAGCATCATTATTCAAAAATGTTTGACTGTAAAAATTCAAAGTGTGTAGTTTATTTATAACATGATCTAGTTCAGTAACATACCAACGGAAAATATTCTCAAACAAGGATCACAGCAGCACATTCTCCAAGCAGCACTCAGCAGAGTTTTGTTACTGAATGATTTAGCGTTTTGAACAAATCATTTGAAATAACTCGTTTAGTGACTTACCGCCTCCTACTGGTTGTTAGTAAAAGTATGCCTTTCCCCCCAACATTATTTATTTGTATATTCATAAATGTATTTAAAACATTAATCTCATAACATAATTTATTGCTTTAATTGTGCAGTGTAAATAATTTAATCTGACTGGTAACAGCCCTATAGAATTTATTGATAAATTGTAATAATTTGACATGAAAGGTGATGCATTTTAAAAGTTTACAAAAGAGGCCTTTATAAAGACAAATAAAAAATATGCAGATTTAGTATGTATGATATTTTGTGTGGAATATTGTCTGCTGATATGAAGTTCACTGTATATCATAGTAATAAATATAATTTATGACAGCGATGAAATTTAGTTTTCTTTTTACATGAAACACATTTACTATTGCATATATGTATGCAATATAATGTGTATTTCCATTACAGGTTTAGGTCTTACATTTCATATAAGGTGGTATTAAAAAGGTCTTAAACAGTCTTAAATTTCACTTGTTCATATCTGCAGAAACCCTGTTAGTGATAGTTGTTCACAAGTCCCTTGTTTGTCCTGAACTGTTAAACTTCCCGCTGTTCTTAGAAAAGTCCTTCAGGTCCCACAAATTCTTTGGGTTTTTCAGCATGTTTGTGTATTTGAACCCTTTCCAACAATGACTATATGATTTTGAGATCCATCTTTTCACACTGAGGACAACTGAGGGACTCATATGCAACTATTACAGAAGGTTCAAACGTTCACTGATGCTCCAGAAAGAAAAAGGATGCATTAAGAGCTGGGGGGTGAAAACTTTTGAACTGAATGAAGATGTGTACACTTTTCTCATTTTGCCTAGTTATCTTTTTTTTTTCATTTACTACAGCCCTTCAGAAGCTACAGAAGATACTTACATGTTCCCCAGAAGACAAAATAAGTTAAATTCCCCTCATCTTCAAATTCAACTCTTAATGCATTGTGTTTCCTTCTGGAGCATCAGTGAGCATTTGAACCTTCTGTAATAGCTGCATATGGTATGTACATGGTACTTCAAGGAATACAAAGTTAAGCAGCAGTTGTTTTGGCAGGCGGTCAGACGGTCAGCACCACAGACTCATCCACCAGTAACCGTGAGAGTGTGAAATCAGAGGACGGTGATGAAGACGAGCTGCCATACAGAGGACCTTTCTGTGGCCGAGCTTTGGTTCACACAGACTTCACCCCGAGCCCGTATGACACCGACTCCCTCAAACTCAAGGTCAGACACCTAGTCTCTCAGACATAAACTGACCATCAGCTTCCATTGCTCTGCATCTGTAGCATGTGTTTGCTCTTACAGAGAGGAGACATGATCGACATCATCAGTAAGCCACCCATGGGCACGTGGATGGGGCTCCTTAATAATAAAGTGGGAACGTTTAAGTTCATCTATGTGGAAGTGCTGAACGAGGAAGAGGAGAAACCCAAACGCAGCGTGAAGAAGAGGAGGAAAAGTCGCCCTCCTAAACCGACCTCTGTAGAGGAGCTTCTGGAGCGTGTCAATCTCAAAGTAATGCATTAATGCCCCATTCGGTTATTTGCAAAATAACACTTTTTGATGCAATGTTTTCGCTGTGTAGTATTACCATGTTCACCACAAAGTTATTTTAATATTATAAATATACTATTATAGTTTTTATTCATTTTAGTTACCTTTTTAGTAATTTTGTTATATTCTTAATCATTTTTATTATTTATTGATTTTTTTTTTTTAGTTTTTATTTTAAATATTACTGTTTAAGTTTTATTTAAATTTCAGTTTTTAAATAATTTAATCTCAGTTAGTAATTTTGGTAACTCTTTAAAACGAGATCTCTTTATAATGTTTAACTAACATGAAGTAACAATGAGCAATACCTTTTTTACAGTAGTTTTTTAATCGTTGTTATTGTACGTTAATAAAAAAAAAAGTGTTAGTTCATGTTAGTAGAGATCCAGTACATAATCTTAACAAATTCAGCTTTTGATTTAAAAAATGCTGAAATTACATTTACAATACATTTAATTTTTAATCTAGTATTTATATTTTATTGTATTTCAGCTTTGTTTTAATGAACAAAAATGAGTCTTAGTTTCAGATAATCATAATAACTTTGGTTCACGGGCTTACAGGAGCACATGCCCACATTCCTGTTTAACGGTTATGAGGATCTGGACACATTTAAACTGTTGGAAGAGGAGGATCTGGACGAGCTGAACATCAGAGATCCTCAACACAGAGCTGTGCTGCTCACTGCTGTGGAGTTGCTGCAGGAGTGTGACAGTGAGAGAGACAAACACACACACACACACACACACATCTGACAGATAAACAGGCAATGTTTTGAGAATACAGGCAGTGTTGGGGAAAATTACTTTTAAAAGAAATGCATTACAATATTGCGTTACTCCCTAAAAAAGGTAACTAATTATGTTAGTTACTTTTTATGGAAAGTAATGCGTTACATTACTTTAGCATTACATTTTTAAATCTGGGCAGGGCTTGCTTGTTTGTTTTTAATATAAAAGGTTAGATTTTTAGCAAATGCACTGCAAAAATGATAGAAACATCATAGATAGAACATCATAGAAATAAATTAATATAGTCTACATTATAGGCCAGATGCGACATTACATTCAATTTCATACAGAAAAACAAAAAAGGTGTGAATTGCTCCTGCAGTTTTTGTGCCTTCAGCATATGTTCAGAAATAATTATCAATCAAAACAAAACAAACTATGATCTAATTTAAGATTTGATATCTTTTAGTAAAAAATTCAACATCAAATCTGAGTCAGAGATGCGTTTTGATCCGCAGGTAACAGCGACCCGGAGCGCGAGGGATCGTCCGGAGACTCCCAAGAGAAGCTTCTGTCGGAGAGCAGCGTCCCGCCAGCAGACTCTCCTCGCGACTCGGGCTGTTACGAGAGCAACGAGAACCTGGAGAACGGTAATGACAGCCTTCCTCATCTGTGACTCTCCAGCCCTCCTCTTCCTCCTGTCTGTGATCTCTGCATGACTCCAGTCCTCGAGCGGCTGATGTCTGTCTTCTGCTTTCATTCCTCTCTCTGCTGTGAGGAGCACGCGTGCCTCCGCTGGGACTCATCTGCTTTCATTCCCAGCATTCAGCGGACCACAGCATCTCTCATCACGGCATCAGTTGCTTGTCACGTGACTTTGCGTTGAGATTTCACTTCAGTCCATTTCCATTCGAGAGCCTCGTTTCCACCGTGTTGCGTGATTCGGTTTTTATGCTCTTGCTGAATTTGTTTTGAACCAAAAGAGTGACGAAGGTTGGTCCTGAATCAATATTATTCACCGTTACAGCTTGAATTTCTGATCACATCAATGTTCATTTGCTTTGGTTTAGACAAACTGAATAATTCTAGTCATAACATGCTCATGTGAATGTGAAGAGCCCTTGTGAAGAGTTGACCATGTCATTATTTTCTTTGCTTGTGCTTGCGAGATGTTGCTGTTTGTGTGTGTATATTTTTCTAGTAAAATGATATAATGTTGCACAATATCTTTAGATGTGCCTAAAAATCATTTGTGATATGCAAACATATGAGACTAAAGTAGATATATTTACAGTAAAATGAAACAATACATTTTGCTCCACAGGTAGAGAGAAAAGATACGATCAGAGCTGCGATGAGACATTGAAATGTCTTGAGAAATTCAGTCTCAATTAAAAGATTGAATCTCATGAAAACATGTCCAGGACACATTTCACCCCAAAATTTATTTTGAAAAAAAAAAAAAAAACTAAATGTTGTTTAAAGAAAAAGCCTCTTTTAAGTTAATTAAATTTTTTTTTTTTTCACGTTTTATATCTTTAAACACATTTCCCCCTCAAATTTACCTGTAAATGTATATGTAAATGCTAAATGAATAACTTAAATTACAGTAATGCAGCCAGATGTTTTAGTTTAGATTTTTTTGTGTGTTATTTTAAATGGTGCTTTTCATTACTATAATACTAATATTTTTTATCAGCCATAACGGCAGAAAAAAACATTTGTTAATACCTTAATACTAATTTTTATTATTATTTTACATAAAAATAAAATAAATATAAAATTAATCATGACAATCTCACAGTTCAAAAAGTGCATAACGGTCCTAATAAATCATGTTCATTTTTTAAGCCAAGTCTAAGTTATGATTTTGGGATTACACATGACCCAGAAATCCATTAATACTGATACATCAAAAATATTTTTGTTCATATCAATTAATCTGTAATATTATTAAGTTATTTCTTGTATTAAAATGATTAATTCTATAGTTATTTTTTGCATTACAGAAACTTTTAACAGTTTGAAGGGGACTGTGTTTAATTCCTTACATCTCACAATGCAAAAAGTGCACAGCAGTCCTAAAAATAGTCTGATTTTGGGATTATATATGACCCGGAAATGTTCTTGACAAGTTTTGTGAGATTCATTCACAAATGTCTTACATGTTCTTTGCAGCTGTGGCTAAAAAACCTACAGAATCCATGTACATGCATCCGAGTCAAACTCTTTTGATGAACTCTTCTGCTCTGTCTCTGTCACTGACTGAAAAAGAGATGTCAGTCGTTGTCATTACAGAAGCTATGGAATAAAACACTCTATGATCATCTGAACTGCCTGCTTATTCCTGTCTGCCTCTGTCCATTTCCATCCAGAACGTTCTACTCTCTCTTAAACTATATATTTCATCACTTTGAATATAATGGCAGTTTCTCTTTGCATGCAGAACTTTCCACAAGTCTATGATCTGTCTCAAGTAAACACACCACCGTTCAAAGGTTTTGGGGTCAGTCAGATTTTTGTAAAAGAAATTAATACTTTTAATCAGCAAGAACACATTGAATTGAATCAAAAGAGGCAGTAAAGAGATGTATAATATTACAAAAGATTTCTATTCTAAAATATTAAGCAGCACAACTGTTTTCAGCAATTTTGAAAGGTCTCTTCTGCTCACCAAAGCTGCATTTGTTTGATCAAAAATAAAGTAAAATTAGTAAAATTGTGAAATATTATTACCATTTAAAATGGCTGCTTTTCATTTCAGTATATTTTAAAATGTAATTTATCCCTGTGATCCAAAGCTGAATTAGCTGAATAGATAATAGATTATAGAATAAAATATTTTTTTCAAAAAACAAAAAATAAAAATCTTTCAATTTAAGGCATCCTTGCTGATTAATTTCTTTTAAATTCTGACACCACACTTTGAAGAGTAGTGTGGTTTTAAAAAAATGTGTTTCCAGTTGTTTAGTTCCAAACTCGTATAACTCATATTTTCCTGTGTGATTTTTATTTTTTTTCCATGTTGAATCACATCTTCTTTACATGAATCTTCTTGTAGGCAAAGGCAAAAAGACGTCTCATTTAAGCAGGTCCTCATCAGGCTTTGAGTCCAGCCATCTCTCCTCCCCTGAGTTTCCCATCCCACCCCTCTGCCATTCCAGCAGGTTGAGCCCACAAACCAGACAGGATGGTCCACTTCCACTGCAGATTGACTCCATCAAGAGTCTCCATCTGAGAAGAAACCACTGCATGTTCAGAGGAAGATTTCTGAGTCGCAGTTGCGGCGCGCTGGATCAGCCATCTACTCAAACAGAGCTTAGGAAACTTTACTTCTCAGCAGAGGAACTTCATCTGCACCAGAGTCCTGAAAGAAAGCAGCAGTCCTTAGAGAACATCAGGCCTGCTACTGAAATAGTGTCTGACAGTATTGAGGTGAATCCAAGTCAAATTCAGGAGAATCTTCTCACATCTGATGAGTCTGAAGGTATTGGAAACAGAGCTCAGCCGTCCTCCAGCATTTCAGTGGTGGAGTATGATGAGGTACCTGTAGATAATCTTCCTTCAAGCATACACTTCAAGCGCATGAAACCACCAGTTCCTCCGAAACCTCTTCCACTGCCGTTACTGAAGATCAAGGACACTGGTGTCGAGAGAAAGGAGGTTTCTACAAGCACATCTAAGTCAAACACCGGCTCGGAAGTTCCCAGGATCTCCAAGTCGCTCATTTACAGACCTGAAAAGAAAGTTCATTCTGGGAAAATGGCCAATTTGGAGACTTTAGTGGAGGAAAAGTTGTGTTCTGATGGCATCAACCTCACTGAAGAGCCATATTCTGACAAGGTATGTTTCTTCTGACTTAATTCATGGTATATATTTAAAGATACTGTCTTCAGGCATTTAGACTGAAAAATGTTCATCAAAAGGATGCAAAACTTGTGACTTTTGTGATCCTTCTATGAATATAGGACAAATTGTGGACATTCATTACAAAAGGTGGAATGGTTTTAAAAAAAAGACACACTTGTGATCTTCAGTCAAAGATCACCAGTGCGAGAAATAAATGGGAAAAATTTGGGGGGGAAAAGAATCTGCAAATCATCCATGATAAAGTAGTCTTTGAGTCCGTCTAAATATATGCAAAACCTAATAAAAGTAAGTAATTATGAGTGGAAAATATATACCAGTCAAAAGTTTGGACACACCCTCTCATTTAATGTTTTTTTTTAAAGAAGTTTCTTATGCTTATCAAGGATGTTTTCACTTGATCAAAAATACAGAACAAAAAAATGTAATATTGTGAAATATTACAATGTAAATCAATGTTTTTCTATAGTAATATACATTAAAATTTAATTAATATCTGTAATTAAAGTTGAATTTCCAGAATCATTACTCCAGTCTTCAGTGTCACATGATCCATCAAAAATCATTCTAATATGCTGATTTATTATCAGTGCTGGGAACACTATTTTTTTGGAACCTGTGATACTTTTTTCAGGATTTTTTTATCAATGAAAGGTTAAAAAAGAACGGCATTTATTTAAAATAGAAAGGTTTTCTAAAAATATACACTACTGTTCAAACGTTTGGTACATTTTTATTCTTTCTTTTTTTGAAAGAAATTAATACTTTTCACCAAGGATATGTTAAATTAACCAAAAGTGATAGCATAAATATTTAAATAAATATAAAAATATTTATATTTTGAATAAATACTGTTTGTTTTAACTTGTTATTCATCAAAGAATCCTGAAAAGAGAATCACAGGTTGCAAAAAAAATATTTGGCAGCACAACTTTTTCCAACATTGATAATTCTAATAATAAATCAGCATATTAGAATGATTTCTGAAGGATCATGTGACACTTAAGACTGGAGTAACAGCTGATGAAATTTAGCTTTGCATCACAGGAATAAGTTATATTGTAAAGTATATTAAAATAAAAAACATTATTTTATATTGTAATAACATTTTGCAATATTACAGTTTTTTCTGTATTTTTGGTCAAATAAATGCATGAGCATAAGAGACTTCTTTAAAAAACATTAAATGAGAGGGTGTGTCCAAACTTTTGACTGGTAGTGTGTGTGTATATATATATATATATATATATATATACACACACACACATACATACATACATACATACATACATACGTATATAAAATGACCAGCATAAGAAATTAATGGGAAAAAATTGGGGGGAATAAAATCTGCAAATCCTCAATGATAAAGTAGTTTTGTGTCTGTTTAAATATATGCAAAACCTAATAAAAGTAAGTAATTATGAATGGAAAAAAAAATAGATAAATTGTGCTTAGAAATGTATGTATAGTACAATGATTTCATTTAAAATAAAAAGTTATACACTGTTGACTTCACAAGGGGGTTAAGTAAGATTGCAACAATATCACAACAACCTACAAACAATATAGAACCTAGTTTTGCATGGACAAAAATGTCTCACATTTTTTTCAGAAAATGTAAAAATCAAGTTCATATTCTTCATTTCCGTTTGTCAGCATGGCCGTTATGGAGTGCCGTTCTCTCTGGTCCAGAGATATTCTGAAGATCTGGACAAACCTTTGGGTGACATTGCCATTGTGATCGATCAGACGAGAGTTCAACAGCTTCTAAAGCAGCATCGTACGGCGGTGAGTCTGCCTGCTGAGAATTTACAGCATGATGAGTGTCAGTTACATGTTCTGAACAAATGTGTCTGACTTTGGCTTTATTTTATTTCTTACAGATCCCCTTGAGAGGATTGTCAGAGATATGTGTGATTCCTTGAGCACATCATAATGGATTTTAGAACTGGGAGAGCACCTTTGGAGAACAACAGATCAAAAGCACATAAATCCAGCTTAAAAACACTGGTGAACTGATTCCTGAAGTTTAAAGATCATGGATCAAAACTGACAAGGGCTGGAATGATCAAACAGCAGCACTGCTTCACTGACTCTCCTAGAGGAATTTGACTTGCTTTTGATTGAGCTAAATGTTTTTCCAGCTAGAATTTGTCCTTACCTGACTTACTCTGTTCTTTTAGGGTTTAGACAGCACAGTAGAAACTAAAATAGTTTGATTTTTACATGTGGCTGTGTTTTGAATGAAGTCACTGATAAGTGATTTGTTTTAAACTTTTGATTTGAATCTGTAATAATCTAAATGCAATAGTTCTGATTTTAAGCAACTCTTTAGGCGTGTGTTGCCTTTGAAAATGTACATATAATAGTGACTCTGAGTGTGAACCTACATTTGTTGTAATAAGTTTTAGATGTATGCGATAGTTCATCATCATCATTTTTTTTTTTCAATAGAAGCTTTTTTATTATTATTTTGATATATATATTAAAAACTCTGCCCAGACTAAAAAGCACGTTTTCTGTATGCAGCTTTGTCTTATATTTTCAGTAATGTTCAAACTGATTCAAAACATATTTATTTCTTGCTGTAATATAGGATTTATTTTCTACATTTATCATACTTATTTTAATCTATAACATTCTGTTATGAGATAAAGAAGGGTTCTGTTATTTTATGGACTAATGCAAGTTGGTATGAATGAACTGTGAAAGGTTGTAAATGGATTTTCAGAGACAAATGTGTTTTAAAAACTAATAAAGTCAAAAAGCTCTAATTCGTTTATTTTCATAATATAGCCATTTGACTACATACATTTCTAAGAATTAGCATATATAATTTGCAAACGCTGGAAATGTAAGTTGTGTAATATAAACTACCAGTCGAAAGTTTTTGAACAGTAAAATTCTGAAATATTTTTACTATTTAAAATAATTTTCTATTTGAATACATTTTAAAATTTAATTTATTCCTGTGATCTAAGCTACATTTTCAGCATCATTACTCCAGTCTTCAGTGTCACATGATCCTTCAGAAATCACTCTAATATGCTGATTTTACTTTTTTTTTTTCAGGATTCATCTTAGCATTTATCTGAAATAAAAAGCTTTTGTAACATTAATAACATTAAATAACCAAATATTTCAGACAAATGCTGCTCTGAACTTTCGATTCATCAGAGTAACCTCTACTTAGCTGTTTTCAACACAGCAATAATAAATGTTTTTTAGCAGCAAATTAGAATATTAGAATTACTTCGGAAGGATCATGTAACTAGTAATGATACTAAAAATTCAGCTTTGAAATCACAGGAATAAATTACATTTTAAAATGTATTCAAATGAAAAAACAATATTTTAAATCGTAAAAATATTTCTGAATTTTACAGTTTTTGCTGTATTTTGGATCAAATAAACACAGGCTTGGTGAGCAAAACATTAAAAATCTTACTGTTCAGAAAGTTTTGACTGGTAGTCTAGGCCTATGTTTAAATTATGACGTGCTGTAGTATCTACCTCATTTCGCAACATGGAAGTCAATAGGATACTATTTTGTGCACTTCCCAGCAGGCTGGTTTTAGAGGGGTTTCTTTGCTGGTCAGGCTGGGAGACCAGCTCTAACAACCAGCTAAAACCAGCCTAGCCAGGCTGGGAGACCAGCCAACCAGCTTGGGCTGGTTTCTTCTTCAATGGTGTTTTACGGTGGTTGGCATCCAACTTTAATTGTGTATTACCGCTACCTACTGACAGAGACAACTATATCTATGTAGAATTAAAATATTTCTTTGCCCTTCATCCAGCCCCGCTCCCTGCTCCTCATTACCAATAGCATTTTTAATAATTACCTGAATTTAACTCTAAATCCTATTTGCTATTCCAGTGTCTTTTAGGAAATTAAATAAAAGTGTATTAATGTCTATTGATGATGCTCCCAGAATATCCTTGAGAGAATTCCCTTGATTCCCAATTTTCCTAAGTTTTCTTTCAGCTTCAGCCTTTCTCTCTCATACTTTTTTACATTCAAGTACTACGTGTTCCACAGATTCAATACTGTTACAAAACTCACACCTTCCAAATATATGCTTACCTAAGATATGCAAATACTTATTTAACCCACAATGCCCAATCCTTACCCTAGTTAAGATCATTTGTTCTCTTAGGCTGGTTTTAGCAATTTTTTCAGCAGTGTAGAAGAAGAAAAAGTGTAGCAAACGGTAAAACCATTTGCAATAAATATGTTGATGATTACCATAATTTGTTAAAATAATTTAATAACTGACAGTTCACCCTATTAAGCAGCAAAACAAACTGTTTTTTAAAGCTAAATAACTGGAAAATGACACCGGAAGTCGCGAATTCAAGTTACAATATGGCCGCTTGTACCTTAAAATTGTAATGTTAAACGCTTTGAAGGAAAGTGAAATGTTAGCGACGTCTAATTTGTTATTTTACGTTTTGGGCCACTGAAACGTTTTTAAATGTTATTCAATCATGTATATAATTAGGCTATGTGTGCAGAGAGAGAGAGAGAGAGGAACACAAACTTGGTAACTGACGCCCCCAAACCTCCTGCACACCTGTAAGTTAACGCCGCAAATTTGGAGACATGAACACATGGAGGCATGGCGCTTTTCCGCTCCCTGAGACCAGTATGACATCGGGGGTGTTTTATTTACAGAATACAGATGGTTTATTATCTCTCTGGATTCCTGTCATGAAAATATGATGACTTTCAGAAATCCTCCGTTTCATAAACACTTGAGCGGCTACATGCGGATAAGGAGCCGCAGGGAAAACTGGCTTGCGGTGGTTTTGCTCCGAATATCGCGCCGGGATTTGTTCTTCTGCCTGACCGCTCTCCTCATATTCTGCCTGGGCTCTGTGTTATATCAGTTAAACAGTGGAGCACCAAAAATCCTGCTGGATGTGGGTTATTATCTCGGTAAGAGCTCAAACATAAGTTGTTACAACTTAGTTAATATTTTAGTTTTTTCTTACATTTTTTCAACTTCAAGTTTTTACTGATTTGATATGCTAGGCAGTATTTCAGGCAATACAAGGAAGGTGATGTGTTTCAACAAAATCACTGCTAGAGAACACAAGCGTTTGTTTATTTGGATTTTTGACTAAAAGTCTCACATTTTATTAATGTTTTAATTGTTGTTTTAGTACAATAAAAGGGCCCTTTAAAAGTATTGTATAATAACACTTAGGCTCTGAACAGATCATTTGTTGCTTATCCACAAATATGATCATAGAAGTAGAATAGTTTCCTGACATGTCTAACTAATTTAATATACCTTAATGGTTCATTAAAGTTATAAAGTGTTAGCAAAGCCAGTTACTGTAGTTCTGTTCTCAGGTTAATGGCTTCAGACAAGGTTCATAAAGAGCGGACTGTCAAAAGTTTCCTCTCTCCGTTATGAGCCCATATGACACCAGTGTTGTTTTTGGCTTTCAGAGCAGTTCATGAGATCCACCGGTGAATTCCACATGAGTCCATGTAAACTCATGATATGAGGCCTTTCATTGTCCTACAAATAAAGAGCCTGTGGATTTCCAAAGCATCAGTCTTATAAAAGATGACAATTTTACATTTCAGTACCCAGGCATTGAAATCTACAAATATTATACAAATTAAACTTAATAAATGTGAAATTATTGTGGATGGAATTTGGCATTTAATCTCAAGAACTATTAGGATTATATATTATGAAATTAAATATGCACAATTAAATGTACAGTAGATAGCGGGTGCACTTCTATTAATTTGACTTTTTTTTTTTTTTTTTTTTTAGGGAGATTTGCTGGTGGCCATGGATCTTTAGCACCCAGAGTAAGAGCATTGCATGTCATACTAAGATTTTTGAGTGCTTAAATCTCATTTGATTATCATTGCATTATTATGAAAGACTTTTCCCTGTTGCAGGTTCTACCTTTCCCAGGTCAAGTTGTGTATAACAGGGTGGGTAAGTGTGGCAGTCGCACTATAGTTTTGTTGTTGCGCATGTTGGCAGACAGACATCAGTTCACCCTCGTCTCCTCTGACATTCACAACAAGACCAGACTCACCAAACGTGAACAGGTAGTTCATCATTATAATTCCAGTTGGTCTATCTTTCATCCATCAGCCACTACTGAACCATCACTAGTAATTCATTTGAATCATTCTTCTTTAATTCCTGTGCAGGAAAATCTGATTAGAAACATCAGCACAACTCCTCAGCCATTTCTCTATACCCGCCATGTGCATTTTCTCAATTTTAGCAGGTAAGTTGGTGCATTATTTAGTACAGTGTCCGGTTTATATCGCAAAATAAACTCTGATCTGATCTGAATGACTGTATCTTACTCATGGCTACTCATCAAATGAATAAAAACAGAAAAAATATTGATTTGAATTTTGTTTTTGTAATCCTGCATTTTGTAATTGAGTATTTACTAACTTTAATGCTTTTGCCAACGGTCCCATTACTTAATGAAATCAACAATATTCAAAACATCCATTTTTTTTTGTTTGTTTTATAGGTTATGTGAACATTAATGGAACATTCAATTTTGATTATTTTGCCAACCTTATGATTTTGAATGTTCTCTGAAATTTAAAAATGGTCAAAATTAAAAATGTTTACATTTAAGACATTTTCCATGATATATAAATACACTACCAGTCAGCAGTAAGATTTTTAATGTTTTTAAAGAAGTCTCTTCTGCTCACCAAACCTGCATTTGTTTGATCCAAAAAGTACAGCAAAAACAGAAATATTTGTACTATTTAAAATAGCTGTTTTCTATTTGAATATATTATAAAATGCCATCTATTCCTTTGATTGCAAAGCTGAATTATCAACTGAATAATCAACTGTTTTAAATATTAATGATAATAAGAAAAATGTTTCTTGAACAACAAATCAGCATATTAGAATGATTTCTGAAGGATCATGTGACACTGAAGACTGGAGTTATGATGCTAAAAATTTATCTTTGATCACCGGAATAAATTACATTTTAAAATATATTCAAATAGAAAGCAGTTATTTTAAATAGTAAAAATATTTCACAATATTACTGCTTTTGTTGTATTTTAAATCAAATAAATGCAGGCTTGGTGAGAAAAAGAAAAAAACGTACTGTTCAATAAAAATTTGGGGGCTGACTTTTTGAAAGACCAGGAAACTGTGGTTGACATTACTTGAAGAATATTTGTTCATAACTTTGAGAGAACCTTTCCAGAACGTTCTTAGGGCATTTCCTGTTAGATGGGTTATATTAAAAAAAATAATAAGGAAAAAAAAGCTTGTGAAATATTATTTAATTTCCACAATTAACAGTAATACTGTTTCGGGAGCTTTCTGCAAACCCATTATAAAGTTACTGGTGTTTATTGCCTGCTGTTCACTTTCATCTTTACAATGAATGATAGTCAATATCTGAAAATATCATACAGCCTTATAATAAACCGAGAGAAAGTATATTCTAACACAAGTCCTCTCTCGACTGTAATCAGGTTCAGAACGGATGAACCCGTGCACATTAACATCATCAGGGATCCCATCAACCGATTCCTATCCAACTATTTCTTCCGGCGCTTCGGCGACTGGAGAGGAGAAGAGAATCACGTCGTCCGAACCCCGACGATGAAAGACGACGAGAGATACTTAGTAAGAGCTTTTAAACAAATGTGTTTCTGAGGAAAGTTCAAGCGAGGTTAAAGAAATACAGTATAGATTAATAGGAACTGACTGAATGAACAGTGAATGGGCCATTAGGGCTCTGAGCTGCTGTCATAAATGAAGTGTGTACTGCACTATACACATGAATGCCCCCTTCACTGCTCAGCGGGCAGCGTTTATTAACATGGTTTGCTCAGTCTATATTTAGTGTGAGCTTGACACTGCTGCTGCTTTTCCTGTCAGTCATTAGTGTGACGTGTGGTAATGCTTTATAGGGTGTGTACGTACAGTATGACGTCAAACACAAGACCTTTACAGTTTCTCGAAAGATACCAACGCATTCATATTCAGGGGTACGCACGATTTCCGTTCAAATACTAATCTGTTCATTTTCCCTGGAATGTTGTGGTTTTGTTTGTTTAGCAGCTGGAAATAGCCAAGTGTGGAGACTGATATGAATGACCCCACAGTCACAGCATTTGTGTGTTCAGACCCCTCGTGGATGAATGTATAACACACTACTGTTCTCAGAGCTTCAGTCCAGTTTAACAACTAAATCATCTTAAGTGCACCAGCATAACTGACAAATTGCTTTTGTTCTTCTGTGGATAAAATCATCTGCTAAATGCATAAATGTAAATATTTTTCCACTATGTTCTTCTTGACTAAAGGACATCAATACTTGCATCTTGGAAAGTTACCCAGAATGCTCCAACCCCCGGCTCTTCTACATTATACCATATTTCTGTGGGCAGCATCCTCAATGCAGGTGACTTTTATGCTTGTACAAAAGATTCATAAATGTTTCAAAGCTTCATGAAGCACTGTTTGGAAAGCACCCATCAGTATTAACAGATGCACAAGAGTAATTTAGTGTCATTTATAGTGTAATCATCTGTCATAAACTAGAGAGCCGGGTTTGTGGGCGCTGGAAACGGCCAAGCGGAACGTTCTGGATCATTACCTGCTGGTAGGAGTGTTGGAGGAACTTGAGGATGTGCTGCTTCTGCTGGAGAGACTCCTTCCACACTTCTTCTCTGACGTCTTGAACATCTACAAAAGTCCAGGTGAGACTTTTCCTGCACATTTACAGCGATGATGTTTAGCATACAAGCACTGTGTAGATGGTTAGTTGGTAAGAAAGTTTTTTTTTTTTTTTTCAGCATCAAGATTTCAGGATAAATTCATATAAGTTGTATACTTCAGATGGTTTGCCTGGGCACTTCACAGTTTAATTGTAATGACTTTGTTTTGCAGTTTTTCATTAATTTAAATCTTTAATGAAGTGTAGTGTTGGAAGTGTTTTTAAAAGTACAAATGTTAATTGTTTATATTAATTCAAAAATATATTATTTTTGTATTTTTTTAATATTAAATATAAATATTTATATAAATTATGTATAAAAATAAACATTCTTTAAATATATTTTTATTATTACGTCAAATACCTTAAGAACACAGTTTATTTATATATAAATGTATATAAAACATTATTTAAATAATTTGCTTAAAATGCTGATTTTATTTAAATATAGTTTTATTAAGATGTATAACTTATATATAATATATATTCAATATTAAAACTTAAAGTTATATTAATTGTCACCCTGAACCACAAAAAAGTCAGAAGGGTTCATTTGAAAAGCTTTCCATTTATGTATGGTTTATGATAGGACAATATTTGTCAGAGATACAACCATTTGAAAATCTGGAATCTGAGGGTGCAAAAAAATCTAAATATTGAGAAAATCACCTTTAAAGTTGTCCAAATTAAGTTCTAAGCAATGCATTTTAATAATAAAAAATTCTGTTCATATATATTTACGGTAGAACATGATCTTTACTTAATATCCTTATGATTTTTGGGATAAAAATCGATAATTTTGACCCATACAATGTATTGTTGGCTGTTGCTACAAATATACCTATGCTACTTATGACTGGTTTTGTGGTCCAGGGTCACAATTTATTATTATATTTTTTATAAATCTTTATTAAATTATTTTTTTGTTAAATTTGTCTAAATCTGTCTCTCTCTCTGTTTGATTCAGAATACAGGAAGCTGGGAAACATGACAGGCACTGTCCGCAAACAGACTCCTAATCTAGAGGCCCTGCAAGTGCTTTACGAGCGCATGGAGTACGAGTACAAATTCTACAACTTTGTCAAAACTCAGTTCCACCTCACCAAGAGGAAGATCGGCTTGAGATCTGGCCCAAAACCCTCCAGACTTTACTCAAGCGTGCTTCAGAGAAAAGACCTCCAGGAGGAGCTGGAGGAGGAGGAAACAGAAGACTCACTCGAGTGGACAGAACACACCTGAGAGATTATCTGAGACTGAATCAGATACTAGAGTCTAAAATAACTTCATTCAGGTTCTACTGAACCATAAAACTGGACAAAGCTTGAAAAATCATGAATTCTCATTTTTATCTATAATAGAAAAAATGATTGCACTGAATGATATCAACATTCGTAGCCTGTAGAAGATTTAACTAATTTAATAACTTGATCTTTTGATACACTACCAGTCAAAAGTTTTTGAAGTATAAGATTTTTTTTTTTTTTGTAAATAAGTCTCTTCTGCTCACCAAGCCTGCATTTATTTGTTCCAAAGTACAGCAGAAGCAGTAACATTGTAAAATATTTTACTATTTAAAGTAACTGCTTTCTGTTTGAATGTATTTTAAAATGTAATTTTTCTTGTGATCAAAGATACATTTTCAGCATCGTTACTCCAGTCTTCAGTGTCACATGATCCTTCAGAAATAAAAAAAAAAAGTCAAAATTGTGCTGTTTTGCTGTACTTTAGATCAAATAAATGCAGGCTTGGTGAGCAGAAGAGATTCATTAAAAAAAAAAAAATTATATATATATATATATATATTACACTAGGCGGTTGATACCAGTGCTGGTTTTGCTCTAGTATGACACACTTTATCACAAATTATGATGCAAAATTTTGCAGTCTTGCAATAACCCCTAATCAGCAGAAAAACTGCCACGAATACTTTTTTCAATTCTCAGACCATTTTTATGGAGAGACCATTTTATGGTAATATTGATTTTTAAGGTTAGAATTATGGCCACTGACCAAACCTGTGACCCTGAACCACAAAACCAGCTGGGTATATTTGCACCAAATTTGGTCAAAATGAGTTTTCTTTTATGCCAAAAATCATTAGAATATTAAGTAAAAGATAATGTTCCATGAAGATATCTTGTAAATGTCCTACTATAAATGTATAGAAACTGTATTTTTGATTAGTAATATGCATTGCTAAGAACTTCATTTGGACAACTTTAAAGGCCATTTTTATTTTTTTGCACCCTCAGAGTCCAGATTTCAAATAGTTTTATCTCAGCCAAATATTGTCATATCCTAGCAAACCATACATCAATGGAAAGCTTATATATTCTGCTTTTAGAATTTTTTTTATCAATCACAATTTTAAAAAAATTACCCGGATGATTTGGTCACGTGTTATTTGCTACATCTGTGGGTGTTTTACTACATAAAAACAGAAAATTACAGATTTTGTGGGGGGAAAAAATGAAGAGTATTTGAGTATATATGTATTTGTAATGGAAAGGTTGTATTGCTATTTTTTTGACCTTCAAAATGATGTAATATTAGGCCTTTTTTATACTTCAGTAATATTGTGAATTCAGAGATAATTTGTGAATATCTGATATCTTATGAAAAGTACTTTTGTTTTGTTGGAAATAAGACATTTGACACCAATAACATGTTAGCAGTGACTTTCTTGTCAAAACAATATTCTTCTTAAAAACACTTGGTGTTACACCGACAATTTTAATTACATCATTCATTAGTTAAATGCAACAAAACTGCATAAATTAATACTATTTTTTGGCATGTTAAACATTTGTTTAAAATGTCAAACAGAAATGCAGCAAAAAAGCCCACTTTCAAAGACAGCATATTAAACTGGCATATGAAAATGCCTTTAAACAAAAAAAATTACCTTTACATTTTCTCAAGATTTAGATTCTGTAAACAAATTCTACCTCCATATTGAAAACAACCTGTTTGTCATGTGAAATTAACAAACAAAATTAATAATACAGAAATTATTAAATGTGTTTTACATACAAATCTATTACTAAAATTAAAGTGCCATTTCTCATCAGTAGCGCACACAATTATATATGTAAATCAGTGTAAAGCAGCATCACTATAAGATTACAACACAGCAGATTTAAAGTCTGGCATGAGGTGGTTTTTCAAACAGACTCTGCCTCAGCAAATTGACCACGTCCAGCGCCGTTCCCCAACTCAGAGTAATGCCACAGCTGCCATGACCATAGTTGTGAACCAGAGGCACCTGACGACCCTGTACGTGCAGAAATTCACGCTCCACACGAGGGTTTGCCCTGGTCGGCCGCAGCCCCGCCCATTCGCCCATCACCTGAGCTGATCGCAGGGACGGTTCCAGCTGGCAGCAGCGCTCCAGGATCCCATCGCTGTCCTCCTTATCCGCCTCCATCCGCCAGTCATCAGCCTGCCGCGTGCCTCCGACGTTGACGTACCTGATGCCTGGGTAGATGTAGGTCTTGCCGTCTCCATCTCGGATGAAGTTTTTCAGCCAAGGAGCGCTAATCTTTAGCATTTGTCCTCGTACCGGATAGACCTCCTCATCCTTCACCAAAAAACGAGAGCCGAGGCCTGAGCAGTTTATGATGGCATCATAATTCAGGGCCAGTTTCTGAAGATCAGTCACCTTATCATGTATGATCTGACCTCCACTTACTTGAAACCTAGTGGGAAATATAACATTGGTTTATTTGTTATATGCTTCCTATTCCTCTGTAGTCTTTATATTTATTAAATAAATAAATACATAAACAAATATAGTGCTTATAATACACTACCAGTTTTTAATGTTTAAAAAAAAAAAAAGTACTTTCTGCACAACATACACTACCAGTCAAAAGATTTTGAACAGTAAGATTTTGTTCTCTTCTGCTCACCACGCCTGCATTTATTTGACCAAAGTACAGCAAAAGCAGTAAAATATTTTTACTATTGAAAATAACTTTACTATTTGAATACATTTTAAAAGTGTAATTTATTCCTGTGATTTCAAAGCTGGATTTTTAGCATCATTACTTCAGTCACATGATCCTTCAGAAATCATTCTAATATTCTGATTTGCTGCTCCAAAAAAAAAAATAAAAATATGTTGAAAACAGTTGAGTAGTTGGTTTTTTTTTCAAGATTCTTTGATTAATAGAAAGAACAGAAGAACAACATTTATCTAAAATATAAATCTTTTGTAACATTATAAATGCCTTTATCATCACTTTTAGTCAATTTAAAGCATCCTTGCTAAATAAAAGTATTCATTTTTGTGGTATAGTGTATAATGTTACAAATCCTGAAAAAAATGTACTCAACTGTTTTAAAATGATAATAAAATGCTTCTTGAACAGCAAATCCAGCATATTAGAATGATTTCTAAAGGATCCTGTGACACTGAAGACTGGAGTAATGATGCTAAAAATGTAGATTTGATCACAGGAATAAATTACATTTTAAAATAAATTAAAATAAAAGTTATTTTAAATAGTAAAAATATTTCATGCTACTGTTTTTCGATCAAATAAATGTAGGCTTGGTGAGCAGAAGAGAATTCTTAAAAAAACATTCAAAATCTTACTGTTCAAAAACTTTTGACTGGTAGTGTAGCTGCATTTATTTGTAAAACAAAAACAGTAATATTGTGAAATATTATTTATTCAATTTATTGAATAAATAAATTATAAAATATTTATTCACAGGAATAAATATTTTAATATATACAAACAGAAATTTTAATAATATTTCACAATATTTTCAACAAATAAATGAAGCCTTGGTGAGCATAAGAGACTTCTTTTAAAAATAATAATGAAAAAAAAAATTATTATTCCAAACTTTTTATTGGAATAATAATTTTTATATAACTCTACACTTTATAGAATTTTAATGAAATTTAAAAAATGCATACAGTACCTTTTTTCTAGCCATGGCAAGTAGCTCAGGCATTCACACTTTAATGTTGTAAAGGCTTGACCAAACTTATGATTAGGGAAACGTTTCATTTCATGATCCGTCATGTATCTGAAGCCAAAAACTAAATCTGAAAAGAAGGGCTTTTTGTTGCTGGGTATCTCCTTAAAAATGTGGTACCTGAGATGAAGCAAAGTAGAGATTATGAGATAAAAAAAACACTATTTAATAGCTTTTTTGTTAGAAGTGTTTTACCCAGAGTTCAAGTACACGCCAGCATTTGAGGCTTGAGGGGAATCTGCAATGGCCAGAAGATGATCGAATGACTCCTTGAACCAACGCCGCTGCCGTTCAAGAGGGATGTCTAGTAAGAGAAGACAACAATCAAACCGACTGTTTTTACGTAGACTAAAACATAAAAAAGGCATCATCTCATGTGTCATCTCACCAGGAAACTCTTTTGGCAAGAGGATTCCAGCAGCTCCATCACCGGTGGTGTCCGGTGAAAACTTCTCAGCAATAACAGTCACAGAACAATATGGAAGCGTCTCAGCGACACACACTGCAGCGGATAAACCCACCACACCTGCTCCGACCACGACCACCTTCACACGCTTCATGCCTCAGATCAGCTACAACATAATGAGGAACTGCTTTAGTCAGCAAATAAGGAGGGGAAAACTCAAAAGTCATATTTAAAAGTCTACATTTTTGTTTTCTATTAACATCTAATAAAACATCTGCTGATGCCCCACCATTAAACTGTAATATTCTATTTGGAGAACGAAATAATCACTGAAAACTCATTGTAAAGAGTTTGCAAAAGTACTCAAATATCACTAAAAGATTATTTTAACAACATTTTGCATTAATGATGTATATAACAAATGTCGCAGGTGTCACTATGTTATGGAAGACTTTCTTATTCACTAAAAACTAGGGCTGTAACGATTCGCTCGTTTTCTCGATGCATCGATTACAAAAACCTGACGATCAGTGTTGCACCAGAGAAAACCTGGCAACCCTGCTAATCGATTTTGAATCATGAATCGCGGATATCGGCCAGTAATCGATTTAAAACATTAAGAATAGAATAAATCACGATTTCTATAGCGATTTAGTGCTTTAAAATATATACACAGTAAATTACTGTAAGCACAAATGAATGGAGACCTTTTGGACAGAGCAAAAACAATGTAAGCATCTAAAAGCATACGCACAATTCCACTGAACGTAAATGACGTTTTAATTTGATGTAGTTTAGCCAAAAGTAAGAAGAAAACGGTTAAAACAACCACAGCCCTAACAGCAAACTTTAAATAAGAGTGCAAGTTTTATCTGTCAATCGCAAGTTGCATTTATTGCAACATCATTAGAATCATCATGATCATTCTATAGAAAGTAATCATTTAATTTTTATGAAAATAAGATAAGGAAGCACACATCATGCAAAGGTGTGACATAAAATGCCTACTTTTAAAGCCTTTTTTAAATATTGGCTTACATTGGCTAATAAAAAATAAAGAGAAATAAATAGGCCTATACTAAAGTGTATTTGAAATACATTTATTTCATGCTAAGTATACTACAAATAAAATTGACATATTTATGTTTTTAATTAAAAAAATACCTTGCATTTGTACTTTCAGTAGCCTATTCTAAACTGGCATAAAGTGTGCTAAATTGGAAGTATTAGTGCTTAAGTCCAACTAAAGACGAACTGAAGTATATCTGATTGTGCTAAAGTGGAACTATTGCAAGTAGATTTTAGGTACACTTTAAATATCTTGCATTTAAAGACAGAGATAATACAATCCTCAGTGATCGTGACATTAACACACATTTTAGGCTTAATATTAACAAATGTGCATTGTGCGCATGTAGTACTTCAAATAAACTGTAATTAGAATTTTTATATCAAAGTCTCGAGGGATATATCAGTAAATATAATAATAGATTTGAACTATACTTTGTTCGAAATAAATGCATTTTAATTGTATTACTTTTTACTAGGGTAATTTTTTACATGTCATGCCTTAGCATGAAACATAAAACATTAAACATTGCCCACATTCTCTGCCTCTAAAAAGGCTGAAGTGTAATTTGCCTCCTGACTAAGCATATAAAGAATTTAGGGGAAGAATTTAAATAATCCTGTAAATACACTTAAAGAATGCAGAATCGAATCGTTAATCGAATCACATCGAATTTTGTGATTCGTATCGAATCATTATGAATTTGCAAAAATCTTTCTTGAATCGAATTGAAACCCTATGAATCGTGAATCAAATTGAATCGCTGTTTAGCCAAAGATTCACAGCCCTACTAAAAACCCTTCATTTGAAGTCAATAAAAAGATAAAAAGGTAAGTGCTATAACCTGGGATATTCACCCAAACGTCTGTTTGTTGTTTGTTCTCCCTTCACGCAATACGCAGAATTTAACATCCATGCAAGACAACCATAAAATCTGAATTTGAGCCAACAAAATCAATAAACAACAGACTGGTTGTCCTACTTACCCAGCCAACAGAGAACTTTCTCAGAACTCAGAACACATACTCGCTCTGCCAGTGACTAGCTAACGCTCAGACCATGTAGGGACCGTCTACAAAGTAGGTTTTTAAGGACAAAACGATTAATAGTTTACCACAGAAATTGTTCAGTTAACAAAAGGGCAAAGTCTTTCAAAGGTACAAACACACCTAACTTGAATTTATTTAAGAAAATTGTAAACAAGACATGCTATATAGGCTTTTCAATTACGCTATGATTTGGACAGTTACCCGGATCGGATGTGTGGCCATATCGGTGATACTCGGATGTAAACAACAGCATAAAAAGACAAAAACGTGTGGAAGCTGCTAAATCATATAGAGAAGGACTTAGTAAGCAGAAAAAGGGCAAATATTTGTCGATATTTTGACAAACTAAAGTTAATAGGTTGTAAAGAAACGTACAAGCACTATTCATTAAGATATTAGTCTGATATTTCACCTACCTGAGCAGAAATGATAAGAACAAACACAAATGTTGTCAAGATTCTTGCCCTGGAAATTTTTGCTCAGTTTGGCCAACCACAAATGCACTGTCCTCAGACAGTGTTTTGCAGTCTTCTCCTTGCTTTCTTATAACTCTTGGCAGTCTATAGTACTCCAAATGTTTTTTTCTGGTCTAACCAATTAGTACAGCCCAAAACATGACAATAATTGACGATTTTCAGCAGCAATAAGCAGCAAAATATGAGAGTTTCGTTCAGTACAGTAACATTGTTTACGTTCAGTGCCACCAATATGGCCAATTGATGACACGTTGTGAAAACACTCTATAGTGGTTATTATAATATTATTGATATTGATAAAATATATGAATAGTAAATAATTTAATCCTGAATCCAAAGGTTATCCAGTAGGCCTATTCCAGGTCATATATGTGTAAGCATTCTTTCCAAAAAAATAGAAATATTATAATTCCTAATAACATTATTAATATTAATGTGATTATTCTTCACATTATCTAACATGTATTGTGCTGTTTAGCAGTTGAGAGTTTATGTTTGTATGTTTCATGGCCCTGTGTGTACAATTTCTTCAATTTGCAAGTATTTGGATGTGAAACCATTAAGCATCCGTTTCTTCTTTTTGTACTTTGCAGACGGTCCCTATCTTGTTCCTACTCTATAAATGTTTTTAAGCTTTTACAAATCTGTTACCTAACTATAGCATATTTAAGCTACAATGTGGGTTACTGTTTATGCTTGTATTGAAACAGTCACGATATTCCATATAATAATTAATTATAATTGATATATTATATTATATTATATATTGATAATGCTGATAAAGCACATTTCATACAGCAACCATATACTTAAACAAATTTAGAAATCATGCCTGCACTTGCCATACCAGTAATAAGATTAAAGTCCATTGTCGATTCCCTCAATGCTGATTATTTAGTATGAAAATGTACGACATTGTACAAAAACCATAGTACAGTTAGCGTTACTGTAGCAAATCCACGATTAACTTTATAAAAGGTAAAACGAACAAGTAAGCATTGGCAGATACTATTGTAGCATTTAAAATACATTTTACAGAATGTCAAAACAGGTGCACATTTAGTTCACATGCTTATACTTACCTCCAGCCTACTAAGACTTGCATGAACTAACGATATCAAACCTCTGTCTGCGAACTTTCTGATCACACTCTTCACACATTAATGATTAATTCGTTATGCTTGCGATAAGCACGAACCTACAAATATAGGTCAAGCTGCCACAATCTCATGCTTTCTGAAACCCTAGGCTAGGACTGTTATGTTTGTCCTCTCATCCAAAAGCATCATGGGAAAAGGAGTTTCATATGTATTTTTCAGTTATTTCTGAGGGGCTTTTGAAGCACAAATGCGAAAATGTAAAATAATAGTTATTAGTTAATTAGTGTGATGTTTAGACTGCCACAGTACGTTTTTTCCGTTCGGTTTATTTGTAATTGTGTGTTGCAGTGCTTCGCCAATACAACAGGGGCGCTGTTTGGAAACGTTGTTTTTCCGCCAGGGGGCGCATGGAGGCTCAAAAAAACCAAATCCTAGAACGCCTTATTGGAGACATATAAAATATTATATAAAATATCTATATACATGTATTACATAAAATCTCGCTGATGGTTAACGTTATCACGTTAATATTAAAACTTTAAAAATGTTTGATTAAAAACCAAGTCTGAAAATACCCGCCCCGCCTCTTTTGGTATTCACTGCTGACTTTCTATCTGCTTGTTTCTGTGATTCTCACTCAAATCACGGGATGCAATTCTCGCGAGATATGCCTGTCTGAAACGGTTCCTTTAAGGTAAGGTCCTGAAAGCTTAATCGTATAATATAGTCCTCAGAGAGTAGTATAATAATTGTTTGAAGTGCGTATAGCAAATTAAATGTTGTGATTTTCAAATCAGCGCTGGTCTTTTAGAGACACGGGCGTGTTTTAAAAGGGAAAGCGAAGCAGCTCTTTGTTGCTACACATGGCGCTGGGCTTTAAGCAATTTATTCATTTATTACCGTGTTCAAAGACCTTTGACAGATATACATGAAGATTCACACACCACGCGTTTGTGTGAGAGCCAATATGTGTATAAGACAGTTTGTGATGCAATGCAGTCACACACTGTCCACTAATAGTAACGTTAGACTGTGTTTACAGTTCAGGTTGCGTGCACATCTGTGTCCTGTGATTAATTCATGAATGCATTTACTGGTATTTCTATACATTTTCAGAAGAACTCATTTATGAAATATATATTGGCGTATATAGCGGTTTGGGTCCAAATATGGAAATAACATTGGTTCTAAATGATTACCGTTTTACTGCACTATGTATTTACATGGTACTTCAAAGAATGCTTTTTTACCATGATGCATGGTTGATCATATTTACAACCCAGATGTGTTGTTATTCTATTCTGATAAAATACTGCTAAATAAACAATTTAACTGCCTGTTTAAAACATACTACACTTTAGCAATCTTTACTTATACTCCGAACTGATTGCAATAAAGTTTTTAGACACTTAATTGCATAATTAAATAAAAATGTCTTAAAATTTAAACTAAATGCAGTTAGCTGAATGTTAGAGATCTTTTTGGCCCACTTACATTCTCATGCAATTTCATGATTTGAAATATGGGATAATGCTTAAAGTGCACTGCTGAATGTGCCGACAAGCATTTATGGTAAACTGTATTTCAATGTAATTTCAAATAAATGGAGGCTTGGAGAGCAGAAAAATACTTCTTTAAAAACATACAAAAAAAAAATTACTGTAAAATAATTTTCTAATTTTTAATGATGAAGTTGTAATTTATATAAATTAATATATATTTACTTGTCATGTGCTTTAGTATGTTTCTCAATATTAAGTGTTTTTCTTTCAAGCACATTATTTAAAACATGATGATTTTAAATATATTTTAATATATACTGTTTAGTATATATTGTTAAAATAAAATATGAACACAAAAAAAAGCTATGAAGTATTGTGGTAATCAAACAGTTTTGTAATTTCATAATTTAATTGTTTTTTAAAAAATACTTAAAGTGAACTGCTAAATGTGCTGACAAGCATTTATGGTAAACTAAAATATATTTCAGTGTAATTTCTGTTGAAATTGCGTGTCATGTATTTAATATACACTACCAGTCAAACGTTTTATTTATATATATATATATATATATATATATATATATAGATAGATAGATAGATAGATAGATAGATAGATAGATAGATATAGATCAGCATCTGAAATAAAAAGCTTTTGTATAATTATGCAGTGTAACATTCAAAAGCTTGGAGTCTATTATAAGTATATAGTACATAGTATAATTATTATAATGAAAAGAAATGATAGAAATTAATACTTGTATTTAGCAAGGATGCTTTAAATTGGTCAAAAGTGATGATAAAGACATTTATAATGCTACAAAAGATTTCTATTTCAGATAAATGTTATTTATCAAAGAAACCATTTTAAAATATATTCAAATACATTTATATTTTTTTAAATAGTCGAAATATTTCAAAATTGTATTGTTATTGCTGTACTTTGGATCAAATAAATGCAGGTTTGGTGAGCCGAAGAGATTCAAAAAATGTAAAATCTTACTTGTTCAAAAACTTAACTGGCAGTGTACTTTAAACTGCTTATACTTATCGTGTGCTTTAGTATATTAGTCAACATTAAGTGTTCTTCTTGATGAAAGATGATAAAAGATTATTAAAACATGGTGATTTAAAACATACTTTAATATATACTTTTATGTATATATTATGAACATAAAAAAGCTATGAAGTATGGTGGAAACAGTTTCTGGTCCCCATTGACTTATATATTAGTATTGTAGTATTTATTATAATATTTTTTTCTTACTATGGAAGTCATTGGGGACCATCATCTGTTTGCTTACCACCATTCTTCAAAATATCATATTTTTGTGTTCAACAAACATGTTTGAAACAACTTGAGAATGAGTAAAAGATGACAAAATTTGCTTTATTTGTAGGTGAACTATCCCTTTAAGTGGCATATTATTTCATTAGCATTATATTGTCTGCAAGGACATTTTTTTTTAAATACACTTTAAGTGCACATTCAATACAATTAAGCACACGTTCACAAGAGAAGCATATTTTGATTTGCATATAATAAACAGGCTTATCTGCTTTTCTTTTGTTTCACTTTGTAGAAGCCAGTCAAAATAGTCAGACTTGTTGTGTGACATGCCTTCATCCTCAAAAACCATGAACAAGACTATTCAAAGTAAAAGAAAATATGACCTAGACTACATTAAATGTGGGTTTGGTGGTGTTGTTCACCACTTGACACCCATCTAGATGCTAAAGCAAAACTCTTTTGCAAACTTAATAGACTTAATAGTTTCAGCTTCTTCCTTTTTAGATTCAAGCTCACTGTAACAGCATCATGTCTGCACCATCATCTATTCTCGCCCTGCATTCAAAAACACACAAGGACACAATCCTGCACAAGTTTGAAAAGCTTAGAAGAAGGGAGCTGCTCTGTGACATAACTATCATCGTAGAGGACATGCACTTCAAGGCGCACAAGGCTCTTTTAGCGGCGAGCAGTGAGTATTTCTCATTAATGTTCACCGCTGAAGACCAGGTAAGCCAGTCAGTGTACAAGCTAGATGGCATGGCTGCAAAAACCTTCTCGGCCGTGCTTGAGTTCATCTACAGTGCAAATGTATCTGTGGATGAGAGCAGCTCTGAGCAGCTGCTTGACATGGCACGCTTTCTGGACATCCGAGATTTGCTTAAAGCCCACGAGGACCTTCAAAAGGACAGTTCAATGGCTGAAAATGTGATGTCTGCTGAGGGAGATAATGTTGATGAGTGCATACAGACAAAACGTAAAAGAGGGAGGCCGAAAAAGAGCACTGAGACTCAGGATTCAAGCCAGGAAGAGAATCCAGAAACTGGTTTGCCAGCAGAAACTCCCTCGGAACCCACAGAACCTCTCTTAGATCCTGCTTCTCCACCAAGAGACTTCAGCGACAGTGACTATAACCCCAGAGAGGACAGAACCCGGCACAGCAAACGCAAAATAAAGCAGCCTGTCAAGCTGAAGGGATTCAGGTTAGGAGACGAGGTCACAGAGCGCAAGGAGCCGGGGAAGAGAGGACGGAAGAGGAAGTACCCAGACACAGAGGCCAGATGTGAGCAGTGTGGGAAGGTTTTTAAAAGCCACCTGTTTCTGAAGATACATCAACGCACTCATACAGGTACCACTCAGTTTTTATATTATGCTATACAACTGACTAAATGTAACGTGCTAATGAAAAAACAATTAGACAATAAAATGAATGGTTTGTTTTAAAAATGTATTTGCATTCTATCATATAATGTGACAGTATCCTTGACATACATTAGTTTAAGCTTTTTTTATTATTATTTTAGTACTTCAGCTTCAGTCACGTTTATTTTATGTCAGTATATTTTATTTCAAGTACATTTTTAATGTTTTTAATGAACTATAATAACCTTGATTCTGTTAATTACACTGGCAGTCAAAAGTTTTTTCATTTTTAAGAATTATCTTTTGCTCACCAAGCCTGCATTTATTTGATCCAAAGTACAGCAAAAACAGTAAAATTGTGAAATATTTTTATTATTTAAAATAACTGTTTTGTATTTGAATACATTTTAAAATGTAATTTATTCCTGTGATCAAATCTAGATTTTCAGCATCATTACTTGTCTTCAGTGTCACATGATCCTTCAGAAATCATTTTATTTGCTGATTTGCAGTTCAAGAAACATTATTATTATTATTATTATTATTATTATCGATATTTAAAACAGTTGAGTACATTTTAGTACAGTTGAGTGCAACAGCTGAGAAATTAATACTTTTATTTAGCCTTAAAAAGTGATGATAAAGACATTTGTTACAAAAGATTTCTATTTCAGATAAAAGTAAACTTTCTATTCATCAAAGAAACCTGAAAAATTCTACTCCACTGTTTTCAACATAATGAATGTTTTTTTGTTGTTGTTGTTTGTTTTTTTCAAGCAGCAAATCAGAATATTAGAATAATTTCTGAAGGATCGTGTGACTGGAGTAATAATGCTAAATATTCAGCTTTGAAACCACAGGAATAAATGCAATTTTTAAATATGTTTAAATAGAATTATTTAAGTAGTAAAAATATTTCAAAATTGTAGTGTTTTTGCTGTACTTTGGATCAAATAAATGCAGACTGTAATTTTAAAGTTTGATTAAATTAGTTGTGTTTGTTTTTTTTGTCATTTTTACTGTCATATCATATTTACTGTTTATTTAGTAGTTCTCATTTTAGTTATTTTAGTTCTTCAAAAGTTTAATTGTTTATTTTTTTATTTTCAGTTAAGTTTTTTGCCTCAAGTAATGATTTATTTAATTTTTATTGTTTTAGGTTTAGTTTTAAATAACTATAATAACCCTGAATGTGTGATTCAGATATTAACATTAATTAATCTTAATGCAAAATGGCCTTTTCCTTTTTAATGCAGGTGAAAAACCATTCAGATGCAGTGTTTGTGGGAAGGGTTTCACCCAGAAACACACTCTTTTGGTTCATCAGCGCATGCATACAGGAGAAAAGCCCTTCATCTGCACCATATGCTCCAAAGCTCTGTCCACAAAACACTCACTAGTGGAGCACATGAACCTACACGCAGGTAACGCAAATATACCAAACCACTGTACAATACTGCTCATAACATTACCATTCAAATGTATGGGATCCATAAGATTAAAATTAAAAACATTGGTATTATAATGGTATCAAACACTGTAGTGCATGTTCAGAAAACTGAATATACTCTGTTCTTTGACTTTCCACAGAGAATAAATCTTTCAGTTGTGACCAGTGTGGGAAAAGTTTCAGTCAAAAGCGGCAGCTGAATAGCCATTACCGGGTTCACACAGGAAAAGCGCTACCTGAATGTGCACAATGCCATCATAAATTTATGGATGCAGCTCAACTGAAGAAGCACCTGAGAACTCACACTGGTAATGAACACGTCACATTTAAAAAAACATTAAACTGCACTGCAACTCGCTTACTATCTGAGCTGTATAAACCCCATGTTATTGCTGCAGGTGAGAAGCCGTTCACATGCGAGATCTGTGGGAAGTGTTTCACAGCCAAGAGCACACTGCAGACACACATCAGGATACACAGGTTAGAAATCAGCATGTTTGTGTTACGACAAAATACAACAGGTGAATGGGTCAAAAATGCCATAGATACCACATAATTCCCCAGTTATAATTCCAGAACAGAAATTCCAACATTGGATAAAACCAGGTACAAAAGTCTTTTCATTTTGTTGACATATATCTCATTTTTTCATAAATCAGAAAGTACTGTCAAAGACACTACAGGCAAAATCACTGTAATTTATGCACTAGTAAGTTTTGAGAATTTTGGCTGTTTGGCTTTTTGTGAATGTGTTGTTTCAGACTAATAGAAAGAAACATCCAAAATACTTTTAAATGTTTATTTTATTTGACTTTATCTCTTTGCATCAGTATTTCAATTATTAAAAATATCTTTAAAGGCTGTTTTCTCAAAATGTGTTTATTTCTCCATGTCAGCAGCACTTACATACGGTTACTGCTAGGAAATGCACCGGTCAATTTGGAAATTTCATAATAAATTGTTCTAGATTAATGCAAAGAAAATACACAAGTGTTTATTTGATCTATTTGTGTCTGTAGATTTCAATTACAATACATACACACTACCAGTCAAAATATTTTTAATGTTTTTTAAAGAATTCTCTTCTGCTCACAAATCCTGCATTTATTTGATCCAAAGTACAGCAAAAACACTCAAATTCTGAAATGTTTTTAATATTTAAAATAGCTATTTTCTATTTGAATATATTTTAAAATGTAATTTATTCCTGTGATTTCAAAGCTGAAATTTTAGCATCATTACTCCAGAAATCATTCTAATATTCAGCTCAAAAAAACATTTATTATTATTATTATTATTACATTTACATTTCATTACATTTAGTCATTTGGCAGACGCTTTTATCCAAAGCGACTTACAATAGAAGCAATCAGAGCAACAAGAGAGCGACAGTGTATAAGTGCTGAGGCAAATTTCAGTTAGATAAACATGATAAGTCTTGCAAGGTTTTTTTTTTTTTTTTTAAATAAAGTATATAGAAAAACAGAAAGGAGTAGGAAAGTGCTAGTGTCAATTGGTCAAGTGCTGGCGAAAAAGATGGGTTTTCAAGTGGAGCACATGAACCTTATTATTATATCTTTGATGAATAGAAAGTTCAGCAGAACAGCATTTATCTGAAATTGAAATTTTTGTAACATTATAAATGTCTTTGACTGATCTTTGGATCTTTCTATTCATCAAATAATCCTGAGAAAAAATGTACCCAACTGTTTTAAATATTGATAACAATTTTAATAAAAATGTTTCTTGAACAACAAATCAGCATATTAGAATGATATCTGAAGCATCACGTGACACTGAAGACTGGAGTAATGATGCTGAAAATTTATTTTATTTTAAATAGCAAAAATATTTCACAATATTACAGTTTTTGCTGCAATTTGGATCAAATAAATGCAGGCTTTGTGAGCAGAAGAGACTTCTTTAAAAAAATCTTACCCTTCAAAAACTATTGACTGATAGTGTATTTAAAGACTTCTCAAAATAAATTTCATACAGCATTTATTCCTAAAACATGGTTTGCCTGTGACAGTGTGTTTGACAATGTTTTCTGATAAACAGAAATGTCCCCTCTGTAAAAACCTGTAACTCTTAATATGTCAACAAAATAAAACAATTTTGAACCCTGCATTATTCAGTGTTCACATTTCAGTTCTAGAAACATATGCAAATAGTTCACAATTTGCATATGTAAACATAGCATTCCAGAAAACCTAATACAAAAAAAATACATTTTTAATGAAATCGATATTGTGGTGTGAATTATGGTAAAAGTTGAAATTATTGTAGATATTAATTACATTTTCTTATCTTAGTTGCCATATTAAAAAAAATTCTTTCCCCATCCAGAGGAGAGAAGCCATACGTCTGCAACATCTGTGATAAGACCTTTTCCGACCCCAGTGCCAGGAGGCGTCACGTGGCGTCCCATACGGGTAAAAAGCCGTTCACGTGTTCCATCTGTAACCTGTCGTTTGCCCGAATGGACAACCTTAAAGCCCACACCAAGACTCACAACAAGGAGCGTCAACAGGGAGAAGCTGACACCGCAGGGCCTGCGAGGGTAGAGGCCACATCAGGGCCTGAAGAAATGCACAGCATCCTCCAACTCCAGCCGTACCAACTTCCCACGCACCCCGAGCAGGAGATCCAGTTGGTGGTAACCGGCGAGGTGGACAACATCAACCTGGGCCAGGATCAAAGTATCAGAATTATCACTGCAGAAGATGCTTCTGTGGAACAAGGTCTCACGCTTCTCACCCAACCTTCAGGACACATCCAAAACCTGGCACTGGTCACGCCAGACGGGTTAGATGCCAGTACTCAAATCCAAACCATCAGCGTTTTAGAAAGTCAGGTGAGCGGCGGACAGCCCGAGCCAATGCACGTCATCACGCTGACCAAAGAAGCCATGGAGCAACTGCAGGTTCATCACGGAGGTTCACCGCAGCTGCAGGTGATCCACCAATTGTCTGAGAGCTCTGTTGAGAATCCCAGCCGGACGAGTTCAGCGGGAGGCATTCACATCAGCAGCCAGAGTGGCCAGCCCATCTCCATCAGCCAGACCAGCGAGCAGATCCCCAGCAATCAGATTCAGGGACAAACCTTCCAGATCCAGGCTGGAACGGTCTCCTACCTCTATACCACCAGCATGACCCCGCAAAACTGAACAGACACGGTTTGAATCCATCAGGACTCGTTGATGCTGATGCTTTTTTGTAAGTAGTTGTATTTTAAACCAGCAAAGTTGATTTCAATGAGAACAAGCAGAAACACCTTTTTTTTTAAATAAAAAAAATTATAATAATGACTTAAGTATGACTTCTTCATAAAGTATAGCCCTACTTACATTTTTTTTGTGCTTGTTAAAATTCAAATTTACAATAAAAGGGAACAAACATCAGCATTATGAACATGTTACTGTTACAATGCTGATGCTTATTCTCTATTGTGAGTTATTATTAGTGTCACTGAAATACTTTTAGTTTTTTGCCACATTAATTTGTTGAATTAGTTTTTGATTTTAGATTTTCATTTTCATTTGAATGATTTCGTAGTTTTGCTGTATTTTGTATTTTTTATGTCTATATAGTTTTATAGTTTTTCAGTGCAACTTTTAATTATTTAGTATAATAATAGTTAAATGAAAATGAGAATGTTTTCTTTGGCAACTAGCTGAACTATATTATATTTAGTTATGTTTATTTTATTTCAAGTTACCTTTGTTACTGGTTTTGGTTACTTGGCATTGGCAATGGTTGCATACAATAGTCCTGCTCCAAAATCATTACAGTAATGTATTCACCATTTTGGCGGAAAATTATGCAAACCATATCCATGGTCCTAAAAAAATGTATTTTGATTTTGGAGTGAAAATGTGACCCACCCACATATGCATCAGATTCACCCAGTAATGTAAACATTAATTTTTTATTAATGCACAAATAATCAGACCTGTCAGGTCATTCAGGTTTAGGTTTAGGTTAGGATCATTTGTGCATAAGTAAAAAGCAGGATACATGTTCCAATCCAACCTCCTATTACCTCCGTTCTCTCCAGCATCCTGTCTTCAATCTACATCCTCTACAATCTCCATCAATAAGAAGTCTCAAAATGAATGGTGTCAGATATCAGTGCGATCTGGATTATTTACTTGTGACCCAATCTAAGATTCTGGTATGTCAGGTGGTTATAAGCGTTTCCATCAGGAAGACTGGGTAACAGTGCCTCTGAAATGTCCAGACGAAGGCGATTGGAGTTCTGTGAACAATGTAACATTAAAAGAAACATTTAAATTCACATCACATAACTCGTGTTCTTTGTTCTATGATCAGATTTTATTTAAAGAGACAGTCAGGAGTATTATTGGTTGGACTATTCCTGTAATGCTTGACATGTTAAACGACTATAGAATCAAATAACTCACTGTTTTGGGTCTGTCCAGAGGCACCCAAGACTCTCTCCAACCCGTTTCAATATTGAGCTCATCATTTGTGTTTATAAAGCTACTGTTTGTACAAGACATAACCGAGTTGTTCCTGAGCAAGCCTGCAAAAAAATGAGCCACTGAGGTGAACAGGTCAAGGTTAGAAGCAAAAGACAGAGAAAATGACTGTGATTTACCTGCTGATGCGTTTCTTAAATGTAGCCTTCTTGAGGAGGAGCTTTGGCGTCCTTAAGCATTAAAAAGAGTGTTATATATAAAAAGTTCTTTAATGCTAAATAAAAATGTAACAGAAATCAGAATTGTGAGTACCTGAAGGAAATGTAGATTTACACAACGCGGACTCAAAACTGTGGATCTGATTTTGTAGTTTGTCCACCTGCTGGAACGCTTCTAGTTTTATGCTCCGCTCCTGATGAAGCTGACCTCTCACCTTCAAAACACAGGATACTTTACCTTTATGGATGGGGCAGATGCTTTTATCCAAAGCAACTTAAATTGCAGTAAATGTTGATATTTTATCAGTTCATGCATTCCCAATTTTTATATTGTATTGTACAATACTTTTTTATTGTACTTTTCTTTCCAAGACAGGTTAAGAAAGCAAAATAGCCCAAAATCTCAAAATTAAGCAGTTCATAAGAAAAAGCAATGGGTTTGCCTGTAGTGTCTTGACTTAACGTTTCTAATAATCATCATAAAGCTTGCAGTTCAGACTCACGTGTTTGATTTGCTTGTGGCTGCGTTGTTGTCGCAGCTCTGTCTCTTTGCTGCTTTTCTCGAGTTGTGCGCTCAGAGCTCTGAGTTGACTCTCTCGGTCCTCCACGTCTTCCTGCAGCTGCTCCATGCTCTGCATCCGCAGCACCTGCAGCTCCTGTCGGCTCTGTGCGTCTCGTGTGGAGCGGTGCTCCATGTCCTGCAGCTTCTGAGACTGTGACAGAGGTGTTAAGTGTTTGAGTAGTAGTATTTGATTATTTACAGGGCTGCCAACTCTCACGTATTCAGCGTGAGACTCTTTCACGCTCTCACACACTCTCTAATTGAGACTTTTCTCACGCCACGCATCCATTGTGGACTGTAGCGTAACTTTGAAGAGTATCCACTGGACGCAAACAGTGTACACTGTTCTCTGTCAGCTGCGTCATGTGGATACGCTGTTTTCGTTTGAATCAATGCATATATAAATGTAGAAAATGTAACCGTGTGCTGTGGCTGACAGAGAACAGCCTACGCTGTTTGCGTCCAGTGGATACTCTCCAAAATGGCGCTACGTTGGAGGAGACAAATTGTTGAATAAAGTTATTTTTGTTTTCTTTGCATACAAAAAGTATTCTTGTAGCTTCGTAAAATTATGGTTGAACCACTGATGGCACATGGACTACTTTGACGACGTCTTTCATACTTTTCTGGGCCTTCACAGTGTATTTACCTGGCAGTCATTGGGACAGCCACAAAGCTCCCTGTTTTCATCCAAAATACCTCAAATTGTGTTCTGAAGATGAACTAAACTTTTATGAGTTTGGAATGACATGGGGGTAAGTGATTAATGACAAAATTTTCATTTTGAGCTTTGTTAAAACTGAATAGCTTTACATTTAAAAGGTAAAAATAAAACTTTTTACTTTATTACAACCAGTGTTATTTTTATATCATCACTTCTGTACTAAGATCATAACATTAAGCTGATGTTAAATCCACTTAGTTCTCGAAGCATTGTACAGTTGAGCTCAAAAGTTTACATACACCTTGCAGAATCTGCAAAATGTTAATTATTTTACCAAAATAAGAGGGATCATACAAAATGCATGTTATTTTTTTAGTACTGACCTGAATTAAATATTTCACATAAAAGACATTTACATATAGTCAAAAAGAGAAAGTAATACTTGAATTTAGAAAAATTACCCTGTTCAAAAGTTGACATCTGCTTGATTCTTAATACTGTGTTACTTTTTTTTTTGCTTAGTGATAGCGACATGAGTCCCTTGTTTGTCCTGAACAGTTAAACTTCCCAGTGTTCTTCAGAAAAATCCTTTATGTCCCACAAATTCTTTGGTTTTTCATCATTTTTGTGTATTTGCACCCTTTCCAACAATGACTGTATGATTCTGAGATCCATCTTTTCACACTGAGGACAACTGAGGGACTCATATGCAACTATTACAGAAGATTCAAACGCTCACTGATGCTCCAGAAGGAAAACGTTGAATTAAAAGCCAGGGGTGTAAACTTTTGAACAGAATGAAGATGTATATTTTTCTTATTTTCCCTAAATATCATATTTTGTTTCATCAAGGAATCAAGTGTATGTAAAATTTTTGCAAATTCAACAATTATTGTCTCTTGTGGACTAAATGTAAGTGTCTTTTATGTGAAATATCTTACTCAGTACAGTACTAAATAAAAAATAACATGCATTTTGTATGATCCCTCTCATTTTGGTAAAATAATTAACATTTTGCAGATTCTGAAAGGTGCATGTAAAATTTTGACCTGTCTTTATAATTGACTCAGTTTGCACATAATAAAGCCAGCTTTTGTCCATAAAGATGAGAAGGCTGAGAGTGTTGTACCTGCTGAATGATCTGTCTCTGGATGTGCTCATATTCGCTCTTACACTGCAGCATGGCCTCCTGCACAGCATCCAGCTCTTGTTTTAGACCAACCTCCTTCTGCTCTGATATCATCTTCACTTTAAGAGCTTCAGTTTTACAGGACACCTCATTCTGGACACACAGGAGCAACATTCAGAGTTACTACAGACAAAAGATGAGGAGAGACTAAGCAATGAATGCGATTATTGAACACGTGATTAATACCAGTTTCCACTGCAGCAGCTCTTTTTGTAATTTCTCTTGAGCAATCACCAGCCTCCAGTGGTTAAAGGCTCTCAGTTTACACACAAGTCCGACCAGCTTGCTATTCTCCGCGTGAAGATCTTCTAATACCTCTTTCTGAATAAAACAAATATAATAGTTTGAACGTCACAAAGAAAGGCCCAGGTCACATTTCACAGCAATCAACAGAAAAAAAATATATTTACATATTTATTGTTCATTAAAAAAACATGATTTTCTGCAATATTACTTTATTTTCATGACAATTTAGCACATTTCCAGACAAAATTCACATTATTGTAATGCAAATCATACATATTTTAACAACACACCCCACCACAATTCCAACAGCATTTTATATGTTTACGATTAATAATGTTTATTCTTTATAAAATATAATTTGTAATACACACACACACTTATATTTCATTTCAAGGGGTAAAATATGACTTGAGCATATCTTGACATTATTAAAACAATATAACTTTAGGCAATTCCTTCACAACAAAGCTCATTTTAGCGGTTTACCTCATGAAGTGTGTGAATGAGGCTCTCGTTATCATTAGCGGAGGATAATTTATTTTTCAGTTTGATGATTCTATCCACGCCTTCCTTCCTCACGCTGCTCACCAGCTGTCGCACATCGTGGTCCATATTCACATGGTATTTGTCCAGACGTGACTGTGGGTGGCACAGAGAGCTGAGCCAGCTGACATCACACTACATATACTGTAGTTCATGTTTTAATAATTGTATACAATCATTAGCTTACACACCAAACACCAAAACCTAACACACCTTTAGAAGAACACATGTGGAGAAGAGCTGGCGAACCAGAGTATCATAGCGCTCTCTGTGTTTGAGGTTGAGATGTTGATCTAAGCTTCTCTTCTCCTCCTCCAGTTGTCTTACTCTGGCACGCAGAGCTGTGATGTCAACCATCATCCCACGACACACGTCCGCCACCTGAGATTAGATATGTTTACTGAGAATGTACTGAAGAATCATGCTGATATACGCACAAACATGAGTTTACCTTTCTGTAGGGGTCACTAGCTTGCATTTCTTTGGCTTCTAGTTCTTTAACATCCTGTGAATACAGATTCTTGTTGGTAATTTTTAAAAGAAATTTTATTCAGCAAGGACTTTACAAAGACAGTTGAGGTCAAAAGTTTACATACATCTTGCAGAATCTGCAAAATGGTAATTATTTTACCAAAATAAGAGGGATCATACAAAATGCATGTTATTTATTATTTAGTACTAACCTGAATAAAATATTTCACATAAAGGACTTTTACATAATATAGTCCACAAGAAAAATTAGTTACATTTATAAAAATTACTCTGTACAAAAGTTTACATACACTTTCACTTTCAGATTCTTAATACTGTGTTGTTACCTGAATGATCTGTTAAACAGCCTGCTGTTCTTCAAAAAAATCCTTCAGGTCCCACAGATTCTTTGGTTTTTCAGGATTGAGGACAACTGAGAGACTCATATGCAACTATTACAAAGTTCAAACGCTCACTGATGCTTCAGAAGGAAAAATGATGCATTAAGAGCCAGGGGGTGAAAACTTTTGAACAGAATGAAGATGTGTGCATTTTTCTTATTTTGCCTAAATATCTTTTTTTATTTAGTACTGCCCTTCAGAAGCTACAGAAGATATTTATTTCCCAGAGGACAACATAAATTAAATTTTCCCTGATCTTCAAGGCTCTTAATGTATTATTTTTCCATCTGAAGCACCAGTGTTTGAACATTCTGTAATAGTTGCATATGAGACCCTCAGTGTGAAAAGATTTATCTCAAAATCATACACTCATTGTTAGAAAGGGTTCAAATACACAAAAATGCTGAAAAATGAAAGAATTTGTGGGAACTGAAGGACTTTTCTGAAGAACAGTGGGCAGTACAAAGGACAAACAAGGGACTCATGAACAACTATCACTAAACAAAAAAACACAGCTTTGGACCATTCAGGTAACAACAGTATTAATCAAGTGTGTGTAAACTTTTGAACAGGGTCATTTTTATCAATTGAACTATTATTTTCTCTTGTGAACGATATGTTTTACTGTATTTTTAATCAAATAAATGCAGCCTTGGTGAGCAAAAGAGACACAAAACAAGAAATAGTGTAGACAAACCTGCTCTCTCTGGTAAAGAAGTTGTTCCTGCTGTTGAAGGATATGTTCATAAAACTGGGAATATCCCTGGAAGACGCTCCGTTCGCGAGTCATTACAGTACAAGTCAGTTCAGTCAAACACTTCTGAAGATGAGCGCTGGAGAACGTCACCTAAAAAACAAGTTGGGGAAGAAAACAAGATGGGAGTTTTTCGACATACCCTAACTGTATTGACCTGGATCACGCAGACTACGCATGCGCATCGCAGAGATGAGATAAGATGAGTATTTGAGGTTAAAAAGTATATATATTTGTCAATTTGTTTTGAAAATAACCAATTGCTTCGCTAGATAAGACTCTTCTTCATCGGCTGGGATCGTTTAGAGCCCTTTGAAGCTGCATTTAAACTGCATTACGGACGTTCAAACTTGGGGGCACCATACATATCCATTATATGGAGAGAAATCCTGAAATGTTTTCCTCAAAAAACATAATTTCTTCACGACTGAAGAAAGAAAGACATGAACATCTTGGATGACAAGGGGGTGAGTACATTATATGTACATTTTTGTTCTGAAAGTGAACTAATCCTTTAATACTGTATTTATTTTTTTTTACCACCTATTAACTTTAGTTTGTCAAAGTATTGTGTCCTTTCTGCTTACTAAGTCCTTCTCTATATGATTTAGCAGCTTCCACACATTTTTTCTGTGGTTTTCAGTAAGGTAACTGACCAAACGTTTATGAATTGTTCACTGAAAGGTTCTTTCAGGAACCAGAACGGTTCTGTCCCTTCTGGGATCTTTAAGTGTAGCAAGAAATATTTACCTGTCCATCAGTCTCATACTCAGCACCGTTCATCAACCGCTGGATGAAATCCTCCACAATCTGCGGCCTCTCTAGAGAGACACTGTGCTTCATCGAAGGCCGTTTCCACAGTTCTTCATGACATGTAAAGATAGCAAAAGAAGACCAATGCATTTTAGAGAGGACTGTTATTTATTAGTTGAGACAAAAATGTTATAATATCATAAATGTATGAGACTAGCTGTGAAGTTTATTGGCTTTCTAATGACAGCCTGCAGAGAGAATCAGGCCCAGCGCCATCCTCCCATAGCGCTCTTTGATCTCCTCTGGGTTCCTGCAGGAGAAGAGGATGCTGGGTACCTGCGGGGAGCCGCGCGTCATGCCGCGAGCGCTCTGACATCGCTAGAGTCATTTCACTGTTAATCCTCTTCTGGAGCGCTCGTATCATGTCACACTCCGTGATCTCCAAGAGTCTCAGTAACTACATCAAACATGGAAAAACCATCAGTCTGTAATGGACTATGCCAAAGACATCAGTCAAAAGAATCACACTAATGAGTTGCCAAAAACAACCTCACAATTTAGGATTTATTACTTCTTAGTTTTAAACATTGTTTTGGCAGACTTGAACATTTACAATGAATATTCATCAAATCTGAATCACTTATTTTGTTTCATAGCCATGAAGCATACTGAGCATATTGTTCAAATCTCTGCTTTACAGATCCCAGTGTTTCAAAATCAAAAAAATCTGTATAGATTAGTATAGGCATTTTTTTTAATATTACTATTTAAGCTAATTAAAATAGTTTTAAATCAATTTCCAGTTATTAATTTAAGTGCTTTAACTTAAACTTTGTTTACGATTATAATTTATTAATTCATATACTATTATAGTTATCTTGAATTAGCATTTATTTTTATTTTTCATTTAATTTTTTACTTTCTTTTATAGTAATTTTGTTATATGCTTATGTCATTTTCTTTTCTTTTTTCTTTTTATTAGTTTGAAATTTTATTTATTTCTAAATATTAATTTTAGTGCTTTAACTATAAATTCATTATAAATTCATAATGTATATACTATTATTATTTATATAACTACTATTATTTATATAATATTATAGTTTATAATTCATATACTATTACAGTTATCTTGAATTAGCATTTATTTTTGAATTTTCATTTTAATTTTACTTTCTTTTATAGTAATTTTGTTATGCGCTTATGTCATTTTATTAGATTTTGTTTCTTTTTAAATCTTACTTCTAATAATAATATTTAGATTTTATCATTTTTATTCCAGTTTTAGATTTAATTCAGTTTGAAGTTGTATTCATGTCCAAATATTAATTTTAGAAATAAATTAAAATTCATAATTTATATACTATTATAGTTACTATTATAGTTTTTTATTAGTATTTTGAATGAACTTTTATTATTATATTGTCTTTCTGTCTATATTGTTTTCGATTTCATTTAATTTTTTATGTGCTTTTGTCATTAGTAATTTATTAAATGTATTTATTAGTTATTTATTAAAATGTTTTTATTTATACTTTGAATTAGATGCTATTTTTATATTTTATACAGTTTTCAGTTTTTAGTAATTTTTGTAGTTTTTTTAAATTACTATTTAAGTTAATATTTTTATTTCAGTTTAAAACATTTTTTGATTCATTTCCAGTTATTAATTTAAGTGCTTCATCTTAAACTTTTTATACTATTAAAATGTATTAATTCATATACTGTCATAGTTTTTATGAATATTTTGAATTAGAATCATTTTTTTATTTTTAGCTTTCATATTAATTTTACTTTCTTTTATAGTAATTTTGTTATGTGCTTGTGTCATTTTATTATTATTTTTTATTTGTTTAATATTACTTAATATAATAATAATAATGCTTAATAATAATATTTAGATGTTATCATTTTCATTTCAGTTTAAGAATTAATTCAGTTTGAAATTTTATTTCTTTCCAAATAATAATTTTAGATTCAGTAATTTTAGTTAGAGTTATTTGCCAAGGCAACATCTAATTTTCAGAGTACATTTTTCATTTATATCAATTTATATCAATAGTTTCCTGTTAGTTACCAATAATAGCCCTGTTTCCCATGCACTACCTGCCATGTTTTGACATCAACTTCTGCTGCTCCAGGTGGTGGAAGGACAGACTGAGTCTGAGACAGCAAAATCTCATATTCTCTCTCTTTATCCATCTGCTGGGCCAGAGCTTGCATGCTGGGAAAGTAAATCTCCACCCTACAACACAAGCTCATGGGTCAGGTAAACACATGAGTATTTGTTTCACCATAAACTTTTATGAAAGGGTGAGTGTTCAATAGTGATGAAATGTTCATGACCTGTAAAGCTGAGATAAGTGTTTAAACAGAGCAGGGGTGTTTATTTTCTCAACACCCATCTGTCGTTGAGTCCAGCTCTCTTTTAATATTTCCATCTGCTTCCAGAGCAGTAAAAATCCCTGCTGTTTCTTTAGGGACTTTACAGGGTCTTGAGTTTTAGATGCAACCTCCATTTTCCTCTCCTCAATTCCCATGTTATCATTAAGAACCTGAAAGATGAAAATGAGATTAATGTGCTTCAATAAACAAGAGATGTATGAACAAACTATGAATCTATACTCGCAAATTACAACACCTCAAGATCAAAAGTATTTTGTCACAAAATGACAATTCAGTAAATGTCTCTTCTTGTCATTCCAATTCACATGCTTTAGCAGTTTTAGATCAGAAAGTATTTTTTTCTATTAATTTTTCCCATAGGGATTTAAAAAAAAGTCTTTCTTACACTCTGGGTTAAAAACAATCCAAGGTGGGTTAAATATGGACAAACCCAGCGGCTGGGTTGTTTTGACCTATCAGTTGGGTTAAATGTTTTATTTAACTCAACTATTGGGTAAAAATGGCTATATAGCTGGCTTAAAATGAACACAAAATAGGTTGGAAATTAAAAATCAGACATAATTACTAGAGGCCTCAGTAATAAGAATTTATTAAACTTATTAATAAATGTTCTAGTGCTGGGCAACAATTAATTGTATACAAAAAAAAGGTTTTGTGAACATAATATATGTGTGTATAGGCTATATTAAGACACACACGTATATTACATATTATATCACTTATCAGCTCTAATGAGGAAAAGAACTACAATCCTATGAAGTATTGCAAATTAAACAATAACATTTAAAATGATGGTGAAATATAATACTGTTTGATCTTTGTTGATTGATATCTGTAAAAAAAAAAATATTTTAATTTTATTGCAAAAAAAAAAAGCTGGCAGTAGCTCTCTTATTTGTGGAATTGCACAGCATCATGGGGAATGCAGTTTTCCACTACAAATTCCACTGTTAAACGATTATATTAAGTATGAGTTGAAATAATGTAAACAGTTGACTTCAACAAAACTATATATTGTCAATTAAAAAACTTCAATCCCATGAAGCATTGCGAATTACATAATAATATTTAAATTTATGGTAAAATATACGATTATTAGTTTGCTGTTGATTATATCTGTAGAAACAATTCATTTTTATGTTTATTGCAAAAAAGCTTGCAGTAACTTTCTTATTGGTGGAATTTTCTGCACTGCATCATGGGAAATGCAGTTTTTCACCACAAATTCCACTGTTAAATGATTATATTGTGAAGGAGTTGAAACAATGTGAACAGTTGACTTTAACAAAACCATATACGGTCAATTAAAGAACTACAATCCCATGAAGCACTGCGAATGACATAATAGTATTACAAAATTACGGTAAAATATAAAACTGTTCGTTGTTGATTATATATGTAGAAACAATACATTTTAAGTTTATTACAAAAAAAAGCTGGCAGTAACTCTCTTATTAGTGGAATTTTCTGCACAGCATCATGGGAAATGCAGTTTTCCACTATAAATTGTTGACTTCAACAAAACTATATACTGTCCATTAACAACTTCTGAGCTCACAACAGGTTTGTCTTTAAAGTTTATAACTTTCAGTTTAAATCTATTTCCCTGTGGATTTTTTTTTTACTCTATCAGGTGTTGTGGTGACGTCGAGGTCTGCTGTGGTCTGCAGCTGGAGTGGCGCTGCATCTCTTCCACTACTCAGCACATCATCAATGATCAGAGATACACCCAGAATCGCCCCATTAGCCTCCATTCTACAGCGGTCATTCAGATCACACAGGCAGAGCTACAAAAAAGACATGAAATTACATGACCCTGATGCCTAATGAAGCAGATGAAGACTTAAAAAGTATTATAAAATAACACACCTGCATGTAATGCTCAATTGGTGAGACATCCCATATAGTCAAAGGATGCAATCCATGGATTGCAATGAAAGATCTCCATGGATACCACTTTTGGGCCTGAAACCACAAATGAGACACTAAACACTAGTGAAGGAGGTACATGTATGCTGAATAGGCCTAGTAGTTTCTCACCTGATGGCAGGCTGGTTCTAACGGCTCAGGAACAGGGAGGAAATTGGCTCGTCCCATCATGCTGTCACTCATGATAGAGAGGGCGTGGCTCATGTTTTCACTCACGCTCTGATAGGCCGAGAGGTTTCCAGAGGAGAGGAACGCCTCCCTTGTGGATAAACAAAATGGAAATAACATGTTTTAATACTATGTAAATATGGGTCAATGATGTAATGCTTGTTTACAGACATTTCCTAAAGAACCTGCAGGGTTATTATAATTAGCTAAATCTAAAATGATTAAAAAAAAAACTTTTTGTTATTTGAAATAAAATAAATGTTAACTGAAATAAAATAATAACAAATCTAATCTAACAACAACAACAAATAGTTTACTTTTCAAATGTATTTTATTTTACATATTATTTTTTTTACAAAAATATTAAAAATCAAAAGAAAAACAAACAACACTATAACTAAAACTTTAACAGAAAATATAAAAAAATAAATGTAAAATATGAATAAAAATTATAATAGTTTCTCAGTGATACTAAAATAACATTGAGGCTACTGTTAATAAAGAAAAGAAAAACACTTTTAAAATATAATTTGATCTATTTATAAAGAGGTTATTTCAGGCTGCCAAATGTTAAAATCAACAGACAAAAATTAATACAAATATATTTTACATATATTTGCACCTTTAAAAATATTTAAATTCAAAAGAAAAACAAACAGTAATATAACTAAAACTTTAACAGAAAATATAAAAAAAGAAATGTAAATATTAATAAAAATTATAATAGTATCTCAGTGATACTAAAATAACATTGAGGCTACTGTTAATAAAGAAAAGAAACACATTTTTTACATATATTTTCACCTTTAAAAATATTTAAAATGTTTTTATTTTTATAATAATAATAATAATAACAATAACAATGTATACGTTCACATCTATGCAAAGTTTAATGAAAATTAGCAAAAGTTATTACTTATTTCCTAAAAGTATTATTTCCTAATGGTTTTACCACTGGATATTATTTCATCACAAAATAAAACCTTTTCAAAACTGTATGAATCCAGCATGAATACAAATATTGCTTTAATTTTTTACATGCATTTTAAACTAGATTTTTTTAAAACTTACTCCTTTGTAAAATATGTGACCCTGGACCACAAAACCAGTCTGAAATAGCAAGGGTATATTTGTAGCAATAGCCAAAAATACATTGTATGGGTCAAAAATATAGATTTTTCTTTTATGACAAAAAATCATTAAGATATTAAATAAAGATCATGTTCCATGAAGATATGTAGTAATTTTCCTACCGTAAATATATCAAAACTTAATTTTTGATTAGTAATATGCAATGCTAAGAACTTCATCTGGACAACTTTAAAGGTGATTTTCTCAATATTTAGATTTGTTTGCACCCTCAGTTTCCAGATTTTCAAATAGTTGTATCTCAGCCAAATATTGTCCTATCCTAACAAATCCTAATCCATGCATCAATGGAAAACTTATTTATTCAGTTTTCAGATGATGTATACATCTCAATTGTTATGACCCTTATGACTGGTTTTGTGGTCCAGGGTCCCATATTAAACATCATTATTTGTCATTGGCCTAAACACTGAGAAATCTGTGAATTACCAGCACCTGATCATGTAGCGCACTGCGGTATCAAAGCGCAGGAAGAGCATGTCCCTGTGTAGCTGCAGGAGGTGCGCGACAGCCTCTGAACTTCTGGGCTCACAGAGAGAGTCAATCTGTCGCTGGACGTCCCACAGTTCAGCCCCTTTGGACAAACATCAGAGCGTTAGGAAACTCTGGGCTGGGGGTCACACAATATTGGCTAAAAACAGAATTATCATATACCAATGCTCTCTAAGCCACCCCAGTCTGCTGTGAGCCTCTGAGTGCTGCTGGGACTGAATGAAGTGTTTGGATTCCCCAGTCGAGCAAAGCTCACCAGGTAATAGACAACGTCATGAAGAGATGAAATAATTTGCAGTGTGGTATGAAGAGCCTGGTGAGATTCCTGTAACAAGAATCCACTAAAATCAGCTGATTCAAACACATTGAGCAATAATGATGAAGAAAATTTGTTTTAATGAGAACTGGGATACTGTGTCATGTTTATTAGTCACAGATTTCTTACCTTCTCCTCTAGAGCTCTGAACATGAGCAGCACTTCTGTGTAATGAGGGATGAACCACAGGTTTACCAGACGCTTTCCATCAGCCGATAAGAATCTTCTGGGACGAGGCTGAAATGTCCTAAATATGCAGAAAGAGTTGTGAACAACGTGAAAACTAATGACATTTCTTTCTTTTTTCCCCCTTATTCTTTAATTTGTTTTTCTTTGTTTATTTTAAAACTTTTCCCAATCTTTAATAATAAAAAAAATCTAAACTATGTATAGTTATAATACAATTTAATATTTTTTTAATTATTAGATCTATTTATTTATTTATTTATTCATTCTTTTATTTCTGCATTTATTTAGATTTTTTTCACATTTCACATTCACATTTTTAATACAAAATTAATCAAAACTATGAAGCAAAAATAAAATTTAAGCATTAAAATAAAACTGATGACTATTTATTTATGTTTTACTTGTTTGTTTGTTTGTATATGAATTATTTTGTCAGTTTGCTTGAAAAACAAACTTATCCACGCATTTATTTATTTATGCATTTATTTAGTCTTGTTTGTTTATTTGGACTATTTTCCAAATTTTTAATACAAAATTAATCAAAACTATGAAACAAAAAAAATAAAATTTGAGCATTAAAATAAAACTGATGACTATTTATTTATTTTTTTACTTGTTTGTTTGTTTATGAATTTTTGTTTATTTGAAAAACAAACTTATTTATGCATTTATTTAGTCTTGTTTGTTTATTGTTCATTTTCCAATTTTTTTAAACAAAATAAATACATAAAAATACCATTACAACTGTATTTAAATAAAACTGATGGCTATTTATTTTTTTACTTGTTTATTTATGAATTTTTGTTTGAAAAAAAAAAAAGTAATTAATTTAATCTTGTTTGTTTGTTTATTTCGAATATTTTCCACATTTTTAATACATTTTTTTTTCTTTTACTTATCTGTTTGGAATATTTTTCACTTTTTTAATATATTTTCTAATATATATATTTAATATATAAAATGCATCAAAGCTATGAAATATAAAATAAAATATAAACAATTAAACTGTATTTTTCACTATTTTTATTCACTATTTAGCTCAACTCATTTATTAAAAATTACTTTTTAAACAAGCCAGTGTTATTATAGCATTACTGAGGTACTATTATAGTTTTTATTAATATTTAAAATTAGTTGTTTTGTTTTCTGTTTTCATTTAATTCAAATGTTTATTTTTTTGTAATTTTGTTGTGTTTTTATCTTTTTTTTTTTAAATATGTCTATATAGTTTTTATAGATTTTTATTATTTTTATTTGAATTATAACAACTAATTGAAAATGAAAAATTACATTTATTTGTATTTATTTCAGTTAACATTTATTACAACAAAACTAGTTTTTTTATGGTTTTAGTTTTAGTTAACTATAATAACCCTATTTCAATCAAAACATTTGAAAGATTTTTAAGTTCATTAAGCAGATAAATTCAACATGTCCAAATGTTTGGCCTAGAAGATTTAATGTGACACCAAATAATCTATTTCATTAAATATGAACATTCTGGGCCCTATCATACACCCGGCGCAATGTGGCGCAAGGCGCACCGCAAGTGTGTTTGCTAGTTTAAGTCCGACGCAGTTCGCATTTTCCCGTCCAGCGCCACATCATTTAATTAGCAAATGCATTTGCGCCCATGGGCCTGCTGGTCTAAAAAAGAGATGTGTTCGGGCGCATTGTTGGTACGTTGCTATTTTGAGGAACTGAAAAAAGACTGCGCCATAGACCAACTCAAACCTGGTCTAAAGTCTAAAGTCTAAAGTCAATGGCGCAGAATTTTTTTTTTTGTTATTTAAAGAGCGCATTGGTAGATAATGCGCCTCTGGACAGGTCCACAACGCACGTTCACTTTGCTTATTACACACAGGGATGCGCATCACACAAACATGCCAAATATTAAAAACAAAAGGATTACAGTGTAAAACAATATTATTGTGTAGGCTACATAAATATAAAAATGTAATGATGGATAGCCACTGCGTGTAGTAGAATTAGGCTACCTATTTGCAGTTCAGCCTATTAGTACTTATAATGATGAATGAAATTGGCTAATTAATTGAACAATCGTGCCAATAAACACACATATATATTAACTGACTCCTCGCACTGAGCTATTTGAAAGCCTGCATCCAAGGCAGACGAATGAAATACTGACTGGCCACTTAACACCTCTTGAACTCCTCAGTTTACTGAGGAGCGCAACTCGCTCTTAAAGAGAATGGGAGATGAGACTCTGATTGGTTTATTGCATGTTACGCCCAAAAAACACCCCTTACTTATTAAAAGAATAGGGACAACCCATTTCGACTATGCGCACGGACCGTTTTCCCGTCGTTATATTACCAAAAGTAGATCTGAACACGCCCTGAGCGCACCTGCGCCGTGCACTTTGCACTTTGCGTTTAGATCGTTAAAATAGGGCCCTCTGTATGTATTTTCTTCACCTTGGATCAGGACACAATTTATCGTCTGACTGCAGGTCTGATCTGGTTTCAATGGGTGTTCCCATCACAAAGTGAGTGTCACGGATGTGCGGCACCTCATCCAGCAGTGACGAGAGACAGTGGCAAAGAGCAACAAGCTGCCCTCGGACACAACTCTGTGACATACGCTTGTTAAATCTGAAAGAGACACATAGAGACATAGAGTCAATTCATCCTTCTATAAAAAATAAACAGTATTAAACATTTGATTGACTTAACATACTTGTGACAGAACTCCAAAATCAGTTTTCTCTTGATCCTGCCAACTTCTTCCTATTGAGAGAAGGAATAGAAGGAATAGGAAACTGTGCTCTATTTCCATTTAATTAACAAATAGAATCATGCTTACATACAGAGTTTAGCTTCAGTGCACTCATCTGTTCTTTCTTCTTTATAAACATGTTCAGCATTTCATCTCGAAGACCCACTTTCTCCAGCTGAATGGACACAAAAGCACCTGCAAGCCTGAATTACAACAAACATTTCAAACAGCCCTTCTATACTCAAATAACATATGCCTTAATGTCCATTTTGGACGACTTTATATCCAGATTACTTCACATATTGGTGAATTTCACAAATAATTGCACTGTATTTTGGCTTTTTGATTATTCAAATGAAAGGCAGGAAAACTAATACTAGCATGATTTAAAAAACACTAAAGTATTTAAAAACAAAATATTATTTTTTCCTGCATTTGTTTTATTTTTAAAATAAACATTGTCTTACTAAATCAGGTTTTCCATTACATTTAATTAAAAATATGTCAATCAAGATATATTAACTTGACATGTAATGTAACTTAAGATATGGGTTGTTGTTGAGGTTTTTTTTTTTGATGAAGAAGAATTATCAAAATATGTGAGCTTATAATTAAAACAAGAAAAATAATCTTGTTTTCCCATGCCACTAACAGACAATTATTTCTTTGTTAAGCATGAACTAGATTTTTTCAGCATTTTGTGAAAATATGCTGGTTTAAAAATGCCACAATACAATAAAATGCAAAAACTATGACAATTTTCATTATATTTATGTAAAATACACTTGTGGTGAAATATGATCTGGACATGTTCTGGATCAGTTTTGTGCAGACCTGTTTCTAGTAGCTAAAGCACGTTTCCTGGTTTCAGAGGAAGCACAACCTTCATGCTGCAAGTCTGTATCCGAAGACTGAACCAGCTTCTCCATCCTATAGCACAAGGATGCTTGTTTAAGTGCACCAATCAGAGCATTCTTCTGCACCACCTGACACACCAGAACCACCTGCAGGTTCTCCAGACTAGACTGATTCATGAGCTAAAGGACACAGACACAAGGTCAAACAATTAATATACTAGACAATAATAGTGTGCCAAAGAGTGCATTTAACATTTATAAATCATCATGTGATTACCTGTAAAACTGCTTCATTAGATTGAAAGCTAAATTTGCCAATTTGACTCTCATCCAGGTCCTGAACAGCGAGAGGCAGGCTGTTTGGGACAAACCTATAAAACAGGAAGGGAGATGTTTACACATTTAGTATGTTTAATATTTGTGTAATAACTGTTAGCAATATCATATATGTCATACACACTACACTGCATGCGAATTATTGTTTTCATCAGACGCTGAGAGTGTCTCAAATCCTGAGCATGACATGAGCTGATATCAGCCCAACAGACATCTACCTGTCAGCATTCTGTTTGTCGTCCTGGACGGCCGTGATGAACACAGGAAGTTGTTTTGGGATCTCTTTCCGCATAGCAAACTCAAACTGCACCGGCCGTATGTACAAATGAACTTCATCAAAGCCCATCACTCTGGACAGTGATTTATATAATCTGAAACGACATGACAGAAAGCATAAGACATTCAGTCGAGAGTCTGATGACTTCAGCTGGATTTTCAGTCCATTTTATTATATCATCTAAAGGGACAATACTATAGAAAGGACAATGGATATATTTTAGAGTAGTTAATGTGCAGCTTGTATAGCAGTATAGATTTACTGCCCTCATACAGCCATTATTGTCAAAATAGCTGGCAACAAAAGTGAGTACACCCTAAGTGATAACATCAGTATGTCGTTTAACCATGCAAAGCCATGTGTCCTTTTCCTCATGTTTATGTTTTTGTCTGCTTGACAGAACAATACAAAGTTGTGTATCTTCTATTAGAGCAGTAAAATTTGGTGCTTTGAGTACAATTCTCTCATACTGACCACTGGATGTTCAACGTGGCACTTCATGGCAAATAACTCTCTGAGGATTTGAGAATTAGAATTGTTGCTCTCCACAAAGAAGGCCTAGGCTATAAGAGGTTCAGTAACTTCCTGACCAAGTCTGTTTGCATTGGCGCCATCCCAGAAGGAAGCCTCTTCTGGAGCTGGCTCACAAGAAAGCCTGCAAACAGTTTGCTGAAGACAACCTGTCCAACAGCATGAATTACTGGAACCACGTCCTGTGGTCTGATGAGACTAAGATAAACTTGTTTGGCTCAGATGGTGTCCAGTCAAGCATGGTGCTGGTAGCATCATGGTCTGGGGCTGTTGGTACTGTGGAGCTGCAGTTCATTGAGAGAAACATGGATTCCTTTATGTACTGCACATTCTGAACCAAAACATGATGCCTTCTCTTCAGAAACTAGTCCAAATGGCAGTTTTCCAACATGATAATGACACCAAACACACTGCCAAAATAACAACTGCCTTGCTGAGGAAGATGAGGGTGAAGGTAATGGGGTGGCCAAGTATGTCTCCAGACCTGAACCCTATTAAACACCTGTGGGGTATCCTCAAGCGGAAGGTGGAGAAGCACCATGTGTCTAACATCCAGCAGCTCCAAGATGTCATAAAAGAGTGGAAGAGGTCCCAGCAACAACCTGCACAACTCTGGTCAATTTCATGCCTAGGATGATTAAAGCAGTGCTAGATATCAGTGGTGCTAACACAAAATACTGACACTTTGGACACAGTTTTGACAAGTTCACTTAGGATGTACTCACTTTTGTTGCCAGCTATTTTGACAATAATGGCTGTATCTTAAGTTATTTTCAGAGGACAGTAAATCTATACTGCTATACAAGCTGCACATTGATTACTCTAAAATATATGCAAGTTTTATTTCTATAGTATTTTCCCCTGAAAAGATATACTAAAATGGTTGCTGAAATGTGAGGGGTGTACTCACTTTTGTGAGATACTGTAGGAGTAAATTGACTAACTATTTTCCCCCCCACTGAGACCCATTCTGATTTGAAAAATTGCATGCTGTCATGTCTGTCAAATGGGCTTCCAGCAATTAATGTTCCAACCAAGGATATGAAGGAATGGGCAATTTTGCATCTTATTTTCAAAACCAAACCTGGATTTGAAATTTGGATTCTGCATTTATAGTATAATGAATTCTATTTAAAAATCAAGTAAAATTTTAACTGCTCAGCAGTTGGAAACTCAACTGGGACAGATGCTGGGTCTCTGCCGCTGATTCTATGATGCGGTGACGGAGCGTGATGAGCTCTAGCAATGTGCAGAACATCTTCAGCATAAACAGCTGTTTGTCTTTGCCTTGTTTCTTCTCTTGTTCCTCCGCAGATCTCACAACGGAAAGTCCCAGCTCTCTGACCAGGACAGGGTCCTCGATAAACCCATCTGAGAACAACTGAAACAATACAGAACACTGAATGTAACAGACATCTCTTAAAAGATTTTTGCATCTCTGTTTTATCATACTGTGAAGTGACAATGCATTTAACACAAAATTGAGCAGTATGCTAATACTGAAGTCTGTGGTAATACTTTAAGATGAAGTGCTTTTTCTAAAGAGCTAAGCTTTTCTTTTTCTTATTATATGTCCTCTAAACTGCACAAGAAGTTTGACAGCTTATTTGGATCAAATAAACACATACATCTCTCTGGACCTGAGAACTGTAGGTGGCTCCAGGAGCGGCAAGTATGTGCCAATGTCGCAGGGCTGTTTTTAAGAGCCTTTGCTCCAGTTTGACTCTCTGTGATGGTGTTTTTGCTCTATGCAGCTCAAACAGTTCAGTACAGGCCCGTTCAAGACCCTCATACAGCCGAGATGCCAAACACAATGAGGGGTGAATCTCTAAAAAATACACACTCTTCAAAGCAGGCCTGCAATTAAAGAACAAGGAGACATCCTCAAACATGTATTTTGCCTTTTTAATGTTTTACATACACACTACTGGTCATAATTTGGAATAATAATGAAGTCTCTTTTGCTCACCAAGGCTGCATTTATTTGATGAAACATACAATAAAAACAGTAATATTCTGAAATATTATTACAATTTATTACAGTTTTCTCTTTGAATGTGATGTAAAGCTGATTTTTTTAGCAGCATCATTTCAGTCTTCAGTGTCACATGATCCTTCAGAAATCTTTCTAATATGCTGATTTGTTGCTCAAGACACATTTATGATTATTATCTTAATGAAGGACACAATACGTTTATCAAAAGTGACAATAAAGACATTTATAATGTTACAAAAATGTACATTTCATATAAATGCTGCTCTTTCGAACTTTCCATTCATCAAGGAAGCCTAAACAATTTCCACAAAAATATAAAGGTCCAAAAACTGCTTTTAACATTGATAATATAGATCATATTAATAATCAAGTATCAGTAATAACTCAAAGCAGCAAATCAGAAATTTGCAATGATTTCTGAAGGATCATGTGACACTGAGAACTGGAGTAATGATGCTGAAAATACAGCTTTAAATTATATAATATAAATAAATTATTTATAATTATATTTTAAAATATATTTAAATAGAAAACAATTATTTCAAATTGTAATAATATTTCACAATAATATTGTTTTTACTGTAATGAAAGCAGCCATAATGAACAAAAGATTATTTTCTTTTTTAAAATAAAAAATCTTAATGATTCCAAACTTTTGACTTGCAGTGTAAATTGAAAAATTGGCAATTATTTTTTTTTATTGCATCCCTTAATGTGATAAGTTGTATTTAAGATAAATAACAGCAATGGTTGCTAGCACAATGCTCTACACCTTTGAGCAACATGAATGGCAAGTATTTTGCTCAATAAGACTAGAAACATGCATTCAAAAAATAAATAATTTGAAAATAACGCAATTTGATTCCATGTTGAATTTAAGGTTTATCACTGTGATATTCACCTGCTTCCACCGATTGATACCAGATGTTTAGGGACGTATTTTGGTGGCAGGCCGTATTCACAAACACAACCATTCTGTCCTTCCCTCCATATTCTCTCTAGATATTGTCTCTGCTCATCAATCTAATGTTCAGAAAACAGAAAATGAAATAATGAGACAGCTCAAGTAATAGGGAGGTTAAACTTTATTAAAGAACAAATGCTCAGTTACCTGATTGTTCAGCACTAGTTTGATGAGTTGTTGGTGGCTTTGGAGGCAGACAATTGTGTCCCTGTAAGCTTGAACAAAATATCCAGCGGTAAAATCAATCTGTGGCCTTCTGTGCATGATGTCTGTGATGACCTGAGCCAACCTGAACTGCTCTTCTGGATCTGTGACATGCTGATACGCCTCCAAATAGCAATTCAAGAGCTGCAAACACAAGACAGCAGTTTATCACTGATGCACACTACTTTTCAAAAGTTTGGTGTCAGTAAGTATTTTTTTTCTGGAAGAAAATAATATTTTTATTCAGCAAGCCTGCTTTAAATTGATCAAAGGTGACAGTAAAGACATTTATAATGTAAAAATATATATATATGTTTCAGGGTTTCTGCAAAAATATAAAGCAGCATGACTGTTTTCAACATTGATAATCAGCATATTAGAATGATTTCTGAAGGATCATGTGACTAATAATGCTGAAAATTCAGCTTTGACTCAAGAATAAATTACATATACTAACACATATTCCAATAGAAAACGGTTATTTTTATTTGAAATAATATTTCACAATATTACTGTTTTTATTTTTGATCAAAAAATTACATCTTGGTAAGCTTCTTTCAAAAACATTTTCACAATTTGAATGGTAAAGTATAGTATCTTTAAAAAACTACTTTTAATTGCAGTCACACGTCACATACCTGTATTTTGTGCTCTAGAAATTGTGTTTCACATGTCCATATATCTAAAAGCACAGCCAACCGATCCACATCCAAACCAGCCAAAGAGTGAAGTTCTCCAGATTCATCAGATGCATTTGATTCTGACAGAACAACATGAAATGATGATTGTAGAACACAGGCAAATTAAGGATAAAAATCCACAAGCAAGAGCTTCTTTCCTGACCTCTGCTCCTCTGTATGAAATAAGATGCTATGAGCAGCAGATGTTGCTCCAGCTCCTCCAGGTCCATCAGGGCCACATCATAGATAATGTAGAAACCTCGCTGGTCCTGCGTGTGTATGCAGCTCCCGTCTGTGCTGTAGTAGTCATGGAGGTTCTCCACATCTGGAAACTCCATAAATTCTGTGCAGCGAACCTACAACAGAGCAGAGATTTAACACTCTCTGCCTTTTAAATTGCAGTGTTTTTATAAAACACTTGGTGAATCTGCAAGTAAGGAACCTTATAGTCAACCGGACTGTTGTAGATGTAATGATGCGATCCAAGAGCCCCAGCAGAGCCGTCATCTCCTCTCGCAGCGCTCATCCAGCCCGTCTCCTCCATACTTTTCACTAGATCTCCCCCAACCAACTCCAGGCCCGGGGCATCCATCACCAGGGTCCTCTCCACTGATCGCAGGTAATTCAGCATGCTCAGACAGGTACGCTACACAAACAATAGGACAGGACTCAAAAAAGTGAGTAAAACCCTAATATGATTAATAACATGGAACATGGAAACAATCTAAAGCTCTGTTCATCCTAAAAATATAATCTCTATATTCACCCTTTGTGTCCTCTGAGGTGTCATTTATTCCTTTTTTTGTTAACATGGCAACACATACCTTATTGCCAAAAAAAGCAGAAAAAAAACATGGTTTCCATAGTTAAACCCTGTTTAACCACAAATTAACCATGGTTTTGATAAACTTACTTTATTTCTTACTTTATTTTTTCTTTGTTTTGTATTTATAACTGTACTGCCTTAATAGTTTGATGTTTTTTACTGTTTAATAAATAAATCTGAAAAAGTGAGAACTGAATCAAACGAATCACATGATTCAGGATCCTTGCTCCGAAGTCTCGATCTGAATAATGATTCACGAACCAACAATTCAGATCAGGATGCTAATCGCAAATTATTTAATTCATGAAATGATTCGCAATCTCACTCCAATGTACCAATCTAAATCAGATGATTTGCGAACTTGCTCTGAAGTCCCGATCTGAATCAAATGATTTCCGAACCCGCTCCGAAGTTTCAGTCTGAATCAAAAGATTCACAAATCCACACCGACCTTTCAATATAAATCAAATGATTTGTGATCCATGCTCCAAAGTCCCGATCTGAATAATGATTCACGAACCAACAATTCAGATCAGGACGCTGTTCGCAAATTATTTAATTCATGAAATGATTCGCAAACTCGCTCCGAAGTACCAATCTAAATCAGATGATTCGCGAACTTGCTCCGAAGTCCCAATCTGAATCAAATGATTTGCAAAACAGCTCCGAAGTTTCAGTCTGAATCAAAAGATTCACAAATCCACACCGACCTTTCAATATAAATCAAATGATTTGTGATCCATGCTCTGAAGTCCCGATCTGAATAATAATTCACGAACCAACAATTCATATCAGGAAGCTGATCACAAATTATTTAATTCACGAAATGATTCGCAAACTCGCTCCGAAGTACCAATCTAAATCAGATGATTCGCAAACCCACTCCGAAGTCCCGATCTGAATCAAATGATTTGCAAACCTGCTCTGAAGTTTCGGTTTGAATCAAAAGATTCACAAATCCACACCAACGTTTCTATATAAAGCAAATGATTTGTGATCCACACTCCAAAGTTCCAATCTGAATAATGATTCGCAAACCAACATTTCAGTTGTGAAATGATTTGCAAACCGGTCTAATGTTACGATCTGAATCAAAAGATTTGCAAACCTGCTCCAAAGTTCTGATATAAATCAAATGATTCTGTTACATTTTGGTATTTCTGTAGGTGGAAATACCATAACCTCTCAAACCTTTCACATCTTTAATGCCAGTTTTTAACAGGTTTTTACCTTGAGTTCTCTGATCTTGAGGTGTCTCAGGTAGATTAAAGACGCGTAAGCTCCTCTGACAGTTACAGGATCCTTGGCACCATCTTCAACATCTTCATCCTTCTCAAGAAGATGAACACTGCTGCTTTGATGAGGACTGCTAGAAGACAGAGAGCTGTTGAATGAAACCCTTACACACACACACACACACACACACACACACACACACACTCTAATAGACTAATTTCAGTGGTTACTGAAAATAAAAATTACCCTTTATTCTTTTTCTCAGAGTTTTTCTGATCTGCATATTTAGATAAATGAGAAGTCTGTCCAGTGGCCATCTGGGGGGAAAATGTTATTGTTTTAAACAGGAAAGATAAATATTTTTATGATTTCAAACAATGTGTGCTAAAGAATTGTTCACAATAAGACCAGGAACATGTATTTAAAAAGATAATAGAGTCCATTTTGATTTTATGTTGACTGAGAATACTTTACAAAGAGTTATTATTGACACAGATGTTCACCTGCAACATGTTTGCTGTGTTATAAATGCTTCTCCATATGCCAGACATTTCTTTGATGTTTGATGCGCTGATGGATGACGTTTTTATGGGTCCTGGTTGACAAACAGATGCAATGTACTGCTTCAAAGCATCAGTCGTTTTTTGGAGATCTGACTCCTTTCAAAAAAAACAGAACCAGAATAGTAATGTTGGATAGGATACAGAACTATAAAGGTAATGTGCATTAGCTAATTTTTAAGCATTCACCTCCAAGAACTTGCTGTGCATCTGGAGAAGTTCATCCACTGATTTGAGCTCCTTGAGTTTGGCCATTTGTTTTTGTTGCCAGGGATCTCGCTTTGGTTTCATCTGTTTGTTTACCACAGGAGGCACAATATCATATTTCATCATATAACTTTGTGAATGACTACATATAAAAATACAGTTTGCTGGTTTCACCTGTATATGAGGAATCCAGTTGGACTCTTTTCTGAGCGTCATGTTTGAACTCTTTCTTCCCCACTTTCTGTCTGTTGCTTCAGTGCTGTCATACTGCAAGAAGGTCTTCATCTCTTCCTGATTTTTAAACACAGCCCTGAACAGGTAGTTAACCTATATAAACCACAAACAAATCATGTTATCAAAACTTTATTTTTCATAATGTATGAAAATTCATGATATTGTAGACTAGTAGTTCACCCAAAAATTACAATATGCTGAAAATTTACTTTGGGGAAATTTAGCATTAAGTCACTTCCTCACCAATGGATCCTCTGCAGTGAATGGGTGCCGTCAGAATGAGTGTCTAAACATCTGATAAAAACATCACAATAATCCACATCACTCCAGTTCATCAGTTAACATACTGTGAAGTGACAAGCTGCATTTTTGTAAGAAACAAATCCAAAGTTTGACTTTAAACTGGGCTAAAATACAAGTCCTCTAACCATAGTATTGCTTTCTAGAGTGAAAAGCCATCTCATCTGAATCAGGAGATAAATAAGCATAGATTAAGCACTGTTTACAAGCAAAAACAGTTCTAAAAAAGTTAAAAACATCTTAATGGTGGATTTTTTTTTCACCATCTTAATGGTGGATGCAGCTTTTCACTTCATAAGACGTTAATTGATGGACTCGAGTGGTGTGGATTACTTGTGGATTATTGTGATGCTTTTATCAGCTGTTTGGTCTCTCGTTCTGACGGCACCCATTCACTTCAGAGGATCCATTAGTGAGCAAATGATGCAATGCTATGAAATGCTTTGAAATTTCTTCAAATCTGTTCTGCTGAAGAAACAAACTCATCTACATCTTGAACTTTTTCTTTATGATTACCAGACTAAAGAGCTCCATTTCATCTCCAGTTGTCTTGATGGTGCTGGTATTGAACTGGATTTCATAATGTGACAGGAGGAAGTCCAGCTGGGTTTTAAAATCCTCTATATTGGTCAAATGCAGGGGGACCTCTGACATTGATACAAATACACCTGAATTGGTCAAAAACAGAGTAACATTCATTATTATTCAGTTCAAGATCTGCATTCAACATATATGCCAACTTACAAATCACCAGTCTAAATGGTTAGAGTTATATTTATATATTATTATAGTTTCATTATTATTTAGATAATATCAATTTTCATTCTAAATTTACTTACATTTTTAGTAATTTATTACTTTTATGTGCTTTTGTGATTATATATTTTTTTAATTACTAATCCATAGTTATTACAAAATTGATTTTAAATTACTATTTAGGTTATTTTATTTCCAGTTTATTTTCATTTTAGTACTTTAGCTTGAACTAAATTAGAGATGTTGCCTTGGCAATTAAGCTTTTCTTTTAAAGTGTATATTTTGCTGTATTTAAATTAACAAAAATGTTTTAATAACCCTGATTTCAACTAAAATACAGCATCAAAAAATGGGTTCTTTACCATCAAAATATGCAGGAGACGTCAAATTTACAGCACTAGACATCTGATCCTCATTCCACTCAGTCGAAGGGAGATAATGAAGAACCTACAGCCAACATATGATCAAATATAGAATTAAAACCATCTATATCAGAGGTCTTCAACCCTGTACCTGGGGACCCACTCTCCTGAAGAGTTTAACTACAACCCTAATCTAAACCAGCCAATCAAGCTTCTCAAGACTGATTTAAAATTACTGGCAGGTGTGCTAAAGCAGGTTGGAAATAAACTTGGAAATTGGGTCCCCAGGAGCAGGGTTGAAGACCTCTGATCTATATTGTTCTTATAATCATCATTAGTTGTCCCTCCCTACCAGGATTCAGAATGAAAGAATTCAGAATTTATAAACTTTTACATTTGTTCTCTTCCAGTTTTGAATAACTGGTTGGAAATGTGTGTATTCTCACATGCAGAAAGTTGTGGATGTTTTTGACTGAGTGCAGATGGCAGATAAGCCACTGCAAATAAATGACGATGTCTTCCTTTGTGACCACATCGATGGGGCTCTCCACACCCGCCAGGACTTTCTCTCTGGACACGGCAAGACGACGTGCACGATGCACAGCATCCTCAAATTCACTGGTTATATATGCGACTTGTTTCTACACAAAGCAACATGCATATGATGGATGGATTAATTTTGCAACTGAATGCGTGATAATATTCTAAAGTGCAAAATTTAGATACTTTATATTGAGGATACAGTTTCTCCAGGACAGCAGAATGGCGGCCGAATCTCCTCCATCTCAACATCAGCTGGTATTTGCACTGTGCCAGTTTATATGTCTGATCTGTGTAAAACTGTTGAGAATGGAGCCAAAATAATCAGAAATGTTTTATACAAGATAAATAAAAATTGTAATAAAACAGCTTAGGGACCTGATGCAGCAGTAAAGGCAGACTGTCAGGTGTATACTCTTGGGTCAGACAGCTCTCCAATTCTCTCTGAGCAACTTCTGCTTGAGACACAACAGGCTTCGTGGACGAAACCTAAAGTCACAGGTCATTTGCAACAAAGACAACAAGAAATGTCAAATAAACAGGCACATGCAGGATATTTAAAAACCTGAATAAGAACTGAAATAACAGTAAAAACTCACTTGCAGTGCTTTGAGGAGCACCTGCTGCCTCTCCATACGAAAGTAAGACACATCTTTTGGAATATGGACAGAGCTGAAAAAGTCAAAGTAAAGTAAATCATTTAAAAAAAAATAGTTCACTCAAAAAAATTGCTGAAAATGTACTCACCCTCAGGCCATCAAAGATATAGATGAATTTGTTTTTTCATCAGATTTGAAGAAATTCACTTGCTCACCAATGGATCCACTGCAGTGAATGGGTGCCGTCAGAATGAGAGTCCAAAACAGCCGATAAAAACATCACTATAATCCAAAATAATTCACCCCACTCCAGTTCAATAATTAACGTCTTGAGAAGTGAAACACTGCATACTTCTAAGAAGAAAAAAAAATCCATAATTGAGACATTTTATCTTTAAACCATCACGTCTGGCCAAAATACAAGTTCATAATCCATAACGTTTCTTGCAGTGGTCCAGGTTTAAAGTTAAAATGCAGATTTTTGTCTCACAAAGCATTAATTTGTTAGACTAAAGTTATTATATGTGGATTATTGTGATCATTTTTATTAGATGTTTGGACTCTCATTCTGATGGCACCCATTCACTGCAGTGGATCTTTTGGTGATGTTACAGTTCTTCAATTCTTCAATATACAGATCTATATTTTTAATGGCCTAAGGATGAGTAAACTTTCACAAATTTTCAATTTTGGGTGAACTATTCCTTTAAATAATATTCTGCTCTATTGAATACATCAGGATGGAAAACACTTTTGAATTAATTTGTTATGAAAACATGACATAAAAACATTAACAAGTCACTAACAAATTTTATGATTGTACATAAAATGCAAAGTGTGAAAAAATTCCCTAACATTTTTACTAATGTTAAGCATTGCATAATTCACTTAATAATGGTTAATGGATATTAATGAAAGTTACAAAAGTTAAGAACACTATCAGCTCTCACCTGTATGGTTTTGAGGATATTTGGTGTAAAATCTCATTGTCCTCAATCTCAGTCTTTAGAGCCTGAATCTGAGCAGACAGTTCTTCCTCCAGCTGCTCCACTTTCACTGACGAGCCGAATCTGTATGTCTGTGACATCTTCAATTCACAATCCCAGTTTCAGCTCAGAAATGCATGTAGTCCTGCGGTTCTCGCAGCTGTGAAACTGACTGTATTAGTTGCGTGTAGAGCAGTCTACTTAAAGCGCGTTCGAAAGACAGAAAAAATAAAGAACATACAAAAGAACTTTAAAAGTGTCTCTGAAGTATAAACCTTTGCGACAATGTATCAGTGTTTGCGCAGTTGCTATAGAGACGCCAGACGCGCGCACACACACTTTAAAAGAATGGCGGTAAATCACAGCTTTAAATCTAAAAACACTAAGTTAATAAATGAAAGTGAATAACAATTAAGAACCAAATTAAAAATGTCAAACGAATCAAATGACTAGTGTGGAATTATTTGATTTTTTTTTTTTTTTTTGGACTGGTTCCAAATTATCACAGAAATTCCAATGACATTCCTTTAGCCATTTTTAGCTATATATATATATATATATATATATATATATATATATATATATATATATATATATATATATATAGAATGTCACAAATGAAGGTGAACCTGCGTGTATTCGGCTTTTAACCTGCAGAGGGCGATGAAAACTCAGTCAAGTGAGTCAATTTTATTGTGCTGACACAAGCGAAGAGGACAGACCTGTCTCAAGGTATACCTAAAGTCATCAACAAGATCTTTTTTTCTTTTTTTTTTTACTATATTTCATATGAAAGAGTTCTTATACTAATCTTATAAAATGCAAGACCTCAAACGCTTCTCGTTGACCCTGGTGGTTAAGCCGTGCGATGGATATATGCTGAAAATCATATATATGTGTACGTGTGTGTGTGTGTGTGTGTGTGTGTGTGTGTATACACACACACACACACACACACACACACACACACACATTTGAATTGACACTTTCAACACATAGTGCAAGAATCTTTTCAATCAGTCGATATTCAATATACAAGTCAATACATCAGATCCACCTTCTCTGGATTTAAATAGCTCAACATTCCAAGTTGACTTGGATACAGAAGCACCGATTGGTTCGTGGCAAAAGCAGCCGATAGCCAATCAGAGATTCCCACCAAGGTGCTGTCCCACCAATGAGTGCACAAGGACACGGGGCACATTTTACAGCTATCGTCACTAGGGGGTTGTTTTCCTCCCTGCAGAGAGCAGTAAAACATTATGAATGATTTTCTTAACACAATCAATCCCACTGATTGTGCAGCGTGTATGAATGAGCGTGTGATTGCTGCGTGTGCATGAATACACACTTATTTTGGAACAAATATCAGCAATCAAACACAACAACAGGGGCTCCATCTGAGTGAACATTTCATACATTTTCATAAGACACGTCTCCTTGGTAACCATAGACAATCTGGACGCCCTTCATAGGGGTAAAAGCTAGGGAAAAAAAAGGCCTGGCAAAGATTTGAACCTCCTTGGAAGTGCTAGGCTGATTGAAACTAACCAGACACCACTCATCTATTTGGGGCCATGTGACAAAACCCGAAACATCTGGAGAAAATGATGGTCATATGAGACTTACGTTACAGTTGAGGTCAAAAGTTAACATACACCTTGCAGAATCTGCAAAATGTTATTTTACCAAAATACGAAGGATCATACAAAATGCACGTTGCATGAATAAGATATTTCACAAAAAAGACGTTTACTCCACAAGAGATAATAATAGTTCAATAGTTTATATACACTTGATTCTTCTTATCCTTCAGGTCCCACAAATTCTTTGGCTTTTCAGCATTTTTGTGTATTTGAACCCTTTCCAACAATGACTGTATGATTTTGAGATCCATCTTTTCACACTGAGGAACTAGGGGGCTCATATGCAATTATTACATTTTTATTACATTATTATTATGCTTTAGAAGGAAACACGATGCATTAAGAACTCACAGGTGAAACCTTTTTGAATCTGAAGATCAGGGTAAATTTAACTTCTGGGAAACATGTAAGTATTTTATGTAGCTTCTAAAGAACAATACTTAATGGAAAAAAAAAAGATATTTAGGCAAAATAAGAAAATTATTTTTTTTAAAAAATCTAAGAATTTATTGGACCTGAAGGGTTTTTCTGAAGAACAGTGGGCAGTTAAACTGTTTAGGGCAAACAAGGGACTCATGAACAACTATCGCTAAACAAAAAACACAGCTGTGGATCATTCAGGCAACAACACAATATTAAAATTAAGTGTATATGTAAACTTTTGAACAGGGTAAATTTTATAACTATTATTTTCTTTTGTGGACTATACGTAAATGTATTTTACATCTTATTTAGGTCAGTACTAATCAAATAATAACATGCATTTTCTATGATCCCTTACTTTGGTAAAATAATTAACCACATCTGTGACTGTGAAACACACCTCAGACACATGGATCTCACTGTGAAGAGCAGTAATGGCAACATCATGGATAATTTTAAAGTGTCAAAATAGAGACGTAACAGGAAGAAAATGGGGTGAGATGTTTGTCCAAATATAAGCTTATGAAAACCAAAGATAACTTTATGGCCTGTTAAACATGTTTAAAAAGGTACTTTTTTAAACCACATAAGCTGAAGTATTTAGAGTTTGAGTCATGTTTTGGTTTTAAAAATGTTTTTAGATGAAAATTGTATGGCCTGGAGAGTAAACAGGGTTTTCATTAAATTAAGTCTACGTGCAATCACGAACCACAGAAAACTGTGCCACTAAAATCAAATAAATGAGAGCATGTTTCGCAACTGACTCATAGACCTCATTGCATGTTATTTGCAATTATGCAAAATAATAGCTTAAAAGCATGACATTTTCAGATCTGGTGTTCAGTTTGACCAGACAGATGCACAGGTATTTAAGGAAAAATGTTTTCTTTTTTTTTTTTTTTGCACCCTTAGGCCATCCAAGATGTAGATTAAGTATTTCTTCATCAGAACAGATTTGGAGGAATGTAGATGGATCCTCTGCAGTGAATGGGTGCCGTCAGAATAAGACCAAACAGCTGAAAAAACAAAACAAAGTAATCCACTCCAGTTCATCAATTAACATCTTGTGAAGGAAAAAGCTGCATGATTGTAAAAACCTGCCATTAAGACATTTCTAACTTCAAACCTTAAAAATATGAGTCCATAATTCATAACATTGCTTCCTCCAGTACAAAAGTTGTCTCAAACTATATGAGGAGTGAAATTTGCATGAATAAAGCACCAGTTACAAAAGAAAACAGTCCAAAATATGTGGTTGGATTCCTACAAACACAAAGCTTTTGGCTTCACAAGACATTGAACTGATGGACTGGAGTGGTGTCGACGTTCTGAAAACCTTAGCAAGCGCATACATTTTCTGAAAACCCTAGCAAGCGCATAAACGTTCTGAAAACCCTAGCAAGCACATAAACATTCTGAAAACTCTAGAAACTGTGTAAACGTTCTGAAAACCCTTGAAACAGCATAAATGTTCTGAAAACCCTAGCAAGCGCATAAACATTCTGAAAACTCTAGAAACTGTGTAAACGTTCTGAAAACCCTAGAAACAGCATATATGTTCTGAAAACCCTAGCAAGCGCATAAACATTCTGAAAACTCTAGAAACGGTGTAAACGTTCTGAAAACCCTAGCAAGCGCAATGTTCTGAAAACCCTAGCAAGTGCATCAATGTTCTGAAAACCCTAAAAACCGCATAAATGTTCTGAAAACCTTATCAATCGCATAAACGTTCTGAAAACTGTAGCAAGCGCATAATCGTTCTAAAAACTCTAGAAACTGTGTAATTGTTCTCAAAACCCTAGCAACCACATAAACATTCTGAAAACCCTAGCAAGTGCATAAATGTTCTGAAAACCCTAGAAACCGCATAAATGTTCTAAAAACCCTAGCAAGCGCACAAACATTCTGAAAACCTTATTAATCGCATAAACGTTCTGAAAACTGTAGCAAGTGCATAATTGTTCTAAAAACTCTAGAAACTGTGATTCTGTGAAACTTCTCATTCTGATAGCACCCATTCATTGCAGAAGATTCATTGGTAAGTAAGTGATGTAATGCTAAATTTCAAATTTGTTCCAATGCAGAAAAAAAAAAAAAAAACTGGTGAACCATTTCTTTAAATCACTTGCTTATTTCACAACAAATTAACATAAAGACTACAGAGGCACATTATGTTGTACAAGCTTTATTTACATGCACCTTGCCTTGCACTACCTTGTTTACATTATCCAAAATTGAAATACACAGGTAAAGTCAAGCAAACATTGAGTGGATGGTAACGGCCAGTTTTGGTGGAGGTTGTACACCCGCAGATTATTTTCTCACAATTTGTGTTAATTCCCTCTTTACGATTACATTTCAAAATGAATGAAAAACTGTAGCAGTTCTTTTGAGGAGAACAATAATCCTACCCAAACAGAATTAAAAGCATTTAAAAAGAAGCTAAAAATAGATTACACAATGTAAGAACTAAGTAAACAAAAGGTAAACACAGCACAATCAACTTTTTATAGTCATCTTAAATTCAGTGACTCTAGCTGATTATAAAAAGTAGATTATAAAAATCAGTGCTTAAGAGGCTTATGAAAATTCTGGGCGTGAAGCTGACCTTAACAAAAGGTACATTCGAATGTGATGTTAAAACAACATTAGGTGTAACTACTGAAAGTCATCCCTGAATGGCACTACTATTTCATCAAACGGAATAGTTGCATTGTTTCTCATCAGCCTTGAATTTGGTTGTCTGGCATGTTCAAGATCAACAGTGAAATACAGTACAACATAGGTGCTTTCTTACATAGCTTATCCGTACAGGCTGTAATACTACAATGTGGCTGCCTTTCATTTTAAAACTATTAGGATGCTTAAAACACACTGCCATCACAACTGATACACGCTTTCTACTAGCACCAGCCATTGTGTAGATATATACACACACAAATGCTAAGAATGTGACATGCCAGCCATATGAACTGACCCAACACAACTTCACTTAGCACCAAATGCTCTTAGCTTCATTTTTTCCTGCTACAAATACACAAACATCTAGTGGTCCTTAATTTTTTTTTTTAATCAGCGTTCCAAAATGTATAACTCTTAAAATACCTTATCTCTAGAATGAATCCAATATTTATGTGCATAGACACACACACACACACACACACACACACACATATATATATATATTCAGTGTACAGCACATATACACGCACTACGGGCCTCATTCATGAAATACAAGCACAACAGAGAAATATGTAAACCCATTCTTAGGTAAATAGTTGCATGCATGTCAATGTACAGTAAATGCACACATGAACACTAAATGGCATTGAGTGCAACAACTGTGTAAAACGTTTATAAAACTGTTGATTTTACAAACAGCCATGTCTTCATGAATGAGGTCCTATGTGTGTGTGTATACATACAGAAATACAAATATATAGCTCATAATCTATTCTAAAATGGTTGACTTTGTAAGTGAATGTGGTTTAGAGGTGACGGAGATGCTCGTGTTCAAGAACTCAGAGCAAGGTAAAAGCACAGGTTGTGTTAGGAAATCCATGGGAAACACTGACAAACTAGTTTCATACAGCGAAACACTAAATATATAGCTTATCATCATATCATAGTTCACTTTCCTGTAAAAGGAGTCAAGGATACATAATGTTCACTGGTTTCACCAAAACACAACCCTCTTCCCTTTTTCATTTTTACGAAAAGAAAAAAAAAACAATAATAATAACTGGAGAAACAGACAGATTTTCCATGGCCATTTTTCAGACAACAGAAACATTCTCAAGAGTTTGTGTTGTAAACAGGCCATTTCTGCAATCGTCCTGAGGACTAGTTTGGCAAAAGGCAAGTGTTTGTTTCATGGACTAGAAATCTATTAATCTCAGTCACGGTTACGAAAAACTACAACAACTAAGGGCACCTACAGACTAGAGTTGACTTGATTTCAATGGGAATAAAGTCTCACAATGACATAGAAGAAACGGTAAGGATTTGCCAAAGTGACACGACCAAAAGTTGAGAACATTTTAACTCTCTCTGCAGTGCAATTGGTCTTAGGTATCATTTGACTAATGGGAATTTAAAATTCTTGATTGGTTTTAAAATTGACCCAACTCTTTCCACACTCCCAAATGCTTTCATAAGACATTCTTACTGTGTAGTCACCATCATACGCAGTGGTGGGTTTTAGGGATTTTATTTTTGGGAGGTTCAGTTGCCCAAGCCTTTATTATCTAGACAACCTTCTCTCTATGATCCTCCACTTGAATTCAAGATTCTCATTTGATTTTCAAAGTGACCCAACTCTTTCCACATTCCGACATGCTTTAATCAGAGCTTTCTCTAGTGCGTAGGCACACTTGGATGCACTGATGGGTTTTGGGGATTTTGTATTCTAGGTGGACTAAGGGACGTTCAGCTGCCCAAGCCCTTAAATATAGACAATCTTCTCTCAACTGTGCTCCACTTGTTGTAGGTACCAGTTGACCAATGAGAACAAGATTCTTACTTGGTTTTCAAACTGAGTGACTCTTTCCACAATTGCAAATGATTTAGAAAGAGCTTTCTCTAGTATGTAGAATGCTCCACTTGTTGTAGGTACCAGTTTACTAATGAGTATTCAAGATTTTTGCTTGGTTTTCAAACTGACCAGACTCATCCCACACTCCCAAATGCTTTCAGATTTTGTATTCTAGATGGACTAAGGGAGGTTCAGTTGCCCAAGCCTTTATATATGGACCTTTATCTCTCTACAGTCTTCCACTTATTGTAAGTACCAGCTGAACAATGAGAACTCAAAATTTGCACTTGGTTTTCAAACCGAGTGACTCTTTCCACACTCGCAAATGATTTCGAAAGAGCTTTCTCTAGTATGTAGAATGACATTTTTACTGTGTAGTCACCCTCATACGCAGTGGTGGGTTTTATGGATTTTGTTTTCTAGGTTGACTAAGGGAAGTTCAGTTGCCTTGGCCTTTATATATAGACAACCTTCTCTCTATGATTCTCCACTTGTCATAGGTACTAGTTGACCAATGAGAACTCAAGATTCTCACTTGTTTTTCAAACTAAACGACTGATTTAGAAAGAGCTTTCTCTAGTGTGTAGGCACCCTTGTGTGGGTTTTGGGGGTTTTGCATTCTAGGTGGACTAAGGGAAGAACAGCTGCCCAAGCCTTTATATACAGACATCCTTCTCTCGACGGTGCTCCATTTGTTGTAGGTACCAGTTAACTAATGAGTATTCAAGATTTTTGCTTGGCTTTTAAACTGACCCGGCTCTTTCCACACTCTCAAATGCTTTCGGATTTTGTATTCTAGATGGACTACAGGAAGTACTGTTGGCCAAGCCTTCATATATAAACAAACTTCTCTCTACGGTACTTGACTTACCGTATTTCAGCAGCTGAGTTCAATACCGTTTCATAGGCATTTAGCTTAACCTGCAAGCACTTCTAGGTTAACCAAGGTTAAAACTCTTCACAACGTCCATCAAACCAGCCACAATCATGACGATACAAAACATACAGCCACAAAACTACAACACCGACTGGGAAAATCATTGACGTTGACTCAAACTCATTCCAATAGATGTCAAACAGCTTTTCTACAGCATAATGTACAGTTGCTTTACAGTGGACAGTTGGCTCAAATGCGGTGTTCTGCCCCGTCCCTACATTCCTGGGCCTGGCCAGATCAACCTGGTACCCAGCTTTGGGACGAGGTTCGTTTGGTACTGGAGAAGCTCCCTGAAGTCAGGTTAGCATTCTGAGAGGAGATGAGATGCGAATCGAAGCTGAACTCCAGGCCCTCTGCATCCATCAGATCATTGCGGGTGATGGCGTCCATGTCGCAATCGAAACTGCCACTTAACGCCTCGAGATCCAAGTCAGATGGGAATTGGTCCTGAGACACCGACTGAACGGTCACGCTGCCATTGAGACCTGCCAACAATGAATCGGAGGAGTTGAGCTGCATAGATGTGCTTCTGAAGGGAGACTGTTGGAGATGTTGCTTCATCAAGCTTTGGTAGTCTGACTCGCTGCTCGAGACACAGTTCATCCGCCATCCAGATGGCGACACCTTCTTGAGCCCCACTTGTCCGACAGGCCCAGCCTGGTTGGACATCATAGGGTCATTGCGGAGCAACAGGGCACTGCGACGGGCGTTCTGGGTGGAAAGGGAGGCACTGGCTTGTGACATGAGCGGATCAGATTGAGTAAGAAGGACATCGCTGCGACTGTTGGACTCGGAGCTGAGCAAGTCCTGCAGACTCTGGTCGCTAAAGAGGGAACCGCAGGAGAACGTTGCCTGCTTGTTTTCCTGGATCGTTTGCATTGGAGACTGCCTCAGGCCAGTGACGGATGGAGGGCTAAACATGGAGTTGGTGCCATAGCTGCCAGAGGGAATTGCCAGACTGCTCCCAGAGCAGCTGAAGGTAAACACAGGGCTTCCCTGTAGGTTGGCCCCACTCTCGTCTTGGCCTGGAGACTGGGAAGCCGTCAGGCTGATGTTATCTAGAAGGTCGTCCATTAGGTTGTCAGACAGACCGTCGTTGAGATTCATGGTTCCTGCAAGATCAGCTAGACGGGGTAGTTCGGTCAGTCCAGTGGACGGAGACATACTACTAGGGCTAGAGTACAGCATGGGCGACAGGGGAGAGTCATCATCAGGAACTTCGTCCACCTCGAGGTTGGCCAGAATTGGGGATAGGCGTCCACTTAGGGTGCTGGCATTAGAATTAGTGCGAGAACGGAAATCGGTCCAAGCGTCGAGCTCATCGCTACTGCGGGAGGTCGGGCTACCGGTCCATTTGGACAGGCTGGAGGAACTCTCAGAGCTTCCGTCTTGAGTAGCCTGAAGCGCAGCCTTCTTTTTTGCGGCACGGCCACGGGCGCTCTTTATGAGCTTATTACTGTTGTCCATGGATACAGCACGTCTCCGCGGAGCTTTGCCCCCTTTTCCGCCATCGGGGTTGACCATCCACCATGAACTCTTTCCTGTTCCTTCATTCTGGACCCGGACAAAGCGACTGTGGAGTGACAGGTTATGGCGTATTGAGTTCTGTGAAAAGAGAAGAGTAGATAATAAGCTGTGCATCATAGGACAAGCTTGAAACAATCATATACTTCATGTTTTTTAGCTGCATGCATTAACAATCTGGCCATTAAGTAGCACAATAATAGCCTAATGTTTTAAGGGTTAGTGTACCCAAAAATGAAAATTTGCCCATAATTTACTCATCCTCAAGCCATCTTCTTTCAGAATTATATATATATATATATATATATATATATTTATTTATTTTTTTTAAAAAAGGCAGTGGGTGGGTGTTTTTGTACTAAAAAAGGCCTCACACAGCTCCTGGGGGTGACGTAGGATGATTTAAATAAGCCAAAAGGAGACTGGCATTCCTTTGCTCCTGTAAACAGACGTAGGTTCTTGCGAGACTAGCATAATCTCACCGGAAGATGCGCTACATCATCTGCCCAGGGGTGTGTTTCCCAAAAGTATTGTTAGCTAATTATGCTCTTAAGTTGCATTGAACTCTATTAGTAAAGACAGAACTTGCGACCATAGTTGCTTTCGGGAAACCCCAGAATGGCTTCCACATGCAATAGTTATCACACACTAGAGAAAACGGTTTATAACATTTTAAAAATGGATTTTTCTTACAAAAATGCATTGATTCACTACAGGAGGCCTTTATTAACTTTTAGTTATTAACTTTAACTCCAATTGGATTCATCTGAAAAAAGAAAGTCATATACACCCAGGATGTAAATCATGGGCTAATTTTAATTTTTGAGTGATCTAACCCTTTAAGCATCAAATAATCTTGAACTCTGAAGAGCACAATGCTGAGTGAGGAACAATGCCACTCTGACTTGATTGCTTTAACCAGAAATTGAAGAGTCATGTGACCTCTCTGACTAAGAGAGTCCATTTGTGTAGGTAAAAAATTAAAAGCCTAGGTATTCAACCCCGCTCCTGTGGACCCACAGTCCTGCAAATTTGTGACCCTGGACCACAAAACCAGTTAAGGTCATTAATGGTAGAAAATTTACAAAATATCTTCATGGAACATGATCTTTACTTAATTATCCTAATGATTTTTGGCATTTTTTTTTTTTTAAATCATTCTTACCCATATTTTTGGCCATTGCTACAAATATACCCATGCGACTTAAGACACATTTTATTTCCACCTGCCTGTATTTTTTCAAGTGATCCTTAAGAAGACCTTGATTAACTGATCAGTTAATAAGGATATAAACAAACCCCATTGGGGTTTGCAACCAAAAAGTCTGTGCTAAAATGTTGCATGGCACTTTTAACAAATGAACACTATTCCTGTGCAGCTTTACCCGAAAAAAATAAAAAGAAGGATTGTTCTCATTTGAATTGCACACACGCTGCTGTGGTCAAGACCAATCTACAAGTAAATCAACCCACTCTACGCTGTCCATTGGGCTGTGCAGATAATTGGTCTGTGCTGTGCAGTTTAACTGGGTAACTTAAGCATTCAGCTTTTGGCATTTCAAATATTCGACAGAAAACAGGCAATATTATAGGCACACCAGGGTTATCACTAATGAAACATTACATTTGATAACCAGGATTTTCTAATACACCATAATACTAACTACATTTCTAAACATCCTACTGCAGAGAATGCTGAAAGGATGCATGGAGAATTCTTCAAACGTGTACAAAGTTTAAGAGTGCAGTGCAGTGAAGCTGCATTAATGTGGACTGCAGCACAGAAGGTACAGCAATCCATAATGCAGCATAAGGAGATGTGATAAAATTCACAAGCGAGACATGGTTTTCCTCTTTGATGAATAGTCAAGCAGGAGTCTAAAAATGGTGCGAATTTATCAAATGCAGTGCCTGCTACATTTTGAAGAAAGCTGGATCCTGCTAAACAGCGTCCATGAACATCACTTTACCGACCTTTGAACCTCTCAAAGAGTGAATGGGCTGACCTCATAACACTTCACTTGAATTAATGCCCTTGCTTCAAGCCTATTACTGGATTTAATCTAAGACAGAACTTTCTCCTCTCTAAGAAGAACATGTTTCCCAACTCATTCTTAAAGTACGTAAGCAGTTTTCCTTTTTTCGCTTTGTTAAGCTGACTAACTGAATTGATTGGATTGAGAATCTAATCTAAGGCACATCTATCAGATTGTTTGTTGACATTCGTAGCTACGTTGATTACAAAACAGATCATTACCAGCTAGACTTGGAATAAGAGCAGTATCTTCAAATTGAATCAGTGCTCAAACCAGTTTGAATATTTAATTTATCCATGCTTGCTTTCCCCCAATTACAATAACAATCACAACTGAAGAGCATATTTCACATATATACTATATGTTTATTATATCCTAGTGTTTCTGAGTCTAAAACCTAGGTTTGTTCTTGGCAGTTTTCATGAGATTTACCCGTTCATAAAATTTGCATTAGTAACCCACTGCATTAAACGGAGCGTCAGATTATGTGAATGCTACACTGAAAATCATCTTAAAGATTGTGTGGTGCTGCTTTCTACTGAATTAAATCTAAACAGGGCCATGAAAAATAACTACAACAGATGAAAAGAGAGGCTGAAATCAGCTGAAAGCCATGATGCAGTCCCTTTTGAGCAAAGCACCACTCAGAACAGCACTGGAGCGCCGCCAGTTTACACACAATGCTGTCTCTCAGAGTCAAACACCAAAGCTCTTCACACGTTGCTACACACTGACCTACATAGTTTCCAGTCAGCTGATTGCTTCTTATGCTGTAGCCGAGAGCCAATCAGAAGTGGAGGTGGGGACGAAACAGCCAATAGCAACCCTGACGCTGACGATATGCCCATGGTTTCTCTTTTTCGCCTCCTTCAGTGGCAGGCAGATGCAACACACTCTGCAGGATGGCTTTATCTGCACCGAGTACGGCTGACTGTTCTGTTCCTAAAATCTGCTTGGAGCTTTTTGCACAGAATCACCACAATGTCTGTTTTAGCGAACAAGACCTACGTTACTATGGACTGCTATCAGAATGACTGTTACAATGAAGGTGATTTTACAAATAAATCATACAACAACTCTTAAATGTCTCCATGATTAATTATGCAAATTGTGAAAATATTAAATACAAATAATTACACAAAAAATGCCTTGTTTGCGAAGGCGCCTTTATCTTTTTAAATGTAATATCTACACAAGAGCCTTACATCTGTAGGATTGAAGAGGGATTTCCCAAGGTTTTTCTCTAATTCAAATCCAGCTATACCGAGAGCGTTCATCAGACTTGGTTCCATGCTGGATAAATTGCTTTTTCAGGCCAAACTAATCCCTGAAATCAAACAGGGATGAAAGAAGAGAGCATAGCGAAAGCCCTTTGCACACTTCTGTGTCAAAAAGGGACTTTCTTTTTGTTAAATAAAACTCTTTTTGGTGAAATTATGAGGAAAGCATGGGCCATTTAAACGCTCCTCTTTATCAGTGGCACCTTCCTTAATTTATCTGCTGTAACGCCCTTTGGCAAAACCACAACAGCATGCACTTTATCAGCAAACTACACGACTAGTTGTCCACATTTTCAGCATCTGTGCATCCCTGTAAGAATATAAGCACCTACAGGGGTGAATTTTGGTTAAATTTTTGCCAGTGAGACGTCCCAAGTAATCTGAATACACCCTGTTAGCTGCAACAAATGGATTTTGAGAACACAAACACTCTTTATATGCACATAACAAGGTTAAGAGGTACCTTCCATCCTGCAGAGCTGTTGCTGTCACCTTTGTCCTTGAAGTATGGCACATTCCGGACCATCCAATCATAAATCTGGGCCAACGTCAGGCGTTTCTCAGGCGAGCTCTCGATGGCTTGAGTGATGAGGTCCGCGTAGGAATAGTTTCCCCAGGCATTCCTGCGGGCAGAGGATTTTCTGGGCTGCTGAGGAACCAGACCGTTGACGCTGGAGTCGTTGCATGCGGGCAGAGCGTGTTGGGAAGATACAGGAGAGCCGTAGGTTTCTTTATCACTGACAGCAGCATTGGTTTCTATGGCAGGAGCAGCAGCAACAGCAACAGCCTTGTTTCCTTCTGTCACACTGATAGGCTTTGATGCGCCTGTTATGCCACTAGATGCACAAGCATCATCAGTGGCATTTTCATCCACCTCTTCCTCAGGAATGATTCCCACCTCTGCTGGTTCCGCTTTCCCTGCATTGGACTCCGGTCTGGGCAGAGGCCAGGTGCAGGACCTGGGCCTTTTTTGGGGCTCAAAATCAGGGTCTATGTCGACGTCCACAGACAAGGGCTTATCTATATCCTCTGCCATATTTCCTCGACTCCTTCAAATGAATGATGTATGGAAGGCTTTTCTGAACACAACAGCAGCAGTGCCCTCGTGCATGCCATTAATGGGTCACTTCTAGAGTCCACATTTCAATGCGGGACACTTTGGGAATCGAACTGGATGATGTTTAGGAATATTTACAAATGCGCTCATGGCCACTTCCAGCACATACAGATTCGTTCATAAATCTCGCTCGTTTTGGCTAGTTTTTAAAGCACTGATTAAACGACAAAACGAGCGAAAATGCCTTCATTCGACTCGTTTAATGAAGCTTCCGTGGTTCAAAAGCATAAAGAATGGAACGTAGCGGACTGTCGAATTTGTTACATTGTTGCATGACGTCGCGCTGCGAATTTGTTACATTGTAACATTACATCATAATGCGAATGTTACATTGTTTCAGAACGCAGCTACCGCCTTTTAAAAACGCTGCTTTGAAGCGACCAGAAGGGCTGTACGTGCGCGAAAAGTGTCCTCAAACGATCAAGCCATACCTCCACAGCCGTCCCTCTGCAAATCAGCACGAATGAGTCCTAACACGCACACGATTTTTCCCGATAAACCTCCATGAGCCCTGTTCCATGTCGGAGCAGGACGTTGCGTCCCGCTACCCGGGCGATCCAGCACTGCCAAAGCCCTAATGCGCTGCTGCTCCGCTGCAAACTACAGCGAAGAACAGCAACAAAAAAGATCATCCGCCCCCTGGAACCAGTCGGAGGAACTGCTTCTTAAAGGGCCGGAGAGCAGAACTGGAGCTCACCATCCACTGACACACACGTCATCGGCACATTACACAGATATGCCATCGCAAGAGCTCTTATTTTATACACTCTCTCGAGATAAATGGCTTCTAGACAGGCTAAGAGCCTTGCAGCAGAATGTAGCTACATTTTACCTTCTCTGAAGAAAACACGACTGCGTGAATCTCACAAAACCGCTCAAGTACAGTAAATGTCATTTCTACACCAAAAATAAAAAACGTGCATTAAAAACTAAATGGTTTTGTGACAAGTAAGAGTATTTACATGTATAATTTCATGACAATTATGCGCTTTTTAAAAAAAAATAAACAATAGAAATTAATACTTTTATTGAGCAAGGATGCTTTAAATTCATCAAAAGTGATGATAAATACATTTATAATGTTACAAAGGATTTCCATTTCAGATAAAAGCTGTTCTTCTGAACCTTATATTCAAAGAAAGCTGAAAAAAAAAAATAATAAAAATCTATCATTTACAAAATAATAATCAAATGCTTTTTGAGCAGCAAATCAGAATATTAGAATGATTTATGAAGGGTCATGTGATTGGAGTAATGTTAAAAAATGTATCTTTGAAATTACAGTAATAAACTACATTTTAAAACGTATTCAAATATAAAAGTTATTTTAAATAATAAAAATATTATATTTCAAAACTGTACCGTTTTTTACAGTACTTTGGATCAAATAAATGCAGGCTTGGTGAGCAGAAAAGACTTCTTTAAAAAACAACATTACAAATCAAAAACTTTTGACTTGTATTGCATTTTTAAAGCCCTGCTTATTTCCTTATTTTTAGTAAAAGAAGAACATCTTTTAAAATAGGAATAATAAAAATACTTGGTGTTTTTTAGCAATGAAAAGAACTGATTGTCCTTCATTTGACCTAAATATACATGACTAATATTCTCCTATTATGTTTTGGACGTAAATGATAAAGAATAACTCACATAAACCTACCTGAAGACATCACAGACCTGAAACAGAAGCACTAGAGAAAGCTTCAGAACAATCAGACAATTAAAAGATAAAATAATTTTAATGCAAACAATCTTAAATAGGTTGCATAAAATATTCCACAAACCATTTATATAACCAGAAAGGCAGCCTGATTTTAAAACTCATCTTTGGCAAATCCACATCCAGATTCTTCCAACAAACCTGCCAATCTTTCAAGACCAAACCTCAAAAAGAGGCTAGTCCCTCGTTCGTGTTTACATGTGCGTTTATAAAGTGCAGCGATATTCCATACAGTTCTGATTTAAAATACAGTCCTCACCAAATCAAAATGGAGTTGATCCCAAGACCTCATGTGCAGGAGGCTGAGTCTTATGATAGTTGAGATGGCCACTGTATATGGAGTTAGTAATGATAAAAGCTACTTAGAGCTCCGGTCTCCTGCAACCCAGTACTCCTCTGTTTGCATCTCGGTAAGGCGAGATACTGTCCTTTGGAAGGCGAACACCTCCTCTTCTCCTGTAAAGATGGCCAGCGAGCTGCCTGCATCCTGATGCATTAAGAGAGATAATCAAATCATTGCCACCCATCAATGTGATCATCAACACCTCAAAGGCTAAAAATCTAATTATTTATAAAAGGAATAGCTCACCCAAAAATAAAGATTTGCTAAAAACTGACTCTCCCTCAGGCCATCCAAGATGCAGATGAGTTTGTTCTTTTGTTTTGTTTTTTTACTGGATATATTACGGATATTAGGCAATATTATAGATTATGGACTCGTAATTTAGCTGGAAGCAATGGTTGAAGCTAAAAACATCTTAATGATGAATTTGTTTCTTACAAACACATAGCTTTTTACTTCACAAGATGTTAATTGATGGACTGGAGTGGTGTGGATTACTTGTGGATTATTGTGATTTTTTTAGCAGCTGTTTGGTCTCTCATTCTGACGGCACCCATTCACTACAGAGAACCCATTGGTGAGCAAGTGATGTAACTTGCTACATTTCTCCAAACAAACTCATTTACATTTTGCATGAGAGTGAGAAATTTCAACAAATTTTCATTTTTGGGTAAACAATTCATTTAAATTTATTTTCTAAAACTATTACAAGGTTTTATTTTATAGACCATTTTATTTTCTGAAACTGAATAGTCTTAATAGTGATTTCATTATTCTCATTTTGCCCAGACCTATTGAGCAATGCATGCATATACACTACTTACTATATCAAAAGTCTGGGGTCAGTATGTGTTTTTTTTTTTTTTTTTTTAAAGAAATACTTTCATTCAACAAGGATACATTAAATTAATCAAAAGTGGCAGTAAAGTTATTTACATTACCAAAATATTTCAAACAAATGCTGTTATTTTTAACTTTCCATTCATCAAATATTTAAAAAAAAAAAAAAATCTATCGGTTTCCACAAAAATGCATAGCAGTAAAACTGTTTTTAGCATGTATAATAATCAGATATGTTTCTTGAGCAGCAAATCAGCATATGAGAATGATTTCTGAGGGATAATGTGACACTGAAATAATGATGCTGAAAATTCAGCTTTCAAATCACAGGAATAAATTGCATTTTAAAACATATTAAAATAGAAAATAGTTATGTTTAATCATTTAATAAATATTTAAATTGTAAGCAAAAAATGTTCACAATATATACACTATAGAGACTTCTTTCAAAATAAAAAAATATTTTTTTATTTTTATCAACTACTATTGAAAAGCCCAAACTTTTCAATAGTAGTTGAAATATGTAAGGATTGACAGGTACAACTTCAGGGGCTTCTCTCAGACTTCTAATAAAATTTCAAAAGCAACACTGAGCTTACAACAACAAAAAAGTTCCTTATTTAATGCTCAAAGAATTGTAATAGGAAATGGTTTGTAAATTACCCTTGATATGCCAAGATCATCCAATAGAACGTGAGTGTCATGAGGGTCGTGATCGTCGTGGTGTTCGTGAACAAACAGATCATCTAATGGAGTTTCGGCCTGCAGCACGACTCGAACCTGTGAAGATATTCCACCGAACTGTGAGTGGTTCCTTTAAGACCTTCCAACAGAAATCACAAGCATTAAATGACCTACCTTGTGCTCATAGAGTGCGTCAATGAGAGTTATGAAGCGTCTGGCTTGCGTCTTCTTGTTCAAAGTGAGCAATGGAATGTTCCGGATGAAAACGCTGTCAAACACAGCAGAGATTTCCAGATAGTCGCTGGCTCCTATAGGCTAACAGTAAAACCAACACAATGTTCACTTATTCTAGTTTATTTCACTTGAAAACAATGAAATGGCATAGTACATAAGCTTACTCGATCACACAGCTCCTCAAAAGTGCAGTCTGCTATGGTCCCACATGCTTTATTAAGTGTCAGTATCCTGCCATGTACCTTTAGAGATCTGGGTCGGGTAACTGTAATAAACAAAATTAACCTGAAGTTAAAAAAAATTATTAAATTCTCAATTCACAACATTTTGGACACACATAACGGCAACCCACATTCACACAGCTGTCAGTAATATAACAGCTAATGGGAAATTATTTTGTTAGGGTGTTTTTTCTCATGATCCATCAGCTAATTGAATGAGCAGTCAACTTACTGTCATTCTGTTTGAAGGCCATCTCATCGAACAGCTTATCGAGTGTTGCATCAACATCAAGTTCACTAGAACTAAATTCAAAAATATTTAGTAAATAATTAATTACTTCATAATACAACGTTTTTATTTATTTATACTTGGTCAAAGCACTAACATTCACTGTTGAAGTCAAGCATGTCATGTTTTGGATGTGAAAAATAAATAAATAAATAATCGGAAAAATTTATTTTATGACATTCAAAACATGGCACTTCCTGACTTGCCCAAGAAACACTGACTCATCTAATGTTGCGAGTTTGAATTGTTTGAAAACTATCACTATTATTAACTATTATTTCTGTAGCTCTATTTGGTAATGTTAGTGGTGCAGACATTTTAAACACTTATTATTTTTAAGCTACATGTCTTTGATTAAAGAAAGTAGTCAATATGCATAACTGACTAAAGGTGCATCACTGAACTAAAGCTGAAATATCTTATTTTGTACAACATAATGCATTTTCTCACAGGTAAAAGAGTTTTCCGGCTGCAGGGCGATTTCTTCTCCGATAATCTATTCCAGAATCCAGGCGTAGTGTTTGGCAATACTCCTATTTAAAAGACATTTGACCAATACATTATTTGCAGCACTTCCAAACAGAAAATAACTTAATCAACATGCCTTATCAAGGGCATTAAAGGAACAGGTCCCCTAAAAATGTATGCCAATGGATCCTCTGCAGTGAATGGGTGCCATCAGAATGAGAGTCCAAACGGCTGAGAAAAACAATCACAATTTTGCCCAAGTAATCCACACCAATCCAGTCCATCAATTAACATCTTGTGAAGTGAAAAGCATGTGTGTGTAGCATCATTAAGGTGTTTTTAACTTAAAACCATTACTTCCAGCTAAAACAGTCCTGTATCGCTTTCTATTGCTGTATTGCTTTCTCCGGTGAAAAAAAAATCATCTAATTTGAATCAGGAGAGAAATATGCACAGATCAAGCATTGTTTACAAGCTAAAATAGTCAAAAAAATTCTAAACAAATATGTATGTGTATTTTGACGTGAGAGGACAAGAGAGAATGGACTTTTTCACTGAAGGAAGCATTATTATGGATTATGGACTCATATTTTGGCCAGAAGCAAGTTTCACCACAAAAAATGCTTTTCTTACTTAGATTTTTTGTCTTGTTTCCAGCCAAAATATCAAAAAATTCTTAAATCAAGAAGTATTTTCTAGACAAGTAAAAATTATTGTCTTTGTTTTCAGAAAAAAGATTTGCTTGAAACAATCTGCCAATGGGGTAAGCAAAATAATCTAGTTTTCTGCTTGAAATAAGATTGTTTTGCTTACCCCATTGGCAGATTATTTTGCTTGTCTGAAGTTTTTCAGGAAAAAAAAAAAAAAGGACAATTTTCATAAAATCCTTCTTGATTTAAGATTTTTTTTGATATTTTGGCTGGAGACAAGACTAAGAATCCAAGTAAGAAAAGCATTTTTTGCAGCGTTGAAGTTAAAGCACCATAACAATGTATTTTTTTCTTACAAACACAGCTTGTGGCTTTACAAGATGTTAATTGATGACTGAAGTAGTGTGGATTGCTTGTGGATTATTGTGATGTTTTTATCAGCTGTTTGGACACTCATTCTGACGGCACCCATTCACTGCAGAGGATCCACTACTAAGTGAGGGAATGCTACATTTCTCAGAATCGGTTTCCATAAACAAGCAAACTCATCTACATCTAGTACATTTTCAACACTTTTTCATTTTTGGGTGAACTATTCCTTTAAGTACAATACATAACTCCAATAAGAACTGAACTAAGTGTATTAGATAATACACTTGGTGTGCTTACCTTTAGTACGGCTATGAAGGGCACAAAGTTCACTCTCTGTAATCCATTTTTGTACAGATCTGTAAAACAAGACATTGTGCTCAAAACAAACTAAGATTTGGAAGCCAAGAAAACGACTGTCAGAAAATTGTGTAGCAACTACACTCCAAAAAAAAAAAAAAAAAGATACATGGTTTATTAGTTTTCACAGAGATATTTCTAGTAAGGCAAATAACAAATTGAATTAAATATTAAATTTAAAGGGATAGATCACCCAAAGATGAAAATTACCCCATGATTTACTAATATGACTTTCTTCTTTCAGACAAATACAATGGAATTACATAAAAAAATGTTCTGGCCTCTAGGGGGGATTAACAAAGGCCTTACTAAAGCGAATCAATGCATTTAATATATCCATATTTACAACGTTAGAGCCAGGACATTAGTATAACTCCAACTGTATTCATCTGAAAGAAGAACGTCATGTACACCTAGGATGGCTTGAGGGTGAGTAAATCATGAGGTAATTTTCATTTTTGGGTAAACTATCCTTTTAAGTAGAAAAACTGAAACAGCATTTACTTGTGAAACATGTTTCAATAATTTAATTACCACCTTTATAAATAGTTTTTGTAATGCTGTATGGTCACAATTAACTGCCTTGTCAAAGAGTCTCTTAACCGTTTAATTAGTACAAGCAACTGATAAATGTTGTAATAAATGTCATACCCAAAACAATGTGCATAAGACCTACATTCACTCTAGTGAGAACAGATCAATATTTTGCTGAATTCATTGCGTCTTACCATCTGGAGGCCGATTGGATGTGGCAACAACTACAACCCCATTCAGGAAGAGGTTCTCAAAGAGCTGCTTGAGAATCATGGCATCTGCAATATCAGTGACCTAATGAAACAGAAAAAGTTAAAGAAACCTTAAAAATCAATACAGATTATTCTCTGTAATTGTTTGTCTGTCACTGCATGGATTAAAAAGATAACAAAAGCAGATCTCAGTACACTCAAGCTTGATTAGATTGCAACTACACAAATACTGAAAGAAACATTCACCTGAAACTCATCAAAACACAGAAGGCAGGCCTCCTCACTGATTTCTTCAGCAACCGGTGCAATAGGATCATATGCCTTTGCCATTTTACCCACTTTTCTTTTGGGCAAACTTTGCTTGAGCCGATGGATTCCTATATAAACATGAGTCTATCTGAGTAAGAGCAAATAACGGCAACTTTATTCATTTTGGCATCTGAATATAATTTACATACAGAACCTGAATTAATATATGGGTCATTTTTGGGAGTATTTGGGAATATTTCAGCCACTCATCAACACATTAAATAACGCATTTTGAGAGCTTTTCTGTTTTTAGCTTAAAAAGAATTGAAGATAAACAGTCTAATATTTACTAAATGTAATGAGGTAGTCATAAAGTCAATTAAATTAATAGGTAATTACAAGAAAAAAGAAATTAAAACTTATATTTAGCAAGGATGGTTTCAAATTGATCAAAAGTGATGCTAAAGACATTTATAATGTTACAAATGATTTCTATTGTAGATAAATGCTGTTCTTCTGAACTTTCTGTTAATCAAAAAACCTGAAAAAAAAAAAATGTGTAAATTAATTTAAAAAAACATAATAATAATAATAATAATAATAATAATAATAATAATAATAATAATAATGCTTTTTAAGCAAATCAGAATATTAGAATGATTTCTGTAGGATCATGTGACTAGTAATGGAGTAATGATGCTAAAAATTCAGGTTTGAAATCACAGGAAAAAATTACATAAAAAAAAAAATTATATATATATATATATATATAAAGTATTTTTTTTAAATAATACAAATATTTCAAAGTTGTACTGTTTTTGCTGTACTTTGGATCAAATAAATGCAGGCTTGGTGAGCAGAAGAGCAGAAGATTAAAAATCTTAATGACTTAAAAAAAACTTTTGACTGGTAATGTAAATAAAAAAGACAAATCTGAACTAAAACATGAATCAAAACTTACGTTTGTGCACATCCAACATGAATCCATGAAAATGGACCCTTTTTTTCTTCGCTGTCTCTACATGATCATAAAACATGTCCATAACCATAGTTTTTCCTGTGCCTGAAAAAAAAAAGCATTGATAACAGAACTTAGCAGTTTATTTTTATAACAGTACAACAAAATTTGACTGAGCCACAACATGATGTTACAGAACTTACCAACATCTCCATATATGTAATAACCTTTCGGTGGCTTCCTCTTGGAAAAGAACTGTTGTGGAGATAAAAAAAAATAAGTCTGAATTGGTTAAAAGCACACTTCGAAATCTGCAGGCTATATTTTGGCTGCTTTAGGCGACACAACTTTGAGTGGTTTACCTTTGAGAAAAGCGTTGAGTGTTCGTTGTTGTACCCTCGAAGATTCTTTTGCATCTGATCCAGTTTTTCCAAAACAGCCCTCTGCTGCATATCTTCTCGTAGCTGTCCATCTTTAATTAAACTGTTGTAATGTTCCAATGGTCCGCTAAAACTGCTGCTTGGAGAGCTTGTGGCACTGGGAACTTCAACAGGCTGAGACAACACACTTGTGGAAAGACCTGCAAGACAGAATAGTTTTTAATTAAATTAAAATGACTACTTGGAATGCTTGTTTTGAACAAGATCTGTATGACTGTGCTTTATTCAACACATACATTTCTATTTCACATGATTATTTGTAAGTATTGAAAGACCACTATCAACTTTCTTCTTAATGTAAGACTGGGGCTAATTGTCACAATGGTTATATCTCACTAACTGTACGTTTTTGAATAAGAAGTCCAGTCTAGATCATCAAAAATGAAGTAAATTCTCTCCTACAAACTAAAATTACAATATTATCATATGATCATATCACAAGAGTATGAGAGTATTATAAATATATACATTAACACCATCACGAAAGAGAAAATCAGATAGAAACCTATGAAAAGTAGCTTATATTTTAAAATAAACACATTTCGCTATTTATTTAACATTGCTCTTATTTATCTAGAATTGAACATACTGGGTGTTCTCGTCTTGTCAGAATGTCAGTGTCAAAGGCGAACATAATGACATTTATCAGAGAAACATTCGTGTCATTCAAGTGTCATTGAAAGCCCTTACCTCTTTTAATACAGCTGACAAAACCAGGCAAAGTTGACTTCGATAGAAGCTTATTTTTCACACAGAACTGAAGTCCAAGCGCCACCAAGGACGCTTTGCCGGCTGCCATGATGATTCAAACTGCGGAAGCTTTATTGAAAGTACGCCCTGAACAGTGAATGGTGGGCGTGGCCTTTGTGAAGTAAGAGATAACTCTTGAATATTAATTATTTGACGTGTCTCTCCGCTCCAGTCAGAAAAAAACGTGAGAATAACTTCATTAATATTCATGAGCGTAGCGTAATTCGTCTACTGAATAGTGAGAAGCTGGGCGTGGCTTAACAGTACATATGGCCTTCTTCTGTCAAACTACACATGCGTTTAAATTCCGGGCAGACATTAAAACCTAGAAAAACCTGGAAGAGCCACGGGTTTTTGAGCCACGTTTTTTCATCATTTTTGAGGCGCAATCATTTCCTGAAGGTTTTTAAATTTTGAGAGTAAATAAATTCTGAAGTTAACATCTTTTCATCTTTTCATTTTATTTTATTTTTTTTTTTGCCCCTAATAGATATATATATATATATATTTGTCAAAAAATGTCAAAAAATATATTAGCTAAATATACTTAAAGATTTTCTATCAATTTGTTTAAAAGCAAAAATATATATTTAAAAGCATTTAATATATAGTTTGCCCTCTATATATTTTAGTTCAAGAAAATACAATAACACATGTCACATTTGAAGAAAAATGTTCTATATTAGTAGGTTATGCCATCCACATTTGCATTTATCTTATGAAGGTTGAAAAAATGTGCAAAACTGAGCTTCACTGTTTACCACATATATTTAGCATTTATTTAAAATAGATTATTTTTGCAGGAAAATAAATAAAAAAAAATAAAGAAATATTTGTTTGTTTGTTGAATATTTGGGGAATATCTTGGCCAGAAAATAAAAATATTTATTTATTTATTTATTTATGTTCTGGCCAAAATATATATATTTCCCCCAATTTTTTTATTCATTCATTTTGGGGAAAATCAGAAAATTCTCTAAAATTGGGAACATTTAACTTGTTTTTAAATCTCCTTTTATAAAATGGTATTACAAATTTTCACAGAAAAATATACTTTTTTATTTTCTGGCAATACGCATACTGTTGAACTGTTACTTATCTTTCTTCTTCAAAAGAACAAATTTCTTAACACTTTGCATAGATTTGAGTGTTTCTTGCTGGGATTTCCGAGATTTTCAATACTGTAAAATCTCTTTAAACATCTAACTAATAATAATAACAAATTTCTTAAGGACTATGATACCATTTATCCTGATTGAAGTGTCCTTTGTTGACATGCTTGTATTTTTTCATTTTATGTTCTTTTCATTTCAATGCAGTGCTGTTTCTTCTTTGCAACAAATAATACCCACGTTAGTCTAATGTGTGCATCCGTGTAAAATCTTGCCATGTGTGAAAGGATTTGATAATGAGTGAGCCAGATGCTCTCATCAAATAATACAGTTACTGTTGACATACATAATGACAGCCAGCAGCCCAACCATAATCCCATCTCCTCATCCTCCTAAGACCGTATATTAGCTTTATGGAAGAATATTTTATGAACATGTGATGGGAAGCAGCCCGGGATCTGGATGCCTGTTTCCATGACAACAAGAAAAGGCTCTGCGACTGGGCAGCATCATGAACACAGAAACACACGCTTTGGCTTCATGACATGCTGTGGATGATGAGAGGAGCAACTCGGCAACTGTTTTTGACATTATTTTTACCATAGCCTTGACTGGAAGGTAAGGTGAGAAGGTTACCATCATTTTAGCCTTGCTCGTTGTATCTGATTATGTGTGGTGCTTTCATTCTGTGTCTGTAGCTGCTTAATGCAAGCTCATGCTGAACAGCGTGAGGGAGATGGATCTTTATGCGTGTGTATCCATGGCAAAAGCACTTGTCTTGTCCTGCACTCAATGATTTAGTCTAATGAGAAGACTGAACCTGTGTGTGAAGTCTCAGGCTTCTATAGATCTACACATGCATTTAGGGGGAAGGTGAAGGATAATACATACATCTAAAGCAACAGGACAACAGCAGCTATAATTAACTGCCTTGCTAATAAGAGCCCAAAATTCAACTGTGGAAAAATTGCATTGCATAATGAACGAGTGTTTATCTCACTGTTTGAGCAACTTTTAATCACCAAAACCTATTTAATTTTTATTTAAAAAAAAAATTCCCATCAGATAATACCACAAATAATTTTGTACTTTTTTTTTCAATTTCTTTAAAATGTATTTTATTTTACTTTATTTACTTAGTTACATTAACAATCAAAAAACATGTTTTATGACCATGTAGATTTTTATAGTGACATTTTTATGAAAAAAAGTATTTATATATCTTTATATCTCAATAAATAATTTTTTTTTTTCCAAAATTGTTATTTTATGTTTTTAGTTTTTTTTTTTTTTTTTTTTTGTAAATAAAAAAGTAAAACACCCTTTCAGTCTTTTTTTCTATGATTATTTTATGAATAGTTTAAAGGAACTTTGAACTTTGTACCTTTTGTAACATTAGAAATGTATTTACTGTCAATTTTAATAAATTTGATGCAACCTTGCTTTGACGAATTGAAATATAAAAGCATATTTTCTTACCTTTTTAGACATATAGATCTAAAATAAATGTAATAATGTCAACCTAATAAACAGGTGGAGAAAACTTGAAATCATATTTAATTATACGGCACATGTATTTCTTTGTAAATGTTTGTGAAATTTAGCATTTTCAATTTCTGAATTGAATTTTTTTTTTTGTTCTCAGAAATGTTCAGTACATATTTTCACTAATATTTGTACAGTAAATCCTTCTAAGTATAGGTCCAATTATAAACAAGTTGATGTTTATGATTCCCACACTCTTAAACCAATTCATTTTCTTTATTTAGTAGCTCATATCTAATGCATATGCATTTTTTATGTAGATTATACTGACAAAGAGCAGTTTCTGCACTATATAACATATTTTACAGTACACTCTCAGAAAGAAAGGTACAATGCTGTCACTGGGGGAATAAAAAGTACTTTTTTATACCTTATTTTAGCACTTTAAAGGTACATATTATACCTTTTTAAAGGGTCTCACCCCAGTGACAGTTTGTACCTTTTTCTTATGAGAGTGTATGAATATTCGCTCTAGAAACTTCCAGGCCTATTTTTCATGGGAACTTCAAAAATGTAGTTAGTAGCACATTTTGACAGAGTAAACCCTGATGCCAGTAACCTGTCATGTCAATATTCTCTGTTTGTTGTCTATAGATCTAGCATGTGTGCTCTTGTGGATTCGGCGCAAAGGCCAAACAACAGGAGTGAAATGCAATCAGCTTCATTGAGCGGCTCATTCAGCCCCAGTCAGACAGGAATGATACCGGGCCGGAGACCGTCACGGATCTTTTTAATGACTATCCTCAGTCTCTCCCTGCAATGAAGGTTACAAAGAAAAGGCGATTTAAAGTTAGTGCTTCGAAAGACCATGTATGTCATCATCTGTTCTGTTCAAAATGGATTTCATGTGGCTTCGGTGAATTCTATTATCTATTTATCACTCTGTTTCTATTCTCTGCACTGCTCTTTAAAGCAGCTGCTGCATTCATCCATCACGTCTGTTATTGATTAAATGTCAGCTGACCCGACGGAGTATCTTCTTTAGTTATAATTAGACATTATGGCTGTATACTGAAAGCTTATTCTCCCATTGGCAGCTCAAGCCAGGAATGGTGATGTCACCTCCATAAGCAGCATTCCTGTACCTGACATCAGCTCAGTTCTATTTTAATGTGTTGCAACATTTAATTTTCAGTTAATGAACTTAAATTCCATAGTTGTGCGGTTCAAGTTATTTGAATTAGAAGTTGAATTGGAATTGCAGGAAGAGGAATTAACTGAATTATAATTCTAAGAAATTCAACACCCACACAACAGCTTTATCAAGAGTACCATTAGTTGAAAACGGTTTACAACAAAATATAAAGAAACATGACCTATTGAATATTTATTCACTGATGTAAAGTTAAGGTCAAAAGTTTACATACACCTTGCAGAATCTGCAAAAAAAGAGGGATCATACAAAATTCATTTTTTTTTAATTTAGTACTGAACCTGGGGGGGTAAAACGTTCTGAATTTGAATATCAGGCTAAATTTTACTTATTTTGTCTTCTGGGGAACATGTTAGCATCGTCTGTAGCTTCTGAAGGGCAGTACTAAATGAAAAAAAGAAGATATTTAGGCAAAATAAGAAAAATGTACACCTTTGCATTCTGTTTAAAAGTATACACCCCTGGCTCGTAATGCATTCTTTTTTTATCTAAAGCATCAGTGACCATTTGAACCTTCTGTAATAGTTGCATATGAGTCCCTCAGTTGTCCTCAGTGTGAAAATATAGATCTCAAACTCATATAGTCATTATTGGAAAGAGTTAAAATACACAAAAATGCTGAAAAACCAAAGAATTTGTGTGACCTGAAGGATTTTTTCTGAAGACCAGCAGGCAGTTTAACTGTTAAGGACAAACAAGGAACAAAAAAAACAAAAAAACAAACAGCCGTGGATTATTCAGGTAACAACACAGTATTAAAAATCAAGCGTAAACTTTTGAAACGGGTCATTTTTATAAATTCAACTATTATTTTTTTGTGAACTATGTAAACGTCTTGTATGTGAAATATCTTATTCAGGTCAGTACTAAATAAAAAATAACATGCGTTTTGTAGCATCCCTCTTCTTTTGGTAAAATAATTAACATTTTGCAGATTCTGCAAGGTGTATGTAAACCTTTGACCTAAACTTTGGGGTCTGCAAGATGTTTTAATATTTTTGAAAGAAGTCTCTTTTGCTCATCATCATATAAAGCGATCAAAATTATTTGATAGAAGCAGTAATATTGTGAAATAGTTTTACAATTTAAAATAGCTGTTTTCTATTTGAATATACTTTAAAATGTCATTTATTCCTGTGATGCAAAGCTCAATTTTCAGCATCATTACTCCAGTCTTTAGTGTCATTTGCTGATTTGCTGCTATTTATTTATTTTTTGACATTTTAATCATTTATTTGAAATATACATATTTTGTAACCTTATAAATGTCTTTACTGTCACTTTTGATCAATTTAATGCATCCTTGCTAAATAAAAATATTAATTATATATTTCATAGACATATTTTGAATGGTAGTGTAGAATACATTTTCACACCTGATTAGACTTGTTCATTGAAAATAAGTTAAATACTGTCAACATAATTAGTTGTGTAATTATGAGATAACATCTGCTATAGTTTCTTTCGCTCAGGTGTTAATAACATAATAAACGAAGCTGGCGTTGTTCATTAAAATGATTTTTAAAAATGTTCTGTGGGTCTAAATCTGATTTGATGTACTAAACCCTTTCTTCTGTGGAACAAAGATATTTTGAAAGGAAGTTAGGTCAAAACAACACTTGAATCCACTGACACAACATGGAAAGTTATGTCAAATGAGACTATAATGAGTACTTATCTTTGACACACATGATCTTCATGGTGTTTCCCATGTGATGCATCATTCAAGCACTGTTTTCTTCACTAAACTTGCTTCCTCTTGACTTCACTAAAGCCAGCTGAGTCACCGGATCCTGAGGATTATTCGGCAGCGCCGTCACATTCAGTGAACCCCAGTGATTCACTCACATCCCATCAGCCCAAACCGTCCTGCGGGTTTCACCCATTCACTGACGCTGAAGCTCTTCAACCCGCATCACTGCTCATAAAACATCACAGCAGGTAAGAAGGGAAACCCTGCTTCATCTGGACCAAGAATAGAAGCATAAATGGATGGAAAATGGGTTGTGTTACAAGATGATGTTATCCTTTCACTTTTTCCCTGAATGTGTACATCCACAGGACGTCAGACCTCTAGAAAGCTGGTGGAGGATGTTGTCTGGTTCGTCAAGGATGCTCATATGTATGTATAGCATGTATAGCTTTTAATGCATTTATAAAAAATGTTTAGAATAAATTTATTCTGTTATTTTCTTTTGCAGGGGACTGATGGGAATATTTTGGTCTGAAACAGGAATCTGAAGTTCTGCTGCCACACTGAGAGAAAATAAATAAACGCTTTATGTCTCATATTTCACATTTACCTATATTAGATGTGTTGTTTCAGAGTGAATTATTCATTGCTGTTTATGCATGTTTGATTATAGAAAGTAGCATTTATCCAGCATTGGAAAGACACACAATGTCTGTCAGCTGTGAAGTTTTTTTGGTTAAAGATGTTCAGCTTTCCAGAGAAATCATTACGGTTCTCATAAAGTGATGAATTGCTTTTGCTCCTCGATTTTAAGTTGCCTTTGATGAAAGCATCTGCTAAATGCATCATTGTATGTGTAAGTCTGTTGGGTAATTAATCTGGTAATGACAACAGCTGAACCAAAACAGAAATGATTTATCATTTATGTGGAACTCTCTTGAAGTTCATTTATTTACTGAAGGTACAATACCTACAGCGTAGTGCATAAACATTATTAACCTTGATAAATGACAATAAATTATTACAAATGCATTAGTCATATTTAATTACTTACTCTGTAAGTGATTTAAAATGTCAATAGAGATATTTGGCAGCAAAAGCAAACATGTTACACTATCAGACATTTCCTTAAAGGCACAGTGCGGTCAAAATTAAAAGTGCACAGACATGGTCACCATTCACATGCACTGTTTGGAAAAGAGCAGCTTGGATAAAACTCCTTTTGTGTCTTACATTTGCAAGTGATATGAGGGTGAGTAAATGGGGACAGAATATTCTTTTCTTATTTTGACTAAGAAAACATTCCCACTAAAAAGCTTAAACCAATTAAAATTAATGTGAGCGAATTATATTCAACATTATGGCTTAATTGGCTGGCACAGCTGTTGAGATTAGGATTCAAAAAGGAAAGCATGTTTGCAAGTGATTAAAGAAATCCTTCTTTAACCACCCTTCAAGCCTAAAGTACAAACCACACATACAATATGCATTAGCCTTCTAGAAATCACTAGATAGTCTTTTCAGGACCTAAAAGCCTCATTTAGGTCTTTGTATACACGCTCTTTCTTAATGCAACTGATTATCCACCTTATTTCGCAAAGCTAAAGTAAGCTAATTTCTGCGAATGCGATACTTCTGATTCATTAGCTTAAAATAATATAAAAATAAAAACAAATTTGTAATATCGAGCAGCATAATGATCTGTCTGTACCGCTAAAAATAAATAGAAGCTAAGACGTTCAGGTTTAAAATGGCCATGCCCACCCTTACGTTAAAAATGTAGGTAGATAAATAAACAAACACTTCAAATCTCCATAAAAATATTACATATGTTTGGGTTCTCTGAAACATACTGTATCATCTTTTACCAAATTTTCTGCTGTGTTTTGATGGGCTCAAACTGAACTCTACTGGATAAGTCATATTTCTGTCTGGACAACTTAAAACTGATATTTAATATATTTAGAGACAATGTCTAAAAGCAAAAACTTGAAAACAACACAACTGTTTAGTTTAATTGTAGGTCATTTCTGGGATTCTATAACATTTTAACTTGAAAAATATATGATTCATTTTCAAAATACCCCACATAATTAGCCACATGTCAAACCTCCCCAAAAAAAATATATATATATATTTTCCCACCTCAGGCATTAACAGCCTTTTATTATTTATTTATTTAGGCACCTTTTTTTTTCTCAACTCTGTAACGGCCAAAATGTGATCGGTTTAAAAAGGATTTCACACAGAATCTAATGTTCCTGATAACAATTTAATGATAACAAATTTAACAATAACATTTTTCACATTTTTACAGGACTGAAGCTAAAAATAAACAAATCTGTAAAATAAAAATATATGTTTAATTTAAAAGTTTAACTAAAAATACCAGTTTTATTGTTTTAGTCCTTAACATGTCAGACAGAAATCAGCAAGAAATGCTTTCATTCTATTTGTCCTCCCTATATTTTTTTCAAAAATATTAATGTGATGGGGTTGAAGTAACACATTTGAAGGGATACATTGCTTTCAGTTTTAATTTTTGGTTTTGTTTCTCTCTCATATTGTCTCCTTATTTCTTGGTCAACATATCTGCATGCCCAATTAACAGTCTTTCTGCTGCAAATGTGGGTGCAATTTTAGATGTAGAATGCTTGTCAAAGTTTAAGTGAAAAATTCTATTAATAACAAAAATATGAGTTGTCATAATTATGGTAAGCATATATTTGCTGAAACCATGACTGCTTTATTATTATTATTATTATTAAAATTAATAATAAATGAAGTAAATACAACCCTGTAACAATGAGAAATACATATTTGTGACGGGGTTGAAGTTTTAGACTCAAAATGACCACTGCTACTCATGTAGTGAGGAGAATAGACCATATATGGCAGCAATAAAACATTATATACTTCTGGATTAAAATAAAATGTTGAAAAATAATAATTTTCCATATAATTTTAAGTGACAGGGTTGAGCTGTGGAGCTTGACAGTACCTTCCTTGCCTCAAAAATATTAATAAAAAGTATAAAACTATTTTCTGCACTATTAAATAGATGTGAATAATGTTATTTCTGGTAAATGTTGTAATGTATTAGTCGAAATTATAATGGGCAAAGAATGATTAATGTGACAGATTAAGGGACATAATGTTAAAGCCTGTTTTTTATTAAATATCTTAGAAAAATATATTTTACACAAAAGGGACACAAATAAATGCTTACATTTTTGACACTATGCACATTTTGTTCATCATTTTCTAAGTACAAACTCAGTGAAGTGCCACTTGGTTTCAGATGGACATTATTTTATGCTACAAAATAATTCATTTTATTCATTATAATAGGCATAAGAAAGTATTGCGAAAAGCTTCTAACAATCCATTTTCGGAGTGTCTAATTACGCTAAGCGCAGAAACTCTGGAATATTACCGAATCCCAGGAACTTTTGAATATTACCGAAGCAGGACTGTTGTACAAAATGTTTGGTTCTCAATAAAATTAATTCAAAAATCGTGTAAAGTACACGCCTATATGAAGAATAGCCAACTAAAACAGAAGAGCATTGTCCCGCTTGTGGATTTTGACTAGGTCAGATGAACATATTTAAAGAAAACTGCGGTTGATTTAAAAAATAATAATAAACTGTTATTATTCTCTCACATATCGCATTGGACTCTCTGAGAGCCCAAACAATACAAAACACAGAATTTTCAATAGGTAATAAAGAGCGTTCACCAACACATTCGCATGTAAAGAATGCATACAATGGTTAATAGAGTGTTTACTGACACGAGCTCCCTAAGAGCAGGGTTGCAAGCATACAATTTGCGCAAACGCAGGCGAGGAGCAGCATAGTGTGGTGGTGGTGATGCTCGCTGCATGCCGCATGTCTTGCGTCGCATAGCGCACACACTCAGACGGAAGCGGGCTCGTGTCAGCTGGAATCACCTTTACACATTATTTGGCGTTCAGTAAACGCGACGAATCCGAGGAATTTGGGTTCGACACACGCGAAACCAAACGGCTTGCGAGCACCAGCACATTTCCATCAGCCTCTCTAACGCGTTACTGGAAGGTAAGAGGCGATGCATGCGTGCATATGCAGCTGTGAGACATTTATGCGCGTCGCAGTCATGTGTGTTTCTTTTTTGCTTTTGCCTTTGCCATTTAATGCAGCGAAACGATCTAAGAGGCGCCTGTGGTGAATGGGTGAGCGTGTGAATGAATGAATGCATGCACGAGTGACTGAAGTAGAACGTTCACTCGCATGCATTATTAGTACGTGGCCTGATTTGAGCACTTTGCGCAGGTTGAGGGTGTATTAGGCTTTAATTAAAACGGAGTGTATTTGATGCGTTTGACAGCCACTGACACAATTGCAACAAAAGCTCACTGGTTGCTTGCTACTCCCTGTTTGCTCAGAGACAAACCTTTGGTGTTGTGTAATGAATTTGAGAGATGCACTGATGTTCTCAGCCTCACTTGAGGGTTTTTTGATGTGATTTGAGCGCAGTGCAATGCACTGGCAAAGGGGACTGCGTCTTTTCTCTGCGGGCTCTGTTAGAATGGACTAAATTCAAAGTGGTGCATCATTAAAATGATCGTTTGGGATGTTACATGTTAGTAGGGTCGGTTATATGTTTATGTAAATGTATTCTAGCCATATTCAATCACGTCAGAAGGCTAAAAGCAAACATATGGTGAGATCTTCGTCATTAAGTCCAGCAATTCCTCCGTTTAAGATCACGGATCGTTATTCTGCATTGCTACCCAGTGGTTTCCCTTCTCAAGGTCATTCGTTCAGCCATTGGTGCTTGAAAAAGCCTCAGTGCTATTACATAAGAGTGACGATTTGGTCGTGGGTAATAATTCCTGGCTGTCTTTAATTAAAGCCGCATTCTTGTCAAATGTGTTCGAGGCTGCTCTGTTTTTCAAGCTCACATTTGATGCAGGAGAGGCTGCGAACACAGACAGACGCTCCACATGGAAATAAAAAAGCTCTTCTCCAACCCCTCCCCGTTTGTAGCCTATTTTACCTGATGCCCATTTACACATAAACTCTTGTGACTTTGATCTATTTAGAGAAGCACAACACAGACAGGCTGCTTGCGACGAGATGATCACACTTGACAACATTGTGTTCATAATTTTATAACTAGCACTTTGTGTGCATTACATTGTTGTAAACATACATTTGCATTTATATTTTAAAGAATTTCATGTATTTTCTTTATGTGTCGACCTTTATTATTTTGCGCTATTTTATTTTTTATTTTATGTGGACAAATGTTTATTGTTCTTCAGCCCAGTTATTGGCTGATGCAATAATTTCAATTTAGTAATTCAAAGTCACCAAATATTGGCCTGCAGTTGCAAGAAAGCTTTCCACAGTGACAATTGACAAGTGTTTTTTTAAATTCTGTTTAAAATACACTACCAGTCAAAAGTTTTTGAACAGCAAGATTTATTTATTTTTTTTTAAAGAAGTCTCTTCTGCTCACTAAGCCTGCACTTATTGATCCAAAGTACAGCAAAAACAGTAAAAAAAAATGTAAAAAATGTTACTATTTAAAATAACTGTTTTCTATTATAAAATGTAATTTATTCCTGTGATTACAAAACTGATTGTTTAGCACCATTACTCCGGTCACATGATCCTTCAGAAATCATTCTAATATTCTGATTTGCTGTCCAAAAAAAAAAAAAAAAAACCAAAAACAAATAAAAATGATACTGACTCCAGGCTTTTGAATGGCATGTTACAAAATATTTTTTTAGATAAATGCTGATCTTTGGATTTTTCTATTCATCAGAGAATCCTGAAATAATAATAATAGTAATAATATATGTTTATTGAACAGCAAATTTGCATATTAGAATGATTTCTGAAAGATCAAGTGACACTGAAGACTGCAGTAATGATGCTGAAAATGTAGCTTTGATCACAGGAAATAATGGCATTTTAAAATATATTCAAATAGAACAGTTATTTTTTAATAGTGAAACATATTTTATAATTTTGCGTTTTTTTGCTATCAAATAAATGCAGGCTTGTTGAGCAGAAGAAAATTCTTTAAAAATCTACAAAATCTTACTGATCAAAAACTTTTGACTGGTAATGTCATTTTAATTCAGCAAATTTATGTACTCTGAAAAAAAATGTAGAAATACTTATCACTCAAAATTTTAGTAAATTCCACATATTACTATAAGTGAACATGTAAACATTAAAATAAATGTGAAAATTTAAAGTAGAAAAGTTTAAATAGTATTTAAAAAATATTTTTCATACTTACTATTTGCTATTATTGAATTATATTACCAATACACTGTTTTTGATGGCCTTTTAAAATGTGTGATCAATCACTAATTAAAAAACGTCATTTCATGACAGTTTATGTTGTTGCTACATTTTGGGATCAATGTCTATAGATGGATTACATTTCAACTCAGATTCTCATTTTAGGAGCAGAGCAGCTGTAAGAAATTAACTGTAAAGATGACATATCCATTAACAGTTTCAATCTACACCCACTACAACTACACAGGAGAACTTTCCATCACCATATTATTTCTTTCTTTCTCATTCAGTAATCATGGGAAAACAGAACAGCAAACTGACCCCTGAGGTGATGGAGGACCTTGTGAAGAACACAGAGTTTAATGAACATGAGCTCAAGCAATGGTACAAAGGCTTCCTGAAAGACTGTCCCAGCGGTCGACTAAACCTGGAGGAGTTCCAGCAGCTCTATGTTAAGGTGAGAGACCATGGGCTTTTAATCAAGTCAAATATCACTATTAGTACAGCTCATACTTGGGGCTTTACTAAGTTTTAAAGGGAGAGTTCACCCCAAAATGGAAATGAATTACTCACCCTCATGTTGTTCCAAGCCTGTCTGACTTTCTTCTGTTGAACAAAAAAGGTATCTTATATTTTTCTATATATTATGGGCTGCAATGACATTTTGTATGTCAAAATTGTATAAATGTTTGCTTTTGGTGTTTTGCAGAAGACAGAAAGTCATACAGGTGTGAAATGACATGAGGTTGAGCAAATTGTGACAGAATTTACATTTTTGGATGAACTATTTGTCATGTTGAGATGTGTCTGTCTTTAGTAGATTTTTCTCACCTTTTTGATTGGGGCCTGTAAAAAACAACAACAACAACAACAACAAAAAAACACAGAGCATCAACATGGCAATATTCTTTTTCTACGTTGAATGTAACCATTCAAACATGCAAGGTTTGAAAAAAAAATAGATTTAATGAAAAAGGTTAGGAAAAAGGAAAAGAAAGCTAAAAAAAATTTGGGGCCTCTAAAAAAAAACAAACAAAAAAAACAAGGAAAAAACTGGCAAGCGTTCAGAATACCCTTGCAAATGCTGGGAACACTTTGGCAACCAGAAAATTACTTAATTTCTGACCCAGGACCACAAAATCAGTCTTAAGTAGAGGGGGATTTTTGTAAAATCAAAATTATCGGATAAAATCATTAAGATATTAAGTAAAGATCATGTTCCATGAAAATACTTTGTAAATTTCCTACTGTAAATATATCAAAGCTTAATATTTTATTAGTAATATGCATGGCTAAAAACTTCATTTGGACAAGTTTAAAGGCGATTTTCTCAGTAATTAGTTTTTTTTTTTTTTTTTTTTTTTTTTGCACCCTCAGATTCCAGATTTTCCAGGTTGTATTTCAGCCAAATATTGTCCTATTCTAATAAAAAAAAAAATACATACACATCAATGAAGAGCTTATTTATTCAGCTTTCAGATGATATATAAATCTCAATTTCACATTTGAACTTTTACTTTTAAGGATTACTGAAATAAACCATGCAAGTTTTGAAAAAAAAAAAAAACAGATTTAATATAAAGGTCAGGAAAACAGGGGCCTGAAAAAGACAAAAATAAACAGACAAAAAAAATGAATGATTCTACTTTAAGGATTAATAAAAATAACCATGCAAGTTTTGAACAAAAAAAAATATATATAATTGGGTTTAATAAAAAAAAAAAGTCTGTAAAAAGAAGAGAATGGAAAAAACTGGGTCCAACAACCAATAAATTCAATTTTAGGGATTATTGAAAACAACCATGCAAGTTTTAAAAAAAATTCTAGATGGATTTAATAAAAAGGTCAGAAAAGGAGAAAAGAGATATAAAAATAAATAAAGTGAGTGTCATAGTATGTTTAACATGAGACAGTAGGGTTACACATTTTACTGGAGCGGAGCACAAACTACAGTCAAAGCGGTCGTCTGTGAAATTTTATTCATAGAACGACTGTGACGCTGTGAGATGCGAGGACCTCAGTGAAAACACACTGTTAGATGTACTTGCGCCCACTGCGCTGTGCCCACTTATTTTTTAATGAATTGCCAAGAAATGAACCTGAAGCAAAGAACAGAACCTGCTGTGGCTGCCGTAGAAAATTCAGACATGAAAATCAATAAGCGTTAACAAATCCCTCTTAAAGGAACAGTTCACTCAAAAATTGAAAACGCTGTCATTAATTACTAACATTCATGTCAAGCCAAAGCTGTATGTGGGCAGATGTTAAGAAGAACTTTAGTGATCACTTCTACCAAGCTCCAAATAGGACAGAAAAGCACAGCATGTGATATACAGTGTCACACATCATCTAAAGCTACTGAAATGCAAGTTGATATTCACTAATAATGAGAGAGGAAGATTTTTGGTGAACAGTAAAACTAAATTTGAGACTCTTACACACCCAAATCTGTTATGTGACTTCAGAAGGCTTGGACAATAGATCTAAAATTTGTATTATTTTTTTTAAAACTTGACAGGCTGAGGTCACTATAAAATATTGAATAAAGTATCATTTTTTCTTAAATTATTTTCATATTGCATATTTTTCCTTTTTTAGTTTTTGTTTTGAAGCTATGGTAAATACTGGAAAAATGTACCAATCACATAAAAAAATATAGCTGCAAGCAGCAATTATGGGGCCAATCACTAGGCAAGGGAAGCATCAGACCAACTGCAGCAATGAGTAATTGAAGCCATTTTAAGGTGATTTTAGTCAAAATGTGTGAAAATTACAGCGCCACCAAGAGGCACAATCCCACCTAATTTTTTACGTGTCATTAGAGTGCACCCATGCATATGTGTGTCAAATTTGGTGAAAATATCTCATTTTGTTTTGAATTATAGACATTTTTATATATGAGAAGAGAAAAAATGACAGATGGCTAAGTTTGTTTGCATTTTTATGCCACTTACTTTCAAAATTTTGCCAATTGGGCATTAGCATCTAGCCGGCATGCTATGTTTCCGAATTTCCTACGGTGGTTTTGTGTCGATTGAATTTTCTAAGATATTGGCAAATATTTTTTAAGCGTTAAAATGTAACATTGCACAAACCATAAGGCAAAACCTGGCATGTTTGGTATCGCTGGACTCAGCAAAGATTCAGGAGTATAAAAAGATGACTCCTGTGAAAATAAGTCGACCACACCCACGGTTATAAGCATGCGAATATTTGATTTTACCACTAGGTGGCGCTGGCTTAAAACTTCTCAGGCTCCTTCAGGGCATTGTTATTACATAATTCAAAATGTTTGATGATGCCCAAAATGGCTGACATGGTATAATTTGACTCGGCATGATGCACCGAGACCAGTTTTGTGATTTTTGGCCAAACCATTGAGAAGTTATAAGCTAAAATAGCCATTTTTCCTGACCACTATGTGGCACTGCGCCGAAACAATGCAGGTAGCCTCAGGTCATGCTTGGTATAACACACACCAAGTTTGGTCTCAATATATTAAAACTTTGCAGAGATATAGCCTCACACCCATTTTTGTGTGTTTTTTGTAGAATTCGTTTGTGCGTTATTCGAGAACGGTTGGACGAATCAACTTGAATTCCATAACTTTATGCCAGCATGGTCTGAAGATGATCTGGGCCAATTTTGGTGAAAATCAGACAAACTGTCTAGGACGAGTTTGAAAAAGTATTTTTTTCAAACAATTAAAAATAGAAAAAAAACTAAACCTTACCTGAATTTTGTTGAATTTTGGTGTTAATTCAGAGATTCAGAGAAAAAAAGAATTTTTCTTCTGTGCCTTAGAGTTCAAAAGTTATTAGCATAAACATGAGTGAAAATTTGGACAAGTGGTGGCGCTAGAGAGTTTAGAAGTTAGAGACTCCAAATTTATAGTTAATGTTGAGACTATCCTCTATCAGTCTGCCAAATTTCACAACTTTTCCGTAAGCGGTTCTATGGGCTGCCATAGACTCGAGCGGAAGAAACGAAGAAGAAAAACGCCAACGGATACAATAGTTTCGGTTGCTTGGTCCCTAAATATACGCTTTTTGATATACCATACAAATAACAGGTTACCCATCTAAATTATATAACAATCAGGCTATCTATCCCATAGTAACCTACCAACATTTCATTAAGAGTAGAAGTGAAATTTTATTGTAATCTTCAAATCTGGGCACTGTTACGTTTTAAAATCACTTACAGAGGAAGTTTGGCGCCACCTATTGTTGTGGGTGTATTATTGACATGCCAAAGTCTAGACCCTGAATATAAGACTACCACATTTTTTTAGATGTATTTCCAAGAAAAAAAACATTGTCTTATATTCGGGTCAATACGGTATTTAAAGCATTAGCAACCCAATCTTGTTTTTTTTCCTGCAGTTCTTCCCTTATGGTGATGCGTCAAAGTTTGCGCAGCATGCATTCAGGACCTTTGATAAGAATAGCGATGGCACTATCGACTTCAGAGAGTTCATCTGCGCCCTGTCCATCACGTCACGGGGAAGCTTTGAGCAGAAGCTCAACTGGGCCTTTAACATGTATGACCTGGATGGAGACGGCAAGATCACTCGAGTGGAGATGTTGGAGATTATAGAGGTACAGAAAATCGGTTTATTTGCGTGAAAAATATGCCACTGAATGAATCTGTTTATATAAGCACTTTCCATAAATAGGGTACAAAACAGGGCCTGTATGTCTGAAAAAAAGAAGTCAAACTAAATAGTATATCAACCAACTTATTTTAGAGGTTTGTAATATCTGGAACCAAATTTTTGGATATGATTTGTGCAATAATATAAAATAAAATAAATAAATGAGTAAAACGGTTGAAGATTTATCCTCAATTAGTGCTTTTATTTCTGAAATATTGTAGAAAATGACCTGTATTAGGGGAAAAGTACATATAAATATAACACAATAAATAAATAATATATACAATTAACATTGAAACATGTCGGAATGATTAACAAGGTTAGAGATTCATTATGATTTTATTATATTATGCTAAAGTATGTCTTAATAATTCTAATAAAATAAAGAAAACTGTTTGTATGACTATGTCTAATAGTTCTCATAACTAAATAAAATGCATCTATTGCTTAAAAGGTGAAGTTGATTTATATTCTACTTATTTTACTTTATATAAGCTCTGCCATTTTTGCAACCAAAATTTAGGACATATGCAAACAGAAGCTCTGTGATTTTGATATTTGTGCAATAAATATGAAATCATAAATAAATACAATAAATGAAAACAATCAGAATGAGCAACAAGGTTGGAGATTCATCCTATAACAGTGCTTTAACTTTTAAAAAAAAAAAAAAAATTGAAGAAAACTATTTGCATGATTGTGTCGAATAAAATGTCCCCTGAGCTTTAAAGCTGATTAATTCTTTTTTTTTTTTTATTTGAAGTTCGCAATTTTTGCAGCCAAAATTTAGGACATGTCAGAACATAGACTCTATAATAAATAGACTCCTAATAAATATTAAATAAATGAATGCATTATAATTTTATTTTATTATGCCTTAATTCCAATAAATTAAAGAAAACTATTTGAATGACTATAATAGTTCTCATAACAAAATAAAATGCTTTAATGCTAATGCTTTAAAGGTGAAGCTAATTTATTTTCTACTTATTTTATATAAGGTCTGCAATTTTTGCAACCAAAATTCAGGAAATGTCCAAATAGATACCCTGTGATCTGAGCAATAAATATGACGTAATACATAAATACAATAAATAAAACATGTCAGAATGAGTAACTAGGAAGAAGATTAATTCTAAAATAGTGCTTTTATTTTCAATAAATTGAAAATAATTTTTTTTTTATTTATTTTTATTATTAATTAACCAAAAATTAGGACATGTCAGAAAATAAACACTGTAATTTTGATATTTGAGCAATAAATATGAAATATTAAATAATCAGTACAATTAATAATAACATGTCAGAATGAGTAACAAGGTTGGAGGTTCATCCTTAAAGAAACACTTCACTTTTTTTGAAAATAGGCTCATTTTCCAACTTCCCTGGAGTTAAACAGATGAGTTTTACCGCTTTTAAATCTATTCTGCCGATCTCCGGGTCTGCCGGTAGCACTTTTGGCATAGCTTAGCATAAATCATTGAATCTGATTAGACCATTAGCATCTCACTCAAAAATGACCAAAGATTTTTTTTTTCCCTTTTTAAAACTTGACTCTTCGGTACTCTTCAGCAGGTGCAATGATATTACACAGCGGCTGAAAATAGTCCCCAACGTGACCAGCACTAAGCCTCTAAGCTAATAGTAAAATAGCTGTGGACTATATTCAGGCGCTGCATAATATCATTGTGCCTGCTGTACTCATAGTACAACAGCAAAGTTCCTTGATTATTACGCCAGAATGAGAATTTAGTTCTTTTCCAGGCTGGCATGGATAATCGCAACTTTTTATTTTCTGTCAGTCACACGATGTAACTACAGAAGAGTCAAGTTTTAAATGATTTATGCTAAGCTATGCTAAAAGTGCTAACACCAGACCCATAGATTGGCTGAATGGATTCAAAAATGGTAAAACTCTAGGGTAGGGGAGTTGGAAAATGAGCCTATTTTCAAAAAAAGCGGAGTGTTCCTTTAAAGGTGAAGCTTGTGACGTCTGCACCACTAGCGGCATCAAACAGAATTGCGCTCTGCATGTTTGAGTGACTCAACGGAGCTGGACGTCATTTACTCGGTGATGCTAGTGGCACAGAAATCACACACTTCAACTTCATTTAAAATCAACACGTATCATATTTATGGAAAGTGCCAATGGCAAAACAGAAAAAAATAAATGAATTAATTGAAGGCCATTTAAGTGCAAATCTTAACGCCTCCTCCTGGTGTCATTAAAGCACAGTCTTTTCTTTTCTTTTCCCGTTTGTGTGAAGGCTATTTATAAAATGGTGGGCACGGTGATAATGATGAAGATGAACGAGGACGGCCTGACACCAGAGCAGCGAGTGGATCGGATCTTTAGCAAGATGGATAAGAACAACGACGACCAGATCACACTAGACGAGTTCAAAGAAGCCGCCAAGAGCGACCCGTCCATCGTACTGCTCTTGCAGTGCGACATGCAGAAGTGAGGCTGCGCATGCGAGCATGCTCCGGACTGAACGAGTTATCCGTTTCCACTCTCATTTCCACAAGAGTAACATGTTTGGACTACTTTTAAATGAACTTTCTTCTTGTGATCGAAACAACTAGTATGCATGAGAATGTTAACTGCTAAAGAGTTTAGAGTATATCCGTTTAATTTACAACATGCAACAATGTGAGACGTGTAAATCAAACGAGTCCAGTTGTTTTCACGCATCCGCATCGTCAGTGAAGTGCTCCGCCGTATTTCATTTCTAGCCGCAATACTTCCGATCACACGCACCACGTTTACTGCTGTACTCCACCACGCAGTCGTTTGGGAACCGAGACGCGTCACGCTAAATGTTACGATGAAATCAGTCTGTCGAACTTCAATACTCGAAATCGAGGAGGGCCGAGAGGCTTATGCAGCCCTCCTTCCAAACGTGCTTGTACTTGAAAATATAAATGTAAGTTATTTGCATGCATGTCCTAAGTGTAAAAACCTACTCTCTCTTCATTTCGGCAACCTTGACGAATACAAGGGAGGCCTTATATAAAATGATAGTATCAATAACAATACTAATGTGTGAGATTTACATTTGTTGCTCATCTATCCATTAGATGTCCTCCCTCGGGTGCATGTTTCCTCTTAAAGACGTACGATGTGTGTGGTAAACGCTTTCTGTAAGGCACACGTTCCAGCCCCGCCTCCGCCTCCGCCATTATTTGCATCTGCCGTTGGCTTCACCATGTTTTGCACTGACACCAGGACCTGATAACAAGTATAACCAGTCTAAATCCAACGCTGGCATCGTTTTTATTGGGTTACACTCTTTTTTGCGCAGTATCATCGTCACATGCATGAATGGTTGCCTGTCAATTCGTTTTAGTAATAATACAGAAAGGGCAATATAACATTTTAAGCGATTTTTCCCTGGAGGGCATTTAGTAATGGATCCGCTTCCCCTGGTATTACGACAAGACCTTATCCTAAATGGATTCGGTACACGTTTACTCTTAGCGTGCTGCATTTTTATTCAACCGTTTTTTGTAAAACAGTATTTCTACTCCAATACCCATGGTTTTTAGCTGCGTCCCTCAGAAGCAACTTTTCAATTACTTCCAGTACCCTTGTTATTTTATTCTCAAAAACATTTTGTATCCTCCGTATGTTACGTTTTCTCCTGAGACTTTACAAATATGGCATCCCAGATCTCCCGCTTTCACATCCTGTGACACTCAGGATGGCGTCGGTCCCTTTGGAGGAGAATAGGCACAACTTTGTAAAATGCAACTGCCCAATAAATAGTGTATATGTTTGCCCTGTAAATATTTGTACCTAATACGGTAAAGCCAAATTGAAGCAGTCATTTAATTGTGTAATATGAGGTTTGTGTTTTATTTGTGGCATGTCTTCAACTCGGTATGTAACAGTTGCACTGACGACATTGTGATTAAAATCAATAAACTATCTATGGGTTGTTTTCAGAACGCAGGTGCTGGGTCGTGTGTGAGCACAAACTTGATGGTTAACAATATCTAGGAACAGCATTCATTGTGGTTTATTACAGAGGATGCTGGTTTAAACTGACAAATAGGAATTCAAAACATACTCAAACTGTCACGAGCAGGTGCTAACGGTTGGAAACTGAAGGGAATATTTTATCAAAAATAAAGTCACTCACCCTCAGGACATACAAGATGTTGATGAGTTTGGAGAAATGTAGCTTTATGTCACTTGCTCACCAATGGATCCTATGCAGTGAATGGGTGCCTTCAGAATGAGAGTCCAAACAGATGATAAAAACAACACAATAATCTGCAAGTAATCCACACCAAACAAGTCCATCAATGTGAAGCGAAAAGCTGCGTGTTTGTAAGAAACAAATCTATCATTAAGAAGTTTTTTGTAATACCGCTTCTATCTCCTGTTGTCCTCTCACATCAAAATCCTCCCACATATTTGTTTAGAACAGTTTTGGCTTATTAACAATGCTTGATTTGTGCATATTTCTCTCCTGACACTTTAACGGGAGAAAACTATGGATACTATGGATTATAGACTCTTTTAGCTTGTTTCCCACAAACACACAGCTTTTGGCTTCTCAAGATGTTAATTGATGGACTGGAGTGGTGTGGATTATTGTGATGTTTTTGGACTCTCATTCTGATGGCACCCATTCACTGCAGAGGATCCATTGGTGAGCAATGTATCCAAATCTGTTCAAATCTGATGAAACAAACTCATCCACTGATGCCGAGTACATTTCCAGCATTTCATTTTTGAGTAAACTATTCCTTGAGCCGCATTCTTTGTTCTCAAAAGAAAAGTCCAGATGAATTGGATGAAATGATGAAATGTTGTGGACTTCACTTCACAATCACACAAATTTGCTGAAATGGTTTGCGCTTTTAAAACATCCTTTGCAGAGTAACTAGAACCATAAAACTTGTTTAAAAATAAATAAAGCAAACGCATAAAAAACTGTACAGACATATAAACTTAACACACTTTCAGTTCAGTCTCTTTCCAGTGATGTCAGTACCTAACGCACATCCTCACTCCTCCTCCGCTTCTCTCTCTGGATCCTGAAGCTGGTGGATCGTAATATGGGAACTTTTAGGCAGATGGCTGAAAGATAATGCAAAGGAACATTAACGTTTATATACAAAAACATTATAGTAACTCTATAATTCAGTGCTGTTTGAGGAGACGGCACAAATGAGGCCCTTGGCAAAAATCGACATTTCAAGGAAAATCGTGTCATTACGGGACTAATACGCTTTGGTTTACAATTATGCATTTGATTAACTAATGTCTGCAAAGTAATTAACTAAGCACTAGTTCAATAAGTCATTAGGAAACCTGCTTTAGAGTTTGTGGTCTACAAACCATTTGCATTACCTGCCTGAATAAACGTGATTATGAGGACGGGAGAAGCTGATCATGAATTTACGCTGTTACTCTGAGACACACATGGCATCTCACAAAAAGACTTTAAAATGTCTTTAAATTATCATGTTTTTAAGTCTTTTTGGTATGATTTTCCTATTGAAGATCTCATTTTTAAACACCCATGATTTGTCTTTAATGTGTTTTAATTCCTTTAAAAATTGTGTATTTTTTATAACAATGGGACAAAACTTCAAATTTCAAACAAAAATGATGACGCTGCGGTTGGAGATGATTTCATTTAATGAAAATGTTCACTTTATAATTTTATGTTTTGATTTTGATGTAAAAAAACAAAAAAACAAAACTATGGCATAATTTAAAATACATATTATTTCATACTAAATATACTTTAAATCATATTTATGGATACAGTATATCACTTAAGACTGATATATAATTATAATCAAACTTTATTTGGAGTATTTCTTTATTACACAATGCACATTTCTTAATATTATGTCTATAGTGTATTTTAATATCACTATTAATGATTGTATGATCTCTGTATAACAGCAGACTTTAAGTGCAAGATATTTAAAGTGTACCTCAAGTATACTTGAAATAGTTTTACTTTACCACAGTAAAATATACTTAAGGATATCTATCGTTGGACCTCAGCACTACTTCTGCACAATTAAAGTGCATTAAGTGCAAACTTAGTTGCTTCCATTCTACTTTAAGTATACCAGTTTAGTATATCAGAAGTTCAGTTGTAGGGTATGTAAATGTCTTTGTAGTATACTTAGTACAAAATAAATGTATTACCTGGTGGACTGAGGGGTGATGAAGATGAACTGTCGTAGATGCTGACGTTCTGAAAGTGCCACAAGCAGATTCATTGAAATGCTGCGATTGTGCATGTCCTTAAAAAATAAAAAAAGAGCTTATTAAACATGTCTCTGACACGTCACATGTTCTCAATAAAGTCATTACATAGGCAAGAGTACGAACCATGTAGACGTCAAACTCGTCCAGGCACCGGAAGGGCGACTCAGTAATTTCCCAGAGTGCCAGAATGAAGCACACAGTGGAGAAGGAGCGCTCACCTCCCGAGAGGGAACGCATGTCATTGACGTTGTTTTTTTCCTGACCGGGGGGTTTCACCTGAGTCGAAACAAGTAACATAGATCAGAAAAGATCCCAGGATGTATATACATCAGTATTCTGAAAAAAATACTCACAGTTTACACAAAAATATTAAGCAGCACATCTGTTTCCAGCGTTGATAATAATAAATATGACCCTGGACGACAAAATCAGTCTTAAGGTGCAGGGGTATATTTGTAGCAATAGCCAAAAATATGTTATGCAGGTCAAAATAATTGATATTTAAAATCATTAGGATGTTAAGTAAAGATATTTTGTACATTTCTTACCGTAAATATATCAAAACGTAATTTTTGTTTAGTATTATGCATTGCTAAGAACTTCATTTGGACAACTTTAAAGGCAATTTTCTCAGTATTTTGATTTTTTGCACCCTCAGATTTCAGATTTTCAAATAACTGTATCTCGACCAAATATTGTCCTTACCTTACAAACAATACACCAACTGGAAGCTTATTTATTCAGCTTTCAAATGGAAGCTTATTTATTCAGCTTTCAATTTTTTTTTCATTTCTTTTTTTGTGGTCCAAGGTCAGCAAGACTTTTAAATTGTAATAATACTTTACAATATTACTAACTGTATTTGTGATCAAATAAATGCACAAAAAAAAAAAAAAAAAAAATATATATATATATATATATATATATGGCTAAATATATTTTCATGAGATTTATCCCATTAGTTAACTCATTTGATTCAGACAAACATTTGAGCAAATCAAGCAATATGACCAAATGTAACTTACTGAAATGGACAGCGTTTCATTGATATGATCAAACATCATAGAGCCACAGCAGTTCAGTTGCATCATGAAGTTGTTAAAATACAGCTTGCACCGCACAGAAAGTGACCTGAAAACACAATTCAAAACAAACACTGTTCAAACCTTAGAGTAGAGACACAGGCCCCAACTGTGACTTAACGGTGTTATACAGAGTAAGTTACCGTCGCATTGATTTGTATCGGTCCTGACGGTCAATCATGATGTTGTCGAGACGATCGATAAACTTCCTGAGATCCCTCAGCTGGCTGGATTTGCTCTTGTAATTAGTGTGAGCCTCTGCGTACTCTCTGGGAAAATACATTCTTCAGTAGTTTATTTTCAGTTCTAAGTCAAATCATACAGGCTTCACATATATGCTCCTTAATTCTCCAGAATGCTACTAAAACCTGAGCTACGAGTTCCCTGAAAATAAAATTAAATAAAATTAAATAAATGTACACTACCAGTCAAATTCTTATAAAGGTTGTTTTCACTTGATCAAAAATACAGAAAAAAATAATGTTGTTATAAATCAATGTTTTTCTATATTAATATACATTAAAATTTAATTTATATCTGTAATTAAAGTTGAATTTCCAAAATCATTACTCCAGTCTTCAGTGTCACATGAAAAAATCATTCTAATATGCTGATTCATTATCAGTGCTGGAAACAATTGCACTGCTTAATATTTTTTTTGGAACCTGATACTTTTTTCAGGATTTTTTGATCAATAAAAGGTTAAAAAAAGAACAGCATTTATTTAAATTAGAAAGGTTTTCTAACAATACGCACTACTGTTCAAAAGTTTGGGGTCAGTAAATTTGTATTCTTTCTTTTCTGAAAGAAATTAACACTTTTACTCAACAAGGATGTCTTAAATTAATAAAAAGCGATAGCATAGATTTATATTGTTAGAAAAGATTTATATTTTAAATAAATGCTGTTCTTTTTAACTTGTTATTCAAAGAATCCTAAAACAAGAATCACAGGTTGCAAAAAAATATTTGGCAGCACAACTGTTTCCAACATTGATAATTCTAATAATAAATCAGCATATTAGAATGATTTCTGAAGGATCACGTGACACTTAAGACTGGAGTAAAAGCTGATAAATTCAGCTTTGCATCACAGGAATAAATTACATTGTAAACAAAAACATTATTTTAAGTTGTAATAACATTTTGCAATATTACTATATAATAAATAAATGCAGCCTTATAAGAGACTTCTTTAAAAGACATTAAATGAGAGGGTGTGTCCAAACTTTTGACTGGTAGTGTATATAAAAAATATAATTAAACAGTTATAAAAAAAGAGCTATCAGTCTGTTTCCTTACAAATAAAATATAAAGTCAAATAAATAAAATGTAATTATCTAAAAACAACTTTTCCCTTAAATTTAAAATATAATAATATACTAATTAAATAAAATCTAAGATATGAAATTATTCCTGTGGAAATGCACATTACAAATTAGTGTCAGTGGAGCTTCATTTAACCACTGCTGTGCATACCGGATAACTCGTTCCTTGTCACCATGGCTGCTTTCTTCTATACTGATTATTTGTCGCAGGCGTGTGATTTCGGTATCAATACATCTGGGACTCTGATTTACCTGCTGTCGCACAGGACAGATCTCTTTGGCTTTGGCTTGACAATCCTACAAAGCAAACCATTTACAAACAATGAATATTTCACCACACCGCTGTTTGGATAAAAACAACATCCACATTTTCTTACAGCAGGGAATTTTAGATATTATATTACATGATATAAAAAAGCATGAAGGAGTGATTACCTGCATTTCTTCCTTTTTAAATGACAGCTCATCTTTCATGGCCTGAATATTAGCCTGATGATCCTCAAGTTTCTTCTCCAAGATCTTCAAGGTTTTATCAAGTTTACTGCACTCAGTCTCTGCCTTATCTTGCTCCTCCTATTCAAGACAAATCCAAATTGCATTTGTTGCTTTAGTATACTGATCAGTCATCGAATTGGTGGCTCTCACCCACCTTCAGCTGTTCTTTCTCATCTGAAAGTTGCTCCATTTTGTTTTTCACATCTTTATATTTCTGATTAATATTCATGAGCACTTTCTCATGTTTCTTTAACTCATCCTGAGCCTCTTTCACATTTCTCCTCTCTGATTCGATCTTCTGCTCATTCTCTTGTGCATCTTCTTCCTGTACATTTGACAAAGCGCTGATTATTCTGTGTCACAAAACAATAAACGTCAATGTTTTTGCCTGGTAAAATTTATAGAAACCTCACCAGGGAGCTGATGTCTTCAGCCTGTACCTCTTCGATGTTCTCAAGTTCTGTTATGGAAGCTTTAACCTTATTTATATTTTCCTAAAAAAGAAAAATTAAAGCCAGCATCAAATATGCAGATATGTTTGGACACGAATAACAACTCACGTGAACGTGGACAGCATAATGGTGTCATCTGTGGAGTTCAATACCTGATTCTTTTTGGAGGCCATGATGACACTACGCTGCTTCTCCTCCATCAACTGAATGTCCTCCTTCACGGAGCTCAAGTGAAGCTGGAACCGTGAAAGCTGAGCCTGGATGTTCTCCAGCTCTAACTCCACTTGTCTGTAAATCAGAGAGAAAAACATATATATTCAAGCATAATTTGCCTCTGATCTGCCTTAAAACAAAGTAGGCTCAAACTCCACGAGGGTTTGCATGAATTATCAGTTACAATCAGAAACAAATTACTTGATGATAGAGTATTATACAGCATTTGTAAAGATTACACTTGCCGTATTTCTGCTTCTGGGTCTCCACCGAGATATTGGACCAGTACTTCATGTTCCGGTGTGTAATAACGATTGGTGTAGACCTGATCACCATCTGCAGTGAAGGCCTCACGGCAATTCCTCGGGGGTCTCGACCCCTGCATGACTTTCCTTGCACAAGCTTTCTCCTGTTTCAAAACATAAACAGTGAAAAATTACGTATTTTATATAGAAATAATATCTAAAAAAAATTATTTATATACAATTAAAATAAAATACACATCTAAATAGCTAAACTTAAGTCAAAAGTTTTTCATGTTTTTAAAGAAGTCTTTTCTGCTCACCAAGCCTGCATTTATTTGTTCTAAAGTACAGCAAAAACAGTAAAATGTTGAAATATTTGTACTGTTTAAAATAACAGTTTTCTATTTGAATATATTTTAAAATGTATTTTATTCCTGTGATCAAAGCTTTTCAACTTCAACTTTACTCCAGTCTTCAGTATCACATGACCCTTCAGAAATCATTCTAATATGCTGATTTGCTGTTCAAGAATTGTATTATTATTATTATTATTATTATTATTATTAATATTTAAAACAGTATTTTTTTTTTCACAATTCTTTGATGAATAGATAGATCTAAAGATCAATGACATTTTCAAATTGAAAACAGTTATTTTAAATAGTAAAAATATTTAAAAATGTTACTGTTTTTGCTGTACTTTGGATCAAATAAATGCAGACTTGGTAAGACTTCTTTAAAAAACATGAAAATTCTTACTGTTCAAAAACTTTTGACTGGTAATGTATATATATATATATATATATATACATACATACATACATACACACACACACACACACACATATATATACACACATGCATATTTATTTTTTCATTTTATTCATACAATTTCTTTAACAATTACTTTTTTACAGACAAGTATAAATTGGTTAAATGCAAAAGTCTTTTGTGTAAAAAAGACTTTTACACAAAGTCTTTTGTGTAAATGGCTGTGGCAAGCCATTCACACCATCACTGATTACAAGCCCCTGCCACAGGCCTGCGATGAAGACACATCCCTCCCAGACGCACTCAACCACTTTTATTCACGGTTTGAAATGCAGAATGACACACCTGCACAAAAACTGCCCACACTTCCCAACGACCAGGTGCTCTGTCTGTCTCCAGCCGACGTAAGGAAAACCCTATCTAGGATTAACCCACGCAAGGCTGCGGGTCCAGACAACATACCTGGCCGTGTACTAAGAGACTGTGCTGCACAGCTGACAGATGTCCTAACTGACATCTTCAACACCTCGCTGAGCCAGGCAGTCGTCCCCACAAGTTTCAAATCCACCTCCATAATCCCAGTACCAAAAAAGTCACCAGTGTCCTGTCTGAATGACTACCGTCCCATAGCATTGACCCCAATCATGATGAAGTGCTTTGAGAGGTTAGTCATGCACCACATCAAATCCAGTCTTCCCAACACACTTGACCCGCTCCAGTTTGCATACCGTCCAAACCGCTCCATGGATGATGCGATTTCCTCCACCCTACACCTGGCTCTTACCCACTTAGAAAACAAAGACTCTTATGTTAGAATGCTGTTCATTGACTTCAGCTCAGCATTCAATACAATAATCCCACAACAGCTCAACAACAAACTAAATGTTCTGGGCCTTAACACCTCCATTTGCAATTGGATTCTGGACTTTTTAACTGGAAGACCTCAGTCAGTCCGTGTCGGCAGCAACACCTCCAGCACTACCACACTGAACACAGGTGCCCCGCAGGGCTGTGTGCTCAGCCCGCTGCTCTTCACGCTGTTGACCCACGACTGCACTGCCAAGTTCAGCTCCAACCACATCATCAAGTTTGCTGATGACACAACTGTGGTAGGTCTCATCAGCAACAATGATGAAACATCCTACAGAAAGGAAGTGGCACAACTGGTCGAATGGTGTTGTGCAAACAACCTGTCCCTCAATGTGAGTAAGACAAAGGAGGTTGTGATGGACTTCAGGAGGAATTCTGCTGACCACCCCCCACTGACCATCGACAGCTCGACTGTGGAGAGAGTCAGCAGCACTAAATTCCTGGGGGTGCACATAATAGAAGACCTCACCTGGACCACCAACACCACATCAGTCTCTAAGAAAGCGCAACAGCGACTCCACTTCCTGCGCCGACTAAAAAGAGCAAGTCTCCCTCCACTCATCCTCACCACATTCTACAGGGGCGCCATTGACAGCATACTGACCAGCTGCATTACTGTCTGGTACGGGAACTGCAGTGCTGCTGACCACAAGACCCTCCAGCGGACAGTGAACACAGCTGCAAAGATCATCGGTGCCCCTCTCCCCTCCATTCTGGACATTTTCCTTGAACGATGCTCCAGTAAAGCCGCCAGTATCGTGAAGGACCCCACCCATCCCTCCCACAGTCTCTTCCAGCTCTTGCCATCAGGAAGACGGTACAGGAGCATCAAAGCCCGCTCTGCTAGGCTACTCAACAGCTTTTTCCCCCAGGCTGTGAGAGCCCTCAATTCCAGCCACCCCATCCCCCCTCTTATCCAAATGTAAACTGTTGAAAAACTCAAACACTGTGCAATTCTGAGTGGGCCGGACAAACCACCTGTAGAAACACTCTTCTCTGCACCAGACACTTTCATATTAACAATTCATGTTATAAGGACTTGAATGTTTACTTGCACCACAAATCAAATTGCACTATTTGGTTCCTAACCTCTTTTGCACAATACCATGCACAGTTATTATGTAAAGTACTTATGTAGTCTGTCTTATGTTATTTGTATATAGTCAATTATTTATAGTATATGTATAGTTAGATTACCACTTTCAGTAGGTTGTTCCTATGTCTAGTGTTGTATGTTTATATTTGTTTATTTATGTAGCACTGTGGTCCTGCGAGACACGACATTTCGTTCCACTGTATGTCCACACATGTAGCGGAATGACAATAAAGCTCAACTTGAACTTGAACTTGAACTTGAATCCCACTAGGTATCTATTACATTCTAAAATCGCAATGGAAAATGCTTTCGCTTATCAACAACTTACTTTGATAACCAGAATGCTCTCAATGCTCCTCATGTCAATGAGGCAGTTTGCGATCACCGGGTTCTCGATATTGAGGCAGTCCAGCACAGATGGAAACTCAGGATGATGGACTCCCCTAACAAGTACACAGAGAAACATGATATTTACTGTAGCTACATAAGACCTCTGACTCAATTTCTGGACATAAATATTGCTTACCGGCCTTGCAGGTTATAAACACTGTCCGTGAATCGACACACGATTATCTGAGGCCTGCTGCCTTTGGGGAAATATGACGACATCAGTTCTTGCAGGACCTTTTCGTCCATGTAATTGTCACAGCAAAAGGTTTTCATGAAACCTTTTAAGCAACTCTCCACAGCCACAGCTAAACTGGGATCCTTTAGGCTGATGCATGCACCTGGCGATGAATAAAATACCTAGTGTTGTTTTGGGTTTGTAAAGATTATGAGACATTTTTTATAAGATTATCTAAAGATACAAAAGGTCTCACCTATTGGTCCCACAGGTTTCTTAATGAACCGGCCCTGCACAAAGGCTTTGTTAATGGACTCCAACAATTCTGGCATGTGATCACCAAAACGTCTCAGTCTGTTGGATCTGCTGGCCATTAGCTGCTTTTTTCTTTTAAGTTTGGACTCCAGAGAGACCTGGATGTTCTTTTCCTCCATGCTAAAAAATAAAGAAAACTGTAATTCATCCAAATAAAGATGATTTTATCTTTAAATGGATCATATCAGACAATTTTGCACAAAAAAACACATCTGGAACAGACAAAAATCATCACAACAAATAATTAACAGCTTTTTTCATATTATAGGTCCATTTCAAGACTCGTGTACGTGACACATTAAAGCCATTGTGTTTATGGCGAATCAGGTTTAAATACGCCTTGTGTCCCTCTGCTTTCTGTCTTCCTCTTCACCGTCCAGTCAAGTGTCATAAAAAATAAAGATGCCAGACTTTACCTCAGTTTGTCATATTCCTCTCTTCCTTTAAGCAGAGCTTGTTGTTTGTCCTTAATCTCTTGATTTAGAGCGCTGGACTCTTTCTCAAGCTTTTCCAGCTGCTTTTTGAGGGCAGATATTTTTTTTAGACGCTGTGCTTGCTCAGCCTCAAGGCTTCTTCTGCTATTGCTACAAATGTGACATCATCAAAATTAGTTACTAACTAGTTACTTTAACTACAAGTTCAATTAAGTCTTGGAGATACTTTAAAGAAATGGTTTGCAAAAATGTAATTAAAACACACAGCATGACATTAAACACTTCATCAACATGAAAAGCCTAAAATTAGAGGTGTTCCCTCAACAAATGGACTCACCCATGACTTATTTTGTGAATTCGCTCCCGAAGAAGGCATTGCTCCGTTTCTAATTGTTTCAATTTATTCTCAGCACTGAAGTAAACCACCTGAAAAACTGGCACTCTAAAAATCTATACAGACTCTTAAGAAATCAATAAACTTAAAGCAGTAGTTCACCCAGAAAACAAAACTACATCATTTATTCTCCATTTGATTTTCTTCTTTCCATGCAACACAAAATGAGATGGTTCATACTGCCCTTTTCCATTCAAAGATGGAAGTTTGACAAGGAGGAGCTGACAAACAATCTGCGTAAAATTTGTAAGCTATATTTAAGTTTTTGTTATTATTTAAGATATTATTCAATTAGAAAGTTGTACTCTTTTATGCAGATTTTTTGTCCTTTGCCCACTTTTCCTGACTGGAAAACATTTCTTCAAAATGTCTCTTTTTGTATTCCACAGAAGAACACATGAGAGTTCAGAAGCAAAAGCCTCTAAATCCATCTGACATCTTTCTTTTAAAAAATGTATTTTTATCAGGCTCTGATGTTTAGGTTAGGTTGTATTTGATGGATGTATAATATGTGCTGAGAGCATTCATTCAGTATCATTATCAAATTTTTGACAGAGATGGCTTTTAGCTGGTTTTGCATCTGAACTCTTCAAATATTCATTTTTGGGTGAAATAGACCTTTAATATTAACAAAATGCTACAGACAGGCAATATAAAATGCTAAATTCTCATCCAAACTGGAAAGATGCATGTCTTCATTTAAAATGAATGTAGGTGTTATGTAGGTACACAGCTTTAGATATTAAAGTACACAAAATCTCTGACCTCAGTAACAGAAAGAGAAAACAAAGACATCTTACCTCCAGATTTTTCTGTGCTTTCGTTTTGACTTTAATTTCTTCCTTCATTTTACGGCTCTCCTCTGCCAAATGCTCCTGTTCTTCTCTAAGCGTGCAAAGCTCCTTCTGAATATCCTGCAAATTCTTTTCAGCGGCAGTAACTTTGCTCTTAAAAGCAAAGAGAATTTTTTTTACAGTCAAATGCCTACTAATGTTTCACCTGGACAATGCACACTTCACCTAATAATGTTTAACTGGTACTAAAAACTATTAATGACACTAACAATTGTGTATTTCTGTTAAAAACATTCATGTTCACACTACAAGTCAAAAGTTTGTATTAATTACAATTTTTGTAAGTTTTGAAAGATATCTGCTTGTCCGAATTTGCATATCAGAATGATTTCTGAAGGATCATGTAACACTCAAGACAGGAGTAGATGCTGAAAATTCAGCTTTGCATCACAGAAATAAAATATATTTTAAATGTTAAGAATATTTCATAATATTGCAGTTTTTTCTGTATTTTTAATCAAATAAATGTAGCTTTGCGGAGCAAAAACATTTTAACAATCTTAATTACTACAAACTTCTGACTAGTAGTAAGTAAATAGAAACATAGCTGATCGCACAAACCTGACAGAGCTGCAGCTTTTCTTCATTTCTACAGTCAGACTCTTCTTTTTCAATTCGTTCCATCAGTTGTTCAACTTGCGTCTCCTTCTCTCTCACCTACAACCAACAAACAGAGACACTGCTTAGCACAGACTCTCTAACACAAGCAACTTTTCACACTTCTGTAAGAGGCACTAAAATAACATACCAAACACCACGCCATCTTCTTTTTCAAGTCCTCTAGAGACTGTCTCATACTGTCAAGCGACGACAGACGTTCATATCTTTCTTTCTTTCGCAGAAACAACTGCCTGAGATCTTTAAGACACTAAAAATATAAAGATCAAGGTGACCAATGTGTGATTCCAGTAGTGACTGTCTGTGCAAAATGGGTGGCTAAGTATGAGAAATACTAATCAATTCACAAATCACCTCCTCTTGTCTTTCCACCTGTTCACGTGTCAAGGCTTTAGTCTGCTTGATGTGAATGTAGTCTCTTTTCATTTGCTCCAGAAGAGTTGCTTTCATGAAAAACTTTAGGAAAAAGATATGAATAGTGCGAAAACAGTTAGCCATACAACACTGCTTCAGTTACTGATGGCATAGATGAAAAATCAATCACCTTGTACTTGTCTGCTTCACTTTTCGAATGCAGGAACTGTTTGCTCATTTCTTGATTGAGGATTGAAACGGGATTGTCAACCTGTAATACGAAATGAATCCAGAATTAGAAATAAACTGATTTTTAACTTTGATTTTAAAATAATTACTTATCAATAACTAAAAGTACCTGGATGCCGAAATGGTCCAGTAGAGCAGTTAACTCTTCCTTCTTTGTGGAAATGACATGGCCTAAAAATAGAGCAAATCTGAATATATATTTGAGGAAGTCCTGTTTCTGATATTACTTGTCAACCGAGAAGAAGTCATGATGTTACCAGTTTTATTTTTGATTTTACAAGTCCTGCAACCGTCGCTTGTAATCCGATGCTCGATGCAAATGCTTTCTCCATAAATATCCCCTTTATAGGGGTCGTTTCCTATGTTTTTTAATTTCACTTTAATGTCTGCAAAACTGTAAACAAAAGCATCAGAGTACTTACAAAAAATCTTATCTTAAAAAGAGAGATGATTTCTTCTTTCTTAAAACATACTAACCCCTCTCCATATTTCACAAAGCCCTTCAAAGATGTTCCTCTGTTGGTTGTGGTTGCTTTTCCACCAAGACCCACTATAAGAGCTGTTAGAATGGCACTTTTCCCAGCTTAGAGTGGCATAAAAAATACATACATTGAGAAAAGGCTGTTTTTTTTTTAGTAATGCCCCAAAATAAAAGTACACTGTTAATACTTTACTTGTTTATTCCAGTGGTTCTCAACTACTAAAAATAGTTAAATAAATAAATTTAAATAAGTTAAATAAGTAAACGTTAGTTTAATTTAAACTAATTAAACTTAATTAAAATGCTACAAAACATTCAAATGAAGCACACCATTAAACTGACATATTTTTAATAATTTAATAATTAACAAAGTATCACCTTAGATAGGAGGACATTTGAAGTCAAAAAAGGTTGAGAACCACTTATTTATACACTACCAGTCAAAAGTTTTTGCACAGTAAGACTTTTAAAGTGTCTTTTGCTTACCAAGCTTGCATTTATTTGATCAAAAGGACAGCAAAAACAGTAAAATTGTGAAATATTTTTTACTATTTTAAATAACTGCTTTCTATTTGAATATATTTTAAAAAGGAATTTATTCCTGTGATCATAGCTGACTTTTTGCATGATTACTCCGGGTCACGTGATCCTTCAGAAATCATATATACTGATTTGCTGTTAAAGAAACATTTTTCATTATTATTATTATAATTAGCAGCATTTGAGTACATTTTTTTCAGAGTTCGTTGATGAATAGAAAGATCCAAAGATTAGCATTTATCTGATATAAAAAGTTTTTGTAACTTTATACACTATACATTCAAAAGCTTGGGGTCAGTATATTTGCTGGGAAAGAAATGATAGAAATTAATATATTTATTTAGCAAGGATGCTTTGAATTGATCAAAAGTGATGATAAAGACATTTACAATGTTACGAAATATTTATATTTCAGATAAATGTTGTTCTTCTAAACTTTTTATTCATCAAAGAAACCTGTAAAATAATCTACTCGGCTGTTTTCAACATAATAATGATAATAAATGTTTTCTGAGAAGTAAATCAGAATATTAGAATGATTTCTGAAAGATCATGTGCCTGGAGTAATGATGCTAAAAATCCATCTTTGAAATCACAGGAATAAATTACATTTTCAAATATATTCAAAAAAATGAAATACTGGTTAAACAATTTATTTCTTCATGACATTTTGTGAATATTTTTCATTTGGAGTCATTAATGTGCAATTAAAAGTCCCACAGATATATGTGTTTAGAAATGACTGTTTAAATTGTGTAAAAAAAAAAATCTCCACTGACTCCTACTTTTCCGTGCAATTTGCAAAATAAAAATCAACACTAAAGAGTCAGCAAAAAAGAAAAAAAAAACTTTACTGTAACTTATCAAACACTAAAACAGAAATTAAACATGAGAAATGTAAGAAATTAAACATGAGAACTTTTGAAATCATACAAGAAAAATTCAGTTTCTTTACCTAGTTGATTTTCAGTGTCAACAACGTTAAAGGTTGTTTTTGGTTATTCGTTTTTTGGATCTCACTGAAAAGCAGTGTGAAAAACTAATTTTATATATTTTTTTAAAAGATACATAAATAATGAAAATACTTTTAAATACTATTTATACATACTTGTAGTTACTTGCACCTCAGTGTTCAAATATTCTTATTTTTTACATGTTGTGTACTCTAAGACAATATAAATAACACAATAAAAACAAAAAGTGAATTATTTTTTTGTATCTGACAAGCGATAAAAACACAAGGTTTTCAATTTTGATATGAATCTTTTGTGTTTACAGGGAAACCAATGTGGGTCAATTTTTCAAATTGATCCCAAGACTTTTTTTTCATATGCAAGCACAATTTAAAGTGCTTTCAAGTGTTTCCAAATTTGATTTTGACTGGTAGTGTAACTCATTAATATTTAAAAAACAAATAGTTAATATATATCAAAAGAAATTGGACAGTTCTTACTTCCATTGTTCCCAACAATGAAGTTTACATTTGGTCCAAATTTGAAAGGTCCAAGCAAATGGTGGCTCATAAAGTTCCTCAAAGTGATACTTTCTATCACGCCAATATCTCCCACACTCTGGAACAGTGTAAGATAAATATTATTTGAACCAGAACTCTCAGTATAACATTTAGTGACGTAGTATGTTCTGTTCAGGAAATTACCAAACTAACCGAAGCAGAGAGTGAGTGATCTTGCTGGACTTCATCCTCCTCATCAACCTCCTCCTCAAGCTGGACATGTGTTTTACCATCCGTCCTAGGAGTCTTAGATGGCTTTACAACGTTGTGGACACTAGACTTCCTCTTATGCATGGCAGAAAGATACCCAGCCTAGAAAAGAAAAGACCACAGAAACACATCAGCATGCATCTGGAAGCAGTCCTATGTGCTGTCAAACATAGTTTTTCTGTTTAACTTGGAAATTAATTCTGCGCAGTATTATGAAATATTATATTTGAAGCAAGAAAGTTCATATTTGATGTCAGAAAGTATTTTGAAATGTCACTGAAATGCATTAATAAACAGATGCTGTATCACAAAGAGGAACAATAGATGCGCTTGCGAACATACCAGCAGATACAGACATAACTCAACTGAGATGTATGAACAGGTGTACAGCTAATGTAAAAGTACAATAAAATCGCATACAGATACACAATTTAACAGCGCATAAGTTTTAGTAAATAAATCATGTATATGATTGTACTTACCCATTCCTCTACATCCGAAAAGCGAATGTGTCTTACTGAGGACTTCCTGGTTGACAGACAGTGCTTAGCTACTACAAACTCCACCCTTTAAATACGACTGTAAAACTGAGCACCAGTGCTTATTTATGGTCAGTAAATATGTTCATAAACATACTTTTGAACGCAAATTACCTCATTGCCTCATATTTTTGCAAAAATGTCACTTTAGTAATTGACAGTCACACGTGGATTTCCTGCTAACAGTGCAACTAGGTTTTTTTTTTTTTTTTTTTTTTTTATGATGATGATGATTATTTATTTTTGTCCATGACAGCTGTGGCTAATGAAACGTTACCACAGCTTAACTGTTAGTTAGTCACTTGTGTTGTTGCGGAAATGACAGTTAAGTTAGACTACAATGACAAATTTTATATAGGTTTATCCTAATTAGTTCATTTTGAAGCAGATTAATTTGTTTTTAAACTATAAATGTACCTTCAAAAGACGCTGGATGACTATTGTTTTGTGGAGCTTTGAAACAGCAAATGTACAAATCCTGCGTTCTTCACGTGACCTGCGCTTCTAATTGACGTGTACGTGATTGATTTGTTAAAACATCCATTCCAGAGGCGTTTTTTTAAAGTGCGTTTGTATACCGTTGACTTTATATGCGCTTTCATGGCATTCGTGTATATGATGAGGAGAAATTCACTTTGGTAAGTTTTCGTTGACAAACTCTTCGTTTGTTACGAGCAGGAGGTCAAATCAACCGGTTAAAACGGATTTTACGGCTTGAATCATGAGCTATTGAATAAGCCACAACCTCTTAAGATTTGGAGGCAGCAGATAAATTTGTCGTTTTAACTCCAAGCCTATTTCTAGTCGTGGTTTTTGCGAAGGCAGGTACAGACATGTAGCTTCTCTCTATTATACAGTTTGTGCCTTGACTTTTTTCATTTGGTTTTTTATCTTTTTTTTTTTTTGGTTTGTCAGTCTAGCTAGATCCTGGATTGCTATTTTTATCTGCATGTGCTTTCAACAGATTTACTAACGTTTTATTTATTATTGTTATTGTGTGTGTGTGTGTGTGTGTGTGTGTGTGTGTGTGTGTGTGTGTGTGCGCTCGCTATGGGCTGTATATGCCATCTTTAAGACACTATTGAGGAATTATTTAATGCTGTGAGTGGCTTTAAGGATTAATTCAATCAACATTTGTCATCATTTACTGTACTTGACCTCCAAGTCCAAGCCCACATGCCCATATTTTTCTATAGACGGTTTGCACTCAAGTCACGGTTTGATCAGCTACCCAGATACGTGGTCATATTGGCGATACTTGGTTGTAAACAACAGCATGGATTGCATTGTTAATGTACTACTGAATAGGTTGTTCTGCTAATTTATGCTGTTGAAACCATGAAAAAAATGTGTGGAAGCTGCTAAATCATATAGAGAAGGACTTGGTAAGCAGGAAAGGGCGCAATATTTTGACAAACTAAAGTACATAGATGGTAAAGATACAAGAAGTACAAGGAGTATTAATTAAGATATTAGCCTGATTTTTTGCCTAACTGATTGGAAATGAGAACAAACACAAATGTTGTCAAGATTCTTGCCCTGGAAATCCTGGGTCAGTTTGGCCAACAACAAATGCCTTTTGTTCCTCAGACAGTTTTATTTATTTTTTATTTATTTCTTTTGCACACTTCTTGATTTATTATAACTTTTTGTGGTCTATAATACTCCAAAAGTTTTCTCCCTGTCCGACCGATTAGTACAGCCCAAAACATGACGACAATTTACCACTTTCAGCAGCAATAATAAAAATATGCAAGTTTCATTCGGTTCAGTGGCATTGTTTACACTCAGTGCCGCCAATATGGCCGACTGATGATGCATCGTGAAAACACTATTAAAATGTTGTCTATGCAGTGCTTTTCCATACATTGATATATTTTTGAATGCATGTTACATTAAAAAAATAATTATTCAGGTTTCATTGTGATTTTTATCTAGTGGTTATGTTTGTGTTGACAGATATTTTAAAGTTTATATATTCTATAATAAAAAAACAAAAACAAAAAAACAACAGGAAACAATCAAAACACAAAAAGTGTGTGTCTTGCCAGGTGCTTTGATGTTGGAAGTCCATGCAAGTATTTCCATTTCGCATAAAGGCTCATAATCAGTATATATTTGTTTTCATAGCATTCAGTTGTTACTTTTCTTTTTGGTTTGAAAAATTAAGTGTGGCTTTTATGGCTGTTTTGTTTCAATTGAATGCTGATTATTATAATAATCCATTATTGTAGAAATGAACATTACTTGCATTACTTGAAACAAACAAACAAATCAATCAATAAATAACAGGATAAGTAAATTACTAATTACTTAACATTTTTGGGTCAACTATTCTTTAAATAATCTGTGTAATTTTATTTTTTTCTTCAGATTCTCCCCATTTCTGCTGTTTATCCATTTTGAAAGACCAGATTCTCAACCAAGATGTGTTCAGTTCCTGGTTTGCCAGAAGTTGGTTCCAATATGACTCTTCATATCACAAGAGTCAATTTAAACCCACAAACTGTCTTAGTAGAATTTGGAGGGAGTTTAAATGATGGACAAGAGAGCAGGGAAGCATATCAGCAACTTAAAGACATTGAAATCCCTAGGAAGCGACAGCATACTTTTGAAGGCAAACCTGGAGAAGTTTGCTTAGTATATGAAGACAGAACTTGGCACAGAGCAAGAATACTTTCAAAATCTGAACATGAATACAACCTGTTCCTAATTGATGATGGTAAATTTCTTTGGGCCTCAAGCGAAGTTTTGACAAAATGTCCACGTCATCTTTGCAGTCTACCTCCCAAAGTTGAGCTTTGCATACTGGCCAATGTGTCACCTCTGTGTCTTGAGAGTGGATGGTCTGTGGCTGCTTCAAAGTTTATCAGATCTTTGTGTGGGAAAGACATCTCTGGGTGTGTTCAGGATGTGATGATGCCTTCCAGAATCATCATCCTTGACATTCCAAGTGTATCCAAACAAATGTATGAACTTGGATTTGCTAGAAAGATGCCTAACGAAGACTTTAAAAGCCTTGTTATGCATTCACTACATTTGCCAAGAAGAAACCCTTCCATACAGACTGACATTATGACCGCAAATGGTCAACAGGATCATGCCAGTGACCCTGACAAGTTGCATCAATACTTGTATCCTGAGTTGCTGCCTGGAACAGTAGAGATTGTAACTGTGACACAAGTTATTCATCCATTGAAACTCTATTGCAAATTGCGTGTCTTTTCACAAGAGCTTAAAAAATTAAGTATTCAGCTCCATGAATACTATGAAGACACATTCTCTGCTCAGATGCCAATGTTGCTGTATGATGGGTCTCCATGTGCAACTAAAGGAAGTGATGGAAAGTGGTATCGATCTGTACTGCAGCAGAACAATGTCTCTGATGTTGTCAAGGTCTTTCATGTAGATTATGGTATTGGCGATTTTGTTAAACTCTGCAATATCAGACCTTTATCTGCAAGGTTCTTCAAATTGCCAGTTGTCACCTATGCATGCTCTCTACATGGTGTCATTGACAAAGGCATGGGATGGAGGACAGAACAGATAGATTATCTGAAATCTGTTGTACTGGATCAAATACTCGTTGGAAAATTTGAGCATCACAGTGCAAACGAGGGTGTCTATTATATAACGCTTTATGCAAATGACAGTGTGAATGTGAATGACACTTTCGGCCACAGAGAACAGTGTTTATCAATGACTGAGAAGATTTGTGGTGGCCAAACTCTTGAGACCCTAAACAAAGTGGCACACAAATATTCCTATGAGAGAAACATGCCTGTACGTTCTCTTGATTCAACTACTTTAACTGAGTGCTCCAATTCTCTTGACGTCGTCACTGTACCCAGACCTTCCAAAACTGGAAAAAACCTACAAGCTGCCGAGGGACTTCACTCATCAAATGTAACTCCGCCTTTTCAGAATGAAGCATATGTTGTTTCACCACCCAAAACTGAAGTGGGTGCAAAGGAAAAGGTTAGAATAACCTGCGTCCAAAGTGTGAACCAGTTCTATGGCCATTTTGCACAAAATACTGATACGGTTAGGAAAATGACCAAAGACATTCAACAACTGTGCCGCAAGCCACAGCAAGCAAAGTTTTCAGTTTACCCTAAGATGATGTGCCTTGCTAAATACGCAGACGGGCTATGGCACAGAGGACAAATTGAATCGACGCATCCGAAAATACTTGTCCAATTTGTAGACTATGGTGACCTGGTGGTTTTGGATAAATCCGATATTCTCCCACTTCCTCCGAAGGCTAGTGCAGTTGCATCAGTTCCCATTCAGGCTGTTCAGTTTGAACTTTTCAATGTAACACTACCTAAGCCATGTGAGCTTAATGACTGGTTCAAAAACTATGCTACAGACTGCATGTTCACTGTCATTGTGAAACAAAATTCTTCTGGCAAACTATCAGTGGAGGTGTATGATGAGAAAACAAACCTCAACTTAAAAATTAAAGAGCAGTGGAACCAAACGACCAAAAGAAAAGGGTCTAATGTTGGCAAAGGAACAGAAAAGGCTCGCACATTCAGTAAGTCATCAGAAGCTGTGGAGTCAAGAGGTGTGAGACACAATTTCAGCACTACATTACAAGCACATGAGAAGTCTTCTAGGAAAGTCCCAAATCCAGTAGTTCAAGGCACATTGGAACAAAACTTCCAGACTGTTACTGGACACAGTAGAGCTAGGCCTAATGTTTTACAGCAACAAATACAATGCCATTACCCAAAGGTCACCGATCTTCCCTCAAGAGCCTTGGAAGCAGGATATGGCTCAGACATCTATGTTTCACATTGTAATAGTCCGTCAAGTTTCTTTGTACAATTGGCAAGTGATGAAGATGAAATATTTTCCCTTCTCGACAAACTTAATTCTGCTCAGTTAAGTGATTCACAAGTTGAGCTAGACCTGTTGCAGTCAGGTGACCTAGTGGTAGCTGAATATCCTGCTGATGAGGCCTGGTATCGTGCTGTTGTTCAAAACAAGAAAAATGGCATGGCTCAAGTGCAGTTCATTGACTTTGGCAATGAGGCAACACTCCTGCCCCTTAAAATAAGACAACTTGGCAAGCAGTTCCTCAGTACCCCCAGGTTCAGTATTCATTGCACACTTGAGGATGGTAGAGGAAGAGGAAAAAGAGATTGGACCCAGGAAGAGATAATGACTTTTAAAAAAGCAGCGGGTGAAAATGGTGAGAAGAAAATTCAATGCAAGTTCATCCGAGAGGTTGGATCTGCTTGGATTGTCAGTTTAGATCTTGAGGAATGGGCTGTGTGTAATGCTGCTTTCAAGTCAGGTGCTCAAACTGAAGATACTCAGCCGTTAGCATTCAAAGATCCAGCTGTAACTCAAGGACAAATTGTAGACGCGTACGCATCATCTATCGTTGGACCAAATTACTTCTGGTGCCAGTTCAAAAACTCAGAGGAACTTGACAAAATCTCCCTGCTTGCACAAGAAATTGGAAACTCTAGTCAAACAAAACCAATTCACCCAGATCAGTTATGCCAAGGACCATGCCTGGCACTCTTTTCTGACCAACTGTGGTACCGTGCACAAGTTATCAGTTATTCAAAAACCATCTCTGTTCTTTTTATAGATTACGGAAATGAATCTGAAATTGACCTGAACTTTGTTCAATCCCTGCCCACCAAGCTCCTGGAAAGCCCACCGCAAGCATTTCTTTGTCAGTTAGATTCTTCGGGGTCCGTAGATGGCACTTGGAGTGATGCTGCAGCTGATAAATTCTTTGAGCTTCTGGTGGATGAACCTTTAAAAGTGACTATTCAGAATAAGGTAATGTCCTCTGACCTTCTGAACTGTCCTAAGTATAACGTCCTTGTTGAATGTAATGGACTTATTGTTAATGATCTCATGAAAGATTACCGGTGTGGCCCCAAACCTCAGGTTTGTAGCAGAGTGACGGTGTACGCTGAAACAAAATCCACTGCAGCTAAGGACAGTTTTGGATTAACAAGCTTTGAAACTGCTCAGAGAGATAACGCTCCCAAGCTTAACTCAAACAGCGGAGCATCAAATGATGTTAACCCTGATATTCACAGCTTTGACCCTCAGAGCAAATTAGTTGCAGCCAAGAACCAAGAGCAAAGCATTACATACCCAACACTGACCGCAGAACTATCAGTGCAGCGTTTACCTCAAGCTGTAGATCTTCCTCCACGTATGATAGAACCAGGTAAAGTGTCTGAAGTGTATGTTTCGCACATCAACAGCCTGACCAGTTTTTTTGTTCAACTGGTAGAAGATGAGAACACATTATTCTCCCTCACTGAGCAATTGAATTCCCCTCAGCCATCTGAGAAAGACGAAATTCATGCATCCAGTGTTCAGCAGGGAAGTTTAGTGAAGGCCATGTTTCCTGAAGATGATTCCTGGTATCGTGCTGTCGTGAAAGACACGTCTGAAAATGGCATGATACAGGTAGAGTTCATAGATTTTGGAAATGAGGCAAAAGTTTCTCTCCTTAAAATTCGCCAACTTGATGAGCAGCTACTGTCATACCCCAGGTTCAGCATTCACTGCAGCTGCAGTCTAGATGATCGATTCAAGGCGCAGAAGGAAATGGAGCAGATGTTTCTCTTCAAAACAATATTCGGTGAACCTGGTGAGAACACGCTGTCTTGCAAGTTTATCAAAGAAGATGGCATCACTTGGGAGGTTAAAATGACTCCCAGTGGCAGCACCTCAGATTCAAGTGAGAAATGGGATAGTTTAGACTTGAATGCATCACCAGTAGTATCCGAACCTTTGAAGGAGACATTCCAGCTGCTCTTCAAGAAACCAGATGTCTCTTTGGGACAGGCTGTAGAAGCCTTTGCATCATGCATTGTTGGACCAGACTACTTCTGGTGCCAATTTTCGAACTCTGAAATACTTGACCAAATAACCCTTGTTGCCCAAGAATATGGAAACTCTAGTGAGACACAGCCGATTAAGCTGGATAATTTGGATCCTGGAAGCCCATGCCTGGCTCGTTTCTGTGACGATCAGATGTGGTATCGTGCGCAGGTTATTAATAAATGCACAAACGCTGTGTCTGTCCTTTTTGTTGACTTCGGAAATGAGTCTGAAACCAGTGAAGGCTCTGTTAAAGCACTACCTTGTGACTTGCTGGAAAGTCCACCTCAAGCTTTTCTGTGTCGTTTGGAAGGGGTTGATCCTTCCAAGGGATCTTGGGACAGTGCATCTACTGATATCTTCTATGAGCTCTTAGTGGATAAACCTCTGAAAGTGACTGTGCAGTGCATCGAAACTACAATGAACCCTAACAGCCCTCCATATTATGTTAAAGTTGAGTCTCCGCAATGTCTCGCAAATGAGTTCATGACAAAGTTTTGGAGCTATTCTGCGCAAAATGCTCAGAACTCTTCAGAGGTGATTGAATCCTGTGAAGAATTCATTGCATCAGCATCTGATCAACTTGTTTCAGAGGATAAAACAAGTGTGAGCCTTGCAGTCTCTACAGAGGATGTGCACACAACTCAACCTAATGGAGCTAATCAGATTGAACCATTAGAAGTAAAAAGTGACTTGCATGGTGTACCTGAAAACAAGGTGGATGATCAGCTTGATGGAGCAGATGTGATTGCTGCTGTAACAAATTCTGATGTCACTGCTGATGATCCTACAAGGATGAATTCAGATTTAGAAGACTACGAAATCGGTCATGAGACTGACCATAGAGTTCCTGTTGTATCAGCTGAGCAAATGCTGCACACAGAGAAAAGTAGAAAAGATGTAAAAGATGGAAGATCTGAAAACGGTTTGTATGCATTTCTATATCTGATTATTCTTGTATGACAGAATTGACAGTTTATCACAGGCTTACTTTGCTTACTTATTTATTTTTCAGCAGAGGACCCAGTGATGGCAAGCAGAAGTACAGATTGGGTGACTGCTTTAGAAAATCCAGTGTTACCCATGGTATTTGCTTTTTTGTTTTTGCTTTTTGCTTTGGTATGTGGGGTTATTTTTGTTTAAGCTTGTTTTAAATTAATTATGGATTATTTTTTATTTTGTAGGTTTGCACTGAAGATTCATGTGACTCTGTTAAGTGCATCTTCAAATGAACAGTATTTTAAACCTTTATTTATTGTAAAAAAAAAAAAAAAAGTTGTTTTTCATGGGAAAGATGAATGCAAACTGACAAATGTTTCAAACAGACAACTCCGCCTTTAAAAGATTAGAGGTTTTATTTGCCATGTTGCATGTCATTTTAAAACACTTAACACTTGTCTGATTGCATTGTGTTCGGTTTTGTAGTAATATTTGTAATCATTCATATTCCTTAAATAATGGTTTACATGTGCAGTTGAATGTTTCTTTTTTCTCCCTGTTGTTAAATGTATACAGTGTGTATTCATTTTTATTTATCTTGATGTGTTTAAATAATTGTTGGAATAAAACCTGTTCATAGAATTGAGTTTGTTGCTTTGGTTGATTTTGAAAATTTCGGGAAAATTATTAAATAGAAAGTGTGATCAAAAGCTACATTTTCATTACTCCAGTCTTCAGTGTCACATGATCCTTCATAAATCATTCTAATATGCTGATTTCCTGTTCAAGAAACATTATTATTATTATTATTATTATTATTATTATTATTTTTATGATCATCATCAATATTTAAAACTTTTTTTTTTTTTCAGGATTCTTCGATTAATAGAAAGATCCAGAGATCAGCATTTACCGGAAATAAAAAGGTTTTGTAACATTATACGCTATACCATTCAAAAGGAGTCAGTATACTTTTTAGTAATGTTTTTGAGCAGCAAATCAGAATATTGCAATGATTTCTGAAGAATTGTGTGACTGGAGTGTTGATGCTAAAAAATCAGCTTTGAAATCACAGGAATAAATTACATTTTAAAATATATTCAAATAGAAAGTAGTTAATTTAAATATTAAAACATATTTCAAAAGTGTACTGCTGTAATCTGTGTCTCATAAGTACCATAAAAGACGTCTTTATTGTATCTTATTTCTTAGTGTAGTGTCACCAGTTGAAACATATAAAATAAAGTTCTTTCTAAAGGGGGCACACGGCGGCTCAAAATCTTTCGGCGAGCGGCATTCAGATCTCATTGCCAATTTTTGTCTTAACTAAATAGTTTGTACGTTACAATAATAGCTGAAATCTGTAAATTCAGAGGAGGGGTAACGTTACCTGACACGGAAATATAAATCCGCCCAGTCGTATGTGGCTGTGATTGGTTCATAATGAACTACGCTGTGAAAAGTAACGGGTATCACGTGACAACGCCGTCTGTTGGCTGCTTCACTTTTTCTACCGTAGTGCGAAATTAAAATAGACATTAAATTGAAAAAATATAGTGAATATTCATATAATATAATAATAATTATTTAGATGTTTATTTTAGTATTTATTTTAGTTTTTTGGGGAAGATCCCGCTGTCGCGTTGCTGTGGTAACAAGTCTTTGATGACGTTCAATCAAGAACAGAAACACAGAGAGAAAACCGAATTCCACAGTTTGAGGTTTTCAAACAGTTTTGATGTTACCGATTAAAAAAAAAGAAAGATGACAGAGTTGCATCAGGCAGCAGCTGCTGGAGATTCTGATCTAGTGGAAGAAATTGTGAAAAAAAATTCGTGTGACCCTAATCAGAAAGACTTAGACTGGAACAGGAAGACCCCACTGCACTGGGCAGCATCCAAAGGCAGGTTGTAGTCTACTTGAGGAACCAACAAGTGTTGTTTTAATCGAAATGTATAGACTTAATAGTCTATTACAAATGAAAATTCAACAGATTAGTGGTAGTTTTATAACTTAATGTTGCTGTGTGAAGCTAACGCCATATTATAATCTCTGATCTTGTTTAAGGCCAAACAGAGGTGGTTCGGATACTAATTGAAAATGGTGCCAGGGCTTGTTTGAGGACGGACAATGGATGGACGCCTGCACATTTTGCAGCAGAGTCTGGAAAACTAGCAGTATTGCGACTCCTTCATTCCCTCCATGCACCTGTAGACAAGGAGGATTGCTCTGGCGATAAACCTGTCAGGATTGCTGAAATCTATGGACATGAAGATTGTGTTCGTTTTCTTGAAAAGTATGAGGAATCTATTGTTTTGTTTTGTGAAATAATTGTTTTTTTTATTGGTTTGACTCGAATCTATACACTCTTTCCTGCCATTTTCTGATGCTGTTTAGTCAAAGAAGTGGCAAGATGTTCAATAACATTGTGTTCTCTGTACTTTCAGAGCAGAGGCTGAGAGCAGAAGCTACAGGCAAAAGGCAAAATTAAATGGGCTGCCCTTAGATGACACAGATGAAGAATGGGAACAGGAAAAAAAAGTCGTCAAAAAACAAGTAATTAAAAAGTAGGTTTTATTATGCCAAGAGAGTAAAATACAAACTAATGGATGCTTATAGGCAATATATCCAATCTTTTTTGTAGATCTAAATGAAATGTAAAATATTAAAAAAAGTATTGTTGGAGGACAATTACAAAACTGCATGCCCAAATATATATTAATGTATGACTGTCACCAGTTTTGGGTAATACAGTAGGCATACAAGCGTAAAAATATAATTACATAAATATACAGAAAATTGAACCTCATCTGAACTCATTGACTAAATTATATGCCAAAATGTATATTTATCTATTACTTTCACCAGTTTTGAGTCATATCAAGTAGGCTATAGACATACAAGCATAATTACATTCACATGAAAAATAAAAATAAACTCATTCACCCTAAATACATTCAGAATCTAAATACATTTATAATATGACTAACATGTTTACATTTAAAATATAATTATATGGCCTGGACTAAAATATCATGTAGCCGAATGCAACAGAAGTTAATTCCTGAAGTTTTCCTTTGAGTTTCATGTCTTCTCTTTCAGTACTTTGAGACGACACCGATTATAACATTCTCATGCTGATTTGGGATAAAAACAACATTAGAACAAAATATGTAGATGCTAAATAAAATATTCTCAAGAGCATGGATGTAACTTACTGGTCTTAACTGAATCGGTCCAATCTTTATTTCATAGCTGCAGATGTCATTTTGGTTGAGCTTTCATTTTTAGACTTCACTGATTGCTAATGTAAGAAAATGTGGGAGCTGTGTTATTTCACGTCTTTGTGTTTCTAATGCATTTCGCTTTAGGAAAAGCATACATTTCTCTCGCACATACTAACCTTGAATTTGAAACGTTTCTGAAGCGCATCACAAACCTTTGGGGAAAATGATATATTGTTATATTGAGGATGACTGATGTGAATGAAAGTGGTTCAAGTGTTATATTTTCAGCCTAAATTACTAACACAATTATGATCAGTCAAAATAAAGGATTAGTCCACTTTCAGAACAAAAATTTACAGAGACCCCCTTGTCATCCAAGATGTTCTTGTCTTTCTTTCTTCAGTCGTAAATTATGGTTTGCGAGGAAAACATTTCAGGAATTTTCTCCATGTAGTGGACTTCAGTGATGCCCGTGAGTTTGAACTTCCAAAATACAGTTTAAATGCAGCTCCAAAAGGGCTCTGAATGATCCCAGCCCAGGAATAAGCGTCTTATCTAGTGAAACAAACTAGTCATTTTCTTAATTAATATTTATACACTTTAACAACATTTTTTTTAACCACAAATGCTTATCTTGTCTAGCTCTGCGATGCACATGCGTACTCTATTCGCTCCGTTTCAGTACAGTTAGGGTATGTTGACAACTCCCATCTCATTTTCTCCTTCAACTTCAAAATCATCCTACGTCGCTGCAGAAGTACCGACCAAGTGTTTACAAAGTAAATGTGCAAAGAAGATCAACGCCCTTTACAAAAAAACAGCGATGAGAAAATGAGGCGGGAGTTTTCGACATACCCTACCTGTATTGACAGGAGTACACATTCGTATTGCAGAGCTAGATAAGACAAGCATTTGTGGTTGTAAGTGTATGGTGTATAAATATTAATTTATTTAAGAACGACCCTTATTCCTCGGCTGGTATCGTTTAGAGCCTTTTGAAGCTGCATTTAAACTGCATTTTGGAAGTTCAAACTCACAGGCACCACAGAAGTCCACTATATGGAGAAAATTCCTGAAATGTTTTCCTCAAAAATCATAATTTCTTTTTAACTGAAGAAAGAAAGACATAAACATCTTGGATGACAAGAGGGTGAGTACATTATCTGGTGAGGGTGAGTAATATTACCTTTTTCTCTCCCAAGCAGTTTGTCAGCAATATCAAAAAGCCCTGCAATGTAATATATATCAAAATATTTCTATTTAACATACACGCATGAATGAGCACATAAAAAGTGTTTGATGCTTGACACTTACCTGCAGTGAATTTATCGATGTAAATAAGTAGCCCACAATTTGGGCAAAAGGTTTTTGTGTAAGGTCAAGGTCCAGCACGAAAATCCCAAGGATCCAAGTTACTCCGAGGACAGGGGTTAGGAAGACTATTGTCTTTATCATACTCCTGGCAACATCCTTGTGGTCCCGCGCCTTTGACTCAGACACAGTAGGAGTGGCTATCTTCAAAATCACCACAACCAGTGTGAAAAGGTTTACAATCACAATAGTTAAGGCAGGAACCACAAAGGAAAAGATGGAGCCCTTCAACATACCCTGATATATAAGCCAGCAAGTATTTTTGTCATAGTATTCGCCCTCTTTAGCGTTCTCGAAAGTAATGATGGTTGTCACCACACATATTAACGGGCATACGTAACCAACAGTGACAGACAATAGCAAAAAAACCTTTTTCCTCAGCTGGTCAAAGACAAATATCATTTGGTGAAGAAGCACGACACTCAAGCACAGCATCCAGAAGAAGACGGCGAGGAAAAAAAAGTGTTTGATTATTGTAAGGATGGAGCACCAGTGTACGGGGATTGCTTTTGGATCGGATGATACTAAAAATGCACAGTGTGCAAACAGCAAGCACAAACAGATATTGACTAAGGCCACGTGTCGAAAATTAGAGATGTCTGACTTTACAACTGTATCCCATACCAAAAACTCAATGATTAAACACAGAACAAGTGAGACGATGGATACTCCTAAACCAGCATAGGTCAGTTCTTCCATATATGGTAGGGTCTCTGCAGTTTTGGACATCAGTATGGTGAATGCAGAGTTGTGTTTACAAGTGCACAATTCAGATTTTTCTGCACCACCCCATTCACACCCATCTGAAGACCACTTTGTGTTATTTTCATCCCAGAAAACACAATACATTTTATGATTTCGAAGTCTTTTTTTAGAATAATCGAAAGTCATCTGAACAGAGATGGAATTGTTCTCATTGGCGTTATTTACACTGGTGACTGACAAGATGGTGGTTTCTAACTTATCATTTCCATTATAATGTGGTAAAATTTCATGAAGGTTCCGAAATCCAGCGACAACGACCCTATTGTCTGGCTTGACGCTGGCATTAAAGGCGCCGCAATGAGCCCCTTTGGAGTCACTACAGAGTGCCAGTTTAACATTTTCAAAATCGTGTAAATTATCCGAGGTCAGATTTGAGTTGCTTATTATTTCCTCAACAGCCTTTAGATATGATACAGATAAATCTGTGTTTTTAGTTTCAGGGTTTATCCAGGATTTTGTTTCATTCAATGCGTTGCTTATAGAGCTGACAAAGTGCTGAAATGGAAAAACAATAAGAAAGTGAAACGCCATTAGACTTTGAGCAAACACGGGCATTTGATTCTTTGTCATCTTGAATGAATGATGTTGTCTTTAATTAGAGTTAATTTCTGAAGTAAAGGATGAGATATTATTTGCTATTGGAGTCATGATTTGTGACATAAACAACACCTAAGCAAACAGAAGCTAATTTTTGTGTTAAATAGAATTTTTAAAAACAGAAATATATAAAATGATAGTGTCCTGTGCATTTTTTTTTTTACTTTTTACTTAATATTACAATCACTTTGGCTTAATTCTCAAACCAGAATTTTAGTTTCTTGTTCACACCAGATCTGAATTTCTTATTCATTTAAGCAAATTGCAGGTGTGTTGCAAAATTGTCCATTCAATTATTAAAATCTGTCATGCATGTATAGTCCATAAATATCTCTTTTCTGTTTACATGCTACAAAAATAAATCTATTGTACACATACAAATGGGGAGGTACACAACAGCACTCAGCTAGACACAACTGACAGTCAGTGTCAACAAAAAAAGCACGAAATTACACTGGAACAAACTTCTTCAGGGTTGACTGCCATGGTGACATATTTTGACCAGTGAAGTAAATGTGGGTGATTTCTTACAGTCTGCAATCATATGCCATAAAAAGTGACAATTGCACTTCCAGTTTAGGGAATGTTAGGACAGTTTGAAAAATGAGCCAAAGCGATTGAAGAAAACTGTAAAATACTTTAGCTCTAAAACATTTCTTTTCACATGCATTGTGTTACTTTATCAAACTATTGAAATCTGAAAAATATTACTAAAGATTTTAAAGAGGAATTAAATGTTAATAAGAAGGTTAACACATAATGTTACAAAGAAACTTAAGAGAAATCATACTTACAGGCATGATAGTATCATTCCATTGATTCGACTGCTGTTTAGATACATCGTTCATGGCTTTGAAAATAACTACAGATGCATTAATATTTGCAAATGAGATGAATGTCTCCACAGTAGTCGATTGCTGTATTTCCTTGAAAAGTGCATCGCCAGTATTCTTAATATAGCCAATGCCTTTATTTAACATCTGATATTGTGAAAGAAAATAGCATTTAGTACTAAGGGTAAATCTGGCCAGCAGTGAGAAATAGGTTAAAGAATACCAAATAATGATACCTCTACTTTCTGTTGAATGTCATGTAGGTCAGCATTCACACAAGAAGAGATTATCGTGCCCCATACTTCTTCAGTACAGTTTCTCCTTTTCAAACCAACAGCATTGTTCTCGCAAGGTATTTGGGCCTCATAATTGTTTTTTGTGATGGACCAGCCATCACCATCTTTACAGAATTTTGAATTGTCTGTATTAAGGAATGAAATACCACAGATTTGTTATTCTCATAATTTTCTTTTCATAAGTACATTTTTAAAAAGTCACTAGTTTTTAGTAATATGCATCTTTTCCCCCTTATCCAAAAATATTTATTTACTCAAAAATAATTACTATTTAATTACTGTCATAACAAGACTTTTTGGAAGAATATTGAAGGATCTGATGATCCGCAAATGCAAATTGTGTGTGTTTTGCTTCACAAGAGCAACCATACGTTTGTGTTGCTTTTTTACTTTGTTTTTTATATTCTTTATTTATTCTTCATGCCTTATTCATTTATAATCATTTATGAGTTAATCATTTTATTATTCCATTTAATCATTTATATTAGTCATTACAGTCATTTATATATTGATTACATTGATTCATTACTTGATTAGTCATTTATATTATGTTATATTATTGTTGTTTTTAATCTATTTTTCCATAGTTGTTTAGTCTTATGACTGTGTGGTTTCAAGGGCTGTTTTTCTTCACGAATAAGAGATACAAGGGGGTGTTTATGAACCTCAAGGTTTATGGGATGTTGTTGTGAAGACGTTTGGTATAACAATACTTGTTGAATTTGTGTTCTTCAGATGAAGTCTGAGCATTGAGACATACGCAACTAAGACTATTCAATAAACTCTGCTCTTTTTATCATCATTACTTCATCTCCTGCTTCTGCTCTTCACTTTCACTGGTTTTTCCTCAGTCAACTTCTTTGCTGACAGAAGACTGTTAATAGTGTTTTGGGTATTTTGGGTACCAGACAAGACCTCCTGTTAACAGGGTTTGGGTATTAGACGTGAACTGTTGAGTTTTAAAATAAAAATAAAAACGCACCACAAAAGTAATAACAAGTCATGAATAGTCTTCTGCTGCAGCTGTCAAATGTTATTTCTGTAGTCTGTACTTTAGCATTCCAATTCATAGCTTGGATGGAGAGGAAGACTGGCAGTGAATAATGACTTTGTGTTGTCTTATGGTTTCGGAAAACATAGCATGAGTCATTTGAGTCATTTTGGAGCTTGAAAAATCCATTATAAGGAAAAGAGTTCCCCTTTTTATTACTTTCATTACTTAACAGTCATAATTATAACATAAAAGTAATTATTAAAAAAATGTCATAATTATAACATAAAAGTAATTATAAAAAAGTAATGCATTTCTTTCCTTTTAGCAGAAATGGGCTTCCTTAAGTTTGGACATGATGAGTAAAATAAAATTTGTGCACTTAATGCTGATGTGTTGATAGTTGAGTCATGTACATTTGTAAGGCACAAAGCTTGTAATTCATGTAAATATATTCTAAAATATATATTTTAAATACATTGCAAAAATCACCTGTGAAATGCTGTCTGCAACTTTAAACGATACAGAATTAATAAAAAAAAGTTTAACAACTTACAATGAATGATGGGAATCTCCACATTCTGAGTTCTGGTTTTTTTTACATTGGCTCTATTATTTGTGAATATACATGTGACATTCACTGTCTCTTTTGCCGTTGCACAATAAATGATTGCCTTTACTTTGTATAATTTTCCCCATTGATCTGATACTAGAATGCAGTAATAGGAAAACTAGTTGTCAACAAATATGTAAAAACCATATAGATATTGCCATCACATTGTTTGCACAGGTCACTTTTGCATGCTTACCTGTGCCTAGTTTTTCGATTGTAAGATCAGTATCCCATGTAACATTGTAATTTTCATCGTCCTGTGAAATTTTACACTGAATTACAATCTCCTTTCTGTCATTTTTATCTCTACAATCAGGAAACTGGGGATTGCTCATAGCCTGTATTTCTGGCAGAAGTGCTATGTCCAATTCTGTACTTGCTGTGTGTTCTATGAACCCTTTTGTGTACACACATTTAATTGTTCCTGTAGATAAAAAAAAAAAAAAAAAATTAAAAATGATCACCTTTAAAGTCCCTATGAAATCAAAATTGACAGTGTAGATATGCATCCCGCTGAAGTCTGGTTAACAGCCACAGCGCACAAACAGTCACAGAGCGGATCAAATGGTGTCAGATCGGAGAATGGTACATTTTATAGTGAAAGAGTTAAGTTTTAAACAGGAAAAATATCGAAAATCTTTGGTCTGATTTGGTGATTTATGCTAAGCTATGCTAAAAATGGTAACGGCAGACCCAGAGATCAGCTAAACTGATTAAAAAACGTTAAAACTCATTTGTTTAACTCTTTGACAGCCAGCTGTGATATATATATATATATATATATATATAAATAATACACTATTGGATAATTTAAAATGGGAGAGGGACTGCTTGATATGTCCCGCCCTGTCTTCCTATTTACGTCAACACATAGAATAATGCTGCATGTCTCAAAGAAACTTCAGTGGACCTTTAAGCTGAAATTCACCAACTCTTATTGAATTATTTAAATAATTATTTAAATAAAAGAGTAAAAACACTTTCAAAGGCATGCGATTATCTTAACTGTATATGTGTGCAGAAAAATACCTTTCCAGCTTCCTGAAATATTACGCAGATTAACAGTGTCTGTCGAACCGCTGGTTGTCAAGGTGGCCTCTTTTCCTGATGTGATATCGGTTGATGTATTCTGCCCATTTATTAAGAACCATTTCACCTTTTCCAGTCCTGCTGCATTCACCAGGTTTTTTAATGGACAACAAGTTATATCTGGAGAGGAGCCAATATCAACTGGCCCCTGAGGACTGGTAATAGCGATGAGGCCTTTGGAGAAATAACAAATAAAGTCAATTTTATTAAGAGGATAATAAGCCCCTTGAGATGAATCATCTCATTTACAAGGGGGTCCTCAGTATTCACAAATATATACAAGTGGCAAAAACACATAACACATACACATTATAAGTGTGGAGGATTGTAAATAATGAAAAACTAAAGAAGTAGTTCACAATAAGTAAATAAGATACCTGTTGTTAACAGTTTGGAATTATTCAGTGTTTTGACTACATTCTCCAAATCTTCAGGCAGAACTGAATCCATTAATAGCACCGTATACTCTACAATTAGACTGCCACTCCTTTGAAAAAAGGGCATTTTAGTACATTTTCTGTCATTTACCCATTTTTTATGTGTGTAGAAAGAACAAGAGTAGCTGCCAGAAGCTGCTTGTTATCATGATTACCTGTAACCGTTGATAATCAGAGAATCAAAATATTTCAATATACTGTAGCTTCCCACAAGCTAAAAGAAATTAAAACAAGCCAGTGAGGTATATTTTCAAACAGTGCTGGAATTGATAAATGGTTGACAATATGGTGCCTGTATATTTTACAGTTCAAATACTGCGCTTCCTTTTTGCCTATAGGAGGCAAACGTTTTAATTCGAAACTGTCCTTTCCATAAACAATGGCTAGCAAAGGGACTAAACACGATGCAATAATGAACTAATTAAACAACATAAAATGTAACAACATAATAACAAAAACACATTGTGTTGATTTTCAGCAGAACATACCTTTTTAGTAATTTGCTCATTCTCTTTCTGGTATAGCGGAGTACCTTTTTTGCTTGGATCACATAATACTGCGCAAGACTCATTTAACATAGTAAATCCAGTGATGCTTACTGGAAAAAATAAGCAGCGTTCAATGAGTTCTTTCTTTCTTTCTTTCTTTCAAGAAATTCTGTGCCAATATGAAACAATACTCTACCTCTTGATTCAGGCAGACACACAGCAGTGTTGTTTACATTTTGCGTGCAGTTGTGTTGGCAGCATTGACCATTTTTGCACATGTCCTCACCCCATGTGTATCCCAGCATGCATGAACAAGTTTTATCCTTCTCATACAATGTGCAATCTGCAATCAAGGACATTATGCAGTTATTTTGTGCCCGTCATAAATTGGATACCTTTGCTCTGTTTATTATTATTATTATTATTTAATTGAAATCCTTCAACCAAAATTACTATTCTTGGAAATTTTCTTTTAATTTGGATTCAATTTATACATTTTTCCTAACTATCAAATTTTTTTTTTCCTTCATCGTAGACTTTTTCTCTCTAACTAACAAAATAAAGTTCTTTAGTGATATCTTCCTCCAGGAACTGACCATTTTATTATAATTATATATATATATATATATATTTTTTTTTTTTTTACAGTGTTTCTTTACCTGTTGTGTTCTTGATTTCTGTTACAAATGAACCATTTATGTCTATGCGTGTCTGCTCTCTCAGAAGATCAGCGGCATAGTCGTACAGCAATGACTCGATTTCAAGCTCTAACCAGTACACCTGTGTGAAAGTCTCTGAAATGTAGCAATGTCACAGTATTCAGTCTAACATGTCGACGATTAATGGAAAAAAAGATTCATTCTATAGCTTATTACTGATAATGACCAGAAAAAAAAACTATATATACTACCTGCCACAGCAACCTATCAAACGAAAGTGTTAGAGTTAGTGCTAAATATAAATTGTGTATATAACTGAAGAACTTTTATAATAATTAAATATTATCCCACCTTAAAAAACAATCCCAGAAAAAGGAGAATGACGCCTTTAGACGACTTCATTTTTGCACCGTCAATTTCTGGTGGATGGAACAGAGCGCAGTCATATGCGCAGAATATATGTGCTTTCCATCAGTGACATCAATAATAAAATACATCTACATGTATTCATTTAGCAAATGCAGAAAGTTATTCATTCAGTCACCAAGGCTGCATTTATTTGGTCATTAAAACAGTGATATTGTAAAATAACTGTTTTTTATTTGAATATGTCACTTATTCCAGTGAAACAAAGCTAAATTTTCAGCATCATTACTCCTGTCTTCAGTGTCACACGATCCTTCACAAGTCATTCTAATTCTTGATTTGCTGCATAAGGAACATTTTTGTTGGAAAACAGTGGCGCAGCTTCATAAATTTTTATGGAAGCAGTCATACACTACCATTTAAAAGTTTAGGGTAAGCTTGAATTACATTAAAGATATTCAAAGTGTTACAAAAGATTTCCATTTCAAATAAATACTTTTTAATAAATGTTCTATCCATCAAAGAAGCCTAAAAAAGGTTTTATGTTTCTACATTTTCAACATTGATAATAATAAGAACCATTATTCATTTATAATTATTGCAAATAATTTCTGAAGGATCATGTGATGCTGAAGACTTGAAGTAATGATGATGAAAATTCAGGAATAAATTATATTTTAAAATACATTTCAGTTATTTGTAATAATTTTTCACAATATTACTGTTTGTACTGTATTTTTGACTAAATAAATGCTTAAAATGAGCATAAGACTTTTGTCCGGTAGTGAACAATAGCCTATGTCATTGCTAACAAACCAGTCACGTCCTGATAAATGGAGCTTATATGAAGAACACTGGCTAGAATCCATTAAATCAGTCAACGTACCTCTTTGCCTTCTAAGTCCTGTCAGTGTTATTGACTTGTGGATTCAGGGCGCAATTTTATTGTAGTGATCACTTTCATAAAAAGCTCCAAGCGGCTGTACAGACCATGTGAGAGGATGGAATGATAATCCGCTCAAAGAATATTTCCAATAACCCTCCTGATTTGCATTATTCAGGTCACATGACTCAAAATATAACCCACTGTACATAAATATAGCCACAGTTCCACTTAAAAATTAATTTCCATACTTCAAAAAAATTAAAACACAGTAAAATTAACATTGTTACCTGTGTGTCATAAGAACACTTTTTTTATATATATAAATCCAGTACACTGAAAAAAGGTGTAAGATTTACTTTAGAACAATTTTCACCAAGAAACTGCTAGTAAATTTCACGACTGTGAAGAAACAGCAAGATATTAAGATAAACATGAAGTTTTACTTTTAAAATCTACTCAAATAATCTTTGTTTTATTTACAACTTAGAAAATGTGTTACAGAAGTAAAACTACGGAAGTAACATCATATATATGGTCTTGTAGATTGTTACTTTACTAAGTGATCAGATGCACTATTTTTACCATAAAAACAAGCTACAGACACACATTAGAGACTTGAGGGTGCAGGACTTTTTCCCCACAAGACATTTAGAAACCACACAAAACCACTGGTGTTTTTTTTTTAGGGGCAAACACCACTCACATTTTCTTTATTATTACTTATCAAAAAGCACCATCATAGACGTTTTGGTCATTTGCGTCATCTGATTTGTTAGAATGTAAATTTGTATTTGGCAAAGACACATTTCTATGCTGTGAAGCCCAACAAATGTCTCTGCTTATCTCGTGCCTCCAATGCAACCTTGTTCATTTGCATTTATTTTGTTAACAAGCAACATGTACATGTTCATATTATAAACCTTATCTGGTCTAACTAGTCAAACTTTATTACAGGTTTTGTTTTATAACCTGGTTTGCTTCAGTTCTTTCGTTATAGTGAGGAAATAAAAAAAATAGATAATTTTTTTTATTCTCATTATATTCATACATTTCCAGATTAATTCAAAATTCATACAGTATGTAGGTGCTATTTATTGTCTAGAAACTTATTTCAAGCATTAAAGCATTTTCATGGAATGGAAACATTGTATCCAAAGTCTAAAATGCATTATGGTCAAATAATAATAAAAAAAAACAAACAAAAAAATGCATTGAACACCACAGAATGTTCAAGAATAACCATCCCCCAGATGCTAGTTTGAATATCAGTAAAATCCAGTTGTTTGAGGAAACAAACCTCAAGGAAACAGACCCTGTCAACAGCAGGCTCATTCATTTACACTCTATAAACAAAAGTATGAACAGTTGCTGGTCATAAAAAATATTTAAAATAGCAAACTGTATTTGCATTTTACTTTGCATGGCCTCATGATTTTTATGAAATGCAGCCTACTTTACTGACTTGTGCATTTCTGTGACATTTTATGCTCAGTTTATAACAGCATATTATATGCCAAACCAATAACCAAATATTTCAGTAATTTAACCCGTTCCTGGTTTTTCGATGATGGTCACGTGACATGCAAATGAACTTAATATTTCATATTTTTATGATTTAGCTTTTCATTTTTGGAGAAATGTAGTATTCCATCACTTGCTCACCAGTGGATCCTCTGCAGTGAATGGGTGCCGTCAGAATAAAGTCCAAACGGCTGATAAAAACATCACAATAATCCAGAAGTGATCTACAAAGAAAGCGTTATAGGCTTGTATTTTAGTCAAAAGCAATGGTTTGTTGTTAAAAATGTCTTAATAATGGATTTGTTTCTTACAAACACATCTTTTTGCTTCACAAGACATTAATTGATGGACTGGAATGGTGTGAATCACTTTTGGTGTGGATTTTTTTGTTTTTATCAGCTGTTTGGACTCTTATTCTGACGGTACCCATTCACTGCAGTGGATCCATTCGTGAGCGTGCGATGGAGTTCTTCTGATGAAGAAACAAAGAAACGAACTCTTTTAAATAGTACTTCAAAGATGGATTTACTGTAAATTTGCTCATGCAAACAGCATCATCACAAAGTACATCTATTTTACAATGCAAATCTATCAGAGTCATGAAACGCATCAAACGCACGCATTGACTACAATGTAATTTAGTTTAGTTTAGAATACATAATACAGCAAGTTCAATTTTTTTTTTTTTTTAACTGCTTCTCTGGTTGTTCTATGTCCAAACAGTCCATCCTCTAGTCAGCATCATGTTCTGCTCACTATATATAGATAAATAGACATCTTTATTGGACCAGAAAGTTCTGCTCAAAGCTTCATTTAGCAGGAAGTTCCTGCAGGCTTTACTGTAATGCCATTCACTGAGTCTTTGGACCGTTGACTCACCACATTTCAGCTAAAGAACTGACATTTAGCCAAGAAATAGCACTCTGAAATGTCAGCATGACATTTGTCTGTGTATAAAGTTGCATTTACGACATCTCGGCTGAGCATCTGACCATGAATACCTAAAATCATCTTGACCAATCTGCTTTAATAAAGCACAGCAGTAGCCTGCTATTTTCATTTCCAGCTGTCTCTTTTGAAAATGTTCCTAGAGCTTCCACCGGTATAGCAATTTTTTGGTATATTTTTAATTTAACAGTGAAGCATTGTGGACATTTAGGGCCTTTGTGGATTTTGCGCATTGGCGACATCTGCTGGACAATTGTAGGAATAACCAAAACAAAAATGCCTTTTTAATGCAGACTTTTAAGGTATGCAACGTATATATCATTTATTTTTAATTATGTTATATATTATAGTATATTATATTATATATAATAATATACACTACCTGTCAAAAGTTTTTAAATAGTAAGATTTTTAATGTTTTTTAAAGTATTTTCTGCTCAACAAGCCTGCATTGATTTGATCCAAAGTACAGCAAAAAAATATTTTTATATATTTTTACTATTAGTAGCATGATATAATAAATAAATGCAGGCTTGGTAAGCAAAAGAGACTTTAAAAAACATTAAAATTCTTACTGTTCAAAAACTTTTGACTGGTAGTGTATTATTAATATAAATGCATGCATGTAGTATGTATGCATGTATATGCACACTTGTCAACTTAAATTCATATTAATGTAGCATCTTAATTATATGAAATGTAAAACTTCTCAAGAAAATACACATATCACCCAGACTTTAATGAAATAATACATAAATAAACAAATAAATAAATGTTTGCTAAAGGAAAATACCTCCCTAGATTATTTGCATAGCATTATTATTTTCTTCCCACAGTTCCCATACTGTGAAAACATAAAAGTATTATTTTGACAGATGTTTATTCTTATTTTTATAATGTCTTACTGCTAAGGTTAATGTTTTTATGCTCTATTTTTATTTTGGGGTGAAAAATGAGCCAGACTTATGAGATTCATCCACGACAGCAGTAACGCATAATGCACATGTGCTTTTATTAGAAAAATTGCTTTGACACACATTCTCTTTGTCATTTGAATTCGTACTTTACATCAGACATTAACATTTTAGTGCATGTTGTAAAAATAGTTTTCATTGGTTTTATACACAAACCAAACAATACAAATGTGACAGAAATATACAGTCTATTACAAAAATGTACACCTAGACAAACGTTTTCCTTCAAAATAATTACAGGCACATATCTCTTTAATCAGCATTACTGACACCATCAATATACATCATATTTACAGCACATAGTGCTAGCGTGCAGAGTAACCAATTCGTTGGTGTTTTTGCTATACGGAGGTCTCCTGCTCCAGATGAGAAACTGGATCTGATGGGAGAAATGTTTCTGTCTCTTCCTCAGTTCCAGCGTCCTCCATTACGTTTCCATTCAGTTCTTTATGACCATCCATCTCCTAGAAGCAGTTTTACTGCAGTAAAATCACCTAAAGCAGTAAAACATTTTATGGTAAAGTCATAAGACAGTCTTACCTTGTGCTCAGGAGTTGCAGTACAACAAACGCTCGGCTTCACAAGCTTGCGCAGAAGGGATTGTGCCGTTTTCATTACAGGATACACTGTCCCGGAGGCCACATCGTCTCCTTTTGTTGGGCCTTACATAAAATTTGTCGAAGAAAATACAGAAAGAAATGATAAAAAATTATTTTTCTGGGTGTGTTTTTCTAGTAATTGCAACTTTTTATCTTGCAATTCTGAATTAATATCACAATTCTAAGTAATTGCAAGGGAAATAAAAGTCTGAATTCTAAGACTTTTTTTTAATTTGTGGTGGTAAAAAGCTTCCAATATATTTTAGTATTATTATAGTTTATAGTTTATTATAATTTAAATTAGACTTCAGACTATTTTTCATTTTAATTTGAACAATTTTGTTGCTTTTTTTTGTCATTTTTAATTTCAATTTTATTTTTAATAATTTTAGTACTTCAACTTATTTTATTTCAGCTTTGTTGGCAACACTTTACAACAGGGTTTTATTTAGTTAACTACATGTTAGCTACATTAACTTAACTACACACTAGTTAACTTGAACTTACAATGAAGAATACTTCTACAGCGTTTAATATTACTTAATGGTAATTTCAACATTTACGAACATTTTTAAAACTAATTTTTCTTTGTTAACTATGTTTTTGCTAATATTAATCCAGATTAATGTAAAAAAATTGTAATACAAATAGAAATAAATGTATAACCAAGAATTTTAAAAAGTCTACTGGTCAAAATTATTAGCCCTCTGATGTTAATAGTCAGTAGTGTATCTCTTTTGCTTGATATCAGCCTTTAGTCGTTTGCTGTAGTTCTCAACAAGTTTCAAGCATGTCTCCTGAGGAATGTCAGACCATTCTTCCTTAGCAAATCTCTCAAGCTCCTCCAGATTTGTTGGTCGTCTGGCACAAACTCTGGACTTTAGTGTGCCCCACAGGTTTTCTATTGGATTCAAGTCTGGGCTTTGTGCAGGCCAGTCAAGTACACTCACTTTGCTCATTTCGAGGTATTTCTTCACCAGAAGTGAGGTATGCTTTGGGTCGTTATCATGCTGGAAGACAAAATGTCGACCCAAAGCAAGTTTTTTTGCATACTCTCTGAGGTTGTTTTCAAAATCTTCTTATAGTCTTCCTTTTTCATGTTTCCTTCAACCCTGACGAGATTCACAGTTCCAAACGCACCGAAACATCCCCACAGCATTAAACTCCCACCACCATGTTTCACTGTGGGAACGGTGTTCTTGGGACTTGAAAACGCTTTGATAAATGCGTGTATCCTTCTTCATCTTTATGAGCATTAACAATTCTTTCTCTCAAGTCCAAACTAATTTCTTTTGTCTTTGCCATGATGACAGTGCATATTATTTTACTAGTTGTTTCGCAAGATACTAATCCTCAGCTTTAAGAGCAATTTAAAGGCTTAACTAGGTTAATTAGGTTAATCAGGCAAATTAGGTTAATTTGGCAAGTCATTCTACAACAGTGGTTTGTTCAACAGCTGATCAAACTAATAATTTCTTAAGGGGGCTAATAATATTGACCTTATATATTGAAATATTCTAAAAAAAATGTACAATTTCACAGGGGGGCTAATAATTTTGTCTTCAGCTGTATATATATATATATATATATACACACACACACACACACACTAAATTATATATACTAAATTAAGTCTTATATATATATATATATATACATATATATATATATATTATTATTATTATTTAGAGGAGTAATATCACACCACTAATAAACAAGCAGCTCAATTTTGATGCATTTTTAATGTCTCGTTCTGAACAAACATTATCAGAAGCTCTTTAATGTTTCGTACCAGTCACGAAGCTGATAATGAGTCCAATGAGCACCACGGTGGAGGAGTTGAGCGCGCTGTACCACATGTACGACAGAGAATATAACCCATTCAGCCCTACGGGTCTGCTGGAAAATGAGGAAAAGCTTTAATTTCTCTCTCTCTCTCTCTCATATTATATATATGAGAAGAGTTCAGATGCAAAACAAGCTAAAAGCCATCTCGATCAAAAATGAGATAGTGATACTGAATGAATGATCTGGACACATATTATACATCCATCAAATACTTTTACTTCAAACTCGCTAAAATCCCACCCTCAGCCCAATCAGAAGTACCACTACTTACACATAGAAACCTATACATCGGAGCCTGATAAAATGCATCTGAACTCTTCATATATATTTACATACACACACACAAATTACAGTGCATGCTTGTACTCATCTGCAAGTCACCTGGTAGCATCTATGACAGCAGGCACGGCTGTGAAGGTGATGTTTTCAGAGGCGGCTGGTATGGTGTTAGTAAAGTTAAGGGGAAGAACTTGTACAGAACTGGGCATCCGAGACAAAAAGCCACCAATGCCAACCCAAAAAGCCACGATCAGACCTGCAGCAAGTCCTGTTACAGCTCCCTGAATGAAAGAGAGAAACTTTCTTATTTATGTAGATGGGCTGATGGATGCCTTGATGGTTGGATGAAAAGAACGAAGGAACTTACGATGCTATTTGCACATGGGAAAAAGATGCCGAGGCAGAACAGACCGAGCAGCGGCCCACCAACCATCCCGAAGATACTAAGAGCAGCCTTAAAAATGAAATACACAAGTACACTCTTAACAATAAAGATTATAAAAGGGGGTTCCATAAAAGAATATTTCACCCAAAAACGAAAATTAGCTAAATATTTACTCACCTTCAGGCCATCCAAGATGTAACCGAGTTTGTTTCTACATCAGAACAGATTTGGAGAACTTTAGCATTCTAGCACTTGCTCACCAGTGGATCCTCTGCAGTGAATGGGTGCCGTCAGAATGAGAGTCCAAACACCCGATGAAAACATCACAATAATCCACAAGTAATCCAAACCACTCCAGTCCATAAGTTAACATCTTGTGAAGCAAAAAACTGTGTGTTTGCAAGAAATTAATTAATTATTAAGGCGTTTCAACTTTAAACAGTCACTTCTGGTCAAAATACCCATCCATAATTCATAACAATGCTTTCTTCAGTGAAAAAGTCCAGAACTGTTTAGAACTGTTTTTTTCTTGTAAACGTTGCTTGATGTGCATATTTCTCTCCTAATTCAGATAAGACCACTTTTTCACTGGAGAAAACGCATTATAGACTCTTAGACTAGAATGATCTGAAGTTAAAACATCTTCATGATGGATTTGTTTCTTACAAACATGCAGCTTCTGGTTTCTCAAGACGTTAATTGATGGACTGGAGTGGTGTGTATTACTTGTGGATTATTGCAATGTTTATATCAGATGTTTGGACTCTCATTCTGACGGCACCCATTCACTGCAGAGGAGCAATTGGTGAGCAAGTGAACGCAACATTTCTATAAATCTGATGAAGAAACAAAGCCATGTACATCTTGGATGACCAAAGGTTAAGTACATTTTCCCCAAATGTACTTATTTCAGGGTTCCCACTCTAAGCCAAATGTCAAATTCCCTGACTTTTCCCTGACTTTTAATGACTAAAAAGCTGAATTTCCATGACCTATAATGAACGGATCCATCCACTTGCAAGCTTTATTTACTCGTTTACAGACGTTTTTAGTACAAAACTATGGAAGCCTGTTTCTGCCACTAAATAAAAAAAGATAAAACTCACAATTCTGACTTTTTTTCTTGCAATTGCAAGTTTGTATCTTGCAATTTTGACTTTTTTTTTCTCAGAATTGTAACATATAAATTCATTTCTGAGGAGAAAAAATAGTGATATGTTCACATAATTGTGAGTTCATATCACACAATTCTGCCTTAACTCTCAATTGTGAGTTTATATCATGCAATTCTGACTTTATAACTCGCAATTGCGACTTATCTCACAATTCTGCCTTTTTTTTTTCGCAACTGCTAGTTCATATCTCACAATTCAGAGAAACAAAAGTCAGAATTGCGAGTTTGTATCACGCTATTGTGAGAAAATAAGTCAGAATTGTGAGATAAGTCGCAATAACCTTCTTTTTATTTCTTATTTAGTGCCGGAAACAGGCTTTTTCTGTAATATTTCTGTAATGTTTGCCGTAGTTATCTAAGCTGGTGACTGCATTTGACTTCAGTGATTGCCAGTTGACGTGCAGGAAGGGAATAAAATGGCACTGAAAAATAGCCTAACCATAAAAATAGTCAAATAAATAAATAAATAAAAACGGTACAGAAAAGTTCAGTTTGATAAACAGAAACTAAAATTTAAATCAACAAACAAAAATCCCTGATATTCCATGACTTGGACCAAAAAAATATTAAATTCCCTGACTTTCAATTCCATGACCCGTGGGAACCCTGTTATTTTTTCTCAGCGTGAATCGAAAGAACCTTTTGACTCTAAAGAATGTTTTGTTTAATGGAATAGTTCTGATTTAAAAACAGATTATAAATAAAAGCTGATTATAAATTCATCACTGCTTACCTGAAGGACTGAACTGTTCATCAAATGCACAACATAAGCCATAGCCAGACATATAATCCCATATGACAGCGCTGGATGAGAAATATAATCATGCATTATAAACATGCTCACTGAAAGCTTCATTTGATCACTTTGAGTAAAGGGGAAATCAGAGAAAACCTATTCTATCATTGTGCATCAGTGGGGAGACAGAAATCATTTTAAATGAAGAGATAAGCATTGAAGATAATGTCTCACCCAGCAGCTTTGACAGCAGAGTGGCTCTGGCCTCAGTCATTGAGTAATGGGGTTTGATCAGATCCACCATAGTCACCGTGGCTAATGAGTTAAAAGCTGAGGATATTGTACTGTGAATGAGAAGGAGAACATCTCATTTTTATATACAAATAAGAATACTTTCTATATTTTGATTACATGCTTGTAGAAGTAGTATGCTCTAGTAGTAGAAAATCCTACTACAATACAGTCATTGTTTTTTTCCTGAAATATGATCAGTGGAATATGATCCATTCAGACAGCATGCTGTTACCTGAGAGATGCACTGAACAAACACGCCACAAACAATCCAGGAAGTCCAGGGAAGTTTTGTAACATGTCCATGACAAAGTAGAGCACCATCTGTAATGTCAAAACACATGATAGAAATTCACTATTAGCCTCAAATTCTAGAACTATATACTGTATGCAGTCACATGATTGTTGTTTGGTTCTGCTAACCTGGTCTTTGGATGTGATGTACTGCTGTTTTAATGGGCTGTTGTTATCGTAGCAAGCGTACATGACCAGCCCCATCAGACAACTGAGCATTAAAGCCACCTGAAGACAGGGAAACACCATATAGCAGGACCTGCAGAAGAACAGATGATGTTTTGTGTCTTATACATTCATCTGAGAGGGGTCTGTACGCGGGTAAAAGGAGCACTTACATGACGGCTTCTTTCTCTGTACGAGAACTGAGGTATCTCTGAACCTGAGCCTGGTTCACTCCGTATAGAGACAGCATCAGAAACACTCCTCCAACACCTAACGTCCAGAACGTGTGTCGTACCGTTGGGTCGGGATTCAGGCTGGACAGAGAGAGCCAGTCAGCATGAGAAATTAATTTGAATGAATTAATGTCTGTAGCAAAAATAGAATGGGATGAGTCACATGTCTATGTCTAATAGATAAGATTAAAGATTTGTTGAGTTTAGTTTTGTGAGGGGAATAAAGTCAGATAAACTCAGAATCTCTTTATCTCACATTTTTGAGTTTATTCTAGCAATTCTGATTATATCCCACAATTCTGAGTTTATTCTAGGAATTATGACTTCATATTCCACAATTCTGATTATATATCTCATAATTCTGACTGTATATCTCACAATTCTGAATGTATCTTTCACATTTCTGAGTTTATCCTAGCAATTCTGACTGTATATACCACAATTCTAATTCTATATCTCATAATTCCAACTTTATATCTCACATTTCTGAGTTTATTCTAGCAATTCAGACTTTATATCCCACAATTCTGATTCTATATCTCATAATTCTGACTTTATATCTCACATTTCTGAGTTTATTCTAGCAATTCAGACTTTATATCCTACAATTCTGATTCTATATCTCATAATTCTGACTTTATATCTCACATTTCTGAGTTTATTCTAGCAATTCTGACTTTATATCCCACAATTCTGATTCTATATCTCATAATTCTGACTTTATATCTCACATTTCTGAGTTTATTCTAGCAATTCAGACTTTATATCCCACAATTCTGATTCTATATCTCATAATTCTGACTTTATATCTCACATTTCTGAGTTTATTCTAGCAATTCTGACTTTATATCCCACAATTCTGATTCTATATCTCATAATTCTGACTTTATATCTCACATTTCTGAGTTTATTCTAGCAATTCAGACTTTATATCCTACAATTCTGATTCTATATCTCATAATTCTGACTTTATATCTCACATTTCTGAGTTTATTCTAGCAATTCTGACTTTATATCCCACAATTCTCATTCTATATCTCATAATTCTGACTTTATATCTCATAATTCTGACTTTATATCTCACATTTCTGAGTTTATCCTAGCAATTCTGACTTTATTTACCACAATTCTAATTCTATATCTCATAATTCCGACTTTATATCTCACATTTCTGAGTTTATTCTAGCAATTCAGACTTTATATCCCACAATTCTGATTCTATATCTCATAATTCTGACTTTATATCTCACATTTCTGAGTTTATTCTAGCAATTCAGACTTTATATCCTACAATTCTGATTCTATATCTCATAATTCTGACTTCATATCTCACATTTCTGAGTTTATTCTAGCAATTCTGACTTTATATCCCACAATTCTGATTCTATATCTCATAATTCTGACTTTATATCTCACATTTCTGAGTTTATTCTAGCAATTCAGACTTTATATCCTACAATTCTGATTCTATATCTCATAATTCTGACTTTATATCTCACATTTCTGAGTTTATTCTAGCAATTCTGACTTTATATCCCACAATTCTCATTCTATATCTCATAATTCTGACTTTATATCTCATAATTCTGACTTTATATCTCACATTTCTGAGTTTATCCTAGCAATTCTGACTTTATATACCACAATTCTGATTCTATATCTCATAATTCTGACTTTATATCTCATAATTCTGACTTTATATCTCACATTTCTGAGTTTATCCTAGCAATTCTGACTTTATATACCACAATTCTGATTCTATATCTCATAATTCTGACTTTATATCTCACATTTCTGAGTTTATTCTAGCAATTCAGACTTTATATCCTACAATTCTGACTTTATATCCCACAATTCTGATTCTAATCTGTATTTATTGTGAAAAGTGGCACATGGATATTTTAACTTATCTTACATTACTCTTAATAGTTTCTTTACACAAACCAAATATTTTCTAATGAAACATTTTAATTATCTGCTATTGGTTTAGTTCAATGACAAAATAAAAACTAATTGTTTAATTAACATTTAGCCCAAATAGTATCTCTCATACAATAAATGGACTTTATACATCTAAAACAGCTGCCTGACCTCAAAAAGTGGATCATCATATATAGGGGTCCTTAGTTTCAAAGATGTTGAAAATCCTTGATTTAAAAAATCTAAATTGAGGTTTAAACCATTTAAAGCGAACATACTCAATCCCTGAGATCCGTCCACCATCTCTGACTTTCACCCAGGTATCAGACAGGCCACCAGCCTGATGAACGCCCACAATGATGACAGCCAGCTGACCAGTAAACATCACTACTGTCTGGAAAACATCGGTCCAGACCACCGCCTTCAGCCCACCCTACAAAAACAAGCAAAATAATTACAACAACTTTAAGATGCTGAAAATGACATTTGACCTTTAAAGGATATTTAACCATGTAAAGCCTATAATAATAATAATCTGAAAAATCTATTCTTTGCATGCGTTTACTGGATGTTTTGTATCATGTTTGTCTCTTTTACTGTTAGACTATTATGGCTTATTTGGTGTGATAAAATGAGAACATTGGGCTCATACTCAAGGTTTTTATTCAGAGGCCCAAACTGAACAAAAAGATGGACAGAAAGCATATAGATTGTGAACAAGGGGCTTTGATGATTTAGATACATATATGCATATCAAATATGATACAGTAGGCTATATAGGGTTAATGGTTAACATCAGATGTCATTGGAAAACAAACGTTTAAGATGCAAAACAAGCAGATGAAAGTTTACAAAGAAAACATTTGATATCATGCACTGATGAAATGTGCACAACAAGACCAGATGCATGTATTCTGTACAGTAAGTAACCTTAAACAACTAAAAATCATCTTACCAGCGCAGTATAAAGAGTGCACACTAACCCAGTCGCCAGTACTGCTCCCCATAAATGAAAACCAGTAACTAGACACAGACATATGTTATTAGTAACAGAGAGTCGTATTTATGTCCATGCATTAATAGCATTAATTATGTCTGAATATATTACCTGCATTCAATGCAAGAGCAGGTGTATAGATGCCAACACCCATATAAATGACCTGCAAAAAGGAACCACACAGTAACTCTCTCCAAAAGGGCCATGCAATGCATTGAATATGCAAAAATGCAAACTTTATTTCCCAACAGAGAGGCTGGAACTTACCATCTGAAAAATAAAAGTAACAGTGCCACATATACGGACGGCTTTACAAAAGCGCAGCTCCAAATACTGTGAGGCGAAAGAGACATGAGCATGTTTTATAAAGCAATCAATGACTAAAGTAAACATTAGTAGTGCAACTCACTTACAGTGTTGTGTTTGATTTCTTTAGACATTTTTGTTGCCTTACAGTTCTTAAAGAAAGTTCACCCAGTTTAAAAAATGCTCAAAATTTACTCATCCTCATGCTATCCAAGATGTAGATGAGTTTCTCTTAATCAGATTTGGAGAAATGTAGCATTCCATCACTTGCTCACCAATGGATCCTTTGGAGTGAATGGGTGCCGTCAGAATGAGAATCCAAACAGCTGATAAAAACACCACTATAATCCACACCACTCCAGTCCATCGATTAACACCTTGTAAAACGGAAAATTTGTGTGTTTGTAAGAAACAAATCCATCATTAATTAATCGCTTTTGGGCAAAATACAAGTTCATAATCCACAATAATGCTTCCTTCAGCGAAAAAAGTCAGTCTCCTGTTGTCCTCTCACAACAAAATTCAAAATCCCTCTGTTCGTCTGTGCTTTATCTGTGCATATTTCTCTCCTGATTCAGACAAGATGACTTTTTCCACTGGAGAAAGTGGATAGAGGACTCACATTTTAGCTGGAAGCAATGGTTTAAAATTAAAAATGGCTTAATGATGGATTTGTTTCTTACAAAATGCAGCTTTTTGCTTCACAAGATGTTAATTGATGGACTGGAGTGGTGTGGATTACTTGTGGATTACTGTGAAGTTTTAATCAGTTGCTTGGACTCTCATTTTGACGGCACCCATTCACTATAGAGGATCTATTTATGAGTGATGTGATGCTACATTTCTCTAAATTTCTCTAAGGGTGAGTAAATTTTCTCAACGTTTTCATTTTTTGGTGAACCTCTATTTTTAAGAGTGTCCGTATTATTTCATATAATATCTGCAATGTTTTAAAAGAAGGTATACCTGGTAAACACTGGTGAGATGCAGTCTGTAGAACAAAGGAATGAAAATGTGTGCTGGTATCAGGAGACCAAGAATATACGAGCAGCCAATAAACCAATACTGCGTGCCATTGGCGTAAATCTCAGCCGGTGTGCCAATGATAGCCACGGCCGACTGGAAGGTGGCCATGAGAGACAGAGAGAGCGGCAGGCACTTCATACTCCTGTCTGCAAACAGGAACTCTTGCGTGGTGCTCTGGCGTCCTCCGGTGAAGGCGTAGTACAGACCGATGGCCATGGAGGCCACCAACAGCAACACGAATATCACATAATCAATAATAGTGAAGTACTTGTGGTCCGCGGGATCCATACTGAGACTGCAGGCGTGAAGCGTGATATTAGAGTCTCCGTTGCGTAATCAGGACAAAGGTCAAAGCCATTGATCTGCAAATCTGATGACGACCTGAAACATGTCACAACTGATATAGGATAATGTACTCAATCAGTCAGGTTATGATTTCATGTTATGCTAGTACGAAAATTCATCTATTGAAGATAGACGTTTTGCTTCAAGAGAGCAACCACACATGAGTTGTTTTACTTTCTTATAATCATTTTATTATTCAACTGAATCATTTGATCATTTATAATATTCATTTTAACAAAGTCAAAATTTTATATTTACCTTGCAGAATCTGCAAAATGGTAATTATTTGATCAAAATAAAAGGGATCATACAAAATACATGTTATTGTTTATTTAGTACTGACCTGAATAAGAAAAAACCAGGGGTGTAAACTTTTGAATGGAATGAGGATGTGTCTTTTTTATTTTGCATAAATATTACAGTATCAAGTATCATAAATAGCAATAGAAGATACTTACATGTCCCCAGAAGACAAAATAAGTTAAATTTACCTAGTTTTCACACCCGGCTCTTAATGCATTGTGTGTTTTTTTCTTTCTGAAGCATCAGTGAGCGTTTGAACCTTCTGTAATAGCTGCATGAGAGTCATACAGTCAATTGCTGAAAAACCAAAGAATTGTGGGACCTGAAGGATTTTTCTGAAGAACAGCGGGCAGTTTAACTGTTCAGGACAAACAAGGGACTCATGAACAACTAACACTAAACAAAAAACACAGCTGTGGATCATTCAGGGAACAACACAGTATTAAGAATCAAGTGTATGTAAACTTTTGAACAGGGTCATTTGTATAAATTCACCGATTATTTTCTCTTGTGGTTGATATGTAAACATTTTATGTGAAATATCTTATTCAGGTCAGTACTAAACAACAAATAAAATGCGTTTTGTACGATCCCATCATTTTTGGTCAAATAATTAACATTTTGCAGATTCTGTAAACTTTTGACTTCAACTGTATATACACATTCATATTGATCCATTAACTGATAATTGTAATTTATATTATATTAGTTTGCTATACTATTTTCCATTGTTGTTTAGTTTTTCTGACTGTGTGTTTCAAGGGCTGTTTGTCTTCATGAATAAGAGATACGAGGGAATGTTTATGGAAATTCAAGGTCTGTGTCACGTTGTTGTGAATAGTTTGGTGTAACACTACTTGTTGAATTTGTTCTGGTCAGACAAAGATTTTACAAAGAACTTCTAAATGCATGTTAAAGATCTTACTTAGGGATTCATACTTTTATTTTAGACATTTTTAATCAAAATATCAAAACATGATGTTTTCCAGCGAAAACATCAGACTTTTGTCTGGTGCCGTATTTTGCACATCTTCATCTATGCACTACCAGTCAAAAGTTTTTGAACAGTAGGATTTTTAAATTATTTTTTAAAGAAGTCTTTTAAAATTGATAAAGACATTCATAATTTTACAAAAGATTTCTATTTCAGATAAATGCTTTTTCTTCGGAACTTTCTATTCATCAAAAATTCAGCTGTTTTCAACATAATAATAATAATAATAAATGTTTTTTGAGCAGCAAATTAGAACATTAGAATGTTTTCTGAAAGATCATGTGACTGGAGTAATGATGCTAAAAATTAAACTTTAAAATCACAGGAATAAATTACATTTTTAAAATATATACAAATAGAAAACATAAATAAAAAAAAATTTAAATAGTAAAAATATTTCACAATTTTACTGTTTTTTGCTGTACTTTGGATCAAACAAATGCAGGCTTCGTGAGCAGAGCAGAGTCTGTTACTGTTCAAAAACTTTTGACTGGTAGCGTACATTTATAATTATGTAATTGTTTATTTTAAATGTATATGTAAAGTATTATTAAAAAAAATATTTTAATTTCCATGTTTACAGTACATTCTGATTGATTGGTCAGTCTCACTTAAAAAAAATGTGCTGTATTGCAATAACCAGAAATTATTACGGTTTCAGCAATTAGTACATAAATAAATATGATAATTATTCAGTACCATGGTATATATTTATATATAGATTTATGCATCGTCTGAAAGCTGAATAAATAAGCTATCCATTGATGGTTTGTTAGGATATGACAATATTATAAAATCACAAAATTGCCTTTAAAGGTGTCCAAATATGCACGGTAGGAAATTTACTAAATATCTTCATCGAACATGATCTTTATTTAATTTCCTAATAATTTTTGGCCTAAAAGAAAAATTTCTAATTTTGACCCATACAATGTATTTTTGGCTATTTCTACAAATATACACGTGCCACTTAAGACTGGTTTTATGGTCCAGGGTCACATATCACAGTGCCATGATATTAGTATCTATTTTTCTATAAGACTCCAATGGGTAAATCAGGTGTGGTGAGCACTAAACCACAAGACACTACAGGGTTAACAGTTCCTGGCAGTTGCGACTAGTTTGCTGAGACGCCAATGATTGCGGTTTCAACTTTACCCCAAATGCATGGCCCAAAAGTATAATGTATGTAAAACTGTACAAATATTACATTTTCTAACTGATTTACATAATTAGCCCTACTAAGTTGAGTGCAATTTCACTTCCTTGTTATTGTGGGTTAGTTGCTGCGTTTCTCAAGTGTTCATGCAGTGTACAGTGTTTCTCATCATCAAAAGCACATGCAGTGCGTTACATGTTTGCTCGACATGACATGCAGGTGCTCTTACCTAAAGCAGTCAATCAGATCCGCTGGGGCTTCACACACTTCATGTGTGTTATCCGGGGGCCAGGCAGTGAATGTCAGTATCGCACTCCTCCCAGTGTTACAGCTGCCATCACGCCTGAAGGTTACCGAGCCACTTTCTCAAGTGAAACACTGTGCATTTTACAGTTTACTATCTAAAGATGATCATCAGTGATAATTATTGTGTTTGCCTACAAACACATTCAGTTGTTATTATTTACTCTAGGCATGCTTTTTAAAGTATTTGGCTGAATATTACATTTAATATTAAATAATAATAATAATATGCGCATTCCAATAAAAAATGCAACCACGTGGGGGGGAAATAAAGCGCACTTGTGAGCGCAGATTAGATTACGTGGCTGCGCAAACAGTGCGCAGTGATGATGCGCCAAAGAGACACTTTGTTGTGTTTTAGCTTCCGAGGTCGCGCATGACACACAACCGCGCCAGATTTCAAAACGTTCTGTTTACAAAGAAACAAATTAGCAAAAGTTACAAATTCGCGCGTTAAGAACAAAATAATGGACAGTGAGATGGAAACAATCGAGCAAGGTAAATTTATGACGGTGTGTTAGTACATATATGTTAGAAAGTTTTGACAATTTTATACGTTTTCTGTTTAGACACACTTGACTAAACGTATTCTTCTGTTATACTATTTTGTACGTTTCTTAATATGCGTGCATGGAATTAATTTTGTAGATGTACCGGACAAGTTTTTTAAATGTTTTTTTTTTAAAGAAATCTCTTCTACTCACCAAGCCTGGATTTACATGTGATCCAAAGTACAGCAAAAACAGTACAATTCGGAAATATTTTTGCTGTTTAAAATAACTGTTTTCTATTTCAATATGTTTTAAAATATAATCTATTCCTTGAATCAAAGCTAAATTTTCGTGTGCACTATTCCTTTAAACTCACTTAAACTTTGCCTTTATTGACAAAGTTCATGATACACAAGGTAAGGCGCAGTAATAAGCTATCTTTACAAAATACTTCATTACTGTTATTATTGTTATTACTATTTAGATTTTGATTGCTTTATATTTATTCCACTATGTAAAAATATTCCTAATACAGCATGAGTAGCTGTCTAAACAGTTGGTACTATTTTTAGTTTCACATACTTTGAATTTTTTTTAAGCATTCTGTTATTATGTTCTATGATATGTCAGGTGTTCTGGGTCACCTGATGGCTTTAGAGAGAGGAGGTATGGGACAACAGGACCAGCAGGAGTCTCAGAGGTTAGAGATGCTCAAGATCAGAGCCATGTCCCTCCGTGCCAAAAGAGATCAACTCAAACATCAGACAGATGCTGTCAAGGTGAGACGGAAGTATACACAAGAGAAGGTTCAAATGCTCACTGATGCTCCAGAAGAAAAAAAACCAATGCATTAAGAGCAGAGGGCTGAAATCTTTTGAATTTGATAATCGGGGTATATTTAACTTATTTTGTTTTCTGGGATTTAAGAATCTTCTGTAGCTTCTGAAGGGCAGTACTAAATAATAATAATAATTAACAATAATAATAGTAATAATAATATTTGCATATGAGTCCCTCAGTTGTCCTCAGTGTGAAAAGATGGATCTCAAAATCATACAGTCATTGTTGGGAAGAGTTCAAATACACAAAAATGCTGAAAAACCAAAGATTTTTTCTGAAGAACCGCGGGTAGTTTAACTGTTCAGGACAAACAAGGAACTCATAAACCACTATTATGAACAAAAAAACAGCTGTGGATCATTCAGGTAAAGTATTAAAGTATTAAGAATCAAGTGTATGCAAACTTTTGCACAGGGTAATTTTTATAAATCCAACCATATTTTCTATTGTTATATGTAAATGTATTTTATGTGAAATATTTTATTCAGATCAGTATTAAATAAAAAAATAACATGCATTTTGTATGATCTCTTTTATTTTGGTAAAATAATTAACATTTTGCAGATTCTGCAAAGTGTATGTATACTTTTGACTTCAACTGTACATGTAATGTAAAATCCAGGTTCTTTATATAGAATAGGTACTGAGTAGCACTATTGTTCGTAATTCTAAACCTGTATGAGCTTTAATATCCCCTTATTCTTTTTGTACGGCAGATCCTGAAAGATAAAATCAGCAAAGATCTTCCTTTGGCCGATGGTGATGCTGCTGGTGGCTTCACTGAACTAAAGAAGTCTTTGTTAACAGCTTGGAGAATGCAGCTGAAAGACCTCCAGCGTGCTCATCACTTAATTGGTAATTTTTTGTACCATTTAAATATTAATGAGTTCACGACTAGAGCATTTCTGTATTGCTTTTGTTTTAAGCCTGATCAGCTGAGCTGTCTTCCTCAGGTGGCTATGATTTGGTGGAATGTAAGGAAGGGAAGAGTGTGTGTGTGTCTTTTCACACAGCCTTTGAGGGTGTGTATTTGGAGACGTATAACATGGAGCTGGACCTGACCCGCACTGTGCAGATCTCTCGCCATAACATCCCTCCATCGTTCCCTCTCGAGAGTTTTGCCAAGCAGAACCTGCAGAAAGACCTTAAAACCTTCCTGCAAACCCTCAACCAGAACCTCAACGCTTTAGCTGCACGCAGACAGCAGGTCTGCCTCCTTAAGGTATTCATGTTTCATGCATTTCCTGTAAATACTAAGCTGCATTTATTTGATCAAAATACAGTAAAAAAACTGTAATTGTGAAATATTACTACTGATATTACTATTTGAATATATTTTAAAATGTAATTTATTCCTTTGATGCAAAGCTGAATTTTACAGCATCATTACTCCAGACTTTAATGTCACATAATTTTTCAGAATTCAAATATGCTGATTTGCTGCTCAAGAAACATTTCTTACTATTACTTGAAACAGCTGTGCTGCTCAATTTTTGTGAAAACCGTGTGTGTGTGTATATGTATGTGTATATAATATATATATATATATATATATATATATATATAAAATGTGTGTGTATATATATGTATATATATGTGTGTGTGTGTGTGTGTGTGTGTGTGTGTGTGTGTATATATATATATATATATATATATATTTTTTTTTTTTTAGGATTCTTTGATAAGTATAAAGTTTAAAAGAACAGAATTTATTTGAAAGAGAAATCTTTTGTGATATATTTGTCAATTTAATGCATCCTTTCTTAACAGCCTTCTTGTCTTTGCCACAGGAGCTTGTTGGTTCGGTGGAGGTGATGGAGAGCAATCAGTTGTGCAATATTCTTGTGCTTATGTGTACAGCACAAGGCGAGACTCCCAAAGCTGTTTTATGCACACTGGAGTACGGTGATCTCACACAGTGTCTGCCAACACGAGTTAGCATTGAGTGTGAAGGTACGGCATAATCACAATTTAACCAGAGTTCACCCAACAATTCTAATTCTGTCATTAATTACTCACCCTCATGTCATTCCAAACCTGTAAGACCTTTGTTCATCTTCGGAACACAAATTACAGTTTTTTTGTTCGCTTTGGTTCTATTCTAACTAAATTGTACATTTTCAAAACTCTTTGTACAAAAATCCAAACTGATCACACTTGTAACACAGCCAGTATTTCATTCAAAACTTGCTGTTGTGCATTCATTTGGAATTTAAACATGTCTCATCACACAACCATTGATTCAATATATAAGTTTTTCATGAAAAGTCATGAAGCATGATTTAATCACTAAAAAAACAACATAATGATATCTTTTCTGTTTAGTCTTTTTAACTACCAGTGAATCTCATGACAAACAATGAAAGATAAATATTTCGAATCACCCATAGAAGTGCTGAAATTAATATGCTACAGTACTGTAAAGACTGATTACAACATGTTCACATTAGAAGATACACTTACAATACACAACATTTACAGAATCTATCATTTCAATAATATCTATGTGTATTCAAGGATCAGTGAAGACATCTTTTGCAATAATCTGGGCTTTTTTTTTTTTTTTTCAAATATAATTGCAACATAGGTATACTGTATACTCTGTAATGAACAAAACTAAACATAACATTTAGTACAGATTACATTCATTTGGATCAGCCCTGTCTTGAGCATTTGGCCATAGATTCTCATCTGCATTACAGTTAATGTCATCGTAGTCCATGCACCTTGGGAAAAACCTTTTGGCATGGCTATCCTGCTCCATGTTGAAAGAAATTGCCAGTGTTCACATCCCACCCCTTTTATAGTACTATATTTGGTGGCCAATTGTGATTACTGCTATGTGAAATTAATTAGCAATAGTGAGTACTCATTATGTGTGGTTAAATGTAATTTAGATGTTCGTGCAATTTGTCAGTACATTTGTGTAGCATATAATGTATATAGCTCACAAAGAAACGTAAAAAATATAGGTTTACAAAATGGTTTAGTGATTAACCTTTAAGATGAGTTAGATTAAATAATAGACAAATGAGAAAACTCAATGAGAAGACATGCAAATGAAAAGTTTGAAAGTAAGTGCGTAATGAAAAGCAGTTACTGTGAATGAAAAATGTATAGAAATAAAACAAATATTTAGTGAAATGAAAATGATACTTTATGACTGTGTGTAGTGTACTCAGACAATTGAAAAAATGCTGAAATGTTTGAAAAAAATGCACTTTTGATGATCTGTTGCGATTTTAGTACAAAGAGTTTTGAAAATTTAACAGCTGCTTGTGAAAATAGTACCAAAGCAAGCAAAAAAAAAACTGTAAGATATTTTTTATTAAATCTGAGAGCTTTCTGACCCTGCAGAGACAGCAACACAACTGCAATGTTCAAGACCCAGAAGGGTAGTAAGGACATCATTAAAATAGTCCATATGACATCAGTGGTTCAACCGTAATTCTATGAAGCAACAAGAATACTTTTTGTATGCAAATAACATTTCTTCGGCAAATATGACAGAACAAATTAATATAAATGAATTAAATGTATTAAAGCTCTGTCAATATTTACTCATTCTTGTCGTTCCAAATCTGTATGACTTTGATTACTCTATGAAACACAAATAAGGATATTTTAATGAAATCTGAGAGGTTCTGTCTCTCAAAAAAAAACAACAACATATTTTTCTGTCCCTTTATAAAAATGTCAGACATTGTGAAAGGAATCCATATGAATCAAGTGGTTTAATCCAAGTTTTGTGACGCGATACAGTTGCGTTATATGATAAACAGATTACTGTGGTTTCGTTTTATGGCCTTTTTGGATCTCTACATTTTGGTTACCTGTACTTTAAACATCTCAGGCTTTGTTAAAATACAGTGGCCAAAATTATTAGAACATTAGTATTTTCACCAGCTAAAAATTTCAATTTTTTGCTGTCATGTGTCAGTAGGAAATATCATTTACATTTTCAAACATTCATTTTGCCATTAATTGTAATAATCCAGTGAGATTTTTGTGTGCACCAGGAGTCTGACATCAGTTAGTTCTCGACAAGGATCTCATCAACTTCCGGTCTTGTTCCAGTCTAAACAAACTGAGACAGACTAAATCCAGATGAACTGTGGCAACGTCTTCAAGATGCTTTAAGAGACCTACCTGCAACGCTACCTGAAAAACTATGCGCAAGTGCACCTAGGGCAAAAGCTGCTTTGAACACACACCAAATGTTCATTTAATTTAGTTAATAGAAGTTAATTGATAAAGAAATTCTGTTTTTGACAGCATCCTCATTTTACAGCATTAAAATGAGGTGCCTAAAACATAACAGTACTGTAGCTTTGCAGGTAGGTTTCCTGAAGCATCTTGGAGACGTTGCCACAGTTCTTCTGGATTTAGTCTGTCTCGGTTTGTTGTTTGTTTATTATTTCAGACAGACTAGATGGTGATGAGATCAGATCTCTCTGTGAAGCACTGGCTGTTATCAGACTCCTTGTGCAAACAAAAATCTCACTGGATTATTACAATTAATGGTAAAATGAATGTTTGGAAATGTAAACTGTAAATATTTCCTACTGACACGCTACAGCAAAAGATTTTTTTAACTGACTTAAAACCATTTTTAGCTATAAAAATACTAGTGTTTAAATAATATTGGCCACCACTGTATCCTAATTTTGATTTCTTAATTTCAAAGAACTGGTTTTGGAATGATGTGAGGGTGAGTAAATTATATTTTCCATTATGCTGAAACTATTTAAAATGTGGAGCAAAATTGCATAAAATCCTTGTTATTGTTCTTGTTGTTTAATTGATGTGTTCTTACTGATGATCATTTAAGAGGGCAACACGGTGTTATCAAAGCATGCATTTGTTTAGCTTTATGTAAAGTTTTGAGATTTCCAAGATTTGAAAAAGGGAAAAATAACTCGGATTACATTAATTTTGCATTTATATCTTTTATTTTTGCAGATAAAACACTTTCAGAATCTCCACAGTGGAAGAAAAACCAGTCTCTGCTCCTGGAGTCTCCAGCTCATGCAGCTCTTTTGACCATGAGGAGGATGGGAAGCATCGCTTGATGAATGTGACAACAAATTTTCCCCTTAATGTAAATAATGTCCTGTTACAGCGCAGTTAAAAAGCCAACAGCTCTACCATTGGGCCCATGTAACATGAGAAATGCAAAGAGCTTTACATTCAGAGGTAGATTAACGCGTAACTTAAGAGAACTGAGGAAACAAGCAACTATTTAGCATGATCCATTGGTTCACAATAAATGTTCATTGCTTGTTCAAGCATACATTGTCAAATGCTCTATAGAGGTGAGAAAGCTCCTTATTTTCTGCTGTAGTTTTTCTCTCTGCAGTTGTTTCAGCCTTTCTTTGTACCATCGATAAAACTCTTCCTGATACATCAGCTCTTTCTGAGAGATGCTGTCGATTAACGCCAGGTCTTTCAGCTGTAGAATAGAAAGCTGACCGTTTTCTGAAGCTTTGAATTTCTCTGTGACCATCATAGATGGAGACGAATCGTCTTGCTTGACAGACAATGATGCAGATTTAGCAAGCCTCTGTTCTTTATCATCCTCACACGTTTTAGATGAGGATAGAGGTCTGAAAGCTGGAGCGGATTTCGTAAAGCGAGTCTCATTCGCATCGTTTGCCATCCTGACTTCTGATATGGCCCTCATTGTGTTGTTTATGGTTGCGTGCGGTTCGCAAACCCTTAAATTCAGCAGCCGCTTGTGCTCTTTTAGCACTAGCTCTCGTTCCTGTTCCAGCAGCCTGAGGTTGAGTCTGTATTTGGCGCTGATGTTGTGTAGTTTCCACTGAAGATGGACATCCTCTTTGTGGTTCAGCAGTCTTACATCCTTGGGACGGCAAGACTTCGGTCTCTTAATGCTTAGCTTTGTTGACATTTTGAGATGTTTCCTTGTAACAAATAAATTAAATAGACAGCCAGGTTTTGATTAAGCACACAAATGCAGATTGTTTCAAGGTAAATTTATTTGTTCTCATACATGCATAACGTGGGTCTAAAAGTCTCAGAACCTTCAGACTTTTGGAACCCATTGAATGTTTTAAGGCTTATTTATTTTACACAAATATGTACGTTGTCTGTACATAATAAATGTAAATTTACAGTACCTGAAACTGCTGCATGTGGTTTCTCGTCTTCTATGAGCGTGTAGAATTAGAATCTGCTGCTATGACATTAAACATAAACACTGTCTTTCTTTCTGTCAGGTTTTGAATTTCAATGCAACTTGGTCACATGATCACTATTATGTCAATAATGACAAAGTAAAGATGAAAGCTTAAACTCTTCAGATTTTTCTTTTACTGTTTTTCAGAAAATTTATTATTAGCCAGATTTTGTATTTCAATTGTCTAGTCTGAGTTTCATAATTATTAGTATTAAATAATGTTAAGAATCTTTACAGTTTGGGTAAATTGGGCATCTTCTAGTATTCATAATGTAAAAAAAAAAAAAAAAAAAAAAAAAGTTAAACTACCTCAGTTCTCCCTACAGTTCAGCTGTTTCTGAGATCCCAACAAATAAGACATATATTTTGGGTTTTGAGTACATTTAATCTTAAAATGTTCTATATAACTACTTTTCATAATACTATAGTTAAGAGTAGGAGTAGTAGAAATTCAGCATCATTAATATAGGATCTTCTTCAAACTACGAAATTTCAGAATGCTTTGTACGTTTAGAATGTGATTCTTTAAGAACAGTGCTATGATTACCATGGCATTTTTGGGGGGAGGCACTACAGTTTTATATCCAGTATTTCATTTGCCTACAGTTTATGATCAGTTCAGACTGGTGATAGACCAGTGTACAGTAAACAACATTTACAACGACAAAGCATCAATTTGAAGACTGATTTAATGAGGTAAGTGTAATTTAAAATAACTAATTTTAGTGAAGTATTTAGAAGTTTTAGGTAGTTTTAGGGTTGTCAGACAACAGAAGTTACAGAACTAAAAAATAAAAAAGTCGATGTTATGTCATAGTTTGTGTCATCACTATAGAAACAAGCTGTGCAGCAATGAACTATAGTGGTGATTCACCAAAATCCAAAATAAAAGTTTATGTTTACATAATATATATTTGTGTACTGTGTATATTTATGTATACATTAATACAAACACATGCATGTATATATTAAGGAAAAATATTTTAGATTTATATATAAAATATATAGATTTATTTATAATCTAAATTGTATACAGGTATAAATATATATACATATAAATATTTTGTTTTAATATATACATGTATGTGTGTGTATTTATATGTACATAATAAATATACAAAGTAAACACACATATAGTATGTAAACATAAACTTTTATTTTGGATGCGATTAATCGCGATTAATCATTTGCCAGCCCTAACATAATTATTGCATTTAAATTAGCATAAAATGTCATATCTATCTTGGACCAAGCGTTTTGTCATGTCCCTGAGGCTGTGTTTGTACTTAGAAAATGATTAACAAAATGTGCATAGAGTCTGTGATTTTTGGCAATAATGTAAGTATTTATTTGTGTTGCTTTCTTGTGAATAATGTTTTTCTAAAAAACTGCAAGATATTTGATTAAAAACCAGACTTTAACGTTATGTCCCTCAGTGTGAACTCAACCCCATCACACTAACAAGTCTATGCCCATAATAATGAAGTCTCTGCTCATATGTAGCATCATTTACCAGAAATGACATTATTCATGTCTCCTTAATAGTGGTGCAGGAAATAGTTAGCAGTGTCATACTTTTTATTCATATTTTTGAGGCATATTATAGTCTGTCAAGCTTAACTCAACCCGTCACAAAATTAAGATGGAAAATGATTATTTTTCAACATTTTATTTTAATCCATAAGTATATAAAACATAGCTGCCATATATTGTCTATATAAGGAGCAGTGACCATTTTGAATGAAAAACCTCATGTTTTTTTTTCATTGTTATGGGTTTGTAAACGGGTGATGGTGTTAAGTTATTTACTTCATTTATTAATCATTTTAATGTAAAAATAAATAAAATAGTCATGGTTTCAGCAAATATACTTGCCAAAATTATATTATAAACTAATTTTTTGGTTTAAAATAGAATTTTTTATGTAATATGTCCACATCCTATAACAGAAATTGCACCCACATTTGGAGCAGAAAGACAATGGGCATGCAGATATGTTGACCCAGAAAACGGGACAATATGAAAGCAAAATAAAACCAAAAGTGAAAATTGAAGGGAATGTATCTTTTCAAATGTGTTACAGATTTCAACCCCATCACATTAATATTTTTGGAAAAATATAGGGAAGACAATTAAGAATGAAAGCATTTCTTGCCGATTACCATCTGACATGTTAAGGACTAAAACAATAAAATAGTGGTTTTAGTTAGACTTTTAAATGATTTTTATTTATTTATTTTTTTACAAAAATAAAGAAACCACAGACATAAAATGTGTATTTTTAGCTTCAGTCCTGTAAATATGTGGAAAAAATATGATAAATGCTACATTTGTTATCATTAAATTGTTATTTGGGATACATGAGCAACAAGTAGATGTTAAGTTCTGTGTAAAATATCTTTTTAAACCATTGCCATTTTGTCCATTACAGAAAAAAAAAAAGAAAATAATAAAAGGTCTTCAATGTCTGAGGTGGGAAAGTTATGTTGTTGTTGTTGTTTTTTTTGATATGTGTCTAATGATGTGGGGTATTTAGAAAATGCATCATATGTAGTTGAAAAAAAAAAAGTTTATTCCAAAATGTTACTGAATCCCATGAATTATCTATTCCATATACCTTATGTGACCTTGGACCACAAAGCCAGTCATAGGGGTCAATTTTTTTTTTATTTAGATTTTTAGGATAGGACAATATTTGGACGAGACAACTATTTGAAAATCTGGAATATGAGGGAGAAAAAAAAAATCTAAATACTGAGAAAATCGCCTAAAAAGTTGTCCAAATGAAGTTGTTATTAACAAAATGTACAAAATATCTCCATGGAACATTATCTTTACCTAATATCCTAATGACTTTTGGCATAAAAGAACAATTGATCATTTTGACCCATACCCGCGCTACTTACGGTCTTGTGGTCCAAGGTCCCATATTCTCTGGTATACAGTAGTCAGCATTTGGAGTGGATCAAAAAACTTAATCAAAGTTGTCCTAAGACAAGAACGGATATTGTTTTGGTTTTGATGAAAGGTTTTGATCCACTTCAAATGAAAAAGTAGTATACTGGGAAATTCGGAAATAATTTTGATACCAGAGTTTCCGAGTTGGGCGGGTCATAAACTTTAAACATTGTGGAGGGGACAACCATTGCTGCTTTCGATGCCGTTCCCACAACAACTACATCCCTTTGTCTTGTGGCTAAAGTAGTGCATTTATAGGCTAGATGTTAACAATCATTCGAAGCATATTTCATATTTTATAAGCAGTGAAATACGCATGGATTTGACCGAAATTCCAGAATTGTCAGCAAACTGGATGTATTAGCGCGGTGAATATGATGGGATAATACATTTTATTCTTTCCGACGTTAAATCACTTGAATACCACTAGCTTGTAATCACGCCTTCATAAGTGGGAATTATGAAAATGAAATTCCGATAGCACTTGAAGGGGTACTTGCTTGAAGGCAGCATAGTTACCTATTACGTCAGTAACCGGAGCGTAATCGCGGCAGAATTTTGACATCATATGTGCGTTGAAATTTTGCAGAAATACAGACGCTAATGTAAATAGTTCAGTGCATGTGTGTCTTGTTATGTTGCATGCTTCGTTTTTACTTCAAGTTTCTTTTGTTTTAATTTAAGGTCTTAAGAAAAGCTGATGTTCTGTTTTGTTTTGTCAGATCATATTAAAGTGTCAATTCAAGAAATGCACAAAGAAAGAACAGTAAGTATAAATGAATAATGATACCTGTGTTGTATCCAGTTTTCAGTGTTTGTAATTTTATAGCTGAAGTGCAACATAATAAAATGATAAAATAAGAAGCGTGGTAAACATTGTTTTTCCTTTTAATTTTCTAGTCAATGCAGGCGGTATGTGTTGATGAATCTGGGAAGCTGAATGTGAAACATATTCCTCAGCCTGAACCCAAAGATGGGCAGCTTCTCATCAGAGTCGCCGCCACCGCTTTAAACAGAGCTGATCTGCTACAGGTAAACCAGGAAGTCCTGCCAAAAATAAATGGAACTCCACTGATGGCTCATTTCTGTTGACAGAAAAGGGGTCTTTACCCTCCTCCTCCTGGAGAGAGTGAGATCTTGGGTCTGGAGGCCAGCGGCGTGATCGCTGACATCGGCCCTGGGGTTAAAGGGAAATGGATACTGGGAAGTAAAGTAATGGCTTTACTAGGAGGAGGAGGCTATGCAGAATATGTAGCTGTTCCAGAAGAGCTTGTCATGCCTGTCCCATCACCCCTCACTCTTTATCAAGCTGCAGCTGTTCCTGAGGCTTGGCTGACTGCCTACCAACTTCTGCACTTCATAGGTAACATGATGTTAGCCAGTATTGTGTTTTATTATCTGTAAATGTTACTTTTTAACCAAAAATTAGCTGAAGAGTTACTCACCCTCTGGCCATCCAAGACGTAAATGAGCTTGTTTCTTTATTACAACAGATATGGTGAAATGTATCACCAATGGGTCCAGCTGATAAAAACATCACAATGATCCACAAGTAAGTCACACCACTCCAGTCCATCAATGCTTTCTCCAGTGAAAAGGTCATCTTGTCTACATCAGGAGAAAAATATACAAAAATCAAGAACAGTTTACAAGCAAAAACAGTCGAAATCATATATGGCGGTGGATTTTAATGTGAGAGGACAACAGAGGATGGACTTCTTCACTGGAGAAGGCGATATTCTGGATTTTGGCCAGAAGCGATGGTACAACACACAGCTATTCGCTTTACAAGATGTTAATTAATGGACTTGAGTCTTGTGGATTATAGTAATGTTTTTATCAGCTGTTTGGACTCTCATTCTGATGGCACCCATTCGTGTTCATTGGGGAGCTAATAATGTAATGCCACATTTCTACAAATCTGTTCCAATGAAGAAACTCATCTATATACATCTGCATACATTTTCAACTATTCCTTTAGGTGTCCAAATGCATTTTAAGATCATTATTTTCCATATGCTACTGTGTTTTTTTTTTATAGCCAAAGTGAAGGCGAATGAGACGGTGTTGATTCATGCTGGAGCGAGTGGAATTGGCACCGCTGCCATTCAGCTGGTTCGCTTAAAGCGTGCTATTCCAGTAGTAACAGCAGGGAGTCCTGAAAAGTTACAATTTGCAGAGCAGATGGGAGCAGCTGTGGGAATCAACTACAAAGAAGAGGATTTTTCTGAAAAAGTTCTGCAGTTCACTGAAGGTCAGTATTTTTAGTGCTTATTCAGCATTAAAATAAACATATAAAGTGTATGTGTTTTTGTGCAGGCAAGGGAGCTGATGTAATTCTGGACTGTGTTGGTGGATCTTATTGGGAGAAGAATATTTGTAGCCTTGCAATTGATGGACGATGGGTGCTTTATGGCATGCTGGGAGGTAAAACGGCTGATGGAGACTTGCTTGGCAAGCTTTTGAGGAAGAGAGGCAATCTTCTTTGCAGTCTCCTCAGATCAAGAAGTTTACAGGTTAGACTCAGTAATACTAACTACTTCAGATTGCATTACAACTTAAACTAAGTTTCTCTATAAATTCATCCAAAAATAAAGATTCTGACGTTATATATTTAAACTTCAAACCTAAAATTCTCTTGTTGATGTATAGTGTTACATTTGAAGCTTTAAATGTTATGCGCTTTGCATTTATGGTTGTGTTTTATTTTTAGTATAAAGCAGAGTTGGTCCGGAGTTTTACCGAGCAGGTTTTGCCACACTTCCAGTCAACAGATCCTCCCTTGTGGCCTGTGATAGACAGCATGTTTAACATGGAGGATGTAGAAATGGCTCATCAGCGTATGGAGGCCAACACAAATATTGGGAAAATAATTCTTAAAATTGGAAACCCTTGATCATATTATTATTGAATATACTGAGTGAAATCATTGTTTTGATTATGACCACAGAATCTATTCATGTAAAAGGTTGCATAAAAATATTTCACATAAATAAAAACCTAAAAGAAGTTTATACAACTTTATAATGAAAATGTTCTTTTTTCTGCCTGTGAAGCAGTTCAGATTTAGGGCTGTGCGATATTGAAGAAAAATGTGATATGCAATAATTCATTAAATAATGCAGTATTCAATATGCGATACGGTAATGCTTAAACGTGTCACATGCTGTTTTAATCAGCTGTTACTGAGTCAGTTATTATATATATATGTATGTATATGGTTGTATTAAGCTAGCATTACATAAATTAATTTTAACATTAGTATAATCATTTTAACATCACTTTTGGAACTGAATAATAAAAAGGAAAAATAAAACACTTAGTCTTCACTCTATGAATTCAATATGCACTGATTCTTAGTTAAGCTACAAACGTTATTTAGGCAAGAGCAGTGAGTCATTTTCTCTTTGTCTTTTGTCCCTGCCCCAAATATTGCAAGCTGCAGCTATATGCATATAGCGATATGTACATTTGCGATATTTCAATAATTTCGATATATTGCACAGCCCTATTAATGAGATCAAATGCTGTAACTGACTCAGATCTTCATATCATCTGTTCTAATTTTGTGTATTACTTTAAACTGCTGTCTAGTTTAATATATTTTTATAAATCATAACCATGGCTTATAATAGTTCTAATGATAGTTCTATAATAGTTCTAAAATCTCTGAATAGTCTTACAATCTGACTGCAAATAAGGACTATTGTTTTTACTTTTATGTTTATAATAAACATTTAAATAATTTGAGTTGCTTTTGATTTTTAGGGCTTCACTATGTAAAAAAAAAAAAAAAAAAAATAGTAGAAGGAAAGACCTCTAAATAATAGTATTTGGCATGACATGACAAGTGTAAATATACATTTATATTTTTTTTATTATTATCTGTTTATTGATTTTAATATACATAAAAGTGTCATTAAAAAAAATAGAAACAATCATTAACAAAGGTCAAGTACAGTAAAATAAAAAATAAGAGAAGTAGTATTTAAATATAATAAACTGAGAATACAGTACAGATGCACTGAAGAGAGAAAACAAAAGACATTCACATCAATGTCAAGCTGTAGTTTTAAATATGGTCATACATTATATTAAGTATATCTAAGATGGCCAAAAGTTCAGAGGTCTATAAGAGGCATCCATATTCTTTGAAAAGTATGTGTACTGTACAGTTCAGATGTTGGAGGCCTTGGTTGATACCAGTTGAGCAAAATACATTTTTTGCCAAGTATGATATTATGCCAAGCCTCTTTACAGATGGAGGGGCAAGTGTCCTGTCTAGTTCTGTACCAAGGAGATATTGTGTTGGCATATTGTCCAATGGAATTTGCAAAACTTTGGCTGTAAAATCCTGTACTGTTTTCCAGAAATATTTTAGTTTTCTGCATTCCCAAAAAATGTGCCCAACTGATCCTATATAGGCTTTACATTGATGACATCTGGATGATACATTAGGATACATCAATCGAAGTGGGGTAAGGTACATCCTATGCATGAATTTATAGTTCTGTTCAGCTACTTTTATATTATATATTATATTTGTTATATTTACTTTTAATATTCTGACATATAGTCCCCCATTGTTCTTCACTGAAATTGCACATTAGATCCCTCTGCCACACATTTTTAAGTGAGGCCAGTGAAGAACTATGATAGTCTAACAGTGCCAAGTCCTACATTTCAGAAATCTTTCCTTTCAAAATTTGAGAATTCATCAAAACCTCCTCTGTCCTGGGACACTTTAGGGATAGTCGTCCTAATATAAAATTATTTGAAGTAACATTTTTATAAATCTTTGATTCTGATTATTTATTATCCAATTATTATTATTACCATTTAAAAATCATTTGCTGAAGTTGTTTGAAACGTCTTAAACGTTTTAAAAATTGGTTGTAAGTTAACGTTAAGGAAACATTTAGAATTTTGGAAACATTCTGGGAATGTTACTTCTGAACATTCTAAAAGAAGTAGTTACATTTAAAAAAAAAAATGTAGATAACTGAACGAACGTTCTTTTAATATTACTGGAAGAACGTTCGTTCAAAACTTTGAGAGAACGACAGACACGTTCTGAGGACGTTATCTGTTGGCTGGGCCTTTACCGGGGTTTTCAAAGTAAGGTGCGTCGCATTTCAACAACAATGACCAAAGCCAGATGCTTTCACTATTCCCCGCTCCTCTCTGTCAGTGAGCTTTCGTGCTTGACGTAAGAGAAACTTTATTTCCTACTTCCTGGTCAAAACACTGCTGAAGATCAATGGCACCACTTCACTTTTCGGCGTTTAAACGCTTTTAATATTAGTAGAAATGAATGCGGAAGTAACTTTATTAGAAATCAACTTACGCTTTTTTTCATACACGGTAAGCTATCGATTTCATTGATAAGTTCATGTTCTCAGTCAGTTGGTGATCTATAACAGGCCTAAGCTCAAATCAGCGCCAATCTACTCACTAATAAATAAAACATATTTTAAAAAATTGTAATATATTTAGTAATAAAATATATTCTCGAAACGAAAATTTGTCATGTGGGGGTCAAAAGTGCTTATGTGGATGAATTAAGTATTAAGTATTTCTAAATACTTAATATCTTTTTAAATGGATAAGCCATGTTAATCAATAAAATCACTTTTTTATTGTTTTGTTTGGTCTGGTTGTATTTCTTCTATATGGCTTTATGTATGAATGTCGTTATCAATTTTTCTTTATTATTATTGCTCAGTGTGTTTTAATCAGCTAGTGCTTTGGTGATTATTAGTGGATGTATAATTTTAGTTCACACAGGTGTCCAATTTGCTTCAATGTATTGTTATCTAATTCAGTGCCATCCGAGAATAAAAGAAAGAATTACATAATGACCATCTCCATTTGTGATCTTCCATCTTTAGTGTTTCTAGTAGAATTTAACAATGACAGAGACCAACCAGCCTCAACGCAAGCTGTCCCGAGCTGGAGAGAGTTTATACCAGACATTAGGCTTGGCGAAAGGAGCATCATCTGAAGATATTAAGAAAGCATACAGGTATTCTGGTTTACAGCTTATGTTTATGAAGAAATCATAAATGCAACTTCCCTTTGTTTTATAGCTTTGTTTTATAAATCTCCACTATAAGGAAACTGGCACTGAAGTATCACCCAGACAAGAACCCTAACAACCCAGAAGCTGCAGAGAAGTTCAAAGAGATCAACAATGCCAACACCGTCCTCAACGACGAGACCAAACGACAGATATATGACGAATATGGCTCCATGGGTCTCTATGTCGCAGACCAGTTTGGAGAGGACAGTGTTAAATACTACTTCCTCATGTCCAAATGTTGGTTTAGGGTCAGTTGTATGATTATTTGTTTTTATTTCTACTTTTATACACAGTATTCATGTTTCTTAAAGAAGTATCTTCTGCTCACCAAGCCTACAATTTTGAAATGTTTTTACTGTTTAAAATAACTGTTTCTATTGGAATATATTTTAAAATGCATGATGACGAGAGGCATAATCACTTAATTGTTTGATATTTTCCGGTCTAGGCACTCATGGGATTGGGAATGATCTTCACATGTTGCTGTTGCTTTTGCTGCTGTTGCTGCTGTTGTGGTAAATGTGGCGGTTCAGAGCCCGAAGACAATTTTCACTATGTGGATCCAGATGAGCTGGAGGCAGAGATGGCAAAGGAGCAGAACAGAGGTGAGGAGCGGGACTCGGCTCTGGAGACAGCAAACACAAGCTCTACAGATTCTACATGTGCCTGCAATTGCACTGTAAATCATGTAAATCACTGTACTATTATTATTATTTTTTTGTTATTTACAGGCAATGACACAGTAATAATAGGACAGCCTATTCCCTGTCCAGCTCCTGGAAATTCAGGTGAACAACAGATGCATTTTTGTGTTTTAGATACATAGATCGATAGATACACTACCAGTCAAATGTTTTTGAACAGGAAGTCTTTTCTGCTCACCAAGCCTGCATTTATTTGATCCACAGTACAGCAAAAACAAGAAAAATGTGAAATATTTAAATAACTGTTTTCTATTTGAATATATTTTAAAATGTAATTTATTCTTGTGATCAAAGCTACATTTTCATTCCATTACTCCAGGTTTCAGTGTCACATGATCCTTCAGAAATCACTCCGAAATGTTGATTTGCTGTTCAAGAAACGTTTTTATTATCATTATCAATATTTAAAACAGTTCAGTAAATTTTTTTGATCAGTTCTTTTTAAGATCCAAAGATCAGCATTTATCTGAAATAAAAAGCTTTAACAGCATTATACCATTCAAAAGCTTGGAGTCATAGATTATAGAAATTAATGCTTTAAGTGAAATACTTTCAATTTAGCAAGGATGCTTTAAAATTATCATAAAGTCATTTATAATACTACAAAAGATTTCTGTTTCAGATAAATGCTGTTTTTCTGAACTTTCTATTCATCAAAGAAACCTGAAAAAAATGATATCATCTGTTTTCAACATAATAGTAATAATAAATGTTTCAGGATATCAGAATGATTTCTGAAGGATCGTGTGCAAAAAAATTCAGCTTTGAAATCACAGGAATAAATTACATTTTAAAATATATTAAAATAGAAAACAGTTATTTTAAATAGTAAAAATATCTCACATTTGACTATTTTTCCTGTGCTTTGGATCAAATAAATGCAGGCTTGAGAAAAATCTTACTGTTCAAAAACTTTTGACTGTAGTATAGATAGATAGATTAGATTTTTTCACAATATTATTGTTTTATCAGTACATTTGCTGTATTTTTAATCAAATAAATGCAGCCTTAGTGAGCATAACCCTGAAATGTTAGTGTATAAAACTTCATTGATTATGAAACACTCATTGTTCATTGAAGTGACAGACTATTCTTGTCTTGTTTTTATTACTTAACTAATTATTGCTTTCTTTGTGTTGTTTAGAAGGAAGCACTGTGATTGTAGGAATGCCCATTCCCACAAATTCAGGTGAATATTAGCATTAGCACGTTATAGTCCGTGTGATGTGCTGTGCTTTTTGGCAACAAAATGGCATTCAAATTTAAATTCTGATGTTTATTTTGCTGTTTTCTCCTGCAGACACTTCTGTACTGATCACCTCAGATGCACCTATGGCACAAATAGAATAGAGCAAACTACAAACTCCAGGCTTGTTAAGGAGTCCGACTCGTCCCTGTTTCTGGCTGTAGAAATGAGGACACTGCTGTGGAAATATGTTTGAGCGTCGGTGGTTTGTATTACACATTGCATGTGCCATTTGTGTGGCTCATTTGATCTCCACACATAAAGCTGTTTTTGTTTACACAATTTCATAATTGCCTTTTGGTTGATTGAATGTCTAGTTTATATTGTAATGCTTAATTGATGCGTCATTGAAAGCAGCTGTATGTCGTTTTGTGTATTTTTGCATCTTTGGGGCCCTCTAAAGTTGAGCAAATATATCACTGTCGTACTGCAAGTCACTGTGTTCGTTGTCGCTCTTCACATTTGCCAGAACAGGCATTTGGGGGGAAAAACTGAAGCCGTTCGCCTTATTAGAACTGATTTTGAAATGAATATTTCAAGGTAAAAGAAAACATACAGTTGCTTTAAATGACGTCTAGAGTACAATCAAACATATCTTGCACAACAAAGTCAACCTGAAGTAATATCACAGAATGTTCTGTTTATATATCAACACCAGATTAATTTATTTGCTCGATTTAGTTTTCTATTTATCATCTTTAACTCGTACATGTTAAGTCACGCTGTTCAAGTGAAATCGTGTTTTACATCACAGTAAGTCTTAAGAACATAAAGTTTTATAGTTAATAGCTTATTTCTACAAGGTGAAGTCGTTAAGGCTCCAATACATGATGATAAATGAGTCCAACAGTCTTTTCTTATCTGTATATACACAAACATTGATAGTTTATCTAAGACAACTATATGTGGTTTATTTTTGCCACCGCTGCAAGCAAACTTTGAAATAACCTCTGTGAAACAACTGTTTTGTGGCGCGTAATAATTTAGAATGATTTTTAGAAGATTCAATACGATCATTAAGGCAGGGGTTCAGAGTTCAAAGGGCCGCTGATATCTTGTGTTAAAGCAGGTAATTTGAAGGTGAATGTAGTATAATGTGGTAAAATTGCACAGCCTCAGGGATAATTTTGTCTGAGATTCTGTGTAAAAACCTTTTGTTTATAATTGGAATGATTTCTGCGTGATTTCTGTGTGGAATAATAAAAGGTTAATAAATGTAGTTGATTACTTTATCTACTCAAGTTTTTAATGTGAGTTTTTTTCTGACTCTACAGCAGTGAAATTGGTGCAAACTGCTGTCCCACAACCAAAAAACAGATTTATTCAAATCATATTTGTTTACTGAGATCCTTCTATTATCTATTAAAACCCACAATAATATTTAAAATATTAGTAAGCTTAATATATTTAAAAGCATCATTTATTGGGTACTTTGAATTGGGAAATGGCTGTCCTGAATCTTAACCCCTATGTTTCAGTTTATAAAAAAGATACTGAAATAATTTTTGTATTTTTAAAATTTCCATTGTTGTTTTTAAAAGTATCTTTCTGATAAAAAAATATATATATTTTTTTTTGTAAATTATGAAATGAGTCCCACATTTTTCATGTCACTACCTAAATAGTGTTTTAGTAATGTTTTACTCCATTTAGTACTCTCCCCCCCCATAACTACATGCAGTGAGTGGATAGGACTCATCATTTTGAGGTAAATGTTTTCAAAAGTCTAAAAAAAACTGTGTAACTTTAAGGAATGTCACTACCGAACACCTTTTTTCTGTAATTAAGCACTTTTTTTTTGAGAATTATTCCATAACATTTAGTTTTTATATGTGTACCACTGTTCAGAACTGTGCTATAGCTAACCATGTGCTAATTAGCATCTTTGAGCTAGGTTCAAAATCTTACAAATTACACTTGAAATATTGTTTAAACTGTAATTGCTAATAATTTACCTCTGAAAAAAAAAATGAAATTATTAGGGCTGTCAAATGATTAATCGCGATTAATCGCATCCAAAATGAAAGTTTATGTTTACATACTATATGCGTGTTTACTCTGTATAACCATTGTGTATATATAAAAACACACACATACATGTATATAATTAAAAACACATTTATATGTATATATATTTACACCTGTATACAATTTAGATTATAAATAAATATAAATATTTTATATATAAATCTAAAATAGTTTTCCTGAATATATACATGAATGTGCTTGTATTTATATATACATAATAAATATACACAGTACATCGACATATAGTGTGTAAACATAAACTTTTATGTTGGATGTGATTAATTGTTTGACAGCCCTAGAAATTATATATATATATATATATATATAATTTTTTTTTTTTTTTTTAACAATGTAGATGTAAGCAAAATCTTAACAGGTCAATATAATCCTTCTAATTAAATTAGTAATACTGTGTTTTAGTAGTGGCAACTTGGGGAGAGGACAAATATTCCAAAACTTTCTGAAAATACAATATGATAATTAACTGCACAATTACTAGAAATATATACCTTGGATTTTATACTCAAGATGTTTCCAACTCTGACTTTGGACCAATTCTGTAGAATGTCCTGTTCTCAAAAGGTTTTTACTTACCCATGTAAATGTTAGAAAAAGGGGATTTTCTTTTTTTATTTTGCGAACATTATGGGAATGTTACTTTTCAGTGTTGTCTTCTAAACCATCTGTAACAAGTAGCAACGTTCTATGAATAAACCATAAATACTGTTTTGTACTAATGTTTTGATAACATTAACAAACATCACTTTAAAGAATGTTTGTTCATAAATAGCCTTGCCTGATCTGAGAAGGTTCCCTATTAGTTGCGATGTGCAAATGTGAGCATGTGTTTTCCAAACCCTCCTTTTTTCTTTATCACTAGTTTTGGAATGTGACCTTGAAACTAAATGAAAACTAAACATGGTTTGACTGCACCAACACATTTTCCGACATGTTATAGCAGCAGCGTGTGAAACAGCATATGGCTGCAAACTTTGTTTTTGTATTAGTTTCTCTACAAAACGTTTTAGAAATTTTGACTCATGCTTTTCAAAACTTATTAAGAATATAATCCGTTTTGTAATTACAAGCACTATTTATTGAAAGGATTTTTGTTTATTATCTCAATTATGAATTTGGAGAAGGTCCAGCTGAACAAGCAGGACAAGACCGTGGCGGACTCACTTGAGCTTTTGAAGTAAGTCTCTCAAATTGAGTTAATCTGACTTGTTTGAAGTGTCCAATTTAAATTGATCCATTCTGTTTCTTTTAGTCTGCTTGGTAATTCAGAGGATGCATACCTCAGCACTCAGTTTGAGTGTAAACATGACACTCAAGCGTTTCATTGTCACAGCGTGAAAGAAACATGCTTGGAGCAGCAGGGCAAAACACAGGCCCGGAGAAAGTTACTCATCACATGTGCTGTGTGCTTGATCTTCATGATCGGAGAAATCATTGGTAAGAATACAAGGACATGCACAGGTTGACAAAAAAATGGACATGAACTTTTCATATTTTGAATATTAGATGCATTTAAGTACTGTGTTGACGTTCTGCTCTTCTAGGTGGTTACGCTGCTCACAGTCTCGCTGTAATGACTGATGCTGCACATCTTCTCACTGACTTTGGCAGCGTTTCGATCAGTCTCTTCTCACTGTGGATTTCGTCTAGGCCACCATCCAAACGCCTGACCTTTGGATGGCATCGATCAGGTGTGTGTGTGTGTATGTATTTATTAAGTTAGATTTTTAATGTTTTTTAAAGAATTCTCTTCTGCTCACCAAACATGCATTTATTTGATCCAAAATACAGCAAAATAAGTAATATTGTGAAATATTTTTACTATGTAAAGTAACTGCTTTCTATTTGAATATATTTTAAAATGTAATTTCTTCCTGTGATCAAAGCTACATTTTCAGCAAATCACTCTAATTTGCTGTTTTGCTGTTCAAGAAACATTTTTTTATCATTGTTATCAATATATAAAACAGTTGAGTACATTTTTTATCAGGATTCTTTGATGAATAGAAAGATCCAAATACCAGCATTTATCTGAAATGAAAAGCTTTTGAAACATTATAAACTATACCATTCAAAAGCATGGGGAGAAATTCTAGAAATGAATACTTTTGTTTAGCAAGGATGCTTTAAATTGATCAGTGATGATAAAGACATTATGATGTTACATTTATTATGTTATTTTAGATGAATGCTGTTCTTCGGAAAGAAACCTGAAACAATTCTACTCAGCTGTTTTCAACATCATCATAATAATAAATGTTTTGAGAAGCAAATCAGAATATTAGAAAGATTTCTGAAGGATCATGTGACTGGAGTAATGATGCTAAAAATTCAGCTTTGAAATCACAGGAATAAATTAGATTTTAAAATATATTCAAATAGAAACAGTTATTTTAAATAGTAAAAATATTTCAACAGTTTTGCTGTACTTTGGATCAAATAAATGCAGGTTTGGTGAGCAGAAGGAACTATTTTAAAAAAACAATAACAGTCTTACTGTAACTTTTGACTGGTAGTGTACAAACAAGTGTGCTATGCTCCCCAAGGCTGCATTCACTTGATTAAAAATAGCATAACACTAATATTGTGAAATATTATTATAATTTTAAATAGCTGATTTCTATTTAAATATATTTTAAAATCTAATTCATTCCTGTGATGCAAAACTGAATTTTCAGCATCATTACTCCAGTCTTCAGTGTCACATGATCCTTTTTAAACATTCTAAATCATTCTAATATGCTGATTAGCAGCTTAAGGAAAATGTCTGATTATTATCAGTGTTTTTTGAGCTTCATATTTTTGAGGAAACCGTAATACATTTTTTTAGGATTCTTTGGTTAATAGAACGTTTTAAACAACAACATTTATGTTGAATAGAATGATTTTGTAACATTATAAGTGTCTTTGCATTCTTGCTGAATAAAGGTAATACTTTTTTATTGTCTATTGTTTAATTATGGTTTCCACGTAAATTTGAAGCATTTTCCTGAGCAGCAAACCAGCATATTAGAATGATTTCTGAAGAATCATGTGACACTGAAGACTGGAGTAATGATGCTGAAAATTCAGCTTTGCATCACATAAATAAATTACATTTTACAATATATTGCAATAGAAAATAGTTATTTAAAACTGTAATAATATTTCACAATATTACTGTTTTTACTGTATTTTTGATCAATTGTTCCATGGTGTTTCTGTCATTTGTTTTGTTCAGAGGTTTTAGGAGCTCTTCTGTCTGTTCTGTCCATCTGGACTGTGACGGTGGTCCTTGTTCTCGTTGCTGTTCAGAGGCTCGTCAGTGATGATTATGAGATACGCAGTGATGTCATGATGATCACAGCTGGATGTGCTGTAGCGCTCAACATCTTGTGAGTGATGCTATTTGAGTTCATTAGTAGTGTTTGTTGGGATGCTTGGGAAGCATCATCTTATACAGTGTTTCATGTGTGTTTCCATCAGTTTGGCTTTCCTCCTCCATCAGTCTCCGGTCCATCACTCTCACAGTCACAGCCTCACAGAAGAGCACAGGAACACCAGCGTGAGAGCCGCTTTCATTCACGTGCTGGGAGATTTATTGCAGAGTTTAGGTGTGCTGGTGGCTGCCACAATCATCTACTTCAGGGTTTGTATATTACTGTTATTGGCATATACCTAATAATTACCTAAACATCTCTTTTCTTTTAATTTGCGTTCAGTGGGTTTGAATGAGCTTGTTTTGGTGATTTTTAGTGGATGTATTTAGTCAGACGTCCTCAAGTCCACACAGATGTAGATTATTACTTTAAATATCAACTTGATCCATTAGATCCATTTATTTTATTATTATTTAATGCGAAGGTTCCCAAAATGTTTGTCAGCCAAACCTCTTTAACCTAAATTATTTACTTAAAGCAACCCTGAGATTATACATTAATATTTTAACAATTTAACAACACATTCACAAATATCTCATCTTTTTTTTGTTTTTTATTAAATAATTTAATTTTAACTTTACATTTTTATTACTTTATTATTATTAGCTTTTCATGAAACTATGGAAGCCAGTTTCCATAATAAATAAAGGTAATTGCAAATTTTTATCTCGCAATTCTGAAACATAAACTCACAAATGCGAGAACTCACAATTGCAGTATCTTTTTTCTCTCAGAATTGACAATAACAAATTGCAAATTATGATAGAAACTCAAAATTGTAAGAACGTTAAGATAAAAATTCACAATTACCTTTATGTATTACCTTTATTGTTTTTATTTATTCATTGGTAAAAAAATCTGGCCTCCATAAGAAACTTTATTTTATTTTATTATTTTATTTTAAATGCATCCATAACTTTTGTTCCTCTGTCTGAACAGCCTGAATGGAAAATAGCAGATCCTATTTGTACTTTTCTGTTTTCATTATTTGTGCTTGGAACAACATTCACCATCCTGAAAGACATCTTCAAAATACTCATGGAAGGCAAGTGATGGATTGATCTGTAGATGTGAATGCCCAGATGGTTGAAACATCAGCTGAATGTTAATGTTTTATTTGAAGGAGTCCCGCGTGGTGTTGACTTTGACTCTGTGAAAGACGTTCTGCAATCAGTGGGCGGAGTCAAATCTACACACAGTCTGCGCATGTGGGCTCTCACCATGAGCGAAACCCAGTTCTCTGTGCACGCGGTCATAGGTAGGCTAAAGTGCACATTCAGACGCTCACACAAAAGGCTCTGGGTGACCAGTCCCAGTTTTTGGTGTCCTGTCACCGGAAATTTCCATGTTTTTACAGCACGTTTTAAAACCCCCGCAAATACCAGAGCAATCGTGTATTGAGTAAGTTTTCACCAACAGAGCTACACTAATTATATGGTCATGTGCCACTAGTTAGTGCCATTAATCAGTTTCAAGGTAGACACAAACTAAATTTTTTTAAAAATTAAAGTTATACTGTTTGTATGTACTATATAACAAAATGCGAGATTGATTTGTTTTTATAACTGTACTACCTTAAAACTAACAGTTTGATGTTTTGTACTGTTTCATTTAAAAAGTCTGAAAAACGCAAACCCGAGGTCCCGAACTGAATCAAATGATTTACGAACCTGCTCCGAAGTTCCAATATAAATTAAATGATTCGTGATTTGTGCTCCTGAAGTTCCGATCTGAATTAAATAATTTGCGGTCTGCACTCCGAAGTCCCGATCTGAATCAAATGATTTGTGAAACTGCTCAGAAGTTCCGATCTAAATCCGATGATTCAGGAAGCCGCACCTAAGTTACGATCTGAATCAAATTATTCACGAACCTGCTCCGAAGTTCCGATTTGAAGCAAATGATTCAGGAGGCCGCTCCGAAGTTCTGATCTAAATCAAATGATTCACAATCTGTGCTCCGAAGTCCCAATATGAATCAAACCCGCTCCAAAGTTTTGTTCTAAATTAAATGACTTGTGATGCATGCTCCAAAGTCTTTGTGAAGAAATATATATATATATATATATATATATATAATATGTATATTACATATTGTGATATATATTGTTACCATGAAATTAAATCAAATAACTTTTATTGTCACATCACCTGTGCTTAGGTGAGTGAAATTCTTAGGAGCGTGCTCCACTCATATCGCGATAAAAGATTTTGGTCATATCGCCTACCCCTAACCACTTGGGGGTCATTTTTGCTGCAAACATCAAATCAAAATTAACAATAAAATATATGGAACCCACAATTACAAAAAATGTGTTTATTAATCATAGATGATAAGTAAAATCTCAGTGTTTTAACCATTGAACTAAAAAATTCTAGTTTTTTTTTTTTTTTTTTATCAGAAATCTGGTCAGCTTACTCTGTAGTTTTAACATAAATGATTGATTTATTTTTCAGATGAGCAAAGCAACCCACAGACTGTGCTCATGAACATGACCAGACTACTCCAGACAGAATACGGATTCAGCAATATCACCATTCAGATGGAGAAGTACTCAGATGACATGGCTTACTGTTTACAGTGCCAGTGCCCGATGGACTGACATGTGATTTTAGCTTCTCATTATATTAATCTACACAGGTTGCATGTATATATGAATATAAACTTTAGAACAAATATGCATTTCTAAGGCACATGATTTGTCATAAAACATGACACGGAAGTCATGTGTTCAAAAAGTAATGTTTTATCTAAGAACAGATGCTATTTTCAGACACAAGCTGAGACATTTGTCAGTGTATTATTTATTAAACACTGTGGTCAAAATTTAAAGGAACACTGATGAAAATAATTGTTTCAAACCCAGCATACATAATGCACTAATCGTGTATTAATGTTTATGCTTTTCAGTCAGATAAACGAAAATAAGTATGTAGATATTCAACATAAATTTTTTCTTGATCAGAATTTCTGCAAAAAACAAAACACGTTTTTGTTTGGTTAAAAAAAGCAGCTTTGCAAAAGTGCCCTATTACTGTCAAGCTTTGATAAATGTTTTTAATTTGGGGAAGAGATGCAGGGCATTCTGGGTAGTGACCTCTATGACCTTCTCCAAAGGAACTCCTTTGATTTTGGCAATATATTCCGCACTGATGCTGATATTCCTTGGTACATTCCTGACCTAGAATAATAACACAGATGTAAATACATTTCAAATACATTTTATGTTCATTAGAGAAAAACAAAAACTCACTGTACCTGCTTTTCAGGCCCGAGCGCAGGAGCATCCGTCTCTAAACACATGCTCTCCAGAGGAACCTGCTTCACAAGCTTCTGCTTCTTAGAGAAAGTAGACAATCATGTGATGCGTGACTAATAAATTGTATTTAATTGTATAGATTTTACAGATAATAGATATACACGACCAGTTACAAGATTTAGACACTTGAGTGAATGCTTTTTGTGAGATTTTCTTGTAAAAGCTCCTTTTTAAACGTATGTAGACAAACATTTTGTGATTAATATGTAATTTATATATATATATACACACTACCAGTCAAAGGTTTTTTAATGTTCTTTAACGAAGTCTGCATTTATTTGATCCAAAGTACAGCAAAACAGTACTTAAAATATTTTTACTATTTAAAATAACTGTTTTCTATTTGAATATATTTTAAAATGTCATTTATTCCAGTGATTTTACAGCTGATTTTTTTAGCATCATTACTCCAGTGACATGATTCTTTGGAAATCATTCCAATATTCTGATTTGCTGCTCACAAACATTATAATTGTTAAAAACATTTTTTTTGCTAAATACATTTTTTTAGGTTTCTTTGATGAATAATAAGTTTAGAAAAACATCAGTTATCTGAAATAGAAATCTTTTGTAACATTACAGATGTCTTTATCAATAAAAAGTATTTCTTTCAATAAAAGTATTTATTTCTATCATTTCTTTTGGATCTTTGTTCATCAAAAATCCTGGAAAAAAAGTACTCAACTGTTTTAAAAATTGATAATAAAATTGATTGATAAAAAATGAATAATAATAACTCTTGAGCAGCAAACCAGCATATTGGAATGATTTCTGAAGGATCATGTGACACTGAAGACTGGAGTAATAATGTTGAAAATTCAGCTTTAGCATATGACCTTGCAAATACTGACATGACATTAAACGTAGGTTATATTTACCTGATCACTTCTGACAATGGATGGGGGTATTGAGAAAAAATAACCAGCTTTCACACCCTCCATTGCCACTGAAGGTTTCCCGTCAAATGCATGAAGAAGTGCATTCTCTACACCTGAAACAGATGATCATGAAATGCAAACAATTTATGCAGTGCATCTCAAAGCATGTTTTGTTATGCATACCTAACTCCTTCAGAAGATGGATGGTTGGTCTTCCAGCAGATCTTGAGTGTACATTCCTAATAGACAAATCACAGTGCTATATGTAAGTTCATGATGTTATTTCCGCAAAAATACAAATCCAAAAGAGCAACACATACAGAGGGAGATTCAACTGTTTTGCGAGTTCAGCCTGTCGAATGAGCACCTGTCTCTGACCGTCTTTCCCAGCATCACTGTTGACTACACGTGGTGTGAAATCCAGGCCGACCTGTATATAATGATAAATGTTATAACATTTAGAAAGACATTATAACACTAATCATTCTAACAGTAGAGGATCCACTGGTAAGCATGTGATGTAATGCAAAATTTCTCCATATCTATTCTGAAATTAGAAAAAAAGGAAGTAAATTAATACAAAGTTTTAATTTTGTTTTTAGTATTGACATATACCTAGCCTGTGTAGATTAGTCTATTCTCTATCTATAACCCAAAGAACTAGTTAGACATACAATATATGTCTAACCTCACCAATAGCCACAATGTGTTCTTTGTATTTGTCAATCAGTGGTAACGCCGCATCTAAATCCTGTGGGGTAGAAAAGAATGAAAAAGTGTCAGCTGTAAGGCAGTAAAAAAAGTAAATTAGATGAATCTTTATATGCAGATATTTCAGACCTCAGGTAAGGCACCTCTGGGTTGTGCTGGATCTTGGACAGGATGAACTCCAAGACATGGCATAACGAATCCTGGGAACCTATAGGACATTAAAGCCATTTAATATTAAATCTGCAAAAAATATGATGTAAGCTATCGGATATACCTTTGTGAGAGCTGTATAATTTTCTCAAATTCACCAGCATGCTCTGCTACTGCAAGAAGTGCAACAAGCCCAGCCTAAAAAAAAATAAAATGAAATAAATAATATTATTGCTCTCTTAATATGACAGCATCCTGAAAGAGAATACAGACTAACAGCTACCTTTTTAGACTCCTGAATGACATCGTCAATGTCCTAAAATATAAAACACAATTATTAAGGAACTCCTCAGGTGGTTTCATAGTATTACTGAATGAATCGTGCACCTTTTCTACCAGTCAAAAGTTGTTGAACAGTAAGATTTTTAGTCTCTTCTGCTCACCAAGCCTGCATGTATTTGACCTAAAGTACAGTAAAAACAAAAAGACATTAATTTTACTATTTAAAATAACTGAATATATTTTAAAATGTAATTTATTCCTGTGATCAAAGCTAAATTTTCAGCATCATTATTCCAGTCTTCAGTGTCACATGATCCTTCAGAAATCATTCAAAAAAAAAAATATTATCAATATTTATTCAATATTCTTTGATGAAAAGAAAGATCAGCATTTATCTGAAATGAAAAAGGTTTTGTAACATTGTACACATCATACCATTCAAAAGCTTGTTAATTATAGAAATGTATACTTTTATTTAGCAAAGACGATTTAAATTGTTTTAAAGTGATGATAAAGACATTTCTAATGTTACAAAAGATTTCTATTTCAGATACATGCTGTTCTTCTGAAGTTTCTATTCATCATAGAAACCTGAAAAATTTTACTCAGCTGTTTTCAGCATAATAATAACAAAACTGCTTTTTTGAGTAGCAAATCAAAATATTAGAATGATGATTAGAATAAAATTACATTTTAAAATATAAATATTTATTCAAACAATACGCATTTTTACTGTTTTTTGTTGTACATCAAACAAATGCAGGCTTGGTGAGCAGAAGAGACTTCTAAAAAACATTAAAAATCTTACTGCTCAAAAACGTTTGATTGATAGTGTAACATATCTCTTACATTGTCAAAATCCTCGGCTGATATATGACAGTGACAGTCGATATATCCTTGCATGGATTTATATTTTTCAGATCGTTAAAAACGACAATCCACATGGAACAGCAGATATAAACAGTGAACCGGATGTGACGGTAATTTTTTTTTTTACCCTTTTACGAATCCCACTACGGCGAAGGTCTATATCATGAATATTAATTATGCCAGCCAGTGTTCCTGCCTTTCGGCCAATCATCATTTAGGACTACTCTCGAACGTCGTGGTACGTAATTAATATTCATAAACCAAGCCTTCGCCATAGTGGCGATCACACAGGTTTGTTTCCCGGTTTTAAAAATGAGGAAGTGTCAGCGCTTTTGCATATTAAACGTTTTTTTCCTGGCACTTGGCAGTTGTGTCCAATCAGGTGTTGTGTTTATGCAGATAACAGTATCATGTGATTTCAAACAGCTGTCATATGATCGCTGTCAGCGAGAGACAGTAGAAGCACAATGTATCGGTGGTGCGTTGCCCCCATTTGTTTACTCTTGATTGGCAGCTGTGTTGGTAAATACGAACCTACATGGGACTCCATTGATTCGAGACCTCTACCGGAATGGTACGATCAAGCAAAATTCGGCATTTTTATTCACTGGGGAGTGTTTTCAGTTCCGAGCTTTGGCAGTGAATGGTTCTGGTAAGTACGTCTGCTTAAAAGGGTACTGTGAAGGTTTTTTTTTTGATGGTAAAACACAAGCAAATTGAGGGATTGTCTCAAACATTTTAAGTTGTGAATGGGATATTCGCTTTGAATTGTTTCAATCTTATTACTTTGTACTACAACATTTTCTTTTAACTGATAGAAACAAGTGTTGTCATTGCACATGTAACTTTAATATATCCAGTAACACCTGTAACACATCATACACGACTTGGATTTTGGAAATTTCGTTCTTTTTAGTTTTTATGATTTTTTTTTACATATTCAAATATATATACTTCCTGGTCATATGACTCAATAATGTTAAAACATACCTGACACACATAATATGCAAATTAGATTTTGGAAATGTCATTCTGTGTATTTGTAAAAAAAAAAAAAAAATTACATTTTCAAATACATACACTACCAGTAAAAAGTTTTTGAACTTTTGCTCACCAAGCCTGCATTTATTTGATCCGAAGGGTACAGCAAAATGGTAAAATGTATTTTTTTTTTTTTTACTATTTAAAATAGATTTTTTTTTGTTTGTTTGTTTGTTTTTTGGAGTATATTTTGAAATGCAATTTATTCCTGTGATTTCAAATCAAAAAAGAAATCAAAAGGATCATGTGACACTGAAGACTGCATAATGATGCTGAAAATGTAGCTTTTATCACAGGAATTAATTACATTTTTAAATTTATTCAAGTAGGAAGCAGTTATTTCAAATAGTATAACTATTTCCTGATACTGCTTTAGCTGTATTTTGGATAAAATAAATGCAGGCATGGTGAGCAGAAAAGACTTTAAAAACATTAAAAAAACATTTGACTGGTAATAAATTGTTTATAAATTCATAAATTGCTTAAATAAATATTAGAATTTAAAACATCTAAATGGTCTTACAAAGTAAGCTTCATTTTCGTTAATCAAACCATAATTTTCCTATTTATTCATACATTCTTATAAAAAAGAAGCCGTTTTAAGAGGCTGGTCACTTTGTAAATGTTTAATTGTACTTAATATTTTTGTTTTCCAACAGGTGGTTTTGGCAGCACCAGAAATACCCATCTTATGTGTGGTTTATGGAGGAGAATTACCCTCCAGGTTTCACCTACACAGACTTTGCACCTCAGTTCCGGGCTGAATTCTTTGATCCTAAAGAGTGGGTTGACATTTTTGCCTCGTCTGGAGCCAAATACATTGTTCTTACAACTAAACATCATGAAGGTTTGTGAGAATTTACTGCACCAACTGAAGTCAGGGCTGCCAACTCTCACACATTCAGCGTGAGACTCACGCAACTGACACTTTTCTCACGCAGTCAAACACATTTACAACGTGTTTTCGTAGCGCTGAGCAATGTAGCCAATCACAGACATATCTGTTATTTTCTTCAACACTTGTGATTGGCAATTGCGTTCAAGTTAGTCTAAATTCACTCGCCTCTAAACGCCATAGTATTTAACTGTAAAAAACGCAAAAGTTGGCAGCTCTGCTGAAGTGCATTTCATTTTTGCAGATCTGCCAACTGTAATTAGATTAATTCTACGTAGTGAAAACTGACATTACAAGGAGCCATCTCAAGCAGGGTGTCCGCGGTCCTTAAAAAATCTTAAAATGTTTGAAATAATGTTTTCCAAATAAAAGGCCTTAAAAAGTCTTAAACCATCTTAAATTCAGATTCGATAAATATTTTGGTCACATTACCCCTAAAATATCTTCAGTCTGTTTACAGTCATTCTATCTAGAATGACTGTTTACAATCATTGGACAGACCGAAGGGAAAAAAAAAACAAAACAGCGAAGCATCGAAACGCAAGAATGAAAAATTATCAAAAAGAAGTTTAATACATTCAACTTAAACAGCGTTTGATCATAGATAATGTATTTATGGTATCAAATTCGCGCTGATTGTTTCTTTGTGAGAGACTTAAAATTTACATTTACTGGTACAGTATTGCATGATTTGTAGATTATATTTAATAGTTTATACTTTGCAAAAACGTTTGCACCTAGTTTGGTAACATTACATTCTTAAGGACTCTTTGCTTACATTTCTTTTCATGAGCACTAGAATGAATAAGTGACCAATCAAATGAGATCAGTATCAACAATTTATCTTTTCATGTCACAGAAGAGCTCAAATGTGACATTATGGAATATTTACAGAATGTTTGACATGACTCAGAGGTGGAATTAATGCATTTCATAATAACAATGTTATGGGATTGTTTTAAATATAAAGTTTTAAATATAAAAATGTTAATCATTTAAATGACTCATAAAAAAATTTAACCGCCTGTAGGTGGCAGTAAGTCAAAGTCTTTGTGACTGAATAATTAATTAAATCAATTCCTTCAAAAGCATGGTTTCATTTACTCAGCTGTGGCTTTGTTTGGAACTATTTTAGTTGACAATATAGAGCATAATCAGACAACAGTGTTCCTAAAAGTTAAGTCACTTAATATTAACTTTTGTATAAAATCCAAAATTATATATATATATATATATATATACACACACACACACACACACACACACACACACACACATATATATATACTGTTGTATAAATTCAATTTCACTTTTTTTACTCAAAAGACGCCATTGCGCAGCGAACCATAGACACAAATATCCCACTTTTAACTTTTATTTCGCTGTATGCAGAACTGGGATCACTTTTGTAGTCTTTTGAATGGGTAAATATAGAAATCACTTTTTTATTTTCAAAAAAGCCTAACCAGTGGGAAGTGAAAGTCCCACTGGTTTTTATGGGGATATCCCTACTTTTATGGGGATATTTTGTTCAGAATATTGTCTGCTGATATGAAAAGTTCACTGTATATTGTAGTAATAAATATAATTTATGACAGCGATGAAATTGTTTCTTTTTACAAGCTTCAAGACTTTTTTGTTCACCAAGGCTGCATTTGATCAAAAATACAATAATATTGTAAAATATTTTTAGAATTGAAAATACCCGTGTTATATTTATTATAGTTTAAAATATAATTTATTCCTGTGACGCAAAGCTGAATTTTCAGCATCATTACTCAAGTCTTCAGTCACATGATCCTTCAGAAATCATTCTAATATGCTGAAAAGTTTGAAAATATAAATATTTTGTAACATTAGAAATGTCTTTACTCTAACTTTTTTGTCACATTGCTGAATAAAAGTATTTATTTCATAAAAATAACTCTTTGAACGCTACTGTAACTATGCAGAAAGCCTTTCAAGACAATCACATAGTAATAATAAGAAAGAGAGAGGATGCATAATTTTTCTCATTAATACATAAATATGTGTCAATTCCTCAGGGTTTACACTATGGGGCTCAAAGTACTCGTTTTCGTGGAACGCAGTGGATGTCGGGCCAAAGCGGGATCTGGTGGATGAGCTTGCCACGGCTCTGCGGAAATACAGTGATTTGCGTCTAGGTCTCTACCACTCTTTATTTGAGTGGTTTAACCCTCTGTTCAGAGCTGACGCTGACAACAAATTTAATACCAGTGTATTTCCTACAACAAAGACCCTGCCCGAACTGTATGAGATCGTCAACAGGTACAAACCTGAAGTGCTGTGGTCTGATGGAGACGGAGATGCACCTGACACTTACTGGAACAGCACAGGGTTCCTCGCCTGGCTTTATAACGAGAGGTAAGGCCACATGAACAGAAGTGTCATACTGCGACAGAAAATCGATGCATCACAATTCATGGATCCACATTTTACACATTTATAGATTTTACACATTTTAACAGCAGATGGTGCTCAAATCTAGTTTTTAACTGCAAGTGTCCACTGTGAACAGCCTTTTAATTAGCTTCAACCTTTTCAAGCTTTTTGAATGGTTATTTTAGGTTTAAGTGTGTGTAAGGAATTGGGAGCAAGCAGAATATGGCTGTTTCTGAAGCATCCAGTGCTATCTGCTGTTAGAAATTAAGCTCAAAAATGATTCAAGAGAGAACTGCGATGCACCCTCAGGTTTCAAATCAGCTTTTCAGCTTTTTTTTTTTTTTTTAAAGACCCATAATGATTGGTTTTGTGGTCCAGGGTCACTTTTATTTCTATATAAAATAATACAAATATTATAAAACAATATTATCTTGAATTAATACAGTGTTATTGGTAATAATAACGCAAGGGGGTTCAAAATCCAATGCATGCAAAGTAGATTGTATTTGGATATATTTTTAGACAGATTTGTAGATTGTACCCTCCAAAATTGCTCTGTATTGCTATCTGTATTAATTTCTCATTTTTATCACATAAATTATGATTGTGACTTTTTACAAGACCATTTAGCCCTTTCATTTTTGCATTCATATAGTAAGTGCCACAAAAGTCAACAATTTTCATTAAGTAATAAAGTAAAAATTTAAAACAACTTTATCTAATTGAAAATGATCACCAGAGAGCGTTAAGAATCATCCTCTGAAAAATCAATTGTTAAATTCTGTGATTTTTTTGTTTTTGTTTTGTTTTGTTTTGTTTTGTTTTGTTTTGTTTTTCCAAGTGCCACTTTTGCAGAAATATGCAGAATAGTGTATTTACAGCAATTTAGTCAACTTTTTGGAGTCATGTGGCCTAACTGGTGGCAAATGTGTGTTTTCAGTCCTGTGCGTGACACTGTTGTGACCAATGACCGCTGGGGACAAGGCAGTATATGTAAGCATGGCGGATATTACACCTGCTCAGATCGCTACAACCCTGGACACCTGGTGAAACACAAGTGGGAGAACTGCATGACCATTGACCAGAGGTCATGGGGCTACAGGAGAGAGGCCAAACTCAGCGACTTCCTCACCATTGACCAGCTGATAGCTGTAAGTTTACAGTAACATTCACACACTTGTATGTGAGGGTACTTTTTGATCTACAGAAAAGTTTACATTTTTAATGCCTGGATCCATTTCCAATTGTAATGTATAGAAAATGAATTAATGTTCAAAGCTTTGGGACATTTTGGTTCACCAAGACTGCATTTATTTGATCAAAAATACAATAATATTGTAAAATATTTTTAGAATTGAAAATACCTGTTATATTTGAATATAGTTTAAAATATATTTTTGTCCTGTGATGCAAAGCTGAAATTTTCAGCTTCATGACTCCAGAAATGATCCTTCAGAAATCATTCTAATATGCTGAAAAGGTCAAAAATATAAATATTTTGTAACATTATAAATGTCTTTTTGTCACATCGCTGAATAGAAGTATTTATTTCATAAAAATAAATCTTTGAACACTAGTGTAACTATGCAGAATCTGAGCACCTAGAAATCCTCTGCTTGTTTTCCAGTCTCTTGTTGAGACCGTTTCCTGCGGGGGGAATTTGCTGTTAAACGTGGGTCCCACACACGACGGTCGCATCATACCCGTCTTTGAGGAGCGTCTGCGTCAGATTGGCCAGTGGCTCAAGGTGAACGGAGAGGCCATTTACAACAGCAGTGCATGGAGAGCTCAGAACGACACTGTCACTCCTGGAGTTTGGTTAGTTACTTTATCAATTCTCCCTTTCATGTACTTTTTACATGCAAAGCAAAGGTCTGTTTGCCAGGGCCTTCTGTTTAATTTCGTGCTGTATCATTTTCACCTTTATTTGCATTTAAAATGAAAGCATGGTTTGGTTTGGTTTTGTCCTAACAGGTATACATGGAATCAGAAGGAGAATTCAATCTATGCTATTTTCCTTTCATGGCCTTCTGAAGGCTACATTGTTCTGAGCGACCCAGTTGTATCAGCGTCCAAGACGCAGGTATGTATATTGTAGAAATCAAAAAGAAATTCTTATTGAATAATTGGTTGTTGACTAAGCCCTGCTGTAAAATATTACACCAGTTGATTACTTTTTTTCAGAAACGTTGATCAAACGTAACAGTCGAGACATTTATCATTTTATAATTTTATAAAATAAATTTCTATTTCAAATAAATGTTTTTCCTTTTAACTTTTATGCATGAGAAAATTCTGGGGAAAAAAAACTGTTTTCAACATTGACAATGAATATAAATGCTTCTTGGGGAATAAATCAGCATATTATAATGATTTCTGAAGGATCGTGACACTGAACACTGGAGTAATGGTTCTGAAAATTCAGCTTTGATCACAAGAATAAATTATAATTTACAATATATTACAATAGCAAACAACTGTTTTAAATTGTAATATTATTTCACAGTATGAATGTTTAATGCATCTTTTGATAACAGAAATGCAGCCTTGGTTTCTGCCACTTGTTTAAAAAAATTTATTGCAACTTTTTATCTCAAAATTCTGAGATATAAACTTGTAATTGTGTGTTATAAAGTCAGAATTGCAAGACAAACTTGAAATTCTGAGAGATAAAGACAGAATCTTAGTTTTTCTCAGAATTGCTAGTTTTATATCTCACAGTTCTGACTTTATAAAGAATTGATATTCAGAATTGTGAGATAAAAATCAGTATTTTCCCCCCCCCAAAATTGGACCTTATAACTCGTAATTGCGAGTTTATATCTCACAATTCTGAGAAAAAAGTCAGAATTGCAAAATATAAACTTCTATGAAATGAAGTCACAACTGTAACTCGCAATTGCAAGTTTATATCTTGCAGTTCTGACTTTATAACACGCAATTGCAAGTTAAGTCAAAACTGTGAGAGAAAATTGGACTTTATAAGTTGCATGGTGAGTCTCACAATTCTGAGAACATTTTGGAATTGTGAGAGAGAAAAAAAGTCAGAATTGCAAGATATAAACTCACTTTTCAAAGAAATAAAGTCAGATTTGTGATATAACTTGCAATTATAAAAAATAGTCAGGTTTTTTGTTTTTCTCAGAATTGCAAGTTTAGATCTTGCAATTCTGACTTAATAACACGCAACTGTAAGTTGTCAAAATTGTGAGATGTAAACTCACAATACTGTGAACATGGTCTTTTTTCTCCCTCAAAAACTTTTGTGAGTTTATATCTCACAGTTCTAAGAAAAAAAGTAAAAATTGCGGGAAAAAAGTCTGAATTACAAGATATAAACTCGCAATTCTGAGAAATGAAGTCAGAGTTGTGTAATATACACTCACAATTGAGAGTTATAAAGTTAGAATTGGCAAGACAAACTTGCAATTCAGAGAAATAAAGTCAGCATTTTTGTTCTTACTTTTTTCCTCCTCAAAATTGTACTTTATAACTCGCAGTTGTGAGTTTATATCTCAGAATTTTAAGAAAAAATCTGAATTGTGCGTTTATTTAGTTAAGTTTGTTTGTTAGAACTGAGATGAAAAGTCACAATAACTTTTTTTTTTATTATTATTCAGTGTCAGAAAACGTTCTTCTTTTAAAAACTTTAAACATAAAATCTTTCTTTTATTTTCTTTCAGCTTTCATTAAATTACTGTGTGTTATTTTTTTGATTATTCAGAACTGATTTATGTGGACATTTCAGAGCATTCACAACTTTATCTTGTTTCAAAACAATTCATTTCCAATGAATCAGGTGGTGCTGCTTGGATATAAGCCGCTTTTGTGGGAGTCCATGAAACCCACTGGTCTAAAAGTTCATCTGCCGCAGCTGGTCCCCAATCAGATGCCCTGCTCCTGGGCTTGGACCCTGCGACTGACTGGTGCGGCATAGCCAGAGGAAGGCGCCACAGTTAGCTACTGTCTTTAGGAATAATGAAGCACATGATTGAAGGCACTGGGGGGGTCTTTCCCATATGGTTTTACAGTTGTTTACATATCAAATGCAAACTTCAAGAGCACAATCATAAGCTTGTGTTGTGATTTCATTTCTTTCTTTTATATCCATTTATTCTTCTTTCATTCATTTCTAAAAAAAAAAAAAAAATCATTTATTTGTTTTATTATTCCATTTAATAATATAATCATTTTTAATGATCATTTATATATTCATTTTGTTGATTCATTATTTGATTAGTCATTTTATATGAAATTAAATTATTATTTTTCCATTGCTGTTTATCTTATGACTGTGTTTCAAGGGTGTGTATTTCTCTTCATGAATAGCAGATAAAAGGAATGTGTGGGATATTGTTGTGAAACAGTTTGGTATACTAAGATTTTTCAGTAAACAAAGTTCCTTTTTAATCAACCGTACTTTGTCTCCTGCTTGTGCTCTGGCTTTGTCAGTCAACTTCTTGGCTGACAGAAAGAAGACTGTTAATAAAGTTTTGGGTACCAAAGAGTTTTGGGATATTAGACAATTTTGCTGACTAACTGTTCTGTTACCAGACAAAACAGATATTTTCGAAATTGAAAATTTAAATCGAAATGGAAAAGATCGATTCTATGCCGTTTGTGCTGTTCACACTCTCATGAGAAAACAGATCCACCAGTGTAATTAATTTATTTAAATAATTTATTAAATTATTCTAAATTTGATGCAGCATCCTATGTGTATAAAGGTATGTTTGGGCTGTTAAAAAATAATTTATATATCGTAGAGTTGTTTGGGGTGGGGAAAAATTAAAGACGATCTGCTGTGACGTCACAACCGTGTTGCATTGTGGTATATGGAGCGGCCTAAACTCCCTCTCGGTCAAAATCGAGGGTGTGTCCATATAAACTATATGCCACTTCACTATATGGAACGCACTTCAAAATTACAGCGGGAATTCCCCTGAGGGGAAGTGCTTTAGGGAAGTTCGCCAGAGCATGTCTAAAAGTGAAGTGGAACACAGCCATGAATCCCCTCGTGTAGTGGAGGCGGATCATTTGCATATTCATATTCTGCGAATACTAAATGAGGTAAGGGTGTGGTTACATTTCTTTACCAATTTTAATAGGTAAAGAAATTATTTTCAAGGCGGAAAAAAACGAAATATGTCACTTTTACTATCAAAGTTGAGTTTAAAGGGATACAATAAGTGACTGCAGGCGGACTTGTTAATAAAAGGCCTTAAACATGCACTGCATTAAAAACACAAAAGGTCTTCATGTGAAGCCAGATGTCTTTTGATAACAATTTTTTGATAAGTTGCTTTTTTTTATTTTTTTGTTTGCATAAATATTTTTTAAACGAATCGACAGATAAATGAAATTTTATTCGCATTGCAGTATCTGTTTTTAAATCTTTGTTTGTATTCCAGAACATCCACACAAACAGGTGAGCAAAATGTTAGAATAATTATGTAATGAATAATCTGTAAATAAATAATTTACATCATATGATATTTAATTCTAGTGTTTGCAAAGGAATTTGTAGTATACAAAAAGTATGATTTTGTATTATATGATTATTTACCTATATATGAATGTGCTATTTATTAGTAATTAATCTTTGGATTTTCATGTTTGTTTTTATTTGAATAATGTTATATGCATTTTAATGTATGTTAATTTTTAATGTTATGAGTCTTTTTTAAGTATTATTTTTACAGAATTTTACAGATTTTTTTTCAATTAAATTAGTAATTAGTTCATTAGTTGCCAAGACAACATTAATTATTATTATTTTTTTTTTTTTACCTTTTTTTAAGGTTAAGTTTTTCATCTAATATTTATATTTTATTTCAGCTTAATTGTATTTTTTAAAAATTGCAAAAAATAAATTAAATAAATAAATAGTGCTGTTCAAACGTTTAATTTTGATTAACCGCATCCAAAGTTTTTGTTTATGTATGTGTGGACTGTGACACACACATACAGTATATATTTAGAAAATGTTTACACATAAATATTTATAATCAAATAAATTATATATATAAATGTATTCAATAAATAAACTTTTTTTTCTTAAATATATACATAATAAATATACACCGTATACACACATATATTATGTACACAAAAACATTTATTTTAGATGTAATTAATTACGATTAATTAATGCCCAGCACAAAAAAAGTTATAGTTTTAGTTACTATAACAACACTGGGTCTTAATGAAGTAAAGTTGAAGTTAAAGTTATGTATGTGTATGTGCAAGCTGTACAGGACATGAAATGCATTCTGTCTTGTCAATTCTAATTGACTCTAACACAGAGACATGTTCGTTTGAATAGAGAAGTGTGTGGCAGCCTGAGCTACCCATAATGCTCTGCTCATGGCCGTCTTTGGAAGCAGAGAGCATCACATGCTGCATTCAGACACACGTGCCACTGCTCCCATATCAGAAACTCCCTATCTGAGTTATTCAGGGCAGCTGTGCCAAGAATAGTCCTGCACTGTTTATGAACATCACAGCCGCTTTAACTCACTCTGCAGGGGGGGAAAAATTCACAATTAGCAACACAGTGTTCCTCATATATGTGAGATTCCCTTTTTGGTCTGCTTTCCGTCTCTCATCATGCTTCAGTGTGTGTCTGTGTGTTTTGGCAGGTGTCTGTGTGTCTGGTCTGAGCGGGGTGAGCCTGCCGCTGGGAGGTAAAGTAGGAAGGTCCTTTGGGCTTCCAGAGCCAATCTTCCATTACGTGTAGTACGACAGAATGAGGGGGTCTGCAAGGGGATTTCGGCCTGCTTTCTGCATGTGCACTCTACAAGATTCAAATCTGTCATTGGGCCGGTACCCCATGGTACATATTACCTTAAAGATACATATAAGTTCATATTAGTACCTTTTAAAAGAGTCCCGCTCCAGTGACAGTTTTTCTGTGCATAACACGATTAGATACAGTGACAGAAAAGTCATTCTGGTTGCTTAACAAATCATGTGTCCCAACTATTTTTAAGCAAATGTTTTGAAAGTTCAACCTTACATAAAAATGCTTTAGTTAATCACCATGACTATTTGTTTTGACTATTCTGATTGGAAACTAACCATAAAAAGGTTTGTTACCTTTTACACTACCAGTCAAAAGTTTTTGAACATCCAAATTACAGCAAAAACAGTAACATTTTGAAATATTTTACTATTTCAAATAACTGATTTCTATTTTAATATATTTCAAAATGTAATTTATTCCTGTGATCAAAGCTACATTTTCAGCATTACTCCAGTTTTCAGTGTCATGTGATCCTTCAGAAATCATTCTAATATGCTGATTTGCTCTTCAAGAAACATTTATTATTATAATTAATATTATCATTATTTAAAACAGTTGATCACATTTTTTTTCTGAAATAAAAAGCTTTTGTAACATTATACACTATAACATTTTATAGACTACACTATAATATATTATATTCATTTTGACTTTTATTTAGTAAGGATGCTTTGAATTTATCAAAAGTGATGATAAAGACATTTATAATGTTACAAAAAATTTATATTCATCAAAGAAACCTAAAAATTCTACTCAGCTGTTTTCAACATAATAATAATAAATGTTTTTTGAGCAGCACATCAGAATATTAGAATGAATTCTGAAAGATTTCATTCTGGAGTATTGATGCTAAAAATTATTTTTTGAAATCACAGGAATAAATGACATTTTAAAATAGAAAACAGTTATTGTAAAAAGTACAAATATTTCAACATTTTACTGTTTTTGCTGTACTTTGGATCAAATAAATGCAGGCTTGGTGAGCAAAAGAGTCTTTTTTTAAAAAAAAAACATTCAAAAATTTACATACACTTGATTCTTAATACTGTGTTGTTACCTGAATGATCCACAGCTGTTTTTTTTGGCTGTTGTTGTTTAGAGATAATTGTTTATGAGTCCCTTGTTTGTCCTGAACAGTTAAACTGCCTGCTGTTCATCAGAAAAATCCTTCAGGTCCCACAAATTCTTTGGTTTTTCAGCATTTTAGTGTATGTGAACCCTTTCCAACAATGATTGTTTGAATTTGAGATCCATTTTTTCACACTGAGGACAACTGAGGGACTCATATGCAACTATTACAGAAAGTTCAAATGCTCACTGATGCTCCAGAAGGAAAAACTATGCATTATGAGCTGGGGGTGTAAACTTTTGAACAGAATGCAGTGCATTTTTCTTATTTTGCCTAACTATCATATTTTGTAATTTAGTACTGCCCTTCAGAAGCTACAGAAGATACTTGCATGTTTCCAAGAAGACAAAATTAGTGATCATGATCTTCAAATTCAAAAAGTTTTCACCCCCTGGCTCTTAATGCATGCTCCTTCTGGAGCATCAGTGAGCGTTTGAACCTTTTGTAATAGTTGCATATGAGTCCCTCAGTTGTCCTCAGTGTGAAAAGATGGATCTCAAAATAATACAGTCATTGTTGGAAAGGGTTCAAATACACAAAAATGCTGAAAAAACAAAAAGTTTGTGGGACCTGAAGCATTTTTCTGACGAACAGCAGGCAGTTTAACTGTTCAGGACAAACAAGGGACTCATGAACAACTTTCACTAAACAAAAAAGACAGCTGTGGATCATTCAGGTAACAACACAGTATTAAAAATCAGGCGTATGTAAACTTTTGAACGTGGTCATTTTTATAAATTCAACTATTATATTTTCTTGTGGACTATAGGTGAACATTAAAAATAACATGCATTTTGCATGATCCCTCTTATTTAGCTAAAATAATTATCATTTTGCAGATTCTGCAAGGTGTATGTAAACTTTTGACTGTATATATATATATATATATATATATATATATCATCTTATTTCTAACAAGTTCCTCACTCCATTCTGGTAAGCAACAGCAATATCAAGTCCTGATATTTACATAAATATCTTGCCTCTCTCAGAAATATGCCAGATTAAAATGGGTTGTTACAAGTGCTTTGCCGATTTCAGTTACCTTCAGACGCACAGAAGCTGCAGCTCTATATCTATAGGCTGTAAATTAATGTCACGGCCGTTTAGTCGAGCAGACCTTCAACAAATCACACGATAGCCTACAATGTGCTGAATTATGACTGTGACCATTAAACCACGGCTGTCGCTGTCTGTGACCTGAATGAAGATGATCATTGAAATTCAGGTGCAGTTTAACTCAAAAACACATTTTTTCTGTTCACTATTACACAATTTAAAAATGATTTTACAAGGAAGTACCATTTCAGTGTTTTTTACTTTAAAATGTAACATTTCATTCAATGCTGATACATCTAATTATTTGTAAAATTTTATAAAATATTATAAAATATAACACTGAAATAAGTAATAACGTGTTGTTTCAACTTAAAAAGTTAAGCTCATGCTTGACGTGAAATTAAGTTGGATGTTTAAGTTATCTCATCAAATTTTTCGTTGTTATAACTAATTGCAAAAGCAGTTTTTACAGTATTGCTCATATGTTGGGGTTTGTGTTATAGACATGAATGAATGTCTCAAATCATGTAAGATGTGAAAAATCATGTTGATTTTATTGATTAATATATTAATATGGAAAAAGCTAATTGGCCTTAGAATGCACCTTTAACAGCTTTAACATTTACTCTGTGCATGCAAGCGCTACATTTTCTTCAGAAAATGTATAAATCTAGTTTAATATTCATACTTTATGTTTAGGTTGTGCTAATAAATCCACATTAAGTGGTACGGCGTGCTGCAGGTGTGATATTCTAAGCTAATGTCCTTGCTTTCTTATGTCTGTGTTCATCTTCCGTCTCAGATTCCCTCCGGCTTTCCCTCCCTTCCTCTGTGCTGGGATTGTGGCGCTCCGGAGTGAGCAGAAATCTATTTCTGTCCCTGTGTATATTCCTCTCCGGCTGCAGCCCTTGCCAGCAGCGTGTTGTCACGGTGATGGACATCAGCCCTCGGCCAATCAACATGCATGTGTTTATGCCAAGAAACATGATCATTTTCCACTAACTTCCCACTGCTCTTGTGAGTAAGTAAGGGTGCTGTAGCTGTGCCTAATGGAGAGGAGTCGGTGTAAAATGGGAGTCTTGGCAGTCACACACTGAAGATGGGAACTGTGCTGTTCAACTTGACCTGAAGGAGAGCAGTGGGTTTCACTGAGGAGATCTGGCCAGGTGAGAGAGTTTAAACTGTGATCTGAATATGGTAATGGCAGTGTGAAGGCGTTTCATTCAGGCATGTGGTTAGGATTGGCCTTTTGGTTGTGTTTTGTGGTCACATTCTTGTTGGTGATGCTCTGAAGTCCTTGTTAGAGAGATGTTGTGTTTTTCATTGAATATTGGCTGTGCAGTAGCTGTCTTTAATCCAACGATTTGCCCAAAATTGTGCTTAATTGACCATCATTTAGCAATATTGAAACTACACTCTTAAAACAAATCTTTATTAGAATTGTTGGTTCAGTGAAAAACCTTTCAGAAAAATTTCTTGATAATTTACTCACCCCCATGTTATCCAAGATGTTCATGTTAAGGTTTTTGAGGAAAACATTACAGGATTTTTCTCCATATAATGTACTTCAATGGAGATCAGTGGGTTGAAGGTCCAAATTGTAGTTTCAAAGCAGCATCAAATGGCTCTATACAAGGAATACGTTTCTTATCTAGTGAAACAATTGGTCATTTTCTAAAAAAAAAAATTGCTTGTCTTGCACTAGCTCTGTGATGCGCATTGCATATTTACGTTGGAAAGGTCTCGCACGGTTAGTTCAACGTCCAACAACGTTGTTTTAAATTTTGTTGTAAAGGGCGTTTGACTGTCTTGACTTTGCAAACACCTTTTCCTCAAAAACCTTAATTTCTTTGTGACTAAAGAAAGAAATACATGAACATCTTGGATGACATACAGTTGAGGTCAAAAGTTTACATCCCCCTTTCAGAATCATTAAAAATTGTAATTATTTTACCAAACTAAGAGGGAATTGTTTATTTAGTACTGGCCTGAATAAGATATTTCACAAAAAAGATGTTTACATATAGTCCACAAGAGAAAAAAATAGTTGAATTTATAAAAATGACCCAGTTCAAAAGTTTACATACCCTTGATTCTTAATACTGTGTTGTTACCTGAATGATCCACAGCTGTGTTTTTTTGTTTAGTGATAGTTGTTCGTGAGTCCCTTGTTTGTCCTGAACAGTTAAACTGCCCACTGTTCTTCAGAAAAATTCTTTGGTTTTTCAGCATTTTTGTGTATTTGAACCCTTTCCAACAATGATTTTGAGATCCATCTTTTCACACTGAGGACAACTGAGGGACTCATATGCAACTATTACAGAAGGTTCAAATGCTCGATGCTCCAGAAGGAAAAACGATGCATTTAGAGCAGAAGGGTGCTGTAAAATACCTTATTCAGGTCAGTACTAAATAAACAATAACATGCATTTTGTATGATCCCTCTTATTTTGGTAAAATAATTATAATGTTTAATGATTCTGAAAGGGGGATGTAAACTTTTGACCTCAACTGTATGGGTGAGCAACTTATCAGGAAATTTTTATTTATATTTACAGAAGTGAACTCATCCATGGAACATTTCCATTTTACAAAAAGGTTCTTTATAGTTAAAAAGGGTTCTTTAGAATATTACAATTCTTTCTCATACTTTAAGAACTGTGTACTGAGGGGTTCTTTGGGGAACCAAAAGTTGTTCTTCTATGGGACTGATGTTAAAGGTCCACTGAAGTGCTTTGAAACATGCAACGATATTTTATGTGTTGACGTAATTTAAACTGAAACAGAGGGACTGCTTGATATGTCCCGCCCCTTTTTAAAATATTCAATAGCGTATCGTTTGTATAACAGCTTGGGCCAGAGCCGTTGAGCTCGGTAAAACCACATTTGACAGCATATGATAGCCACAGTCTCATCCATATCGCTATTAAATATACCATTCTGTGTAGAATTCAAATAGGCCCAATACAATTTGTGTGACACAGTGCGAAACCAGACTTCTTTCGCCCCAATAGAAAGCATATTTACACTGTCTAAATCGTTCCCTATCCCCTGTAATAGTGCACTATGTGCCATTCAATGTACAGAAAATACTAATTCTGTGAACAAGTGACCAATTTCAGCCGCAGCTTCAGCGTCTATGGATAGTGTAGGGGGCGGAACGCTTCAGATTCTAGAGAGCATTTGATTGGACAGAAAGTTTGATGAGTAGCTGAAGTGCAGTGTGATGTCATCAAAATTGTTGATCCATATTGGCAGAAGTTAGAGACTGTAAGTTTTGAATGCGTATATCTTGTAAATGCGTACATTGAGTTAATGCAGATACAGAAAGCTGCAGTGCCTTGTGCTATATATATATATATATATATATATATATATATATGGCCTGTTTGTGCATGTCAGCGTCTTTTATGGGAGTCATAAACCAGAGGATTGACCCCTGTGTTTACTTTGCCATTAGTTTACATTGTTGGGCTTGTTAACTATGCCAGTGTTTTGGTTGAACTGGCCTTTTAGCTTATGCTAAAGTCAAAGGTGTTCATATATGACAATACTGTTAAAACACTGGGATTGGTCATGAAAGTTTTAATGTTCACCAAGTCTGCATTTATTTGTTAAAAACAGTAAAATTATAAATAATATTACAATTTAATCGCCAATAAGGAAAAATAGAACTAATTCAAAGGGAAATTTTGGGAAGTTTTCGATACATTTTTCGGAAAACTCAGTGTTGAACCAAAATAGGAAGGCTTCTCTGAAAAAATTATCAAAATCTAAAATCTTGAGAATATAAGCCTACCCTGGTTATAAGAGTTTTCTCATTGTTTTGAAACACACTATCTTATAGATAATTCTATTTTATAATATTTCATGGGAACTTTAAAGCTTGTTTATTTTTAAAAGTGTAGTGTAAGCCAAAAAAATGCCATCGTTTGTAAATATTGTGGAAAAATTGTGATATAGTGGTTCATTGAGCATGAGGAATAATTTTCACATATAAATTGGCCACCATATAGTCCTAATCTTAACCCTGTTGAAATTGAGCAAATTGAACAAATTGAGCCTGGTGAATCTTGGCATTGCCATTCCAGAATATGTACAATATGTCTTCTCACATGGTTTGATATCATAATTATTTGCTTATTTAAACCCAGATGGCGACTGTTTTTTTGTCCAGGCAGTGTGTAATGGTCATTGGGGTTGGCACTGGTCAGCAGAGCTTGTATGGGCATGTTTGGACATGCGTTAACTCTATCCAGACATGTTATAATGGATCTGATCACGCTGATGTAGTCCCAGTGATTCTAGTCTTTCTCGCACACTTGAATTGAAGCTTATTCATTGTTAGGTTTCACTGTGAAATAGCACTTAGGATGTGTTGCCATGGTGATCAGAGAACACTGCTCATCTAACACTGAAAAACTCAAGGCATTTCTTTCAAATCTGAAGCTCGTGACCTTCTCGAGTCGGAGAAAGAGTGGGAAGATGCACAGTGAGAATTGAAACGTACAGCCGTTGCATTGCAGAAACTGATCACATGAAAATGAAAATCCTTACATTCGTTTCATACCCGTAAAACAAACCAAAATCATGGTTACAGAATCATAACAGCAGTCTCTATGACTTGTGTGCTGTACAACAATTTTCATTCAGAAACTTCTTGTAAAATTCACATAAAATTACAAAGTATTTGCAAGTAATGCATTGAATTAAAAATGAAAAAATATTAATTAAATTAAAAAAATGAAAATTTGAAGTAAAATAGTATTAAATAGTATTAAATAGTATTTTCTTTTAAAATGTACAACAGTAATTTTTGTTTATTTGCAACCTCAACAAATAATTTTTACTGTGTACAATAAGAACAAAAATTTGGTGTAAAAACAATTTTCACTCAGAAAATGCTGGTAAATTTCAGAAATAATTACAATACACAGAATTAAAAATAAAATATTGATGTACTGAAATATTATTTTAAAAAACACTGCTATCTTTGTTTTATTTACAACTTTGAAAAATATTTTTTACAGTGTACAGTGAAAACAAAAATCTGGTGTAGAAAGAGTTTTTACACAGAAATTGCGAGTAAATTTCTGAAATAATTACGGAATCTTCAAGTAATACATTAAACATTACACAAGAAATTTTGATGTGCTGAAATGTTTTTATGTTGAAAACAAACATTTGGTGTGAAACTATTTTCATTAAGGAATTGCTAGGAATTTTCTCAATTACTACAAAGAAATGGCAATTGGCACATTGAATTAAAAGTGAAACTTTGAAGTGGAAATATTGAAATAGTATTTTATTGTAAAACATATACTCTAATAATTTTTGTTTTATTTGCAAATTCAGCATTTTTTTAGTGTAGTTTTTGAAGTTAAACTGCTTTAAATGAGTCAAATGCTTTATTTGACTCAATTGAATCAGCTGAAATTGAAGTCCTTTTTATTTAATAAATGTATTCTCCATTACGCATACTTGAATAGTTTACCCAAAAGTCTTTATTTTTTTCTTTGCGCACAAAAAGTATTCTCCTAGCTTTATAAAATTAAGATTGAACTGATGTCACATGGAAAATTTTATCGATGTCCTTACTACCTTTTTGGACCTTGAACATGGTAGTTGCTCTTGGATTTCTCTCAGATTTCATCAAAAATATTGTGTTACGAAGACGAACGAAGTTTAGAACTACATGAAAAATGAATAAATCAAAATACAGTTTTCATTGTTGGAAGAATAGACAGACCTTTTAAAGATCTGTTTCTACAGTAAATTATTTTTTTTACTGAAAAATGGCTTGATATCAAACCAAGCACATTTTGAGATTGCCAGGCGAAAAAGATCTGAAAAATGCAATTTTCCTGATTCCCATCAGTGATTATATGTGGCATTGTGCATAAGGGTCTCTAGCGGAGCATGTGATGTCACAGGTGCAGGAGGGTTACTTGAGGATGCCTGTTGGCCTATTGAATATCCACTTATGTGAGACAAAGAACGTGAGCGCAGCAGGAATAGTCGTTTGGTTACCATGGGAACATTCCTCATTTCTGCACAGCACATGCGTGGTGAGTGGCATGTACAGTATCATTTTCAGATCAAGGCCATTTGCATATGGCACACTTTTAGTAGCATCAAACCTGTCTAATAGGAATCTATCTATCTATACAGTCTTCAGTGTCACATGATCCTTCAGAAATCATTCTAATATGCTAATTTGCTGTTTAAGAAATTTTTATCAATATTTAAAACACTTTTTTTTTCATTTTTTAGGATGATGAATAGAAAGATCCAAAGATCATCATTTATATGAAATAAAAAGGTTTTGTAATCATATACACTATATCATTCAAAAGTATAATTAGTTTTTTTGGGGGGAAAAAATTATAGAAATTAATACTCTTATTTAGCAATGGTGCTTAAATTGATCAAAAGTGATGATAAAGACATTTATAATGTTACAAAAGATTTCTATTTCATATAAATGCTTTTCTTTTGAGCATTCTATTCATCTAAGAAAACTGAACAAATTCTACTCAGCTGTTTTCAACATCATCATAATTTTGCGGTCAGTTTTATTTAAACATGGATGCATTAATTGTCCAAATTATAAATGTTAAAAAAAAGTATCTATTTCAAATAAATGCTGTTTTTATTTTCAACATTCTGTTTTTCAAAGACTGACGAATATTGTGAATCATGGTTTCCCCCAAAATAGCAGCACAACTGTTGTCAACATTAATAATAAATATAAATGCTTCTTTATTTCTGAAGAATCATATGACACTGAAGACTGGAGTAATGATGCTGAAAATTCAGCTTTGCATCACAGAAATAAATTTAATTTTAAAACATAGTCACATAAACGTCTCGGTTAAATATGTAACCCTCGTTTCCTGAAAGGGAACAGTTATTTTAAATTGTAATATTATTTTTATTATTTTAAATTAAGAAAAAAATGCCTTTTTCCAAAAGGTACATCTTGAAAAAGGGGGGTCGTCTTATAACCAGGGTAGGCTTATATTCTCAAGATTTTAGATTTTGATAATTTTTTCAGAGAAGCCTTCCTATTTTGGTTCAACACTTTTTTTGATCTGTTTTCCGAAAAATGTATCGAAAAATTCCCAAAATTTCCCTTTGAATTAGTTCTATTTTTCCTTATTGGCAATTAAATTGTAATATTATTTATAATTTTACTGTTTTACAGTGTTTTGAACAAATAAATGCAGACTTGGTGAACATTAAAACTTTCATGACCAATCCCAGTGTTTTAACAGTATTGTCATATATGAACACCTTTGACTTTGACTTTAGCATAAGCTAAAAGGCCAGTTCAACCAAAACACTGGCATAGTTAACAAGCCCAACAATGTAAACTAATGGCAAAGTAAACACAGGGGTCAATCCTCTGGTTTATGACTCCCATAAAAGACGCTGACATGCACAAACAGGCCATATATATATATATATATATATATCACAAGGCACTGCAGCTTTCTGTATCTGCATTAAGTATACTGTGGAACAGCCCTGAAATGGCTGATCCTCCTCAAGCATTGAAGGTCAAGTCTCTCGTCTCTCTATAAATATGATGGTCTGTCCCAGCGGGTCCTCCGTAGCGCTGCTCGGCTTTTCCACTGTCTAAGGCACACGGGTTTGCTGACCAGTGGAAATCTGCACATTTGCATGTGATTTGATAGCGTGCAAACGTTCCTCCTCCGCTGGCTGCTCGTGTCACTATGATGCATTACTGCATTCTGTGAAAGTAAATAAACTGATCTCCAGGACTGCTTCTGTAGAACATGTCTGATAAACTAGACGTCCACACGGCTTTCCTGAGTCATCAAAATATCATTAATCAAGCACAGAGTGGTAGTTGCCCATGCAAAACATGCTGCACTACTGTTTGGGTGTTTCTATGCTGTTTCTGAAGGGTTTCTATAGCTTGGTTCCCTTCTTCACTGCAAGTTTATGGGATTTCTTAGCAAGTATTTTGCCTTATAAATATAAATATTTATAAATTACATTCTTAAACCAGGATATATAAATATTTCAAATAAAAGTCATTGACCCTGTATTGATTTTTTTTCTTGGAAATACATCTGAAAAAACATTTGTCTTGTATTCAGGGTCTAGACTTTGACATGTCAATAATACACCCACAACTATAGGTGGTGCCAGATCTGCGTAAAACGAGTGTGCCAAGAAATCCGTAATGTAATGTTTGTGGGTAATGTTAGAACAACGTGATTGAAAACAAAAGAAAAAGAAAAGCTTACAGCAGCATGAGTCTTGACTGTCATGTTAGCCTGATGGAACCAAACTTCCTCTGTAAGTGATTTTAAAATGTAAGACAGTACACAGATACTACAGGGTCATTTTATAACCAGGGTCGGCTTATATCGGGTCAATACGGTAAATGCATCTTGACTTAAGATTTTAGAGATTGTTCATGTCTTTAGCTTAAACTCACTCAATTTTGATCATGAATTAGGTTTATTATCTTCATTGGCAATACTGTAATAATGAATAATATAACGTAATACTTTTTGGGGATTTTGGGGATTGATTAAATCGCTAGCCCTGGGCAAATTGAGCAATAGTAATAGTGACGCTTGCTTGCTTTTGTAATGCTGGAATGCTCTAATGTTACTTAATAGACTGTGACTACAACACACAGACGGTATCTGTACTGTATCATGTTATCCTGACCCCCTCCGCTCCTCTAATGCAGCACCCAGTTGTCTTCCCCCACTGTAACTTAAGATGATGGTCACAGCAGGTCAAATATTTTTAGCCGTGTAAATTGTATTGTGTTGAATGGTCAAGGTTACAGGCCAATTGAGAAGTATAGTGAGGATTTACCACCCGGAACGGGACTTGTTTTCAGTTGCTTGTTTACTTAAAATATGGTATTAAAGGGGACATCGAATGCAAAATTCACGTTTGCATTAATGTGTGTTGGCAGTGTGTGTACACAACCACCCTATATTGATAAAAATCACCCGTGTTTTTTTTTTTAAATCCTCATAAATCATAACCACTTTCTCAGATCAAGCCGTTCACAGATTCTTGGCAGAGTGATGCAGTTCTGCACAGGCCCCTCCCACAACTGTTGACTGACATGGCCGTCTTACCTTAGACCTGCCCTGAATGAGCTGATCGATACCAGAGCAGGTGTAGACAAGAATGGTTTCTAAGCGATAGAGCTGTTTTGTTGTTGGATGTAAAAAAACATGCAAACTCTGTCACCGACAGCCAGTTTAGTTTTACTTTTTTTCTTTTCATTTTGAAAAGCTTATCTTGTAATTTACCTCACATTCCGTTATGGAGGCTTTTTTATTTGATTCCTCAGTGTTTGCTAAACGTTCTTTAATTTATTAGTCAGTATAATACAGCACGTGGTGTATGCCATGCTTCATCTTATTCGTTTTTGTTAATATACACTACCAGTCAAAAGTTTGGACACACTCTCTCATTTAATGTTTTTTAAAGAAGTTTCTTATATCAAGGCTGTTTTCACTTGATCTAAAATACAGAAAAAAAAATAATATTGTGAAATATTATTACGATGTAAATCAATGTTTTTATATATTAGTATACATTCAAATTTAATTTATATCTGTAATTAAAGTTGAAATTCCAGAATCATTACCAGTCTTCAGTGTCACATGATCCTTCAAAAATCTTTCTAATATGCTGATTTATTATCAGTGCTGGAAATAGTTGCACTGCTTAATATTTTTTTTGGAACCTGTGATTCTTTTTTCAGGATTTTTTGATCAATAAAAGGTTAAAAAAGAACAGCATTTATTTAAAATAGAAAGGTTTTCTAACAATATACACTACTGCTCAAAAGTTTGGGGTCAGTAAATTTTTATTCTTTATATTTTTGAAAGAAATTAATACTTTTATTCACAAAGGATGTGTTAAATTAATAAAAAGTGATAGCATAGATTTACATTGTTAGAAAAGATTTATATTTTAAATAAATGCTATTCTTTTTAACTTGTTATTCATTAAAAAATCCTGAAAAAAGAATCACAGGTTGCAAAAAACATTTGGCAGCACAACTGTTTCCAACATTGATAATTCTAATAATGAATCAGCATATTAGAATGATTTCTAACAGCTCTAACAGCAGTAACAGCTGATGAAAATTCAGACAATTATCTTTTCCTGTAAAATATGACAAGGTCGCAAATTCGAAAGTATAAATGTCTGAATCCTGACATAGCAAAAGAGGAACTCCCGTTCACAGAATTCAAACCAAAAATAATACTACTGGTGAAAAAGAAGTTGAGGGATAACCACTTTCGTTACCATATATAACTATAAACTATGATAAAAGTTCACCAGCATGCACTGTTAAATAAATAAATAAACAAAAAATGCGACCAAATGATGTGCTCCTGCGACCAACTGAGAAAGTCAGTCACAAATGAGCGACCAATGGGAAAGAATGAGTCTAGAACCCTGGAGAATCATATAAACTTGTGGAAAATGGGCATCTGATGACTCCTTTAAATGTCAACATCCACATGCTAACATTTGTGAATGAGATCTCCTTTGCAAAAATCAAGTCTCAGATATATTTCCCAGTAAAACTGGATAATTAAGTTCCATAGTGGAACTGACTTTTACCAATAACTTGTTTAAAGACATTGAGTTACTGTGAGCTGAGATTGTAGTCGATCATTAGGGCTGTGCCGATAATCGGACGCAATATCATGCGTATCTCGTCAGTAATGCCGGTTCTGTGATTAGTCGTAAATCTCATTCACGTGTTCATTCATACAGCCAAAGAGTATAGAATCCCAAGAGGCGAAACTCAATAGAACGCTCCATAGCAACAGTTGCGCCCAGCAGCAGTCCTACGCTTCCGCCATTTTGGACTGAAAGCGACTCGCCAGTCCACTAGCTTCTTGCTGTCGCTATGGCAAATATCGGCTGCTTTGTTTAAAAAAAATGAAAGCTAAAATACACAACCAGAATGGTGACTCGTTTCCATTTGTTTCTTAAGAATAATACTATATTACTTCTGTTAACTAACTAACCATAACTTGTTTATTATTGAATATATTTCTGTATGTTTTGTACGTAGGCCTACTGTAATGTTATTTGTTGTTATTGCAATAAAAAAAAATATAAGAACAGAATAATGTACAATCACTAGACTAGTGATTGTCAAAAACAGACTTTCTTCCATTTATTTTTCACAAAATCTTTGCTCTCTAGAAATATATATATACCCTATATTAAGTTCAAGTATTAGCATTATAAACGCCATTTAACGCCAACAAAATTAAGGACATGCATCAGAAAATTGGGAATGTTAGACAATAAATATATAACATAATATAACAGCTTCACAGTAAGTTGTTTTTGCAGCATTGTCTTTTAATGTCCGTTAAAGTATGACTGTAAACAAACAAAAAAAGTCTCCAAAATTACTTGATTATTCAGTTATGATGGACACAGCAATACATTATTTCTGTAAGATCAGCATGTTTGTAGTGTGTTCCAGGGGTTAAAACATACAATATAATGTATAATTACAACATTCATTTCAGACCTATAATAGTACGTAACTAATAATAGTAAATGTGTAAAGTAAAACGAAAATACTCAATAAAGCAGGCCAAACTGACACAAATAATTAATGGTTGGATTCCACAATTGATAACGTAAAACATATATAATATACAATACCAATATGTAGTAGTCATAAAATGTACTGATGACTTAATTTGAGAATTTTTCCATTGCACTTCTGATTTGGCTGAGATTCGCCAATTTTGTGAGTAAAATGTGACGGATTTGTAAAAAAAATGTGTAGAAAAACCATATAGAATGACTTTTTGCAGTTTTTCGTCTCATACACTACTTCCGTGCAGTGATTGCATTATTTTATTACCACTTTGACTTCTCTTTCGTTGTCATTCGGTCTGCTTCTGTGCTGTTCGGTTGGAATTTTCACCCCAGAATGGCAGCTGCGCTACCGAAGCGCCATCTAGTGGCGGTTACCAGAAAAGCATCAGAGTTTCGCCTCTTGGGATTCTATACTCTTTGATACAGCCGCGTTTGCTGCACAGAGCCGTAGTTCACTGACAAGCTACGCAAATATCGCCTTCATTATCGCAGGCGATACATATCGATAATGCATGCGAAACTGCGTAGCTTGTCAGTGAACTACGGCTCTGTGTAGTAAACGCGGCTGCATGAATGAGATTTACGACTAATCACAGAACCGGCATTACTGTCGAGATACGCATGATAATTCGCGTCCAAATATGGGCACAGCCCTATCAATAATTACAATAAAATAATTTAACATAATCATTACACAGCTTAATTACTGGAAAAACTACATTACCCATGATTCTGCAATGAAATCTCCACCAAACAGAGAATCAGACAAAAGCAAATCACAGCAAAAGAACCGCCCACTTCCACAAAGAATTGTGATTGACGTAAGCTCTCAAATCACTCTGAAAAACAAAACCAAAATACGTTGTTTTTACATAAAATCAACCTCTTTAAAGCAATCATTTTATATTTCAGCATTGTTTTTATTTGATTCTGTTATTCGCAATGCTTCATGGGATTGCAGTTCTTTTCCTCATTAAAGCCTTCAATCTCAGACTCTTTTGAGTTTGTCTGAATTGTGCTTCAAATCAAAATTGTAATATTGAGACTCTCCTCATAGCTGATTGGTTTGGTTCATGGCTTATGACTATAAAATAAAAAGACTTTAAGTGCCTATGGAAAAAAATACTTCTGAAACTACTTGCGCTTGATTACATTTTTTTGAAAGTATATCAACGTGCATCTCTAAATCATGCAAAATAAAGCCGGAAACTTGTATTTTAACACTTTAAATATCAGTTATAGCTTTATGTTTTTTAAGATACTGTTGCTAATTTATCACATTCATAAATTACAACTAATATGTGAACTATCAGGAGTCCCAGTCTAATGCTGTGTAGATTTCTAGAATACTATTTCTGCTATATATTGCAGTTCTATAAACAGCTTGAACCTTTTGTTTCAGTGGAGTTTAGGTTTTATTCTATGCTAAACCTTCCTGATTTCAGTCTCTTCCCACAAGCAGCCTGGCCATTCTCTTCTCTTTGCGCTGATGCAAAAGTGGCCTCGAATGTGGGCCGTTGCATAACCCCGCACAGGGCCCCTTTTCTATTTTTGTTCCTGGATACGCGTCTCAGTGAGGTATTTTCTATGGTGACTCGCTTACATCTGTAGCTCTTCTAATGTACTCTCATTGAGCAAGACATGGATGACTGTTGAGACTTATTCCTGGCACATTTGTTTTTTTTTGAAGGTGATGTACAGCGATACAGGAAGCAGGAATTATGAGAACATCTGCATTTGACTGGAGACATTGGACAAGGCTGAATTTGGACACCAGGTTTGTAGATTGATGGCAATCACTGTGTTGTACGTCTTAGTGAGACTCGAAAGCAGGTGACTGGTCAAAGTCAGTCCTTGACTGATCTGCTTTTTTGAAGCATGATAAGCTCTTCTATGGATATTTTGTCCCTGCTGTAGTTATGAGATGCAACACAGCTGTATTTCATGAGATGCCAGGCATCCCGCTGGGTAGTGATGCCAAGGGGGGCTGATATATGACGTAATGACATTCTCTCGAGTCTGGTTATATTTTCCCGCCTCTGGCTTTGACATGTTGCACCGGTTGTTGTTGTAGATGTGTTAAATCACATGCATCCAAAGGATGATCGAAGGTCAAACTTGGACACTTGCAGACTTTCGATGTTGTTTGTAAATTGATTAAATCACATCATGTTACTTGGACAGGTCTGATGCGATTACTGCCTTGTATCTGAATACCGAACACCATTGACACATTTAACTTATCAGCCCAGTTTTTAAAGGTGCATTTAGCCTCTGGCAGGTTTATCCACCATATTTGTGTTGAGGACAACGCAGGATTGAGATTGACCTTGAAAAAAGCACATCTGATCGCTGTGTTTTGTCATTCCCTCATCAACTCTCTCATCTGCTCGCTATCTCCAGACAGACAGGCTGTTTAGATACTAACTTGACCCGTGGGAAGCATTTAACTTCATTGTAGACCATGTCAAGGTTCGGTTTTAGATTTTATAGCCTGGCGGAGATTGATATTTCTTCTCTGATTGCTTGCAGAGTTTGAATGTCCTAGTTAAGAGGTTTGAACCAGATAACCTTATGTAACCTCATTATACAAACTCTGATGTAGGCAGATGGTAATTTATATTTGCACAGAGTGTAGGCAGAGGTGGAGTAAGTTGTTATTATTTGATATTCTGTTCACATTGTGGCACTACCTGTTGACTTATTTGACTAATAAAATTTAAACTTTAATATGTTTTGGTCAGATGTTTGTCTTTTGTTGCATAATGGATGTAGTTTCATTGGTTCATTCATTAGACTTGATGCTCTCTTTACAGGGTACTTGATATGTTTGTCATGATTGACATGCTTCTTAATCGTTTACAATAATTCTTCTGAATCTTCAACACATGCATGCATCTTTACATTAAACATTTGTAAAACAAATTTAATACCAAGTATTATCCTACCCAATATGAAATCATTCAGAAAAAAATGTATACATTGTATTTTGTTCTGTAGTGCACTAAGAAAAAATAAATTGTGTTAATGTTCTTATTTGATGCTGAAACAACATTTAATAACTTGAGGCCAAAGTCATTTTTTATCTTTTTGAAGGAAGTCTTTAATGCTCACAAAGTTTGCTTTTATTTAAACAGAAATACAGTGAAACAGTAATACTGTGAAGTATATATAACATATTTTAAAATATAATATATTCCACTAAATGGCAAAACTGAATTTTCAGCATCATTGCTCCAGTCTTTAGTCTCACATGATCCTTCAGAAATCATTATAATAGGCAGATGTGCTGCTCATTTTTGTGGAAATCATGATATATTTTTTAGGATTCTTAGATAAATAGAAAGTTCAAAAGAACAACATTTATTTTAAATGCAAATCTTTTGTAACATTGTGAATGTCTTACTGTCACTGTTTTAATTTAATTAATGCATCCTTGTTGAATTAAAGTATTAATTTCTTTCAAAAAATTGACTGACCTCAAACTTTTGAAAGGTAGTTTATATTATCCAATTGATCTTCATTCATATTACATGAATAGTGCCTTTGTATATTGATTTTTTTTTAAATGTTTTTATTTAAAACGCAAGAGTTTTCCTTTGAATAGCTATAACAACATTCCAAATAGAGATTAGAGTGCAGAATGATTGATGGTGTTACAGAGATAAATTGCATTGTCCAACCCTCATGTACTTGTTGTACTTATAGTTTGGTTAATTCTCTAATGGAGGAATTCCTGACCTTACAGTTTGAGACGACCTTCACATCAATCACAAACCTCAGAAAGACAAAGAGATGGTGCTGGCAGACTGCCTTCAGAAACACTCTACTCAGGGCATGGTGAGTTTATGGGCCGTTTTGGCTGGAAGATGGCTTTTGTACTTAAATGCTTGTCTCAGCATTTAATTAAAACATTTTGAATTTGTTTACTGACAACATGTGTCTTTTTTCTGTTAGCAGACAATTTGGATGTGGTGCCCAGGCTTAAATGTATATAGAGATGGAGACCATTTTTAAACAACTTGACTGAACATGCTCTTGAACATATGGAAATGATTACTTCATAATTTTGAAAATGATGCTGTTGGACTGACTGCTGTACAATCACGGGGAACTGTTTAAAGCACTGAAGGATTAACACTCCACGTTAAAAGAGAAACTTTCATCGAAGACGATGTTCATTGTGGCAAAACCAAGGGCAATGTAGCAACTGTAGATAGCAAATCCTTATCATGGAGGCTGCTAAAACCTCAGGTGAAGCGGAACGTTCCAAACAGATTATCAGTTTCAAAGATGATGAAAAACACTTGCCATCCGAGATGACCCAAAGAGGCCAATCCTCTGGCACAGAGGACAAAATAAGACTTGCGGAGCAACCCCAGACCCCAGCTGTAAGTCCATCTCCTGGTATGGAGACACAGGTCCTTGCTTCAGGAAATATTCTTACCTCAAAACCTAGAGAACAGTGTCACATCCAGCTCAGGAGGAAGAACGTTCCTCTACCAAACAAACGATATCTTCAATCGGAATATGAGCTGCTGTCAGAGGGCCTTCTCAAAAAGGAGCAGAAGTCTGTTAAGACTGGGAAGTATGTGTGCCAGTACTGTGGGAGAGCTTGTGCCAAACCCAGCGTACTGAAGAAACACATCCGTTCTCATACTGGTGAACGACCATATCCGTGTATTCCTTGTGGTTTCTCATTTAAAACTAAGAGCAACCTGTACAAACATAGAAAATCTCACACCCATGCGGTAAAAGCTGGATTGGTTTCATTTTCAGAACAAGACAGCAAGCATATGGATGAGGAGCTGGCAGTGGCAGAAGGCGAGATGCATTCTGATGCTGAGCAGAGCAGTGACAGCGATGAAGAACTCGTGGAGGACTTGTCCCTGGATACAACAAGCCATATCAAAGAAACAGAGGGTTTTGTGCAAGAAAAAGGAGGGGGTATATTGTCAAAAAAGGAAGCCACTTTATCTTTACTTAAAAAGCAAACAGGGTCATCAGGAAAAGTATCTTTATGGCAATTCCGGGAAATGACGGCACCTGCTGCTATTGCTCAGGTAGACCAAATGGTTGAGTTCTCCACCATCAAGCAAAGACTGGCACTTCGGCTTTCGGAGAAGAAAAGTCAAGACTCTGATCAGTCTCTTTCTCTGCCCAGTTCATACAGTAAAGGCAGCACTGATTCAGGATACTTCTCGCGTTCTGAGAGTGCCGAGCAACAGTTCAACCAGTCGAGCGCAAGTGCCAAATCATATCAAGAAATCATGTTTGGGAAATGTTATAGGCCAACAACCAGGCCAAGGCAATCGATCACTGTACAAACCTGCATGACGGACATAAATGAAGCCACATCTAGTTTCATGATTACACTGAATAAAGATATAATGCCTGGTGACACAGACCCCTCCATTCACAGAAGCAAAAAAGACCTAGTCCGATCAATAAAAATTGATTCGGAGTCCTTCCAAGAGGAAGATTACCAAGAATGTCAAATCCCTAGTTCTGACCTTCTGGAAACGGCTTCAGAGAGTAGTGTATTCTTGCGCAGTAATTCTCTTCCGACCTCATCTAATTCGAATCTGAATGCACCTCAAGGGCTAAGAAGCAGTAACTCATTTGATGAGAGAATGACAGGTGCTGATGTCACCTACAGGGGCACAATGGGTATGAGAAGACTCATGCGGCAAGCTGCGTTCGAGCACTCGGCTAATGAAGGACACGCTGAATCAGACTGCTATGCTCATCTGGCTTGTAGCTTAAAATCAGACTTGAAAATTCACGGTGTAGATGATTCCAAATTAAGTGCTGAAAACTATCAAGAAACTGAGTTGTGTTCTGTCTTTCCAAGCCATTTATCAGAAACTTCCACAAGGAAACGAAGAAAAGACAAAAATGTCTTGGAGGAAGATGACTTTCATGTGCAAGACAAGCCTTCTGGACACTTGGAGGACACAGAGACAAAGCCAACTACTTTAGATACTGCCTTTTCTGACACTGAGAGAAGGGCTGGCAGCAATGTTATCTCTGTCATTCAGCACACAAATTCTTTAAACCGCCTAAATTCTTCAGAGAAGTCGAGTGATGTTAGATCACACCCCTTAGACAAATTTGGCATTTACAGATTCATGGAGCATAGCATGGAGGGTCACAGACTCGAAGGGGCAGACTGGCAATGGGGATGCAGTGGTTTTCTGCACCAGAAACTTCACATGAGTAAGCAGCCAACATCTCAGCCTAGTATCCAAGTTCCAGAGATCAGAGTAACCGTGGAACCTGACAGGCCGGAAAAAGTTCCGGAAGTAGGGGTCAAGCAAAGGGAAAAGCACGCTGAAGAGTTCCAGTGGCCACAGAGGAGCGAGACCCTATCACAGTTTCCAATGGAAAAGCTACCACCCAAAAAGAAACGCTTGAGATTAGCAGAGATGGAATGTTCTTCTGGAGAATCTAGTTTTGAATCTGCTTGCACAAGCCTCTCCAGAAGCCCGAGTCAAGATAGCAATTTGTCTCACAGCTCAAGCTTTTCCCAGTCCCTCGACAGAGAGGAGACCAGTAACCTTGTGTCTCAAACCAACCCAGATGAGTTTAATAAGCCGTTGGAGTTCTTATCTGTACCTGGAAGTTTGCAGAGTCATCACCGGCAGATGAGACGTTCTGCTTCAGAGCAGGCACCTTATAATTCACCCTCAGAGGTTCCAGAATTTAGAAGCAAGTCTTTCGATTATGGTAGTCTTTCTCCATCTACGTCTAGGCAAGAGGAGGTTAAAGAGCGTAGAAGGGCCTTCTTGGTTAGGCAGGCATCACTAAGTGGTGAACCTGAGATGCAAGGCGGCACAGTCTCAGATGAAATGAGCAAGAGAACCTCACCAAGCACCATTGAGAAAATGAGGTACTCTTTGATTTCTGGTGGTCCGTCGCCCCAACACAAACGGTATAGCCCAGTGCAAGTCTCATCTCAGTATGCCAAACCCAACACTTGCAATGTTTATGACATGGATAGCATGATGCTTTTTATAAAGAAGGAACCTGAAGAATCCAAGGTAGCTGAATCTTATATTAGCTTAAGAAAACCCCAAGAAGATTGTTCCCAGAGTTTAGGCAATGTTTTGTCAACGATAGCAGTGCTTTCGCAAGCCCAGCAAGCATTGGCCAGTCAAAGTACGCCCGGTTTGCTAGTTCCTGTTAGAATTCAGATGCAAGTACCATCTTATGGGAACGTAACGTACACTAGTATATCTCACATTCTGGATTCTCAAATTCAAAATCCCATCTCGTACATAGAACGCAAAACATCCTCCTGTCAAAGTCTTGCCATAGTCGTGCCACAGAATAACGTAGGTTGTGAACCATCTCCAGTATCAGGGCACCCTCGGCGACTACTCCGCAGCCCACAGGCCTCACCAGCAAAGTTAAATACAGGCATACCTCTATCATTAACATCCAAAACCATCTCAACTACAGAGGCCCCCAGTGGTGGAGCAAACAAGCGCATGCTCTCACCTGCAAGTAGCATTGAGCTTTTCATCGAAGCGAAGCAGCAAAAACGAGTCAAAGATGAGAACATTTATGGCCAGATTGTTGAAGAGCTAAGTGCTGTGGAGATAGGAAAACTTGAAGGTGAAAAAGAAAGTCCCAAGAAAGCTTTCACATCAGGAAGCCCATGCGAGCCCACCGAGGAGGTAGATATGGATGAGCCCAGCCGAGACTTTTACAGCAATCCAGAGTTACAGCCTTTGGCCAGAATTTCTCAAGATGATGCTATGATGGAGCAAAAACCATCACCTGAACACATGATGGCTAGCAATCGTCCTGGTTCTGGTATAGGTGCAGTGTCCTCTGCAATCACTGGTGCTTTACTCTTCTCCAAGTTTCCAGGTCTTCACACTACTACTTGTGTGAGCTGGTGCTATCTCAACTCCACTAAGCCAAATAGCATCCAAACAGCTGCAAATTTCTCAGAGTATGCCTCGTGGTTTGTGAGATGCCATAACCCAAACCCGCCTGATCTTAGCACTGGGATGGTTCTTGCTCTTCTCCGATCCAAACAGAGGAGGCAGAATGCTGTTTATTCAGTCGCTAGCATGTATCAACCTGGACTACTTGTGACCTCGACCCCTTGGAGACCGAAGCAAGAACAAGTATGTTGTTGGTTTTTGCTGATCTGCTTCTTGCTGCTCTGCTATATTTACTGGTACGTTGATGCCATTGATATTTAGCCATCTGTTTCATAAGGTCTATTGCATTGTTGCAGGTAACACTGGACTACAGAGAGGAAGATACAAAACAGGACATAAGGGTAAGAGACATTACCCAGAGGTGCAAACCTTTACGAGAGGATGTTGCATCCACCATACGGCAAGCAGAAGCAGTCCGCGTGAAGATTTTTGAAGGAGGGTATGAGTGTGTACTTCGATAATGCTGATGTTCATAGGTGACTGTAGTAACCCATCCTAATGAAAACACGTCTGTTTGTTTATCTCTATCAGGTATAAGTCCAATGAGGAATATGTGTACGTGAGAGGTCGTGGACGGGGAAAGTATATATGTGAAGAGTGTGGTATTCGTTGTAAGAAGCCAAGCATGCTCAAGAAACACATACGAACTCACACAGATGTGAGACCCTACATCTGCAAGTGCTGCAACTTTGCTTTCAAAACTAAAGGTGGGTTTTATCACATTCAAGCATTTTGCAAAAGATTAGGATGGAAAAATAACCCCTGTCTCTTTTAGGGAATCTCACTAAACATATGAAGTCAAAAGCTCACATGAAAAAATGCCTTGAACTTGGAGTTTCACCCACAGCCATGGACAATACAGAGGATGCTGGTAAGGTCCTTATGTCTAACATGACATCCCAACTAGTTCAAACCAATGTTAGAAGAATGCACTAATTTACTTTTCTGCTCTTACTCACTGTGTAGATGACACGCAGAAGTTCTTAGGCATCATGCCAGTGGAAACAACCATTAAGCATCAGTTCTCGGATGCGGAAGATTCCGATGGCGTCGATGAAGATGAACCAGATGATGATGAAGATGATGAATGTGATGGTGATTCTACACCAAAAACGCTGTCCAGAAGCACAAGTCCTCAGTCCTATGCAGTCAACAAGCCATGTCTGTCTGGCTGTCTCCCTAAACACTTTGACCCAAGCCGCTATCCACCGAAGGAACAGCTTGGAGTTTCTTCTCCGAGTATTGATGATGATCTGACCTTTGAGCAGTCGAGCAGTTCCTCTGAGCCTTGCCCACCTCAGCTGCTGTCGCCTTGTTGGGATTCGCCTCGCCAGAGGTACATGTCCCCGAGGGGAGATCTTTCACCGCACCGTCACCTGTTGTCAAGCCGTGATTCATCTCCTTTAAGGGGCGTTTCTCCAAGGAGAGATCTGAGCATCAGAGGGGATTTTTTACCCATCCGGCAGCTGTCACCTGTAAGACCTACAGGTTCGGACCCATCGGGGCAACGAGCGCAGTCTCCGCTGGGTCGACAAAAAGGGGTGCTCAGAGCCGTGTCCCCAAGGAGGGGGTCTTATCAGCACAGGACCCACGTGGATCCTGGAAGGAGTGTGAGATTTCAAGCTTCTCCCCTTCGACCATTCACTGGATTGCGCTCAGACACGGGAATGGTATGCTTTTAGATTTATATCTATGCTTTCTTTGGAAATTAAATCCATGACCTTGGCATTGTTAGTGCTATGCGCTTCTGACTGAGCTACAGGAAGGCATGTTGTATTTTCCGCATTGCTTTTGGTGTGATAATGTTTTAGTGGCATGTTGAAAATTTGTAAAAATTAAAGTCATAATATTTTGAGAATAAAGTCAAAATGTTTCAAGAATAAAGAGGATTTTTTTGAGAATAGAGTCGAAATTACGAGAATAAAATTGTAATGTTACAACAATAAAGTCAAAATATTTTAAGAATAGAGTAAATGTTTTCAGGATAAAGTTGAAATGTTTTGAGAATAGTCAAAATTCAGAGAATAGAGTCGAAATTACGAAAATTAAATCTTAATATTACAAGAATAAAATCGTAATGTTACGACAATAAAGTCGAAATGTTTTGAGAATAAAGTTGAAATGTTTTGAGAATAGTCAAAATTACGAAAATAGAGTCAAAATTACGAGAATAGAGTCGAAATTACAATAATAGAGACAAAATTACGATAATAAAATCGTAATATTACGAGAATAAAATCATAACCTTACAACAATAAATTCGAAATGTTTTAAGAATAGAGTAAATGTTTTCAGAATAAAGTTAAAATATTTTGAGAATAGTCACAATTCAGAGAATAGAGTCGAAATTACGAAAATAAAATCTTAATATTACAAGAATAAAATCACAATGTTACGACAATAAAGTCGAAATGTTTTGAGAATAGAGTAAATGTTTTGAGAATAAAGTTGAAATGTTTCGAGAATAGTCAAAATTACGAAAATAGAGTCAAAATTATGAGAATAGAGTCGAAATTACGATAATAAAATCGTAATATTCCGAGAATAAAATCATAATGTTACAACAATAAATTCGAAATGTTTTCAGAATAGAGTCTAAAAGTTTCGAGAATAAAGTTGTAATATTTCAAGAATAAAGTCGAAATGTTTCATGAATGGAGTCGAAATTACGAGAATAGAGGTGAAATTACAATATAAAATCGTAATTTTACAAGATAAAATCTTAATATTACAAGAATAAAATCGTAATATTACGACAATAAAGTCAAAATGTTTCGAGAATAGAGTAAATGTTTTGAGAATAAAGTTGAAATGTTTCGAAAGCAGTCAAAATTACGATAATAAAATCTTAATATTACGAGAATAAAATCATAATATTACAACAATAAATCTGAAATGTTTTGAGAATAGAGTCTAAAAGTTTCAAGAATAAAGTTGAAAGGTTTCAAAAATAAAGTCAAAATGTTTCAAGAATGGAGTCGAAATTACGAGAATAGAGGCGAAATTACAATATAAAATCGTAAATTTACCAGAATAAAATCGTAATATTATGAGAATAAAATCGTAATATTATGACAATAAAGTCTAAATGTTTTCAGAATAGAGTCTAAATGTTTTGAGAATAGTATGAGAAATAAATACTAGCAATTAAAGGTATAGACTAATATGTTGAGAGAAAATTTATTTGGGTACTTTTAATGTAAAACATGCCACATTAAAGAGCGTGAAAATCACATTAATGTAATAGACATATTGTTTGTATTTTGCTATAAAACGGACAGATTTTGAAAGCTGAGACTTTGGAATATCTCCAGGGCCATTTGCATGCATAATTATTACCTTATTCTCAAAATATTACATCTTTAATCTCATAGTTTTGTTTTTTTTTTTTACCTTTTTTGTGCACTAAAACACTGTCATATTTTGGAGAAACAAGTGTAGAGAGCAGAAGGCAAAGGACTTAAAGACAGGAATCGAACTCGGGTCCCTGTGAGCACTATGTCAGCACACTAACCACAAGGCTATTGGCACCAACATAAAACAAAACCTTTTGATATCAATGACGTCAACCCTGTCACAAATTTGTATGATTTTATCATGTTTTTGGCCCTTTTTGACAGCCGTGGTCATGATAAACCTTCTTTGTATATGCATGAAGAATAAAATGCCAGAATTTATGGTAAAATATTGCTATATATCAGCATCATGAACAACATTTCTTTTTTTTCAGGATCAAGGGGATACTCCTCAGAATCTGTATGTTCCTGTTGGCCTATGCAGTAGTCAAGATCTGTCCACAACCCTGCAGCCAGACATCTTCAGCCATTTGCCTTTGCACTCTCAAGGACAGGTGCCAACGCCTGTCCCGATGATCCCTATTGGGGGGTTACGAATGCCCACCATGTCGACATCTGGTGCTGCTGGGGAGAGAAATTCGCTCCCATCAAATCCACAGGGGAACATATTAGAAACGGCTAGTTCCGGCCGGACCTTAGCCCCTGCCCTAGATCCTAGATTGGCCTACAGTGGAGAAATAGCAACCTCTTCCACTGGGCTTTCTAGCAAAGACGATAAAAAGGAGGAGAGCGTCTACATCTGTGCAAAAGCTATCGCGTCCCTCAGAATCACGTCTGAAGATGCCGCGGACAAACCGCCTAAAAGCTGACTTTGTAAGCACTATATATTCGCTATGAATTTAAGCTCAGACCAGAAACATATTTTATGCAAGTATTCAATGGTTGAATTACGTGGGTTCTTGTGTTGCACTGGCGGTAGCAAACTTCTGTACTCAAGGGGGCGATAGAGTTACCTTTAAGTGTCTGTGCCATTAACCCGATGCGTTATTATTCAGGTAGCTGCTGTAAACATGCCAAGTTTAACAAACTTTAACTAACTTGCTCAGTAGTTGACCCATAGCGCCCCCTTGTAGTCCGACACATTTCAGAAGGCAACGATGCACAAAATCAAACTTGCTTACGCAGAATATGCACAACATCTTGCATTTATGTTCAATGCACATGCCATATTCTCAACTATAAACATGTAAAAGCTGCATATTTGCAATTTCAATATTTCATGATTTCACAGGACTGGCAGTGCATCATTACGTCCCAGTCGTCTTTGACTTTTGCTTGTGCCTTTTAAGAAGATGTTTGCATATCCCTCGATGAGAGAAAGTCATTTGATGTACCCTGTTTATGCACTTAACAATAGTGGCGGTCATTAAGTTGAACTAATATGAGGTACCGTGGTTGCTTTTTGAGATTGCATTTACGACATACATACGTTAAAGTTTGCATTAAGCTGTGCTATGACATTGCCTTGTATCCTGTTGTATATTTTTGCTGGCACCTTTATAACTTAACTGCATTATGTGCGTTCGAGATTACGAACCCAAAAGTGTTGATAAATTCTTTAAACGGTTTAAACCTTCTCCACCGTATAGTATTTTTCTAAATGTATCATACCTCGTTTCCTTATTTAATCTTTAGAATTTTCTGCACTTAAGCAACGAAATGTCATTACAAGGCATTTTTAATATAGCATATCTGCATTTGACATCGTATTATTATATAAAAAGCGGTAAGTATCGTGCATTAAGATGACTATTCGAAGCACTTTCTAGCGAGCTGATAGACTGAATGCCGTGTCATCGATATTGAAGCTCTTTTAAATGATTTTTCATTGAATTAATCATATGGCACAACATTCCAGTCACTGTTAAGTCAATTATATGTGCACATACATATTTACACACACACACACACACACACACACACACACACACATAATCGCTATCATGTACTGTAATTACTTTTGAAGAGTGGCTTGTGTTGAAGTAAACAAAAATGAATTGTATATTTGAAGGGATAGATGCTTTTTCAGGTTTTCTCGCCATCAGATGAATGGGTCTTGTCTGGTGAACTTGTCTGACTGTTTGAATGTATGAACTTTTTAGCCTAAGTCATTTTAAATGTCTTTAAAGAAGGTATAAGTGCTATCTCATATTAAACATACGGATATCATATGAAGTAGCGGTCAGTTTATGGTATTTATATTATAGTCTGAGTATTTAAAAATGCTGAGATGGTGAAGTTAAACTGAGTTTATACTGAAGGAACTTTCATGTCATGTTTACAGTATTACATATTAAAGATTTTGAGGTATCTAGGTTGAATTTATGGCATTTTAGAAATTACAACTGTTATTTATCTTACCCACTGGTACGTGGTCATCATTTATAGAAGATCATGAATATTTCTTTTGTTTTGCCCATAAAGGCAGCTGGTTTCTTCTTATTTAATTGTTTGTTTTTTGTTTTACTCTGATTACAAGATGTCCTTTAGAAAAAAAAAAAAAAAAACTGAAAATAAAGTTCTATTACAAAAACTTGTCGGTGTTCTTACCTCATAATGAAATATGCATATTAATAATAATAAACAAACAAACAAGAGAAATAAGTGCATTTATACATTAGCACATTATCATTTGTATTTTTTAAATGACAAATTCTAGATTTCTTTTATATTAAATTCTTTAATATTTGTAACAAAACATACATCTACAATAATACACAAGACAGTAATGTTTCATGACAAAAGCATTACAAAACAAGTCACTGATTATTTTAGAGACTAGGTAAAATAAACTGTAGATTATTATTGTGCAAAATATGTACAACCTGGATGGAAAGCATGTAATCATGCAGTTTGATTCTATGTAAAATGTCTTTACCATTTGCATTCTTTTGTGTGTTCTTTTCATGTTGGTTTGATTGTCATTGACGTGTTAAATAGCCCAGCCTTCTGCAAAGAATTTCAAAAATCTCCGCCATGCACAAAATCATAGTGATAATGGTGAAAATGTACATTGCACTGAGGAAGATGGTCTTTTCAAAGTGCTCAGGTACCATACACTTGGTGAAGTTAAACGTCTTCTCCAGTGAACTGGCATCACAGAAGTACAGCGAATGAACCAGGAATCCAAAGAGGCGACTCTGGAGCCAGAATGCTGCCACCTCCAGGACGATCCGTAATAGTACAGAAATGATGTAGAACACTGTGTATGTTGGTTGTTCCAGAATATCCTCTTGGTCTATGTTTTTATATGCCGCATACAGATGGAATACAGCCCCTGGAACAAGAACCGTCACTAGCTGCAGGGCCCAAAACACCTGCAAAAAACAAAAACGTTTGCCCCAAATAATATTTTGTTAGGTGTTTTTATAAACAGCATTGCAATCAATGAATCATTCAATCAATCAATCAAAATACATACATAGCTAAAAACTATAATGCATTTATTTTCAGGATTCTTTGATGAATTAAAAGCATTTATTTGAGCTAAAAAATCTTTTGTAGTATTATAAATGTCTTTACTGTCACTTTTGTCCCTTGCTGAATAAAAGTATTATATAGGAAAATATGACCTAATCAATTTGTGTTACCTGCTAGCTAAATTTCAAACAAAAATAGCTTTAAATCTCTCTTTTTTATTCAAAGTTGACATAGACAAGTAAACTATAAAGCTCGGTTCATCCTAAAAAATAAAATATAAATGTATCTCTATATTCATCCTACGTGTCCTCTATGGTGTGTGTATATATATATATATATATATATATATACAGGGTGCGATTTGTGAAAAAAGCAGAGGGGGGGATGCTTTTGAAAACTAAGGTTAGTGTAATCTGTTAACATTGCACATTATATACATCTTTTTAGACAAGTACCAGATAATGAGTGTCATGTCATGAAATGTGATCACAATTTCATAAAAACATTAGTTAGTCCTATTAAATGTAACGATTTCATTTCAAACAACGAATACATTATATAAAGTGAGCAAAGATCAACCACTGCGTCGCAAAATTATTCACTGTTTCGAAGCGCTCCAATCAGATCCTGAATCATTTGATTCAGAACGGGATATCAAAGCGCGTATGGCGAATAATTTGGTTCAGAGCCGGACTTTAAAGTGCGTATCGCGAATCATTTGATTCAGAACCGGATTTAAAGCGCGTATCGCGAATCATTTGACTCAAAAATGGACTTCAAAGCACGTAAGGCGAATCATTTGATACATAACCGGACTTTAAAGCGCGTATCGCGAATCATTTTACTCAAAAGGGGACTTCAAAGCGGTACGGCGAACCATGTGATTCAGAACCGGACTTAGGAGCGGGTTCACGGGATGTTTTTATCCCCACCGGGGATAATAATAATTTAGCAGAGGCAGGGATGCATAGACCAGAAGGGGGGAAATCCCCACCATCCCCCCCAGCAAATCGCACCCTGTATATATATATATATATAGCCTATATATAAACACAAATTTTAAAGTCCCGATCTGAATCAAATGATTCCCAATACGCGATCCGATTGGAGCGCTTCGAAACATTGAATCATTTTGCGACGCTCTCCGTTTCATGTGAAATCATTACAAGCGATATCGAAATTGGAAAGTGAAGAGGGCTCTTTTAACTTGATCCGGCTTTTGCTAATGAATCGCTTGAGCTGAATGATCGAAGTTTGAATCAATCGGAGCGGTTCCAATGTAAATGACTCACTTTAGGTGGCTAGTTTTGTAACATTAACTGAAACAAGCGGAAAAGGTATGATGTTTACAAATAAAATATTAATATTTCCATTCCAAAGGTAACATCCAACAAAACTGAGATGGGAGTTTTTCGACATACCCTAACTGTATTGACCCGGATCACACAGACTACGCATGCACATGGCAGAGACGCGACAAGACGAGCTTTTCAGGTTAAAAGGTATATAAATTGTCAATTTGTTTCGAAAATAACCGATCGTTTTGCTAGATAAGACTCTTTTTCATCTGCTGGGATCGTTTAGAGCCATTTGAAGCTGGATTTAAACTGCATTTTGGAAGTTCAAACTTGGGGGCACTATGGAAGTTCATTATATGGAGAGAAATCCTTAAATGGTTTCCTCAAAAAACATAATTTCTTTACGACTGAAGAAAGAAAGACATGAATATCTTGGATGACAAGGGGGTATATTATCTAATTTTTTTTCTTCTGAAAGTGAACTAATCTAACCTTTTTTATATTCAATAGGTTTTCAACATTTAATTTAAAATAAAATAAAAAATAAATAAATAAAAAGATTGTACAAATAATTTAGGCCAATTGAAACAATCAACATTCATAATGTATGTGACAACTTGCCCCATCCTGACGTTTATGTAAAAAGCTGTTGTTCTATAAACACTGTTCAATGTTTTTACTCATAACTTTAGTTCACACTCAATTAAAGCTTTCCATCCACATTATTAACTTAAAATGTTTTTGCAGTATTACCTGCGGCGTTACAGGCCTGAACTGATTGTAACAGAAGAGGTTAAGCTCCCTCCTGTCAGGGTCACAGCTGAAATGAAGGGCCTCATTCCCATAAACAGCAAATCCCAGAACGCCCAGGAAAAACATGCGCACAGAGCCGAAAAACAGGGTGTGGAACTGACCAATCACAGTCGGAGGCCGGAGCTACAGAAAGACCACGAATCAAACAAGATATAACAAAATGGTACGTCAGCACAGACATGCAACAGTATAACATAAAGCAACTGCGTATATGTTTTTTTTTTACCTAAAAAAAATCTAAGTGCATATCTTCAGTTTTTTTTCCACACTACCCAAGCGATTTTAAATCTCTACTTTAAACCTTTGTGATTCGGAGCACATAAAGAAAATAATCAAATGTAGCATTTATTATAAATGTAACAAAAAACAAAACCAGCAAACACTGATTCTGTCTTCTACTTACACATCCCTCATAAAAGTTCTTGATGTAGTTTAAGGACATGATAATGTCTTTTTTCTTTAAGTCGGAATACTCTGTAATGCTTGGCCCTCATTTCAGACCTGTTGCCTTCTGCTGAGCTCCAGCTCAAACGCTGCTGTTCCTGTTGACCTGTGCTGCATATTTCCCTTTCATCTGCTCTACCTTCATCCATTTACTCATGAGGTACAAAAAGACAACAAAAAGGGAAAAACAAAAGGCCCTGGACATGTGGTTCTCACATAATCCCCATTCAACTACATCAGCAGAAAAAAACAGGCCTTTGAGGCATAATGGTGGAAGAGCTGACAAAAATACAACAAATGTAAGGCTTAAAGTTAAATTAAAGAAACAAACATGTAAATAAAACAAATGCAACAGCTAATATTTTCAAAATGAGATTGTTAACGTTTTTAAAAATCACTTGCATGCTTATGCAAACATGCATGCATAAATACAGTCATTTTCAAGTCACTAAAGTGAACAAACAAAACATAAATATATATTGATTTTGATTCTATTTTGTAAACTTACCAGCCTGAGCCCAAGTGGGCAGTTTGTCCTCCTCATTTAATCAAGCATAAAGCAAGACCTCATGGGAAATAATAATGTCTGTCCCAGCGCTGTCACATATCAAAGCTGATGAAGTCAGTAATGAAAAGATCGGCATTTACCCATTTGGCTTTCATATGCTATCTGCGCAATCTCATGCAAACGGAGGGTCATACTGTGCCGCTCTGAGAGCTGGACTCTGCTGATAGACTCTTTTCACACTGAGATTAATGGTGGATTGGTCAGAATATCTGTGCTGCTCAGAGCATTGGTTACTAGAGCTCCAGTGGATTGTATAATGAAGAACTTTTAAATGAGATGTTGGAATTATACACTATCTGCATGCACACTTTACAAATTATTTGATCTTTTTTAAATAGGTTTTTTAAAGTGTTTTTGTTTTTAAATTGTTATAGATTTTGCATTGTTATATTGTTTCATTATAATTAAGCACATTACTGCAAAATAATATATTTTTAATTTAAATCAGCATAAACTGAAGGAGGTTCCATGAGTACAACCATGCTGCACAAATATTTTGTTATACAGTTTAAATAATAATATGAGAATTGTCATGAGAATTAGTTTTTATTAAACTATAATGGAAAATATCAAGAAAATATGCTTTAGTGATAATGAAACAAATCGCACAATGTAAAAATAGATAGATTTAGCAAGAATTGATCAAAAGTGATAATAAAGACATTTATAATGTAAATGATAAATGCATGTCTTCTGGACTTTCTATTCATCAAAGAAACCTAAAAATTGTACTCAGCAGTTTTCAGCATAATAATAATAATAATAATAAATGGTTTTTTTTGCAGCAAATCAGAATACTGGAATGCTTTCTGAAGGATCATGTGACTGGAGTAATGATGATAAAAATTCAGCTTTGAAATCACAGGAATTAAATTACATTTTAAAATATATTCAAATAGAAAACAGTTATTTTAAATAGTAAAAATATTTCAAAATTGTACAGTTTTTGCTCTGCTTTGGATCAAATAAATGGAGGCTCAGTGAGCAACAGAGACTTCTTTAAAAACAAAAATTCTTACTGTTCAAAAACTTTTGACAGGTAGTGCATATTCTTGACATTGACATTATTTCTTGACATTCAATATTTCACATTATAATTTTAATGATTTAATAAATTATGTTATAATGAACTGTAACTATGTATAATATTGTATGTAGTTGTTGTTAAAATGGGGAAAATACAAAGCATTTTTGTAAAATTTAAGAATTTAGTTTGCGTACATTTTAAAAGGATACACGTCTGGTAACCATTTTGTACTCCTAACAATATTAATATTCTTTTTTTTATAACGTCAAAATATTGGCCTTTGTATGTGTTTGTCTTAAACAATGGAAAAAACTAAACTAAAATAAAAAATAAATAAAATAAATCAGCATAAGGTTTTACCACAAATACAACCATGCTAAAAATTTTATGCAACTTAAATACTATTTTATATGTACATATATTTATTTTTTTTCCTTTTTTTTCATATTCCACATTGAAGTTATGAGAGTGGGAAACTTCTTTTTACTTGACAGAAGAAATTGTGAGAAAATATGCTTGATTTTTTTATATTCTCTTGATATTTAATGAGATTGTAGAAAATGTATTATTATAATATCCAAATTCTGAAATCCTCTGATTTGTCTGCAGATTTCACAACAATCAAACAGTGTTTGACAGAATCCACACAGATATTCTCAATCTATAGAACATGCTTTGAATCTCAGCGTGTTGGACGATCCCTCCTGATTATTTTGAGGTCTGTCTGCCTCCCGCAGCTGCTGCGTTTGTCCTGTCTGCCACGCTGAGAGTTTCTGCTCTTCTCACTCACTCCTTCGCTGCTCCTGCTGGTAAGTGTTTCCTCACATCTCCTTCTGAACTTTACGCAACATCTCACGCAGCGTCTTCATAGTTTCTAAAATGTGAAATGGTTTGAGTGCATGTTTGATTGTCACACAGTAAAGCTAAATATATAGAGATCAATATTCAGCATGAAAACCATGTTTCAGTGTAACACAGCACAGCAAGTTTTTAGACTGAATTTCTGTGCTAAAGTCTTGTGTGTCTGTTGACTCCTTGAAAATATCTGTGCGAGAGGAATGGAAATACATTCAAATGCGTTAAGGTTCAGTGTAGGTCAGCTGAAAGGCAGAAAAAACGTTATGAAATGTAAAAACTGATTTAGATTTTTTTTTTTTATTAAATGTTCAATGCAGTTTTACAGCACATCGTTTGAATACTCATGAGCGCTGACATGCTGGAGAATAAACAGACAAGTTGACCATATTAAGAGTCTCTTGAAATAGACTGCAGGCCATGAACAGGTGCCATGTGCCATTCTTGTGAAAGGGGGAGTTATCAGCCCGGACAGAGCAGCTAAATTTAACCAGGAGTCGCTCCGTAGCTAAGAGGACAAACAACCCCAACAGCTCTTTACAAAACTTAAGTGCAATTACAGCAGTCATCGCACATTGTGATCTGATCGGACTGTGTGCGCTTTTAAAAAATATATATGGGTGATTTTTCAACTGATTCTTTTTAAGCTTTATTAGAATTATTTATGAATAGTGTTACAATTCATGATACAAACATTGATAATTTGATCTTTTGTTTATTACCATAAATTGCTGTCCCTGCTATTGCATTTCATTAGCATCCCATCTATAACAGGGGACTTTCTCAGAAAGTTCTGGCAAGGGTCCCTCAAAGTTACACTGTAAAATTTTTTTTATGTTTTTTAAAGAAGTCTCTTCTGCTCACCAAGCCTGCATTTATTCATCATTACTTTATTATTACTTTTGATCAATTTAAAGCATCCTTGCTAAATAAAAGTATTAATTTCTATAAAATGCAGGCTTGGTGAGCAGAAGAGAAAAAAAAACAGTAAAAATCATACTAAAAACGTTTGACTGGTAGTGTATAAACACTACAAAAACTGCGTTTACATCATTCATGGAATGTTTTTGCTAAAATGTTTTAGTTGGACATTCATTTAACATTGTTTTTAAAATGTTACTTGTTTCAGAATGCTCAAATTCAAAAGTAACGTTCTCGTAAACTTTCCAAAAGTATAAAATGGAATGTTTGTTAACATTCTAGTAACTAAGAATTAAACATTTTTAAAAACTTAACATTTTGAATGTTCAGAGAACATTTACAAATAATGTTTTCAATAACTTAACATTACATTTTTTTTTTTACAACATATTATGTTAGATGGGATCATTTGTTTTTACAAAAAGTATTTACAAGTATGAATTTTTATAATTATTTACAAACATATAAAAAAATATGTATTTCTTTATATTTTACTATTTACTATTTTCTAAAAAAAAAAAGTTCAACAATTTTCTCCCAAAACCATGTGACTAAAAAATCATTACTATCACACCAAACTATATCAAAACTTTTGATAAATGTTTTAACATAAGATGAATGTATTTGAAAAAGTTTAATTTTTCAAAAAAAAAAAAAACTACTGTAAGTAAAACAGATTACTGAAGTACGTTTTTGAAACTACTACTGTATTTTAGTTTTCAACATTTCATGTTTATTTTAATGTGTTACTTGCTGTTTTTTTTTTTTTTTTGTATTTCATACATTTTTTTTATTTCATTTCACTAGACATTTCTGAGAGAAAATTGTTTCAAAGTAAAATAATAATAATAAAATAATCACCCTTATACTAACAACATTTAATCTGAATTGAAAACAAAAACCTGTCATGTAAATGGCTCTGTTGGTCCAATTTAAAAGCAGATTCATCTTGTTATCTTTGACTGACTCTGTCCTTTCTCAATAGCAGATTTCCATCAGAATGGAGAGCTGTTCCCAGTCTACAAATGGTGACACCAAGGCCGAAGTCACCCATGACTTGACGGAGGATCTAAGTCAGCAGCTGGAGGACATTATCAGCACCTTTCAGGTCACTGAACAGCCAGGTGAGGCTGAGGATGTTGAAGAAGAGGCCGTTCCAGACAAAACCAAAGATCAGAAAATGGAGAAGAAGATGCTGAAAGGCCTTGGTGAGTCACATGAGATATTTATCCCTATGTTGTTCCATATGAAATGTGATTAGTGATTAAATCAAGTATTTAATCTTGAAATGGTGTTTAAGACTGCTATCAAACTGTGTGACCAAAGAACATTGTGTCAATACTTGCAGGGAAGGAAGCCATGCTGCTTATGCAGAGCCTGAATAAACTCGGAAGCCCTGAGCAGAAACTGGAGGCTCTCATCAAAAAACACGCTGAACTGGTGAGTACAATCATCAACAATGTTATGCCTTTAAAACTTAAAAAATTGCATTTTTTAACAAGCATTAAAAATTAAAAATACTCATTAAAAATGCTAGCTAGTTAAATAAAAAAAGGTAAATATTTACACATGCATTTGGAAAAATCAGCCCCCGCCTTTTTTCATGAAAGCATTCTAAGTATGTTAAGAAACAGAAAGAATTTGCATCATTCTATGTTAAAAATCTTTTATTTCAGTACAGTTTTGCTTTGGATTGTCCCATATTAAGTACATTTCCAATAAATCATAAAAAAAATCAGTTCAGTAATAAAATAACATTTCCATTTCCAATAAATCGTCTAAATAAATAAATAAATATTTATTTATATAATACATATATAAGTAATGTATTAAATACTGAGCGGAAACTAGTCTTATGTCTTTGACTTAAAATTTTTAAGTATAATTTTAAGTATATTAAGCATATATATATATATATATATATAAAAGGAAAGACCTTTCATTTCATGTAAAATATGTGACCCTGGACCACAAAACCAGTCATAAGAGTCAGTTTTTGGAAATTGAGATTTATGCATTTATGGTTTGTCAGAAAAGGACAATATTTGGATGAGATACAACTATTACAAAATCTGGAATCTGAGAAAATTTTAAATTTAATACTGAGAAAATTGCCTTTAAAGTTGTTCAAAGTTGTTCATTTGCTTTTCTTTTCTTTTCTTTTCTTTTCTTTTCTTAGCAATGCATATTACTAATCAAAAATTATGTTTTTATATATTTACAGTAGGAAATGTACAAAATATCTTCATCAAACATGATCTTTATTTAATTTCCTAATGATTTTTGGCATAAAATAAAAATGTATAATTTTGACCCATACAATGCATTTTTGGCTTAGGACTGGTTTTGTGGTCCAGGGTCACATATAATTTATTTCAGCACAGTTTCGTTTAGGGTTGTTCTCTTGTATTGTACATTTCCATTTACTCATTTTTAAAAATAATAATAATAATAATAATAAATAAATAAATAAATAACTGTGGCTCTCATCAAAAATCATGATGTCTTCATATTTTTTTTTTACTTCTCTACCTTTGCAACATTTAAAAAAGGAAATAAACCAAAATATTTAAATAATAGTAAAATAAACAAATAATAAAATAAACAAATGCATTAATAAATGAGTAAAAAAATCTAAGAATGGTCTTTCCAGCATGGTATATTGAGATGTTTTTATGTTTCACTGGTTTGAAAATCCTAATTTTCTTATGTGTACATGTAACCTGCAGTTGGAGGAGCACCGCTCGGACCAGAAACAGCTGAAGGTCCTGCAAAAGAAATTTCTTCAGGTGTTGAAGGAGAAGGATCAGCTTCAGAGTGAACACAGCCGAGCCGTTCTGGCCCGCAGCAAACTAGAAAGCCTGTGCAGAGAGCTGCAAAGACACAACAAGACGCTAAAGGTGAAAATATCATAATATCATAAAATATCATCTAGTCAATATTAAAAAGACAAACTTGTGTTAGTACAAGGGTCATGTTTTCCATTTGCTTTGAAATTGCCCTTTTGTTTAATGATGCTAAATCACAGTACACTGAATAAACTGAACTGGATGAAAAAAAAGGATAAATAATAAATAAAAAGTAACAAATAACTCCTGAACAAAATGGCAAGTAATACACTGAATTAAATATAGAAAAACATCATACTCCAATTAATAAAAACAGTGATTTATATTTTGGCCTGTACAATCATGGCGTTATGACAAAGTTATTTTAGTAAAGCTATAAAACATTGACATCATGCTTTTGGTGCAGGAGGAAACTCTACAGCGGTGCCGTGAAGATGATCTGAAGCGGAAGGAAATCACTACGCATTTCCAGAGCACGCTGACAGACATCCAGGCCCAGATCGAGGAGCACAGCAGCCGAAACAACAAACTGTGCCAGGAGAACAGCGACCTGGCTGAGAAACTCAAGGACCTCATATCTAAATACGACCAGCGAGAGGCGGTAAGGGAAACCTACAGGAAGTTACTTCGGTTTGACCTCTAAATTATATTATTTAAACCATGATTTGTTATTTTTATTATTATTATATGTTATTTTAAAACAGCTTTTTTATTTTGTATTAGATATTATTTTTTTGTCCATATAGTTTTTTTTATTTATTTTCATTTTAGTGTTAATTATTTAATTTTTTTTATTATTATTTTATTTTATTATATCAGTTTGTTTCTTTGTATGAGCAGATTTGCTGAAAATCACATCACTTGCTCACCAGTGGACCTTCTTCAGTGAATGGGTGCCGTCGGAATGAGAGTCCAAACATGATGGATTTGATTCTTTTAAACATGCAGCTTTTGGCTTCTCAAGACGTTAATTGATGGACTGGAGTGGTGTGGATTACTTGTGGATTATTGTGATGTTTTTATCAGCTGCATCTCATTCTGATGGCACCCATTCACTGCAGAAGATCCACTGTGAGCAAGTGATGTGATTCTAAATCCAAATTCAGATTCTACAAATCTGTTCTAATAAAAAAGCAAACTTAGCTACATTTTGGATGGCCTGAGGTTAAGTACATTTTTTAGCTAATTAATTTTTTTGGGTGAACTGTGTGAATTTTTTTGGCCTTAATGCAGAATCTTGAAAAAGTGTTCAAGCACAGAGACCTGCAGCAGAAATTACTGGAGACAAAACTCGCAAAGGCCAACATGATGCTCAAAGAAGCTGAGCAGAAACACAAGCTGGAGAAGGAACATGTGAGTAAAACATTAAATGAAGGAATTATCTGGCTGCTAGTTTGAGTCAAGTGAAGTATAAACCATGAGTATAGAAAACTCCTCATTCCTGTTTTCTGGGATTGTTTACTTATTACTGATCTATATTTATTCTCCAGTTACTGAAGCAAACTGCAGAGGCCAAAATACAGGTTAAACTTCTGAAAGAACAAGAGGTTGACATGAAGGCTCAGGTAACTTTACTTTAAGTAATACACATCACTATTGTTTTCTCAAATCATGTATGTTCAGAAGTGAACACATTTCTTTTCTGTTAGCTTGTTGTGTATTCTGAGAAGTTTGACGAATTCCAAGGAACAGTGTCTAAGAGCCACAATGTGTATGCCAGCTTCAAACAGGACATGGACAAGGTGTGTATCTCTGAAAAAAAATAACATTTTCTCTTCAAATCTTTTGGTACCTTTTTAAGACATAATCAAAACTCCAAAATACAGATAATTTTATTTTTAGTAATTAAGTCTAACTTTTGAAGGAAGTTGAAATTTGTTTACTGTCCCACATAAAATGCATCCATGTTTAGTATGTTTTGGGCTATTAAAAGGGGCTTAGGGTCTCTCAGACTATATTAAAAACATTTTTGTTAACTGAAATAAATCTGAAAATAAATTTGCTGAAAATCTTAAACTAAATGCAAATTAGAAATGTTGCATTAGCAACTAACTAAAATAAGTTTAAGTTGAAATGAATAAAACTAAAACTGAAATAAAAATAAATTAATCCTAAATAGTAATATTTATAATATAATAACAAAACATTAATAAAATGACGAACACTGAATTTTGTTAATTGAAATAAATAAATTACAAATGACAATGACAAAAGCACATAAGAAAATTCCAAAAATTTTAAGCTACAATTTAAATGAAAACTAAAAATATAAAATAAAAGCTCATTCAAAATATTAATAAAAACTATGATAGTAAGAAATATAAAAAAACACTAAGACTGTCTTATGTACATGGTACAATGTTGATTTGTCTCACAGATGGCAAAGAAGATGAAAAAGTTGGAGAAGGAGGCAGTGTCCTGGAAATCCCGTTTTGATGGCTGCAATAGATCTCTCATTGATATGGTTGCAGATGTAAGTTGTTCAGTTCATATATCATATATGTGACCCTGTACCACAAAACCAGTCATAGGGGTAAATTTCTTGAAATTGAGATTTATACATCATCTGAAAGCTGAATAAATAAGCTTCCATTGATGTATGGTTTGTTAGGACAGAACAATATGTAGCCGAGATACAACTCTTTGAAAATCGGGAATCTGAGGGTGCAAAAAAATCTAAATACTGAGAAAAACGCCTCTAAAGTTGTCCAAATAAAGTTCTTAGCAATGCATATTACTAACCAAAAAGTAAGTTTTTATATATTTACAGTTAGAAATTTACAAAATATCTTCATGGAACATGATCTTTACTTAATATCCTAATGATTTTTGGCATAAAAGAAAAATCGGTAATTTTGACTCATACAATGTGTTTTTGGCTATTGCTACAAATACTCCTTAAGCCTGGTTTTGTGGTCCAGGGTCACCACATTGGTTCTACACAGACCCTTTTAGTAAACCGTTTATAAAAGAACCATTCATCCAACTCTTCACGCAGAAAGCGCTGAAGGAAAAGGAATTTGAACTCATCACCCTGAAGACCCAGAAACTGGAGAATCTCTGTAGAGCGCTTCAAGATGAAAGGAAAAACCTGTATCAGAAGCTCCACGGACCCCAACAACCTGGAGCCGAAGATGCAGCTTCTACTGAGCTAATCACCTCTGAGAAAACTACAGAGGAAGTTGCAGTACCTAAAGAGGAGGTGACAGTCTCAACAGAAGTGGTTACACCCACTGAACCAACCTGTAAGTCTCCTGCAGATGAGACGCTGCTGACCAAAGAGCTTGCAAACCTGAAGTCGGAGAAGGATAGGCTACAGGAGCTCGCGACAGCGTTCACCATCTGCCGCCACATGCCAGCAGAGGCCTACGAGGACTCGAATAGCTGCACCGAAACCGCAGACGCCACTGAGGGTGAGCAAAAGGCCGAAACGGAGTTCAACTTCACAGAGGAGACCATCACAGAAACACTGTCTGAAGAACATCAAGAGCTCAGAGACAAAGACATGCAGTCGGTGGATTAGACAGACTAATCTCAATGTCATTTTGTCACTTTCACAAATAAAGTTTATACAACTACACCCATGTCTATATCGTGCTTGTTTGAACTCTTGACACCATGCATTCATGTAGTATTATGTATTTTAAAAACTCTAAAATGGTTATATAAAGTACATACACTATATTGCCTAATAAACAAGTTTGGCAACTTTAGTCATTTCCATGAGTGTATCTTAATGTTTAAGCATATAATGATATTCTAGGGAATTGTGTCCTTCTAATTTTATAGCAAAAGTTTGGACTGGACCGTTTTTTTGTCTTAACATGACAATGCCTCTGTGTATAAGGCAAGGTTCATAGAGAAATGTTTGATTCAGTCAGTGTGGAAGAACTTGACTGGTCTGCATAAAGCCAAATCATAATCCCAGCTGAACACCTCTGGTGTGACTTTAAATGCAGACCTTGAGCCAAAAACTCATCATCAAACACCAATGACTTGTACATACACTGTATGGATAAAGGTACTGGGAACACCCTCTTCTTTAGAACAGAAAAAGGCACTTCCAAAACTGTAGCAACAAAGATGGAAGAATAATTAATGTATTTAAAAATTGTATTTCCATCTCTGTTGCTTCAGTTTTGAAAGTGTCTAAAATGACTCTACCCATATGCACAAGTCATTAGTTTTTGGTCTGAGTTTTTGGCTCAAGGTCTGCATCTAAAGTCACACCAGAGGTGTTCAGATGGGATTAGGACTTGGCTTTATGCAGACCAGTCAAGTTCTTCCACACTGACTGAATCAAACATTTCTATGAGCCTTGCCTTATACACAGAGGCATTGTCATGTTAGAATAAAAAAGGGACCTGTCCAAACTTTTACAATTCCCTAGAATATCATTATATGCTTAAACATTAAGATTAATACTCATGGAAATTACTAAAATAGTCAAACCTGCACATTCCAATACTTTTGGCAATATAGTGTACATTTGGAGAAACTTTACTGCATTCTGGAAATCACAGATGCCCTGTATGTAATCATTTATTGACTCTTTATTTTTGATATAGTATAAATTACTGGAGCTAAAGCCTACAACTAATTATTAAGATGGCAGATGAGAACCTGTCAATGAACATCGGTGAGTATAATTAGAAACCCATGTGAAATACGGATTATGTTACAAGAACCAGTAACAAAGTATTAGGGCCAACGCAGATGCATAAAAATTAACCCCAACAGTGTTTATCATAGATCATATTCAAAGTTGCTTTGTTTTTGACTAAAAATTTCAATTGGTCAAATCATTTCAGATGTCTTAAATAGAAAAAAGATCTAAAACTGACAACAATCAGTGAATCTCTAAATGAATTAATCTTCATTTCAACTACACTGTAGCGACTATGTATAAACAGGGGTGAATCACCATAGCATTTGACAGTTATGCAAAGAATTAATTATTCAGTGTGATTGTTGAGGGTGTTGGTCTGTATGGTGAAACTACAAACAAACAAATACTGTTTAATTTGTTTAACTGGATGTACAAGATTCCCAAATTATGTCATTTCATTTTATTATGGAAGGTTAATTGTTTGTTTATGGGAGTGGCACATTAAAAAGTGGTCATGAATGCGAAAGTAAGTTTACTGGCGATTTTATTTGTATTTTTTTTTACAGTTCCTAACACTATTGTACGGGCCATTCTACAGGACTGGTCCAAAGATAAGAGTTGGAAACGTGTCTTTTTCCAGAAAATTTGCAAAGTTGCAAACTGTGTAATATCCAGGGTACACATTTCTAGTAAGTGTGCAGTTAATTCTCATATTGTATTTTTTCAGAAAGTTTTGGGATATCTGTCCTCTCCCCAAATTTGTCACCACTGAAAAAGTAATAATAATTTAATTAGAAGGGTTTTACTGACCTATTGAAATTGTGCTTACATCTACTTTGTAAATGTACTTTTGCAATTTATTAAAAAAATTAAATAAATAATCAGAGGTAAATCAATAACAGTTTTTTTTTATACAGTATTTCAAGTGTAATTTATGAGATGTTACATTTTGAATCCAATTTTTTTTCTTTTTTTGTAAAAGGCAAAAACTGATTTCAAAGTTAAGGATTCATTAGTTTGAATATGCATTGAACCAAACACTATCATAACATCTTATTTGATAATTCAGTGTACTTTATTTTTGAAAAAACATTCAATTTTCGATAGTGACAGTAATGCTTTGGTAGCGACCCCATCACATTACAGAATTTCAACGCACATACTAAAACTTTGCATAACTGTACTAAAATATTCTTTATTTCCCCCAAATATGAGGATTATGTGTTCACTTTGTCACTACTGAAACAATTATGACATGTTTCGGTTGTGACTGTTACGGTACTGACAATTTTATGGGATAACACCAAAAAAAAAACAAAGATGACACTACCGACACTTCACCAAATGTTTCGGTAGTGATGATTTTACAATAGTATAAAAGTAGCCCAATTCCGCAGGCCTATCTATTCACCATGTAGCTATGAGAGAGTAACAAAAACATTTGTTAAAATCAGTCTCACTCTCCTCTTTAGCCAGTGGACTAAAACATACACTGTTTTGGTAGTGACATTAAAATGCAAAATGTTTTTGTTTTTTGTTTTTTTACATAAAGTTTCCTAATTTACTAAAATTAATATTGTTTTGAACTTCACTTTTTTAAAAAGAATCAAAAAGATACTTTTAAAAACAACAATGGAAAAAAAATGCAAAAAATATTTTAATATCATTTTCATAAATTGGAATTTAGGAGTTAGGCTTTGGGACAGCCACCTCCCAATTGTAAGCTTATATTAAGCTTACTAATATTTAAAATATTGTTATTTTTAATAGAATTTAGAATTGAATTAGGTTAGAATTTAATACTTAAATGCTTTTTAAACGTGGCTTTTTGGTTGCGAGACAGCAAAGCTCCGCCTTCAAATATATCCCAGCCAATCCGATCACAGCAAACGCGAACGCATTATTGTGATTCGCCTAAAAACGCGGGCCACCGTTCTGTAACCAGAGTCTATCTTACAGAACAACGGTTTGATTGATATATGTCAGGTAAAAGACACATTTCATGTATAGTATGAAAAATCTCGTACATAACCTTTTTTAACGTTACACAGGTTTCAGACTCAAATCGATTCTATGTTGTTTCCTCACATGACGCGGGGGAACTTTGAACAGGTTCTTAATGTTTCATAACTCCACCTCCGCAGCCCTTTAAATGCTCATGCGTGACTTCGAGTCTGAAGTATCTGCGGTAAACCACACCAAACGTCCAAACTGAAGTGTCAACAACAGTCTGTATGATTACATAGGGATTATTATAGAAACCGCTTCCACCAGCACTGAAAAGATGTCTAAATTTGACGAACTTCTCCAACATGCTGGTGATTTCGGCTTGTATCAGAAGAGAATCTCTCTCTTAGGGTCTTTGCCTATTTTGCTACTCGCATTCGTGCTGATAGGAGTTGTATTCTTAGGATACACCCCAGACCACTGGTGTAAAACCACGGGTCTTCAAGACAAATGTGGTTTCTCTAAAGAGCAGGTGCGGGATCTGACAGTTCCCCTCACTGGTTCCCGCGGCGCGTTTAGTAAATGCGTGAAGTTTGACGCGCTTTGGAACGGGAGCGCGCTCACCTGTAATATCTCCATCGACCGGTCCGTTTTCACCAACAGCTCACATTTATCCTCCTGTAATGAAGGCTGGACCTTTAATGAGAACCGGACCACCATTGTAACAGAGGTGAGAAAAATTATTGTAGCAGCTATGCTAAAAAATTGACTACAAACTGAAGTGAAAGTAACAAATCATTAACATGCATTTGCTTGCCTTGCGTTTGCTTGCTTTAAAATGTAACCGATTAGTGTTTAAACTTGAACACAACTCTTAGTTAAGTGTCTAAATAGAGTTTCATCTATTTAATAATGTGTGGACACATGCATGCACGTTTGAACATTGTTTACATACTCCAGTCTGAATGTTTTCCTCATGTACCCTAGTTTTCATTGATTTGTGAAGACTCTTGGCTTGCAGACCTGAACCAGGTTTCCTTAGCTGGAGGGTTTTTTATAGGTGCCCTAGTGACTGGATACCTAGCTGACAGGTATTTTTCATGTTTTATCATGTCTCAGCATGTTATATTTAATGTACATTAAACAAATCGAGTTGCATTTACTGTCATGATAACATAAATGCATTCCAGCTTGACAATAATAAGCATTTTCTTCACAGGTTTGGGAGAAAATCGTGTTTTATTGCGTCAATTTTTGGCCTTGCAGTTTCTGGGATATGCATTATTTTTTCACCTTATTACCCCCTGCTTCTGTTCTTTCGATGTTTGCAAGGCTTTTTCGCCAAAGGCGCATGGACTGCCACATATGTTTTAGGTGGGTGCATTTGTTATTTGAGTACATAAATTAAAATGAACGTCTAGCTCTCTAGAGCTTTAAAATTGCAAACTTGTTTTACGTGGCATTTATGCATTTGTTAGACACTTTTATGCATTGAATACAAGTTACGCATTTTATCAGTTCATGCTTTTTTAGGGAACCAAACCAATGACCTTGGAGTTGCTAGCACTATGAACTACTTTCTTGATATATTTTCCTTTTTTGAAACAGTTATCGAATTCTTTGGATCAAACAACAGGAAATTTGTCTCCGTTATGTCCCGTACTCTGTACTCGTTGGGTTTGGTGCTTCTTCCTGCTCTGGCGTATTACATTCCTTCGTGGAAAAACCTACAGCTGGCGATGACTCTACCAACATTCATCTTTCTGATCTATCACTGGTAATTGCTTGCAGTGGAACGATAACATATTTATGAGTGATTCTTAATCACATTTAAAATGAAGGTTCTCTTTAGTCGTTCTACATTTATGTACGATTCCATCATATATCGCTTGCTGAGTATGGCAGGCATTAATGTTGTAACAGGGTTATTCCAGAGTCTCCCAGATGGTTGCTGTCACAAAAGAAGACAAAAGAAGCTGTGAAAATTGTCGAGAGCATCGCCAAGTGCAATAAAAGATCACTTCCTGAAGACTTTCAAGAGGTAATTTGACTATTTATCAAACACAGTGATGTAGTATAACCAATGTTTGTTTGTTTTTACTGCCTTTTTGTCCTTAATATAACTGTTAAATAATAAAATGTGTGTATATATACACTTCTTGTCAAAAGTTTTTGAACAGTAAGATTTTTTTATTGTTTTTAAAAGATGTCTCTTCTGCTCACCAAGCCTGCATTTATTTAATCCAAAGTACAGCAAAACATTTTAAATATTTTTACTATTTAAAATAACTGTTTTCTATTGGAATATATTTTAAAATGTAATTTATTCCTGTGATTTCAAAGCTGAATTTTTAGCATCATTACTCCAGTCAAATGATCCTTCAGAAATCATTCTAATATTCTGATTTTCTGCTTAATTTATTATTATTATGTTTATGTATTATTATTTTGAAAACAGCTAAGTAGATCTTTCTTCAGGTTTTTTTGTTAATTAGAAAGTTTTAGCATAGAAGAACAGGATTTTTCTGAAATAGAAATCTTTTGTAACATTTCTTTATCACCACTATCAACTTAAAGCATCCTTTCTAAATAAAAGTATTAATTTCTATCATTTCTTTCCCAAAAATAAATAAATAAATAAAATTATATTGACTCCAAGCCTTTAAATGGTATAGTGTATAATGTTACAAAAGCTTTTTATTTCTGATAAATGATGATCTTTGGATCTTTCTATCCATCAAACAATCCTGAAAAAAAGTAGTCAACTGTTTTAAATATTGAATAATAGTAATAATAATAATAAAAAATATATATATATAAAAAATAAAGAGACTTAACTGATATTATTTTTTTAATCAAAATGTATAGAAAGATGAAGCTTTTCTTTATTAACAGTATGCCAAAATGTGTGCAAAAAAAAGTATCTAAAACTCTTCCAAGAAAATCCCCTTTTCACTAATTTTTCCACTAAAAATAACATTGTGGTGGAACCATACAGATGACCTGGAATTTCTTTTTTTGCTCTGTGTTTCAGTTCACATGAGGGATTAGTGCTTGTTGTATCTGTGTACAACAACGTGTCTCACAGAAGTAGTCTTCTACACCATTACTCTGAAAAACACTGTTTTTATATATTAAAAAGGAACTATTTTGTATTGATGTTTTAGATGGATCTTCTGATAGAAAAACAAGAGGAAATTGTGCGCCCTTCATATAAAGATTTATTTAAGACACCTAAAATGAGAAAGCACACTCTCATCTTGATATATGCATGGTGAGCTGTCCCTAAATACACCTTTTTATGTAACTGTTTAACTGTATCAGTATCAAATAATCAAAACCACTATTACTGCATTCAACCAAATGCTCCTTATACGCAGTGTGACATTTATGTTTTTTGTTGCATCCTCTTCCTTTAGGTTTACCGGAGCAGTGGTGTTCCAGGGTTTGGTGTTACGTTTGGGAATCACTGGAGATAATGTTTTCCTAGATTTTCTCATCTCAGCTGTGGTGGAGCTTCCAACTGGAATTATATTTTATTTCTTAGTTGACCGAATTGGCAGACGCCCTCTCATGGCAACAGTCAATTTTATTGGAGGGGCAGCTTGTTTAGCTGTGCCATTTATTCCACCAAGTAAGACACATTTTGGCAGTTTGTTTAATGTTTTATCTAAAAATGAGTCATTCACAATGTTTCTCAATCTCTTTTTAAAGATATTTCATGGCTCAAAAGAACCATTGCTATAATTGGAAGACTGGCGGTTGCAATTGGGAATGAAACTGTGAATTTTGCCAATACAGAACTGTATCCAACACCGCTTAGGTATTTATCAGTCTTTTATCAATGAGTATGAAACAGTAAGTGTGTTAATGCTGTTGCTAATCCAATGAAATTAATAACAAATATTTGTATGTTTGGCCACGCTTTAGTTTGGGGACTTAAGTAACTATTAACTATGATTTTTGTCTCAAGAAGCTTCCACATTATTAACAATATAGCAATGCATAAATATTTTCAAACTCATTATATAGCCTTCAAATTTAAATCACTCTTCAAAATTTAAAGCGAGCAACATCAGAATTAAAGGGTTCGGAACACAATTTAAGATATTTTGGATGAAAACCAGGAGCGCTGTGGCTGTCCAATTGACTGCCAAGAAAATAACACTGTCCAGGCCCAGAAAGGTATGCTACGAGAATATTTTTGTACACAAAGAAAACAAAAATAGCGACTTTAATTCGTCTCAAAGTAGCGTAATTTTGGAGAGTATCCACTGGACGCAAACAGCGTAAACTGTTCTCTGTCAGCCACAGCACACGGATACATTTTCTATGTTTATTTACGATTTGAATCGAACGAAAACAGTGTATCCGCGTGATGCAGCAGACAGAGAACAGCGCACGTTGTTGGGTCCAGTGGGTATTCTCTAAAATGGCGCTACTGTGATGCGGAGGAGACGATTTGTTGAATAAAGTCGTTATTTTTGTTTTCTTTGCATATAACAAGTATTCTCATAGCTTCGTAAAATTATGGTTGAACCACTGATGGCAGATGGACTATTTTGACGACGTCTTTTATACTTTTCTGGGCCTTGACAGCGTTATTTACTTGGCAGTCAATGGGACAGCTACAACGCTCACGGTTTTCATCCAAAATATCTTAAATTGTATTCCGAAGACGAACAAAGATTTTACGGGTTTGGAACGACATGGGGGTAAGTGAATAATGACAACATTTTCATTTTGGGGTGGAGTAACCCTTTAATGTGATTCAAACATCAGACTGTTTCAAACTTGGGCAAGACCTTGAAATCCAAAGTCTGCTTTGATGAATTTTTATTTTCTTGATTAGTAACGTTATTTCTTTAATTTGAGAACCAATTCTCACTATTAACTAGCAAAGGTATTACTAACATATTGGCTGTTTATTTATTAAGCACATATTAATGGCTTATTCTGCATGACCATCATTTAGATCCTTACTAAAAAGTACCCTACTAACAGTGTTATTCACTTAATTTCAAAATGAAATGAAGTGAATAAGGCTAAGGGTAAAGGAAAATTTAATCCACAGTAGAACTGTAGGAAAAGAAAGTTCAACACTCTTCAGCAATGAGAAAAAAAAGCACAAATGTTAGTTAATATAAAGTAAGTATTGCTTATTAGTACACTGCAAACAATGCTTTTTTGTCTTGTTTCCAGCCAAAATATCTAAAAATTCAAGTCAAAATTAAGTGTGTTTTTGCTTGAAACTAGCAAAATAATCTCCCAATGGGGTAAGCTAAATAATCTTGTTTTCTGTTTGAAGTGATTTTTTATTTTTTTTTGCTTACCCCATTGGCAAATTATTTTGATTGTTCTAAGCAAAAACTCATTTAATTTTGACTTGGTTTTTTTTTTTCTGAAAACAAGAAAATAATTATTTACTTGTCTAGAAAATCTTTCTTGGTTTAAGATTTTTTTGATATTTTTGCTGGAAACAAGACAAAAAATCTAAGTAAGAAAAGTATTTTTGCAGTGTAATGTTGAATTGGATCAACAAAGGTCAGCAGCAAAGTCATTGGTTAATAAAATGGGATTAAATTAAAGTAACTCAGATATTTTCTTGGAAATTAAAAAGTAATGCGTTACTTTACTAGTTACTTGAAAAAAGTAATATTATTACGTAACTTGCGTTACTTGTAATGTGTGACCCCCAACACTGCCTACTAACTATTACTAAGTAGCAAATTAGTAGATTATTGAGGCAAAAGTCATAGTTAGTAGCTAGCTGATAATAGTGTGACTGTATTTCGTTATTTAGGTAGTATTTCTTTAAATAGACATTGAATGTTTCTGTTTTGTTAGTAATTTACATATTTTTCTTGCATGTTACAGAAACTTAGGTGTATCTGTGTGCTCTTCAGCCAGTGACATTGGGGCGATTGTTGCTCCGTTTATTTTGTACAGATTAGCTAGTATTTGGCAAGAGCTTCCCCTCTTCGTCTATGGTGAGAAGTAATTTCAATTTCAGAAATTTAAACACAAATAATATCCTAATGTTTATTAATAACTCACGTTTTTCTCTCTGTCGTTGTATACAGGGGCCATGTCTGTTCTGTACAGTGGACTAGTAATGCTTTTACCAGAAATGAAAGGTGTTGATCTGCCAGAAACTGTGGATGATGTGGAAAACATGAGAAGGTAGGTTCAGTTTTGTTTTTAGTTCATAAATAATAGGTCATAGCTTTTAGTTTAGTCTATTAATAAAGCCATATGTTCTTCAGCAGGCGCAAACACAAGGAAAAAGATGGGGCTCAGTTTCCTGAAATAAATATTGTTCCAATGAAAGCAGCTGAGAGAACATCATAGAAATTATTTCATTTGTAAACAATAAATATAATAATAATATTTATGGTGTATAGCATATCCAATATTGTAATATTACCATAATATCATATATGCGACCCTGGACCACAAAACCAGTCTTAAGTAGCACGGGTATATTTATAGCAATAGCCAAAAATACATTGTATGGGTCAAAATGATTTTTCTTTTATGCCAAAAGTCATTAGGATATTAAGATCATGTTCCATGAAGATATTTAGTAAATTTCCTACTGTAAATATATTAAAACTTACATTTTGTTTAGTAATATGCATTGCTAAGAACATCATGTGGACAACAAAGGTGATTTTCTCAAATTAATTTTTTTTTGCACCCTCAGATTCCAAATTTTCAAATAGTTGTATCTCAACCAAATATTGTCCTATCCTAACAAGCCATACATCAATGGAAACCTTATTTATTCAGTCTTATGACTGGTTTTGTTGTCCAGGGTGCAGAATGCATACAAAAGAAAAATTTAAAGTTCAGATGCTTTTACACAACAGATTTTTAAGTATGGCATATTCCCACACTTGTAATGCTTTATTTGCTGGTTATATTTCTTTTGTTCATTAAATGTGTATCCTTATATTTAGTATCTAATGTGTCTATATATTTTTTTTCACTGTTCACGTTCTGGGTGATGTAGTCTGTTTTATATTCATGCTCATAACTCACATCCAGCCAGCCATGAAACTCACTTTTAATGAAGAAATGCTTTTATCGGTACACAATAGTTTATGTTAATCAACATGTGACCTGTAAATTCTCTTTCATTGTTATACGTTAGTGTCTGAGTCTGAACAAAAGGGTAAATTGTTATTTTGGGCATGTTTAGCAACACCCAATCTAGTCATTTTAGTTCAGCAGAGCAGATTTCAGAATTATTTTTTCACTATATTTCAGTATAATGAATATATTAGACAAAAAAACAGCTCACACTCAAATTGGCAATAAAAAGTAGAGCATTTCCTTTAAATTATAGGCTTGAATGGACAAATTAGGGCAGTGTTGTTGTAGCCCTATACATTAGGACACCGTGAGAAATTAGGTTAGCCTTTTAACTACTTTGCGTAATGAGACAAACTAATTGAAACAATCAACTATCAGTCTGAGTGTTAATGAGGCTGGAAAAAATCAGTGCTAGGCTTTTGACATGAGAATAACGTGAAGCTTAGTGAGCCTCAACAGCTCTGACGGGTTCATTTTGATACCAAGCTGGTTCTTTATTATTTTAAAATCACATTAATCTGATAAGCTAAAATCGTGAAGATATGAAGCAAAAGCAAAGAAATGCTGTTGATTCGGATCATGATGCTGAGACGGATACAGAAGATCGCAGGAGACTTCAGGAAAACATCCAAAAGTGGAATTCAACCCGACTCAGCCTGTTTGAGATGACTGAACCTGATGAGGTGAACACTTTTCTTTTTAAAGATTAGACTTTTACAAACAAAATTTGTATTGTTAGAACTAAACTGTTATGAGAAAAAATGTATTGAGCTTTAATAGTCTCATGTTTCTACTATTTCTTCTAAGAAAGAGGTAAAAAAAAAAAAAGTGATGTTTCCTACTGAGATGTTTGACTTTCAGTTAAAGACTATTGTGTTTTAGCAAATCTGAGAATTTTGAGAAATAGTTTAGAAACGTGTGAGATTACTGGGGTATCTCAGAAGAAAACCTGAGAAGTAGGCGAACAAGCATTGCTATCTAGGATTTTCTATTTAATATAATTGCTGTGAAGTATAAATAATTGCGATAAAGAATATAAATGTATTTATTTTTTATTTAATTGACACTGTTCACATTTCCATTCATCAGATATTTAAAAAAATGTATGTGTGTTTTTATTTTTTGATTGAATTTAGTTTGTGTATTACATTTTCTATTTAATCTTATTGCCGGTAAGATATGAGATTTTTAAAAAAAACTTAGTTTGCTTCATTCTGTCTTCACAATTTAATAATCTTTTTATTCTCTAGGACTCTTTATTCCATGGAGTTGTTCGTTTCTATCTCCAAGACCATATTTCGGGGAACTGTGCCACAAAATGCATTTGCATTTCGAGCACTTCTTCCACACAAGAGGTCATTGAAACCCTGTTGGAGAAGTTTCAACATGATGGGACCTCACAACCTTCCTCATATTCATTATACGAGGTCTTAAAAAATGAAGGTGACAGCAGGACTGAATTTAACTCATGTCTGAACAAATTACACACTTTCATTCACTTAATGTTCTGTGTTTTTGCCATTTAGAGGAAAGAAAACTGGACCTTTTAGAAAAGCCCTTGCTGCTTCAACTCAACTGGAATAAAGACACAGATGGCCAATTTGTCTTGAGGAATGACAGTTGTGTAATTGTACAGGTGTGCACATCACTGCTATTCTGCTGAAGTTATGAGTTGTTATAACACATATGCAAGTTAAATATGATTTTGGAGTGAATTAAAAATATTGTTTTCTTAGAATGGCTGTTTGGAAAATAAGGAAAAAGTTGGAGTAATCGAGAATTTCAAGAGGACATTATCAAGGAAAGAGAAGCCTAAAAACAAACAGAAGAAAAAAGAACTTTCTAACAGTCTCATATCAGAGAATGATGTCTCTCAAAGTAAAACGAACAGGTAAGTAATCACTTTTTCTAATGAACATTAGGTTTTCTAGAGATTTTCTTCTCAGAAGCATTTGATGAAACATTTGTACATATAAAAGGGAAGATTTTCAGGCAGAGAGCTGTTGCAAGTACAAGACGGAAAGCTATATAATAAAAACAAATTAGTTTATTGTGACTTGAACCATTAATCCATTTTTAAAAGAAAATCAGGCATTTGATGTTTGAGTGCAAAATATGCATACTATGGCAATAAAAGTATTTACAGTAGGGGTCTCTGTATATAGTGCAACACATATAACAGCATAATAAAGTGACATTTTACTCATATTGTAATTTACACTACAAGTAAAATGTCACTTTAATATGTTAATGTAATAGCTGAAGGTCGTACAAAATCCTAACCATTTAATAAATTCATAGTTGACTGCTTTTTTGTGTGTTTTATTTAATTTGGCATTTGCTGAAATCAGTAAACCCTTCCAAACTGTTTTTCTAAATGTATGCAAGCTATACAAAGCAACAATAAGTACACCAAAAATATATATTTAGTATATAATAAGTATGTTTTCTTCTGATTACAGTGTGACACAAGACTGCTTGGAAGTGAAATGGAATCTCCCACTTAGCATTTCTTTAAAAGAAAAAGGTACAGTTGTCTATCCTGGCATAGTAAAATCATCCAGTCTGCACAAATAAACAAATAAACTCATTTACATTTTGTCATTTCTGTTTCAGATGAGGATTCTTTCTTGCTTGCTGTGATAAATGACATTAATAGCTCCACGATTCACTTTAAGCTCTCGCCTGCGTATGTGTTTTATCTGGTTGGGCGATTTTTAACCAGCCAACCCATGCAGAGGAAAAAACCTGAGCAGACTGGACAGAAAGTCTGCGTGATATTTGAGAAGATTGTGCACTTGATTCAAGACGTCATTCAGGTAGATTAAAGTCTGTAATTATACAAATGTGATGTACTTCATGTCTTCAAGACTTTATATATCGAAAAGGTAATTCCCTGATAATTTTCTCAATTGTGTCTCTGATTTCCATTTAGAAACAGAGGAGCATCGCAGTGGCTCTTGCTTTCTGGATGGCCAACGCATCTGAGCTCCTGAACTTCATCAGACGGGACAGAGATCTGTGTCTCATCATGCTCCAGGCTCAAAACACTCTCGCTCAACTTGTGCAGCAGGCTTTCAGGTATGATAAAAGCGTGGTTGCATTGAGATGTTTGCATAAAGGGAAAATAGCAGAAAGGGTGATGTATTTTGAGTGTTTAATTAAGCTTTAATGTTTCCTCAGGTACCTGTCACATCGGCTTCAGGTAGATCTTGAAAATCACTTACCAGCATTCTTTGCTGATCTAAAAAAGGAAATGGATCAGGCAAAAGAAATAGGTAAAATGTTGAGTAATCGCAGAGTTTTCTGTACAACCATTCACACAGACTGTGCTATATTTTGAATGCATTTTGTCTGGTCTAATTCAAATTTACCTGTCATTTAATTCCATGGGAAAACATGTTATTTGATAAATTTGCATGTCAGTCAGTTGGGGCTTCTTGCAAAAGATGCTTTTCTTACTCCGTATTATTGTTTTCCTGTACAAATGTGACACAAATGATGATCAAGAGGCTTTGAGCATTGTGCAATTAAGCAAAAAAAAGCTCAAACTTAAAGGAACTATTCACCAAAAAATGAAAATTTGTTGAAAAATTATTGACTCTCAGGCCATCCAGGATGTAGATGAGCTTGTTTGTTCACCAGAACAGATTTGGAGAAATGTAGCATTACGTAATATGCTCACCAATTAATCCTCTGCAGTGAATGGGTGCCGTCTGAATGGGAGTCCAAACAGCTGATAAAAACATCACAATAATCCACACCACTCCAGTCCATCAATTTGTAAAGCAAAAAAACTGTGTGTTTGTGAGAAATAAACCCATCAATAAAACATTTTTTAACTTCAAATGGTTACTCTTGACAAAAAATATGTGAAAATGTTGGCTTGAATCTGAATCATGGGAGAAATATGCACAGATCAAAGCACCATTTATGAGCCAAAACAGCTCTAAACAAATATGTGAGTGGTTTTTGATGTTAGAGGACAACAGGGGATGAAATTTTTCACTGGGAGAACTCACCAAAAAAGATGGCTTAAAGTTTAAAAAGTAAAAAATAAGATTTAATGATGGATTTGTTTCTTACAAACAGACATTTTTTTCACTTTAAAAGATGTTAACTGATGAATTGAAGTGGTGTGGATTGCTTGTGGATTATTGAGATGTTTTTATCAGCTGTTTGGACTCTCATTCTGACGGCACCCATTCACTACAGAGGTTTATTTATTGGTTAGCAAGTGATGCAATTTCTCCAAATCTGTTCCCATGAAGAAAACAACTCATCTTAATCTTGGATGGCCTGAGGGTGAATTCTTTTTTAGCAAATTTAAATTTTTGGGTGAACTGATAAAACATCTGGATTAAAGATGGTGATGTGTGTACTGTTTCAAATTCTGAATTTGTTTCTTAGAAGGCGTCTTGAACACTCTCATAAAGACCATGAGTTTGCTCCGAAGGTGTCAGGTCAACCCTGCTCTGAGCATCCAGCTCTTTTCTCAACTCTTTCACTTCATGGGAGCCTGGATCTTGAACCGGCTCACTGCACCAGGATCCACGCTGTGCTCGAACTACTGGGGCAAAACTTTACGGCAGCGTCTGAGGCACGTGGAGGCCTGGGCAGAAAGACAAGGGCTGGAGCTGGCCGTCGACTGCCATCTCAGTCGTGTAATCCAGGTAGTGTGTCTAAAAAGAAGATGATGAGAAATACAGCTTGCAAAATGATGTAACTGCTGTTTTGAACAATATCATTTAGATCTTTATCAACATGAAAAGATCAGACCCATCCGTGGTTATTTCCTTAAAAATGTTGCTCCCTTCAGGCGACGATGCTTCTGACAATGACCTCTTATTCTACGCGAGACGCCCAGATGATTCAGTCCACATGCTACAAGCTGAACTCACTACAGCTGAGAGCACTGATGAGTAAATATCACTACAGCCCAAACCAACCCTGCTTTCCACCTGTAAGTGAAAAAATATAACACTCATCAATCAGATCTGCTACAGTTTAAAAAATGTCTTCTCTTCCAGTACAAATAACTAAACATTCTTAAATCAAGATATTTAAAATTATATGAAGTAATTATATTAAGTCTTGTTTTAAAAAATGAAGTGAGCTTAAGCTTCAAACAAGAAAAAATATGATAGATATGGTCAGAAAAAAAAAAATGCTCAGAAAAGTAAACTTGTTTTTCCTTTAAATTTATATATATATAAATTTGTGTATATATATATATTTTTTTCTTGATTTAGACAATTTTGATACATTACATTTCTTGAATCCACATATATTAACTTGAGAAGCAAAGTGAAAGATAAGATATAAATGATAAAAAAAATGTAAAATATGAAATACACTACCAGCCAAAAGTTATTAAACAGTAAGATTTAAAACAGTTGAATAATTTTTTTCAGGATTTGGATGTTTTTGAGCAGCAAATCTGAAGATTAGAATGATTTCTAAAGGATCATGTGACTGGAGTAATGATGATAAAAATTCAGCTTTGAAATCAAATAAATTACAGTTTATTTTTTTTTTACAAGTTAAATTTTAATAAATTACTTTTAAAATGTATTCAAATAGAAAACAGACATTTTAAATAGTAAAAAAAATACTTCACAATTTTACAGTTTTTGCTGTACTTTGGATCAAATAAATGCAGGCTTGGTGAGCAGAAGAAACTTCTTTAAAAAACATCTTAGTGTTCAAAAACTTTTGACTGGTAGTGTATATGGTCAGAAAAAGTAAAACATATGTTCATAAAAATAATCTTGTTTTCCCTTTGAATTATGTTTATACCATTGGCAGATATGTGATTATTATTTTAAGCTTAAACTCACTTAATTTGATAGATTTTTCAGAAAACAAGACAATAATACTAAGGAAGAAAATCATATTTTCCACTGTAGGCATAATTGTTCTGTTGACTCGCTGAAAGATGTTATCTACATAGAGTTTGTCGTTCATAGATACTTATAGAGCGTGTAGCCGCTTTGGCAGAAACCACAACAGACGTCATGAGAGGAGAAGGTGGAGAAATACGACTTGAAGAAGAACTGGACCTTCACCTGCCTTTCTTGTTGCCTGAGGACGGTTATTCATGTGATTCCATGCGTGGCATTCCCAAGGGATTGCATGAGTTTCTAGAGCCCATCTGTCGCAAAGGTACTTTAGCATTATCTGTTCCTCTTGTGATAGTGTAAAGTCAATAAATAAACTGTAAAATCAGTAGTTAAAGATGCATATATGAAGAGTTCAGATGCAAAAGCCTCTAAATCCATCTGACATCTTTATTTCATTTGCTTTAAAATCAGGCTCCGATGTATAGGTTTCTAAGTACCAGTACTTCCGATTGTGCTGAAGCTGGGATTTTAGTGTGTTTGAAGTAAAAGTATTTGATGAACGTATAATACGTGTCAAGAGCATTCACTCAGTATCATTATCTGATTTTTGACCGAGATGGCTTTTAGGGGGTTTTGCATCTAAACCACTGGTCTCAAACTCAATTCCTGGAGGGCCACAGCTCTGCACAGTTTAGCTCCAACCCTAATCAAACACACCTGATCCAGCTAATCAAGGTCTTCAGGATTACTAGAAACTTCCAAGCAGGTGTGAGTTGGAGCTGGTTGGAGCTAAACTCTGCAGAGCTGCGGCCCTCCAGGAATTGAGTTTGAGACCTCTGATCTAAACTCTTCATATCTTCTGACTTTGTTTCTAAAAACCAGTGGACTTGCATCTTTTCTAGATCTCTGTAAATTAATTCCTCATTCCAACTGCGTTGGGACTTGGACCATTTTCTTTGTCCCATCGGATCACTCTGCAAATGTTTCAACTTGGGTATGTTGCCAATTTACAGATGAAATTAAAGCTATTAATTTCAGCCAAGACAGCCAAGAATTAACACTGTTATGATGTAGTTATGAAACCCACTCATTTTATTTTAATACTAGAAACCTGAAGCAGTGAAAATAACTTTAAAGAAACCTTTACATGCTGCAATGGGAGTGAGCATCGTAGCGGCCAAGGTAAGTCTAAATGCAATTTAAAGTAATTTTGGTACAAAAATTACATTAGTTAACATGAACTTACAATTCACTATATTTCTACTGCATTTTGTGGTCTTATTTAATGTGAATTTAATACATTTTTAAAATTTTGTTGTGTTAATATTGTTCAATGTGCTGTCAACTATCAAACAAACAATGAACAATGTCTTTTTAACTAACATTATAAAACATTAATAAATGCTGCAAGAAATATATCACTAATTTTTAGTTTATGTTAGCTTATGTGACAAATTAGACTTAATTTTATGTGATGCAATATTAGAACTTATTTTACAATTGTCTGTGATCAAATTGATTTATGTCTTTCAGGGGGCTGGACAGGATAAGCTTGGCATTTTTATAAAATCTGTCGTCCAAGGAGGAGCAGCGAATGTGGTCAGTTTTATTATGCAAATAATAAAAACGTAAATCATAATGTGCCTATTTGCATTATATTATATACTGTTGTGTTTTGATGAAGGATGGCAGACTGAATCCAGGAGATCAGTTATTGAGTGTGGATGGCAACAGCCTTGTGGGAATGTCACAGGAAAGGTAAAATACTCTTTCACTTAGTGTTTTTGAGCCTTATGTGCATGACTAGATCTGACGCACATTCGGAAGTAAAAACTGATTTTTAATGATTGTTTTCAGGGCTGCAGATATAATGACACACACTGGATCCGTTGTAACGCTGGAAATTGTCAAGTCAGCAGCTGTATATTATGGTTTTGAGGGAGTATTTACCCAGAAGGCACAAACAACATGTAAAGGTGCTGAATGCTAAGCAAATTATTTTTTAATACACTGCACTACAAAAAATGATTTTGCCTTGTTTTCCAGTACAAATATCAAATTATTCTTAAATCAAGGTAAATTAACTTCAGAAGCAAAATGACAAGATACAAGTCAAAAATATCTGCCATATCTTTCCCCCATTGGCAGAATTTTTTCTGACTTAATAAAAATGGGTAACACTTTACAATAAGGTTCATTAGTTAATGTATTAACTAACATGAACTAACCATGTGCAATACATTTGTTACTGTATTTGGTCATCTTCATTAACATTAGTTAATGAAAATACAGTTATTCATTGTTTATTCATGTTAGTTCATAGTGGATTAACTAATGTTAACAAGATTTGAATAATGTATTAGTAAATGTTAAAATTAACATTAACGAAGATTAATAAATGCTGTATAGGTGCAGTTCATTATTAGTTCATGTTAACTAATGTAGTTAACTAATGAACTTTATTGTAAAGTGTTACAATTTAATGCATTGCCACTTTGCTTCTTAAGTAAATATATTTTGCATTCAGAATGTTTAGACATTTGTGCTGGAAAACAAGACAAAATACTAAGAAAACCATTTGAAATAATTAAATTCACTCAATATTAGATCATCTGTGGCATTTATCATATGTGTTTCACATTAGATCATGTTAACGGTGGACCGTCCAGTGTCTCTGGTCTTCATGACAGTGACAAACCACCTGTTCCTGGTCCATCAAGACCATTAGAAACCTTTAGAAACCAGCACACAATTAGCAGAGCGAACACAAAACAAAACCAGAAATGGCTCAAGCAGAAACTGGAGTATCGTTCCAATCCCAACCTGGCATGTGAGTGTTTATGTTTGCACCTTATTTTTTGTTTGTTTATTTATTTGTTTGGTAAGCTCTTTTTTTATTTCAATCTCCGTCAGATGAAGAGGAAATGCCTGATAATTCAGTTCCCCCTGGAAATATGATGTTTTCCTTCTCCACTGACAATCTCATGGATTCTGTGAGTACAGATACATGTTTTTGGTTTATTAAGATAATCACCTTTATGAACAGTCCCATGTTTTTTACTATTGAACTCGTTATTACTTATCGAACACAGGGGAAACCCAGAAACAGACTTTCAAACGCTGAGATTCTTCACAGAGAATACCTGACCTTGCCAACATCCAAACCTCACAGCAATAAATCACAAAGAACCACCGAACATCCTCCAGATATTGATAGATTCTCCAAGGATCAGCAAAAGATCAACTTTATGGTATTTGTGTGTTGCACTTCCTGTTTTTGTTCTGTCTGTTTGATATTTGTGCTTCCATACGCTTTGCATTAGAAGCAAAATCACTTGGCAGATAGGAAAGACCGGGGCTAGTTGTCACCATTTATATATGTGACCCTGGACCACAAAACGAGTCTTAAGTAGCATGGGTATATTTGTAGCAATAGCCAAAAATACATTGTATGGGTAAAAATGATTGATTTTTCTTTTTTGCCAAAAATCATTAGGATATTAAGTAAAGATCATGTTCCATGAGGATATTTTGTAAATTTCCTACCATAAATGTATCATTAATTTTTGATTAGTAATATGCATTGCTAAGAACTTAATTTAGACAACTTTAAAGGCAATTTTCTCAGTATTTAGATTTTTTTTTGCACCCTCAGATTCCAGATTTTCAAATAAATTGTTCTATCCTAACAGCTTATTTATTTATTCAGATGAATCCAAATATATTGAATAATAATTTACATTTTTTATTTATTTTCTCTTTATAATATAATTTCTCTTTTTATTTATTATTATTATTATTTGGATTTTATGAAATACTATTTTTATACACATCTGTTGCACCTACATTCACAAACAATAACCTTTGTATCCCACAGAAACAGGCAGTTTCTCAAAACAATCTCTGTAGTGAAGAGAAAGGACGTCTTCTAGTGGACAGAACAAGGAACTTGAAGAAGCAAGAAATGAGCAAATGGAACAGCCTTGCAACCATAAGCCCAATGGATTCCAGTTTATCCAGTATGGGACATAAAAACGGACTCTGGAAGGTCCCGACAACCACCCAGTGTGTGCCTCTATCGCAGCCAAAACGAATGGACGTCCCATATACACCACAAGCCAACAGTCTTTCATTTAGCACGTTCCGCCAGCCTATGGAGACACAAATTATGTCTCAAGCACACCATCGGTATCAAAAACAGAGTAATGCATCACCATCTCAACTACTCAAGAAAAAAACTGTCGTCTTCCAATCATCTGTGCAGACATTGCAGAGTAGCTCACCCTTACATTTAAGTGTGGCGAACCCTCAGCAAAAAGAGCCAGACAAAATGAAAAAGCTTTCTCTTAGAAATACATGGAAGAGGGACGCTCAGGATGAGCAACAGACTGCAAACCTGCAAAAGGAAGTGCAGCAGCTGCAGGCCAAAGTGCAGCGCAGCATAGAGGAGAGTGAACGTCTGCGCAGACTCTCTCTAGAGCTGCAGTTCCAGAAGAGACTAATGGAGTTCCAGCAGAACGGTGATGAAGATGAGGATAATGATGATTATGAGAGCAATTCAGGGGCAGAACAGAAGTGGTTTCAGACAGGAAGTGATGTAGTGGTAAGTTAAGTGTGCATGGAAACATCACAACGATCACTTGTATGCGTGAGCTTTATATCTCATTTTGATCCTGTCATTCTAGCTTAAGACTGGAGTCCCAGCTGACCAGCAAAAGGAAAGTCCTTTTATCAAAGAAGCCAGTTTGAAAGGTGCTGGATGATATTTTAGAATCATTCACTGATTAATATTGTCTCAGACTTGATCAATTTGTCTAACATTGATTTATGGAACTGCAGATGGAGTCAAACGTGAATCTACAGGATTCGACAAAACCTCATCTGAGAAGATCTATTCTAGGTGAATGCATATTTTTTTTTTTACTCAAATTCAGTTTAACTCTCCAAAACAAGTCCCCTCCCAAAAAGAGTGGGGCTTGTTGTCAAGTTTTTCCTTAAGAAAATATTTCACAGACTATGCTTATTTTAAATGGTATTTTAAGGGTGTGTTTGTGTTCAAATATTTTTGTTAATATTATTATAGAACCCAGTTCAGTTCTGCCTTCATTATATAGTATGTCTGTGTGTTTTGTTGTGTTTACTTTGTCTACTATAGTCTTTGCTTGATACCCAAAAGTTGGAATTTTAATCCAGAGGACAGAGGTCACAAAAAATAGTAATTTAAAAAATGATCTTTAAAGGCTATATTCTAATATAGCCTTTGTGACATCTTTTTGTAAATTTGTAAATCTTTTTTTTTTCTTTTTTCAAATCAGCCAAATGTTGTCCTATCCTAACAAACCATACATCAATGGAAGCTAGCTTTTTATGTATACATCTCAGTTTCTAGTTTTTTGTTGTCAAGGGTCACATATTGTATATTTAGAGAGGCCTGTAATATTTCATTGTGATCAGGTGTTTTTTTAATATTCTTACAGTGAAGATGATCACAAACACTTCAAAACACGACGATCCCCAGAGAATCTGACTTTTAAGGAGCGTCAGCAGCTGTTTTCTTTGGCAATGGTCACTTCAAGCAAAGTCCAAGTGTCCTGATGAAAAGACAAACCTCAGAGACTGTCAATCATTCAGACAATAGTGTCTTAAAATAGAAACGAGCTTAAATATTTAATGTTTCTAGACCCTCCTAAGCTGCATGCAAAATTGTTTTCACATAAGGTCAACTCATATGACTTTTTCATTTTTTGTTACTAAAGATGACCTGCGTTTTATGAATTCACCAGTATTTATCACATAGTGTCATAGAAATATTATGTAGGAATATATTCGTAGTGGAAACAGTGTGTTGTAGTGATTTTACAAGAGATATTTGGTGATAGCAACCTGTACAGCCTTCAAGTTTTCAAAAATACATGGTATAAATAATTCTTTATTGCTTTATATAACAGTATTCATAAACATTTTGTGCCATAAAAATAAATGTTTCTTATTTTACACCTTATTTTGTTGATAAAACTGCACCACCATTTGTTCTTGCTCTCTGGTTTCAATGGACCCTCGGCGTATGCTTCTGATCTCATTAATGGCATCGATTCCGGTGAGTTTCCTGCTCTTCACCAGGTAACAGGCGAGCATTGTTCCCGTCCGCCCAAAACCAAGCAAACAGTGCACTGCAACAGCCTGTCAAAGACAAACACTTCAACATTGTTATATGCAGAGTAACATTGTTTTGGTAATGACGTGAGTTGTGCTTCGGCTCCGCTATTCAGCATGGATAAATCGTTGTAAAATGTATTAACTGGTTTAGAGATTCGCTTAGTTACCATCATAAACAGTTTTGTGTATAGCAAATGTGAAGAAAACTATGTTCGGTTGTGTTGTATAGAGCAGAGGTCTTCAACCCTTCTTCTATCCTGAAGAGTTTAGCTACAACCCTAATCAAACACACCTGAAGCGGGCAATCAAGCTCCTCAAGACTGCTTGAAAATTGCAGGCAGGTGTGCTGAAGCTGGTTGCAAATAAACTTTCCAGGTTTGGGGTTTGAGCTTACGATTTGATCAGTTACCCGGATGCAGGTTTTCTAGAGTTTTTATTTTTTTTATTTTTTAGACTATACTCCATGGGATTGTGCTTTTGATAAATGAACTACACAAAATTTATCTTGCGAAGTGAAACGCACGTACTGCAAATACATTATTTAGTATCCAACACACATTCTTTCTATGAGGGCTGCGCTTCACTAACTAAAATGATTTAATATATACCCGTTTACAATAGAGGGTATGCACGTGACGTCACCGTCAGCTGGAGTGAGTGCGGCTCCGCCCACTGAGTGGCAGCATTAGTTTCAGCGTAAATGCTGCGACAGAACACACAAAACACCTCAAAAACCAGAAGGAGCTTTGCGATTCACTGTACAAAAAGATTTGACAAGAAACCTGAGGTATATTTTTACAGGCTGCCGAAAGCTGTAAAAAAAGAAAAGCAAATTGGATCGCTGCAATTCAAAGAAACAAATGAACTCCAGGCGGTGAAACACGGATTTGCAGTTATCACTTCATGTTAATATGTTCAATTTTGCGGTAAAAGCATGCCCTATATATTGTATTGTCATTTCATATTGAGAACTCTAAAATAAATATTTACCATCTTAAATTATGCACACCTGGATGTTTTTAAATAAACACGGACAGAAAACTATATAAGATTTTGGGCTGGACGATATAAACATTGATATAAGTGATCACCGGGGTTTAGACCAGCCTATTTTGTATTTACATATGTGTTCACGGGCAAATCTGCTTTGTTTATTTCCCCAGCGTTGAAATCAGGCACATATAAATGTAAGGAAACATGATTCCTGGCTGTATATCAATATCCATGAACCACTGGATATTTGGTAAGTAAGGAACATTATATCAGGTCCAGCAAAAAAGATTATCGTTTTGTTTTACTCGCGTTTTCGCTGCGTCCCTATTTAAATCCATTCACGCAGCTGCTTCTTTTGCCACTCAGTCCGGCTGAGGGGGCGTGTTTCGGCGGGAAAATTACGTCAACGCATACCCTCTATAATCACGTATTCGCACTTACACAGGACACAGTTTGAGGGTGCGTACGTATTATCTGAGGGAGCGCAGTGCCAAATCCGCTGTTTTCCTGCGGAATTGGGCTGCTTAACGCTGTTAATGTCTGCGGGACCCCAAAAACTTTGACAAACTAAAGTAAATAGTTGGTAAAGATACGTAACAGTCTTAAGATATTATCATAATATTTCACCTACCTGACCATAAATGATGATAACAAGCACAAACGTTGTCAAGATTCTTGCCCTGGAAATCCTGGTTCAGTTTGGACAACCCCAAACTGCTTTTGTTCTTAGACAGTTTTTTGCACTCATATATTTTGGCAGTCTATAGTACTCAGTGGTGGATAGTAACGAAGTAGTAATTCGTTACTGTACTTAAGTACATTTTTCAAGTATCTGTACTTTACTGGAGTAGTTTTATTTTGAGCAACTTTTACTTTTACTTCACTACATTCCAAAGCATAAGATCGTACTTTTTACTTCACTACATATCAAAAAACATATCGTTACTCCTTATAATATATCACGTGCTCTGAGACGCACATGCAGTGTCTGATTCATGAACAAACTGATTCTTTTCAATGAACCTGTTAAATCGTTTCGAACCAAAGTATTCATTCACGAACTGGAAATGATCCGATTGCAGCTGTTCTCGAGTCGACAACTCACTGATTCAAATGAGCCGTTTAGAGCGAGTCTCCAGTGAGCTGAACCGGGAGAGCGTGCGCGCCACTGATGCTGTGAAAAGTAAGTTACTAATGTCGAAATTTAAGATTATTGTAAATGAAAATCATATTTAGGTCAAAACGGTCACTTGTTTGTGAACTACATCTGCTGTAAAGGGTGATCTATTTAAGCCCACTGAAATGCAGACACATGTCTCTATGTTTTTGGTCAAAAACATTGGGTCAGAACATTAAAATAAGACAGATTAACGTTAAATAAAATAACGTTTGGATCAACTATGAGTAGACAGATACATGTTTATTCATAATAACCATACTGAAAATAAGTAAATATTGTTAGCTAGTGCTAACTATCTAGCTAACAAGCTTGCTGGTGCTAAATTGAGGTAATTTTTAGATTAGATTTAGCTTTACAGTGAACATTACTACATCACTCTCATCAATGCAGTCCATATCAACAACAAAAATTTATCTTGACTCCATATAGTGGTTATTTTGGGAAAATCCCATGTATTTTAAGCAGTAGGAATATAAAAAAATATGTGATATAAAATGAAATTAAGTAGCCTATATAAAATCAATAAATAATAAATAAATCTATCTGTACTTTTTTACTTAAGTACATATCAGATCGAGTAGTTTTGTACTTTGACTCGAGTAAAATTGAAAAAGGAGTACTTTTACTTTTACTGGAGTAATATTTTATTATACGTATCTGTACTTTTACTCCTTGATTTGTGTACTTCGACCACCTCTGGTAGTACTCCAAATGTTTTTCTCTGACCGACCGATTAGTACAGCTCAAAACATGACAGTTGATCATTTCAGCAGCAATAATCAGGGAAATTTGCAAGTTTTATTCCGTGGCATTGTTTACGTTCAGTGCCGTCAATATTTCAGATTGATGAAGCGTCTTGAAAACACTTTATTCACATCTGGTAATGATGGAAGCTATAACTTGCTAAGGCGATTTAGAGGCAAACAGACTGAAGTATTAACTGTATTAACTCGTTTTGTGTACAACAAATGAAATATAAGCTATGTTGGTTCATGTTCTATTACGGGTACTTGCGCTTTTCGTTTTTGCTTTCGGTTTGAGGTTCAGCTGCTGTGGCTTCAAGCTACTTTCACTGCATATAATAGTACCCTGACATTCTTTATTTTATTTTATTTACAGATATGATGTAAACATACCTGGACGAATGATGAAAGTATGCAGTTTCCCGGGAAATCCGTCCCAACAATTATAAATAGTCTAAGCATAGTGACTTGGGGTAAGGCAAAAGCACAGTTTGGAAAATGTTTTTAGAAAAAGACTACTTCAATTTATTTAAATGTGTTCCTTTTTGAGAAAAAAAGAATAGGAAAACATTCCAGCTTACAGGCAATGTTATCAGAGCTTTGGCTAATGTTTTGGCAAGGTTCTCCCCAAGGTATGAAGTCATTACAATAGAATGTTTGTTATTAAGTCATATGATCAAAGAACATTGGGAATTAATATTTTCATAACTTAATGGGAGCTGCAATTATGTAGCTTTAATAAATACTTGCAAAATATAGATAATCATAAAAAAAAGTGGTCAGCTATACCTGTCCTCTCGCATTGGCCTCTTCCACTATGGACAGAAATCTGTTGATCTGATCAAACGTTGGCGCACAGAAGTCATGAATCCTGATGTGATGAAGGATCAGATCTGGACAGGTGTCGTGGTAAGGAGGTTTGCGCTCGCTCAGGGTCACCAGATGCTTGATGCCGTTGTTCAGCAGGTACTGATAGTGGGCCGTCATTCGGGGCATTGCCAGGCCTGCAACCTTACCAGGATCCACCCAGGAGAAGTTTGGAGGTTGTGCCGAAGCCATAGCTTTCTCTGTTGTGTGAGTTTTAATAAAATATTGTTTAACTCTAATGCATTTCTGCAAAGTTCAAGAAAAACGGTCTCATGTTTACAAATGTTTATTAATATAATATATATAAAAATAACAAATAAAAACCTAACCTAAAAAAGCTGTTACTAAATAATGTCAACTGAAATAAAATATGAAGCTAGACGCCAAGACAAAATTTTACATTTTTATTTTTTAAGAAGTTTTACAAATAAAATAACTTAATAAACTTTAACATAAAAAATACAGAAAATACTAAAATATCTAAATATTAATAAAAATAATTAGTAATGATACTAAAATAACACCGGGTCTCTGCTAGTGCTGTCAAATGATTAATCACGATTAATCGCATTTAAAATAAACGTTTTTGTTTACATACTTTAATCGCATCCAAAAAAGTTTTTTTTTTTTTACATAATATATGTGTGTGTTGTGTATATTTATTATGTATATATAAATACACACATGCATGTATGTTTAAGAAAAAACGTTTTTATATATTAAATGTGTATATATTATAGAAATTATATGAAAATAAATATGTTATTATTATATTTTTAAAAATATATACTGCATGTGTGTGTATTTATATATGCATAATTTATACACACATAAACAAAACTTTTATTTTGGATGCAATCAATTGCGATTAATCCTTTGACAGCACTAAAAAGCAATATTAATACAAGCATGATCTTAAATAATATTGAATTATATGGTGTAGTTTTATAATTCTAATATTATATTTTATAATTCAATTTCACAGTCAAAAACATACAAAATATTGTATATAGTGCAACCGCAAATATTGCATTGCATATTGTATTTTACATATTATGTCTTGTACTCTACAGGGGTGAGGGGTGAATTAAACAAGAATTTTGAGAATTGCAAATACAAGTAATTTGCTCTGTACCTTCAGTGTTTACTCGACGTGGTCCATATCAGCACTAAACGGTTCTCTTCTGAACACCCTGATAATCACACACCGCTTATTGTCTCTGAAAACACATGCATTGATCTATATTTTATTATTTTTAGCTAATAAAATGTCAGATATAAATGCGGTCTTTGTAACTGGAGGACGGCAGTTCGGTACATGCTGTTCTGTCGGAACTGAAGCAGCTGTGTTATATTAAGAGTGTTATATTCAGTCTCTTCCTCCAGAGGGCGCACAAAAGCCATAAACCCACCTTATCACCATTGAAACACGGTGAAATCTGAACAAGTGGAAACAGCTTTGTTTTTATTAGAAATTAAATATGTTGAACATAATATTTATAACTACTTGCAGTTCATGTATGAATAAAAACTCGACGAAATAATCTCTGTATAATGCTAAAATAAAATACGTTCTACTTTAATAACAAACGACTGTGATTGGCCCATTTTGACCAGCGCTGAGTGAAGTAACGCTTACCACGTGACATACTTTGCAGTCTGGGAAATCATTTTTTTTTATTTTATTTTTTTTACACCTAATAAATGACCCAGGAAAACTTTTAACAGTCATCGAGTTCGATATAAAACCGATGAGTTAAAATAATCTACTTTTAGACTAGTAGTACCTGACAACATCACTAAACATCGCTTTTTTTTATAGCGGCGCGTCTCATGCTAATTGCTATCTTCAAATACGTCGTAGTGTATTTCTGTGGTTTAACGTTCTTTTCACCAAGTCAATCAAAGACGATGGTGTCAGAAAAGTATTTTAGCATTGATATAATGCATTAAAACGTAGTACACAAGCTTAAATGTACAAAATGTCGTCAAGTCACACTGGTAACAATATAACAAAACTAGCATACGGTTAGCTTGTAGCATGTCAGGATGGCCGAGCGGTCTAAGGCGCTGCGTTCAGGTCGCAGTCTCCTCTGGAGGCGTGGGTTCGAATCCCACTTCTGACAAGCACAACGTTTTTGTCCAGGTAAAACAACTAGAGCCTGTGTTAAGTGCGTATTTTCAGTCTGCGGTCACAATTCTTGACTGCATACTCTTCTTTTTCAGAAGCAGCATGCGTACTATGAATGCTAAACAGGCGTAATGATGTCACGTGACAACCATGTAGAATATTATTTCTGTTGTAAATATAACATTTCCACATATTGTTGCATACGGTTTTGTATAGTATTTAAAAAAGAAAGTAGTTGTGAGATGTTAAATAAATTCACTCATTATCTAAAAAAGGCAAACTCATACTGCCCAGTAGAGGGAAACATGGACATTTGCTTGCAGTGTTCTCTGTAATGTAATTGGTCAAATGTCATCGATCTCTGTTTGATGATTGGCTGCGGCTTTTCGGAATCGGTGCATATTTATGAATACTTTTTGACAGATCATTCAGATCTGAATGTTTTAAGAACTTTGGCTAACATTCTGGTAAGGTTCTCTCAAAGTTTTAAACAAATTATCTTCCAGTAACATTAGAATATTTGTTCAAAGTTACCTGGTCTTTAACAGTGTTCTCAGAACATTTGCACAAATACATTATACATTGTTCATGAATGTTTCTCCTGAAATGTTTTAGTTGGACATTGGTCTAACATATTGTTACTGCTTTCAGAATGTTTCAGAACATTCAGAGAGTGTTAAAAAGTAACATTTATGCTGTTTACTGGTAGCCATTACTGGACTTCCATAGTATGCAGACATCAAATCTGGTTACCAATGTTCTTTAAAATATGTGACATTGGACCATAAAACCAGTCATTGGAGTCAACTTTTTTAAAATATGAAAGCTGAATAAATAAGATTGGTGTATGGTTTGTTAGGATAGGACAATATTTGACAGAGAGAAAATCGGTTTGAAAATCTGGAATCTGAGGGTGCACAAAAAAAAAATCTAAATATTGAGAAAAGCTGTCTAATTGAAGTTCTTAGCAATGTATATTAATAATCAAAAATTACGTTTTGATATATTTGCAGTAGGAAATTCACAAAATATCTTCATGGAACATGATCTTTACTTAGTATCCTAATGATTTTTGGCGTAAAAGAAAAATCAACAATTTGTTGGCTACAAATATACCTGTACTACTTAAGACTGGTTGTGTGGTCAAGGCTCACATATCTTCGTCTTTGACAGAAAGAAATAATTCATACAAGTCTGGAACAAGGTGAGGGTGAGTAAATGTTGACAACATTTTAATTTTAGGACAAACTGTCCCTTTAACGTTTTCATGACCTAGTAAACACATTTTTAAAACTGGATGTTTTTAACATTCGGAGAACATTCCATGAAATAATGCACATGTTGTTAGCTGGGTTGAGTCACACTGCTGATAAAAAAGCAATTTTGTAAAGTCACCTACACTACTAGTCAAAAGTTTCGGGTGTTGTTCCAAGCCTGCATGATTATCTGAAGCATCTGAAGTATCTGAAGTACAGCAAAAACAGTAAAAATGTTGAAATATTTTTACTTTTTAAAACAGCAGTTTTCTATTTGAATATATTTTGAAATGTAATTTATTCCTGCGATCAGTGATACATTTTCAGCATCATTACTCCAGTCTTCAGTGTCACATGATCCTTCAGAAATCGTTCTAATATGCTGATTTGCTGTTCAAGAAACATTTATTATTATTATTATTACTATTATAAATATTTAAAACAGCTGAGTGCATTTTTAAGGATTCTTTGATGAATAGAAAGACCCAAAGTTAAGCAAATAAAAAGCTTGTGTATTTTTATACACTATACTATTCAAAGGCTTAGAGTCAGTATATATATATATATATATATATATATATATGAAAAATCACAGAAATAAAAAAATATTGAAATCACAGAAATAAAATTACATTTTAAAATATATTCAAATAGAAAACAGTTATTTTAAATAGCAAAAATATTTCAGAATTTTACAGATTTTTTTATTTTTCATTTTTTTGCTGTACTTTGGTGACCAGCTTGATAACATTTTTTTAAAAAAACATTAAAAATCTTACTATTCAAAAACTTTTGACTGGTAGCATATATTGTCACTTACTCTGTTTATATGAGTGTTTGATCATTACTGAGAAACCATGTGGTTTATTACAAACGAAATGTGATACAAAATCAGATAATACACAACAGGATATCAGATGCAGATAAAACAAAGCACATTACATACTTATGACACAAAAGGTGCCATAGACTTTTAATATACACAAAGCTTGACCATTTACACAAAGACCGTTAATGTCTACAAAGATATTCCTCATTCATCTTCTAACTTGGAATATAGTCCAGTGGACTCTGTAGGACAGGAAGTGTCTTCAGAGGACAGTCCATTTCCTGCACTGACTCACTGCACATGTCATTTAAAGATGCTTTCACCTCCCTGGTTCTGTGACATGTTAAAGAATGAAGGCTTATGGTTTGTTTTAATGGTGTAACAGGACATTCAGGTGTCATAATCACATGAGCTTGCTCAGGAGCCCTGGGGAACTGCCACAGTTGAGTGTCCTCCTGCTGCCGGTGTGTCTTCATGTGGGCATTTCGACTTTTCACCTTCAAAAACACCCTAGGAGGAAAGGTAATCATGAATCAGACCACAACCACTGTGATTCATAACTGTATGAAGATGTTTCTGTGTTTGAGTCAGGACGTGGCTTACTTTCCACACTCTGTGCAGGGAAAGACGACAGCTGAATCAGTATCTCCACTGGTGGTGCTGTTGGAGGGAGAACTTCTCACAGAAGCCGAACCCAAAGGCAGGGTCAGTGTGGAAGCTCTGTTTTCGGCCGGAGAGCTACAGAGCAGCCGGAGGTTGTTCTGAGTCCATGTTTCTTCACTCATCTGCTGTGAGAAAAATAGTCATTTTACCCAGATTTTTTTTGTATAATTATTTACTTGTTCCAAACCAAACCGTTAAATGACTAAAAAACACCATAAAAATAATCCATGCAATTTATGCACAATATTTCAAGTCTTCTGTTGACATACGAGAGCTTTGTCTAAGTAACAGACTAAAATTGTAATTTTAATTACTGATTAAGATTATTGTCATATGGAGTGCTTAACTGGTGCTTTTAATGTGTTTTTGTTGTTTTTTGGAGTTGTTGTATAGAAAGCTACACTTTAGAATACCTTTAAATGAGCACTTATTACAGAAATGATATATTTTAAAAGGCTAAATGTAATGTTCGGACACTTAATTGCTTTTCTGCAATTGCAGTAAATAAAAATGTATTAAATTGTTTATTTCTATTAAATACGATAAATTGAGATTAAGAATGTGTTTAACACACTTAAGTAGGAATTGATCTTGCGTCTTTATTTGTCATTTTTGAATTGATTCAGTTGTCTTTCATATGTGGTTAAAGTGAAAGTGCTGACAAGCATTTATGGTAAACTAAAATATACTGTCTGAAAAAACATATTGTTTCTATTGAAAACTGTATGTCATTTTTTTGAAAACATATTTGCAGTTACACATTTGCAATGATAAAGTTGCAATTCAGGTGCATTACCTTTAAATAAAACACTTTTGTTCAAATTATAATCAAGTAAACTTTTAATTTGGCACTGTTATAAAGTGCACATCTTAAAGCATACTTAAGTGTGTTAAAAAACACAGTTATCTCTTTAAGTACACCTAAGTGGCCTTTAATTTCATTAATATTATCTGCAATTAGAGTTTTAAAAAATACACTACCGGTCAAAGGTTTTTTAATGTTAACAGTAAGATTTTGAATGTTTTTTTAAAAGAAGTCTCTTCTGCTCACCAAGCCTGCATTTATTTGACCAAAGTATAGCAAAAACAGTAAAACTTTGAAGTATTTTTACTATTTAAAATAACTGTTTTGTAAATGTAAATGTGAATTTTTTTTAGCATCTTTAAATACAATTAAAAGATAAATGCTGATCTTTTGATCCTTCTTTTCATCAAAGAATCCTGAAAAAATGTACTCAATGTAAATATTGGTGACAATAATAAAAAAGTTTTTTGAGCAGCAAATCAGCATATTAGAATGATTTCTGAAGGATAAAATTTAGACTGGAGTAATGATGCAGAAAATTTAGCTTTGATCACAGAAATAAATTACATTTAAAAAAAATATTTAAATAGAAAACAGTTATTTTTGCTAGTAAAAATACTTCCAGGTTTGACTGTTTTTGCTGTACTTTGGATCAAATGAATGCAGGCTTGGTGAGCAGAAGAGACTTCTTTAAAAAAAACATTCAAAATCCTACTGTTCAAAATCTTTTGTACAAGTGTACATTTAGTACGAGTGTGTGACAACATTTCTAAAAATTGTCTTTTTTGTGCTCTACAGATCAGCATGTGGATTTAGAACGGCTTCACGGTGAGTAAATAATGACAGAATATAATTTTGGATTAAATTATTGTCAAATCATTTTATGTAGGGAGCTCTATATATATATAAATAAATAAATATATATATATATATAGCATCTCACAAAAGTGAGTACACCCCTCACATTTCAGCAAGCATTTTAGTATATCTTCTCAAGGGACAATCCTATAGAAGTAAAACTTGAATATATTTTAGATGTGCAGCTTGTATAGCAGTATATATTTACTGTCCTCTGAAAAATAACTCAACATACAGCCATTATTGTCAAAATAGCTGGCAACAAAAGTGAGCGCACCCTAAGTGAACTTGTCAAAACTGTGTCCAAAGTGTCAGTATTTTGTGTTAGCACCATTGTTATCTAGCACTGCCTTAATCATTCTGGGCATGTAATTGACCAGAGCTGCACAGGCTGTTGCTGGGATCCTCTTCTAATGACATCACAGAGCTGCTGGATGTTAGACACATGGTACTTCTCCACCTTCCACTTGAGGATGCCCCACAGGTGTTTAATAAAGTTCAGGTCTGGAGACATACTTGGCCACCCCATTACCTTCACCTTCAGCTTCCTCAGCAAGGCAGTTGTCATCTTGGTGGTGTGTTTGGGGTCGTTATCATGTTGGAAAACTGCCGTTTGGCCTTGTTTCTGGAGGAAATGCATCATGTTCTGCTTTAGAATGTACACTACATAATAGAATCCATGTTTCCCTCAATGAACTGCAGCTTCACAGTATCAGCAGCACTCATGCAGCCCCAGACCATCATGCTACCAGCACCATGCTTTACTGTGGGCAAGACAATTCTCTTCGTACTCCTCACCAGGGCATCGCCACACATGCTGGACGCCATCTGATCCAAACTTGTTTATCTTAGTCTCATCAGACCACAGGACATGGTTCTAGTAATTCATGCTGTTGGACAGGTTGTCTTCAGCAAACTGTTTGCAGGCTTTCTTGTGAGCCAGCTTCAGAAGAGGCTTCCTTTTGGAATGGCGCCCATGCAAACCGAATTTTTGTGTGCAACGTTTGGTCTGAGCACTGACAAGCTGACTAGGGGTCGACCGATATGTGTTTTTCAGGACCGATGCCGATACCGATTATTACAGATCAAATGCACCGATAAACGATATTTTGAACCGATATGTGTCTGGTGTAAAAATGAAAATGTGTCATAATTAATAATAACAAGAGCTCTGACAAGAACTTTCTTTGAATGCTTTCAATATTTAATTCTGAGAACTGTTAATAATAACAATATTAAATAAACATCAATATTAATAATAACAATAATAACATAAAAAGTGCAGGGAGCCCCCAGCAGCATTCTGTAAACATTTGTAAAACATTTGTAAAATTTAAATTATCACGTGAAGAGAGTGAGTCTAGGTGACAGACAAGAAGAGAGATGAGAAAAAGGACTTTCAAAACGAAATGTAAAAGCTCCTGTTTAAAAAATACTTGGGATTTTGAAAAGCCTGTTGACCATTTATCTAAGATAGTGGAATTTTCATATTTATTTGGTTCCACAGTGTTTGCCGATTTGTAGGCCTATTTATTAAAACTTTATTTTTATTTTATATTAGCCTACATCAAGGTGTATGCCGTGCCTCCAAGCTTTCTTATTCGTTTTGCTAATAAACGTTCTACGTTTTCATCAATTATGGTGATAAAAAAATTGCCGCTAGTGAGACTTCACTTTAGCGTTTAGTGTCTCAGCCAGCAGTGCCTTCAGTGAAGCGTCGCCTTCAAGCAATAGGCTGAAACTTGCCTCAACGCACCGGCAAAAATAAATAACAATGAATGTGTCGAAGGGTAAGGAGATATTTGAATTATTTATGAATAAACTAGTGTATTCTGAATCAGTGTCGCACTCGAAATCTCCTCTTTGAAGAGAAAAATGTCTCTTTACAGATTAGCCACATAATGAAAGAGTTTTTATTTTTGATTTGTTTTATTTCGTTAAGAAATATTTTAAAGTTCTCCATATATGTATTTATCATGTCTGTAAGGCATGTATTGTTTTGATGGAGAACTTTAAATTGTTTCCACTGGAAAAAAATGCAAGTGACGGCGCTGGCGACTCAGTTCCGCAAAGTAGATTCTTCCACTCTCCGCACAAACGATTTGATATGCGCTTACACATTTATCTAGGTTTAACGTTTAAACCAACATTGTTTTATACTTTAACTGTTTATTATTAATTAACTTAATAAAAAACAGAAACGAAATATAATTCTAATCACTTTTCAATACATACAAAACGATAGTTTTACTCAAATGAAACGGTCAAATGCTCATGACGTGATTCTGAGAGCAGTTCTGGGGATGTTGTTAATGTATTTACGTCCTCATTTAGTGAAACGATAGATGCTGAAAACACCGCGAGCGTCGCGCACTTCAGTGTGTATTAAACAAAATCGCGTCTGTGTCATATAGCCTACAGAGACACGCACAAAATGCTGGATTCATATTTAAATAGTCTGTTTGCGGCTTAATGTTTATAGATACTAGTCTATAGCATGAGTCAATTTAAGTGTACGGACTTACTTTTGATTAATTCATCCAAACTTTGACAAATTCCGTGCCATTTCGTGTTAACGTTACATTCCATTTATGTGACTGGATTTCGCGATTCCGTCCGCGTTTTCCGCATCGGGAAAATCATAGATAATATTGAGGTGTTTTGCAACTTCAGCGTAGAGGATTGTGATTTACTGAAACACAAGCAACGTCTGCTGCTGACTTCCCTTTGAGCGACACCGCCGCAGCTCCAGCAAGCGCTTTCTGTGTTAGAGTGCCTTTAGCCTTCCAGTTGATTGGTTGGACTCGTGACTCCCAACAAATCAGATGCGCGGTGGGCGGAGACTGCTCTAGGGCACAGAGTGGTGAGCCCTGACAGACTGCGTCGGAGCCAAATAGCGCATTTCAAAATTAAATTATTTTTATCGGCAAATCGGTTTTGAAAATCACCGATTCCGATAATCGTAAAAATGCTTAATATCGGCGCCAATAATCGGTCGACCCGATAATCGGTCGACCCCTAAAGCTGACTTCTGCAACCTTTAAAGCAATGCTGTCAGCATTCATGCATCTGTTTTTGGAAGCCAGGTTCTGCACTTGACGCACAGAACAAGTACTCAACTTCGTTGATTGACGCTTGCAAGGCCTGTTCTGAATGAAACCCATCTTGGAAAACCTCTGTATGACCCTGACCACTGTAGTGTAACTCAATTTCAGGGTGTTACTGAACCTCTAATAGCCTTGGCTATCTTTGTGGAGAGTAACAATTCTTATTCTCAAATCCTCAGAGAGTTCTCTGCCATGAGGTGCCATGTTGAACATCCAGTGGTCAGTATGAGAGAATTGTACTTAAAGCACTAAATTTGAACTGCTCTAATAGAAGATACACAACTTTGTATTGTTCTGTCAAGCAGACAAAAACATAAACATGATGAGTAGGACATGTGGTTTTGCATGCTATAACATACTGATGTTATCACTTAGGGTGTACTCACTTTTGTTGCCAGCTATTTTGACAATAATGGCTGTATGTTGACTTATTTTCAGAGAACAGTAAAGCTATACTGCTATACAAGCTGCATAATGACTATTCTAAAATGTATCCTATTGACTATTCTAAAATGTATAAAGTTTAATTTCTATAGTATTGTCCCTTGAGAAGATACACCAAAATGGTTGCTGAAATGTAAGGGGTGTACTCACTTTTGTGAGATACTGTGTGTGTATATATATACGTATTTATATATAAAACAACATAATATTGCGCCAGAGGCTGAAAATCAACAATTTCTTCACATACAACTGGATATAAACAGAGGACTTGTAATAATCTGATAATGACACCTAGGTAATTATATCAGTAAGGTGTTCAGTGTGGTTGCTAGATGACTGCTACATGATCACACTACACAGTACACATTTGACAGAATGCAGAGGCAGTATACAGCATATTTGAGAGAAAGGTTTGAGCATACTAGTAAATGACAGGAAGTGGAGAAAGCACCTAGAGGTTTCAGTATGTACACCAGCTCACAGATACTCACAGAGTTCGACACTTCACAGACAAAAACGCCGCTGGAGTTTTCTGATATTTCAGCCTCCCTGGTTTTGCTGTCGACTTCTTTGTTCGGTTCTGTAATGTTGACTATCGGCCAGTCTCCCTAAATCATGAAATATATAGGCTAAGCATTAAAAAATATGTAAAAGTCACAGTATAATGTAGTAATTGTGACTACAGAAAGTATTTGTACACCTTAATCAGCCTTAAAAATGTCTGAATGTTCTTGATTTAGATAACATAAAAACGAATGTCATTGCTCTCTCGAATGACACTTGCTTCAATATATGAATAGTATTTGTTTTCTAATGCAATGCAATGCAATCAGTTCAATTCAAAGGCAAAAAATGCGAGATTCAGATGAGAATGACCAGTAAAACCATGCCGTAACTCACCCGCTGGTCTTGAACGGGTGTAGACAGAGCCGCACTGACTCTCGTACCCAAGCGCAAACGCTTCTTCCATGTGTAATAGTACTCAACACACTGAGAAACTGACTTTGTCTTGACCTAAATAAGAACACATTCTCACAGTCACCAAACCACAGGGCTTTGAATTAATGTTAACATGTTAGATTATATAAAAACAGGGTTTCTGCAGGTCTTAATTCCCTCTTTAACAAATTAAGGACTTTAAAAGGTCTTAATTCAGGGCAGAAAGTCTTTTATTTATAATTTCAAGAAGTGCAACTGCAAAAAGTAATATCTTTCTTAGTATTTTTGATTGTTTTCCAACACAAACATCTAAGCATCCTTGAAATCAAGACACATTTACATTTTAGATGCAGATTAAAGATACAAAGTGTTGTTTTCTGAGAAATTAAACAAAATTTATGCTTAAAACGAGCAAATATCTGCTGAATTAACTTGATTTTTCTTATTTTAATCACAGACTTTATGTCATTGTGCTGCTTAAGTAAATGCATATTGATTTAAGAATCTATAGAATCAATAAATATTTGCACTGGAAAACAAGACAAACACAGAAGAAAAACATCACTTTTTTTTTGCTGTGTTATCCATAAAAGATATATTCTAGTGCGACTAAGACTTAAGCTATTTCTTTTTAAAATTAATTAAAAAGCAATAAAGATCTGCTGAAAGTTGTATTTTGTAGTGTCGCTAATACAAGACATTTACATTTAGAGAACCTGTGTTACATTTGTGACCCTGGACCACAAAACCAGGCATAAGGGTACATTTTTTTTTAAATTGAGATGTATTGGTCACCTGGAAGCCGAATAAATAGAAATAAATGAAAAAGCTTTTCACTGATGTATGAGTTGTTAAGATAGGACAATGTTTGGCTGAGATACAACTATTTGAAAATCTAACATCTGATGGGGCAAAAAAAATCTAAATATTGAGAAAATCGCCTTTAAAGTTGTCCAAATGAAGGTCTTAGCAATGCATATTACAAACCAGAAATTAAGTTTTAATATATTTACGGTAGGAAATTTACAAAATATCTTCATGTACCATGATCTTTAGTTATATCCTAATGATTTTTGGCATAAAAGAAAAATCAATAATTTTGACCAATACAGTGTATTTTTGGCTTTTGCTACAAATATACCTGTGCTGCTTAAGACTGGTTTTGATGTCCAGGGTCACATTTATTCCATTCAGTCTCATCCCTTAAATATTTCTTTACTTGGTCTTAAAAAGTCTTAAAACCTGCACAAACCCTGAAATATTTATTTGACCACAAATACCATTTTCTGGACAAGGTAGAAGTCTTTGCTATGCATTAAAAGTGCTTTGTTCAGCTGCCGTTTTTCCTGAAGCGTCCATCTGTCTGATCCTAGTTGATGAGAAGAGGAGAAGAGATGCTATAATGTGCTACATTCAAGTACTTAGGGCCAGATTTACTAAAAAGGGCAAATTAGCGTGAGAGCGCAAACACATAAAAGCACCGAAAGTCCTGCGGCTGATCTACTGAAGAACGCAGACGCAGCCAGATCATTTCCATAATGACCAACGCAAGCAGCTCAAATTAACGTCTGGTTTGAGACATGCTTTTTTTGGGCAGGAAACAATGGCGCAAATACCAGTAAATTGACGGGCGCAAACTTTAGTAAATCATGTTGTGTGATTCATTTAGATACTCTCCTCCCATAAATTATGCTTCTGAAAGAGAAACTCCTACAGAATGCATTTGCGATAAGATCAGCCACAAAAATGATGGTGCCCACTCCTTTTCACGTCTTTAGTGAATCCTGACAGTAGATTTTTTTTAAAGCCAAAAGAGGGTTTGCACTGGTGCAAACTGTTTGTAAATCTGGCTCTTAGTTTATAATCTTCTATATATAATTGAATGCTTCCTCAGGAAGGAATACTTGCATATGAGAATGCACAGCAAAAAGAGACTGAAATAGCTGTTTGGGGTTACAAAATCGTACGCACCTGCGTAATGATAGTCTGTTTTGGGGCTAGATGTGCTTCTTGGTGGTGTTGGCAGGAGAAGCTTTTCAAGGGTATTCTGGAACATAGTAATTATTTTAAGACTTTTTACAGAATGAGAGAATGAGGTTTAGTGGCAGGAAGTGATAATAAGAAAAATACTAACCATAATATCTCCTCTGCACTCAAAAAGACAGTGCAGGACATATTCGGGGTTTGCTCCGCCGCCTGGTAGCACGCTAGAGAAGGCCATTTTCAGAAGATCGTCCACTAAAAGGGAAAAAAAAAAGTCAACGGTAGTTAGATAATGCTGTTTATTTTTTCCTTAATGTGCGCAAAAAATAAATTAACTAATAAATTTTAGACTCTAAAAACTTGCATATCACATTATTGAAAAAATTTCAGATTTTATAAAGTTTTGCTTTGCATTGTGCCTAAGAATACCTGTTTTGCATTGTCAAATAACTACAAAAAAACTATTTGTTGAGTCAACTTAAAATAATTTGTTACCCCTCTGTGTTCAAATTTTAAGTTCAGTCAACTAAGTTTATTCAAGTTGAAATGTTAAGTTGTACTAAGTAACAACTTTATTTGAGTTGACTGAACTAAAATATTGTTTGTTAAACTTAACAGCTGTTGTTACTCGGCTTAATTTTAAGTTGAATCAACTCAAATATCTAAATTGTCAATTAGTAAAATGTAACATTATAAGTTGACTGTAACTTTTTTTCGAGTTGACTGAACTTAAAAAAAGGTAGCCAGGTAAAAAATTATTTTAAGTTGACTCAACAAATAGGTTTTTACAGTGTAGAGCAAGTTGCCTAGTTGCTACACTTAACTTTTTCTGCACAAAATGTGATTGTAGTTACCGTTCTGCTGGTTATCAGGGGTGTCCAAGTCTTTGGTGGGTGACCACAGAAGAACAGCATTATGGGTATCTTTTTCTTTCAGGGGTTGAGTCTTAAAGACTGGGATTCTTGCTTGAAATTCCTCACCTACATTAATATGACTACAAAGAACATATAAATACCGTTACTGATTATTAACTGACTTTATATTCAAACATTATGTAATTAGTTAATAAATCACGTAAGCAGTTGACAATAAAATGATTTGCAGTAACATTTCCTGGTGTAGCTTAAAGGTGAAGAGTGCATTGTTTCAATCTTGAAATGCTTTAATGAAAATGAAACCTCAGATCATGTGGTTTTATTGAGGGGAAGTGTGAAGAAAGTGAAGAAACTCACTTTTAAAAAAAGGGAGGGAAAAGTGTATTTCAATGCTTTTTTATTTGCTGGAAAAACATTTGCTTCATATGCATATATATATAAATTGTCCCAAAGAAACTGCGTTCATTGGTAAAATATTTTTTAAGTAAATTAAAACTTTGTTGGGAGAACATGAAAGTTTTGTGATCCAATGCAAAAGCATTGATACAGAATACACTACCAGTCAAAAGTTTTTGAACAGTACTACTCACCAAGGCTGCATTTATTTGATCCAAATACAGCAAATACTGTACATTTTTAAAATATTTTTACTATTTAAAATAACTGCTTTCTATTTGAATATATTTTAAAATGTAATTTAGCTTTGGGGAAAATAAATTATAGTAATTAATACTTTTATTTAGCAAGGATGCTTTAAAATTTATCAAAAGTGATGATAAAGACATTTATAATGTTACAAAATATTTCTGTTTTAGATAAATTCTGTTCTTCTGAACTTTTCATTCATCAAAGAAACCTGAAAAAAATCAGTGAACAGTTTTTTGAGCAGCAAATCCATGTGACTGGAGTAATGATGTTAAAAATTCAGCTTTGAAATCAGGAATAAATTACATTGAAAAATATATTCAGATACAAAACTGTTATTTTAAATAGTACAAATATTTTAAAATGTTACTGTTTTTGCTGTATTTTGGATCAAATAAAAACAGGCTTGGTGAGCAGAAGAAACGTTTGACTAGTAGTGTATAAAAGATTTTTAATGTCCCTGAGAAACTGCATTCATTGGTAAAAGTTTAAAAAAATGAAATGGGAGGGAAAAGTGTATTTCAGTGCTTTTTTATTTGCTGGAAAAATGTTTGCTTTATATGCATATATATTAAAAAATTGTCCCAAAGAAACTGCATTCATTAGTAAAAAATTTTTTGAATAAATTAAAACTTTGTTGGGAGAATATGAAAGTTTTGTGATCGAATGCAAAAGCATTGATACAGTATACACTACCAGTCAAAAGTTTTTGAACAGTAAGATTTGACATGTTTTTTTTTTTTAAAGAACTCACTTCTACTCACCAAGGCTGCATTTATTTGATCCAAGTACAGCAAAAACTGAACATTTTTAAAATATTTTTATTATTTAGAATAACTTTTATTTGAATATATTTTAAAATGAAATTTAGCTTTGAGGAAAATAAATTATAGTAATTAACACTTTAATTTAGCAAGGATGTTTTAAAATTGATCAAAAGTTGCAAAAGTATTTCTGTTTCAGATAAATTCTGTTCTTCTGAACTTTTCATTCATCAAAGAAACCTGAAAAAAAATCTACTCAGCAGTTTTTAACAGTTTTTTGAGCAGCAAATCCATGTGACTGGAGTAATGATGCTAAAAATTCAACACTGTTATTTTAAATAGTACAAATATTTTAAAATGTTACTGTTTTTGCTGTATTTTGGATCAAATAAATACAGGCTCGGTGAGCAGAAGAAACGTTTGACTGGTAGCATATAAAAATTTTTTTATGTCCCTGAGAAACTGCATTCATTGGTAAAAGTTTTGTTTGAGAGCACAGCATTTTTCAAGCAAATGTAAACTTTTTCGGGAGAACAAAAAACTCTTGCAATTAAACGCAAAAACATATAATATAAATGTTGGTTCTATTTAATAGAGACTTGACGAAGGGCTTTTTTGCCTTTGGCCAATAAACAACTACCTAGCAATGCCCTGGCAACTTTTTTTCATGGGCACAACTTATAGTTCAGTTTGTTTTTGCTAGTGACATTGAATTTAGACCCATATCTTTAATAATAAAAAAAAACATTAAAATGCTTACGGTGTAACATTAACAGCTTTCTCTTTTGTAGTCTCACCACAGTCATCCATATCACCTGTTATAGACCAACATTGGCAATGCATATTATAATAAGAAAAATACAGCTACTTAAAAAATTATTCAGTAAAAACAATACTTTAATCTTCGCTATTGTTGTAAAATCTTTAAATAGCATGCCTGTAAATGTGACTGCATTAAGAGATACTAACCAGTCCTGTCTGCGACAGGTTCGACCCTGCTGCTCTTGGCTCTTCCACAGATGGAGCTGAAGAGACCTGATCCTGGGCGTACGGGGCTGAGCATTGGCGGAGGTGTGTATGGCACATCGTCCCCCATGCTGCTAGGTGTCCTTAGCTGACTGCGGAAGAGCACAGCGCCTCTAGACTCCTGACCGGCGCTGGGCGGAGGAATCATCAGTGGGACCAGACAGTGACGGTACCTCTTTTTCACCTGCTTTGGTGCACATTCTCCATCTGAGACGGCTCTCTTTATCTAGAAGGTGTTATGTGGGCAGTGTGGTTTAGTTAACATTAAAACTTAATCACATGAATCAGAAAGTGGGATAGTTCATCCAAAAATGAAAATTCTGTCATCATTTACTCACCCTCATGTTGTTTCAAACCAGTATGATATTCTTTCTTCTGTTGAACAGAGGAATGAAACTCATACACGTTTGGTACATCATGAGTAAATTACCAAATTTTCATTTTTGGGTGAGCTATCTATGGAAGCCTGTTTAAGCCACTGAATAAAAAATCAAAAAAGGTAATTGCGACTTTTTATCTCACAATTCTGACTTTTTTTTTGCAATTGCATGTTTACATCTTAGAGTTACTACTTTTTTCAGAATTGCATGATACAAACTTGCAATTCTGTTTTTTGTTCTCAGAATTGTGAGATATAAACTTGCAACTTTTGAGAAATTAAGTCAGAATTGTGAGATTTAAACAGGCAATTTTGACTGTTTTTTCCTCAGAATTTCATGATATAAACTCGCAATTCTGACTTTTTTTTGTATCTTGCAATTCTGACTTCTTTTCTCGCAAGTGCAAGTTTACAGCTCGCAATTCTGACTTTTTTTCTCAGAATTGCATGATACAAAATTGCAATTCAGATTTTTTTTCTCAGAATTGCATGATATAAACTCGCAATTCAGACTTTTTTTCTCACAATTGTTTGTTTGTATCTTGCTATTCTGACTTCTTTTCTCGCAGTTGCAAGTTTACAACATGCAATTTTGACTTCTCTGAATTGCATTATACAAAATTGCAAGATATAAACTCGCAATTCTGAGAAATTAAGTCAGAATTGTGAATGGAATGTAAATGGAAATTCTGACTTTTTTTTCTCAGAATTGTTTGTTTGTATCTCACAATTCTGACTTCTTTTCTCATAATTGTGAGATATAAACTGGCAATTGTGAGTTATAAAGTCCAGTTCTGAGTAAAAAAGTTTCTATCTCACAATTCTGACTTTATACTTGCAATTGTGAGTTTACATCATGCAATTCTGAGAAAAAAAGTGAGAATTGCGAGATGTGAACTTGCAATTCTGAGAAAGTCAGAATTGTGAGATAAAAAGTCACAGTTACCTTTTCTATTTTTTTATTCAGTGGTGGAAACTGGCATTTATAGCTATCTTTTTAACACAAACATAATTCTCATAACTTCTGCATCATCAAATTAAGTTTCATTACTCAGTTATTTTAACCAAATTAAGTAGACTAACAGTGATTTCACAGTAGCTCCATGACAGCTTATTTCATTTTATACAATATCTCACAAAAGTGAGTACACTCCTCAAATTTCAGCAACCATTTTAGTATATCTTCTCAAGGGACAATACTACAGAAGTAAAACTGTTTTAGATTAGTCAATGTGCAGCTTGTATAGCAGTATATATTTACTGTCCTCTGAAAATAACTCAACATACAGCCAAGCCATTATTGTTAAAATAGCTGGCAACAAAAGTGAGCACACCCTAAGTGAACTTGTCAAGACTGCGTCCAAAGTGTCAGTATTTTGTGTTAGCACCATTTTTATCTAGCACTCCCTTAATCATCCTAAGCATGGAATTGACCAGAGCTGCACAGGTTGTTGCTGGGATCCTCTTCCAATGACATCACAGAGCTGCTGGATGTTAGACATATGGTGCTTCTCCACCTTCCACTTGAGGATGCCCCTCAGGTGTTTAATAAAGTTCAGGTCTGGAGACATACTTGGCCACCCCATTACCTTCACCTTCAGCTTCCTTAGCAAGGCAGTTGTTATCTTTTTGGTGTGTTTGGGGTCGTTATCATGTTGGAAAACTGCCGTTCGACCCTGTTTCTGGAGGAAATGCATCATGTTCTGCTTCAGAATGTACAGTACATAATGGAATCCATGTTTCCCTCAATGAACTGCAGCTTCACAGTATCAGCAGCACTCATGCAGCCCCAGACCATCATGCTACCAGCACCATGCTTTACTGTGGGCAAGACAATTCTCTTCGTACTCCTCACCAGGGCATCGCCACACATGCTGGACACCATCTGAGCCAAACAAGCTTATTCTCATCAGACCATAGAACATGGTTCCAGTAATTTATGCTCTTGGATAGGTTGTCTTCAGCAAACTGTTTGGGGCTTTCTTGTGAGCCAGCTTAAGAAGAGGCTTCCTTCTGAGATGGTGCCCATGCAAACCGACTTGTTGCAGTGTGCGGTGTATGGTCTGAGCACTGACAAGCTGACCTTCTACTTCTGCAACCTTTAAAGCAATGCTGGCAGCACTCATGCATCTGTTTTTTAAAGCCAGGTTCTGCACCTGACACACAGAAAAAGTACTCAACTTCGTTGATTGACGCTTGCAAGACCTGTTCTGAATGAAACCCATCTTGGAAAACCTCTGTATGACCCTGACCACTGTAGTGTAACTCAATTTCAGGGTGTTTCTGAACCTCTAATAGCCTTGGCTATCTTTGTGGAGAGTAACAATTCTTATTCTCAAATCCTCAGAGAGTTCTTTGCCATGAGGTACCGTGTTGAACATCCAGTGGTCAGTATGAGAGAAATGTACTTAAAGTACTTAAAGCACCAAATTTGAACTGCTCTAATACAAGATACACAACTTTGTATTGTTCTGTCAAGCAGACAAAAACATAAACATGATGAATAGGACATGTGGTTTTGCATGCTATAACATACTGATGCTATAACATAACATACTCACTTTTGTTGCCAGCTATTTTGACAATAATGACTGTATGTTGACTTATTTTCAGAGGACAGTAAATCAACACTGCTGTGCAAGCTGCACAATGACTATTCTAAAATAAATCAAAGTATCATTTCTATAGTATTGTCCCTTAAGAAGATATACTAAAATGGTTGCTGAAATGTGAAGGGTGTACTCACTTTTGTGAGATACTGTATATATCAGGGTTCCCACGGGTCATGGAATTTCTGGAATATCATGGAATTTTAAAAGGTCTATTCCAGTCATTGAAAGTCAGGGAATTTAATATTTTTTTGGTCCAAGTCATGGAATATCAGGGATTTTTGTTTGTTGCTTTACATTTTTATTTCTATTTATTAAAATTTAATTTTTCTATACCGTTTTTTTTATCGCATTGTTTTACACTTTTTGCCTTTCTTTATGGTTAGGCTATTTTTCAGTGCCATTTTATTCCCTTTCCGCACGTCAACTGACAGTCACTTAAGTCAAATGCAGTCATCAGGCTGTACCTGATAACTAAGGCAAACATGCCAGGAAAATGTAAATTTCAAGAGCTTTGGCTATAAAATGACCACTTCAAAGACTGGGTGTGAAAAGCAAAAACTAAATGTGAAGAAATAAAAAAAAATTGAATGATGAACTTGATTACAAACAGAAAATCCTTCAGATTGTTTAACCCCTAAAATCATAAAAAACAAATTAATTTGTGTAGAAATAATACAGAAAAAGCCAGTTTCCACCAATAAATAAAAAATAAAAAAAGGTTCATCACAATGACTTGTTATCTTACAATTCTGACTTATTTTCTCACAATTGCATGATACAAACTTGCAATTCTGACTTTTTTTCTCTTGAATTGTGAGATATAAACTAGTAATTCTGAGAAATAAAGTCAGAATTGTGAGATAAAAAGTTGCAGTTGCAAGTTATAAAGTCAGAATTGCATGTTTTATCTTTATCTCTTTTTTTATTTAGTGGCAGAAACGGGCTTCCATAGTTTTGCACTAAAAACGTCTGTAAACAAGTAAATAAAGCTTGCAAATGGGTGGATCATTATAGGTCATGGAAATTCAGCTTTTTAATCAGTGAAAGTCAGGGAAAAGTCAGGGAATTTGACATTTGGCTTAGAGTGGGAACCCTGATATATACATTTTTTTATTGTCATATCACTGAATTATAAGCTGGTACTAGCTAGTTAGCAAACTGTTAATGAAAAATAACACATATTAGTAACTGCTAAGTCTGCTCCAATCTCCACCACAATAGTAACCCAGTGTAACTGAAACGATTTTAAATCCCCACATTATTAAATTCTGTGAAGTCTCACCCATTTCTTACCTTGCTCAGAACTCAAAAATAACACTTAACTTTAAACTTTTTACTTTCTCAAATGACCCTTCGCAAAGACCCCGCCCCCCTTAGTTACTGTTGCTATGTCTAACAAACAATGTCGCTTTCACACTACACATCATGTTCTCACACAGTGAAAAATACATCACAAAGCAAAGAGGAAACTGATAGCACGACAGACAAGACAGAGCAGGTTACTTCTGGCTTTAAACAAGGTCTCAGCTTTCTAATTTGGTCTCTTTTTCAAAGAAATTTAAACAATAAATGGTCAGATCGCCTATCAGTCAAGCTCTTTGCGAAAGGTTAATTAAGTTCTGTGCAAAGCTTACAATTTCAGTTGTCAACATTAAAAATCATTATTGAGTGTTTGATTGGTTCACATGCGCCCTACTTATTTCAGTCTGGTAGACTGCACATTTTAGAGATTTACATGACCTGAAAACAAAGAAATCAAAATTAAATTTAAGTTTATCATTATTTTTCAGTATATGAACAATTTAAACTGGTGGAAGCAGTAAAATACATCGCAATAACCTTTTGTCGAGCGCATTTTTCTTTCTTTTGTTTGCACGTTTCCTATTAAAACAACCCTAGGCAGGATATATTTTTCATGATAAAATCAATTTACAGTTATTATTTTTGTAATGGGATGCCATAAGAAGGAAGTTTTACATTTAAAAACCATTTTGAGCATCAGCAGTCTATAAATTCTCAGAATGCTGAGATGATGTTTCAGATCTCAAAGTTAAAGCTTTCGATTTTTTTTTTAAACAGCTGTTAAAAATAACTATATGAATGCCAAAAAACTCACACAGGAAGGGTGGTTTCGTACAGACGGCAGTGGTGACTGTGTACCGGACTTAATTAAACTGCTTTGTTCATCATCTTTCTGGTGGCACAGAAAGCTGAGCGAGAGTTTGGTTGGGTAGTCCTTGACAGGTACTGACACAGGTAAGATGATGGGGTTAGTTGGAGCAGACTCAGACAGATGAATGTGCCCATCTCTCTGTTAAAACAAAGAAAGAAATGTGAAACAACTGATTTTTTACAAGCCATCTCACTGATGATCAAAATGACTCAGGTTTGTACCATTTTAAGAGATGTGGGTTGTGTCCGCAGTCCTCCATGTGAGCGCATGTGACCGTTCAGAGCCGGAAGACTTTTGAACTCTCTGTGACAAACGGTGCATCGCATTTTTGCATGAGATCCGTCCTCTCTTGACAACCCAGGTTCTGCTCTACAGAAATCCAAATCCAAATACTATATTATATATCAATAATACAAGTAGAGCACTGAGTTTTTTGTTCCTTGCCACAGTTGCCTTTGTTTGCATACTAGGCAAAAGATATTATGTACTACACTAAAAAAAAATGGTGTAGAAACAGTTTTAACTAGTACATTTCACAAATAAATCACAAAGAGCACTAGTGAAATTTTGAAGTAGAAAAACTAAAAAATAGTATTTTCTTGCACATACTCCAATATCCAATGTTACATCTAAAAACATGACCATGTAATAATTATGATTGTCATTACACCAAATTGTTATAAATTGAATAACAAGACTTAAGGTTTCATAATTCTCAGTATCACCAGATGATGAATTATTCAATTAAAAATTAATTTTATACAATTACAGTAACACTTTACTCAAAGCCTAATGTATAATGCATTGTAAAAGTAGTATTAATGCATTCATTATGGCTTGTAATGCACAGTACAATGCATTGTACAATCACATGAATAATTGTAAACGTAGTTAATACATTATAACGCAATTCAGTTGCTACACTATGCATTTTAAATTTGGTGATAATTATTTATGACAAGATATAATGTATAACAATACACGTTATAAATAATTATAATGCATTTTAACCTTTAATAACCCTTTATAATACATTATAAAGTGTTACCACAATTACAATATTATGTATATCCAATCTTAACATTACCTTATATATTATATAAAAACTTTTTGTTGCAAATAGTAATATTTAACACTCTCTTTATATAAAGTAGGATATATAAGTATGTCAAACTTTATATGCATACATACTATATACTTACATAGTGCTATACATTCTACAGTGCCTTGCAAAAGTATTCACACCCCCTTAATATTTTTCACATTTTGCGGCTTTATGTTAAACTACTTTTCTTCAAAGCTGGCTAGGAAAATAAAACACTTAAATGATTTTATTGCATAAGTATTCATACCCTTATCTAAGTTGAAATTTAGCTCAGGAGCATTCATATTGCTTGTAGATGTTGCTACACTTCGAGTGAAGTTAACCTGTGACAAATTCAGTTGAATGGGTATGATTTGGAAAGGCACACACATCTTAATTAAAGCTGAGAGCAATGTACAGCTCAGAGACAGGATTGCATCAAGCCACACATCTGTATTGAAGGTATACAGAAGCATGTAGTCTCTGTTACCCTTAATGGAAAAAGTTTGAAACAACCACAACTCTTCCTAGAACAGAGTTCTGCCCTCACACTGGGCAGAAGATTCACCTTTCAACAGGACAATGAACCTAAACACAGCAAGAGTGGTTTATAGACAACTCTGTGAATGTCCTTAAGTGGCCCAGCCAGAGCCTTGGCTTGAACCCAATCAAACATTACTGGAGAAACCTGAAAATGACTGCCATACCCCATCCAAGCTGACAGAGCTTGAGAGGTGAAGAGGTGAGGCGAAGAACGGCAGATAATTGCCAAATGTTGATGTACAAATGTACATCAACATGTACATTGATGTGGGGGAAAAAAGTTATTTAAAGCAGTTTAACATATAGCAGCAACATAACAAAACGTGAAAAAATTAAGGGGTATGAATACTTCCGCAAGGCAGTGTATGTAGCAAATATCAACTGCTGGATTGTTTATAATTGTCACAAAATGTAAACTATATTATCACTCGGCTCTAATCTGCTAAATGTGATTATAAGAAATTCATGTACTTGTATTATAAACATTAACATCATGATTTAACACACAAACCCACTATACAAATACATTTGATTTGTCTAAATGGACAGAAGTAAGGTTAGAGTCTAACCTGAAATGTGGTGACATGGCCTCATCTTGAATATCTGGTGAAGGTGTCTGCAAGGCATTTATGAGAAACCTTTAACTTAAGTGCAAATTACTCTATGATGAACTAATAAAACAAAAAATACAGCACCTGTGACCACTGATGCGCATGTGTGGAGAGATGATGAAGTAGATCTCCCCTAATAGACATCTGTGAAAGAGTTTTACAGACCCCTGAGCTCTTGTTTTGGTAAAGCGGACTGCACTGGTCTTCGCTTCGGTGAGGAAAGTTGAAACCAGATTGATCTTCTTTGGGACTTGAGAACACAGGTGTGTTGGGTGCGGAGTGACGAGCGTCGTTAAACACGTTGTTTTGCTTTGCAGGGATCGATTGCATGTGCTCTTGGACAAGGTAAGGATTGGCAGGTTGGGAAAGCGAACGAAGATGTTGTTGCTCTTGGTAATGGAAGATCTGCTGCTCCGGCACTTTGAAATCTTGACGGTGGTCGTAGGTTGGCGATTGAAGGGGTTCATGAGAGTCCAAATGAGTTTTATGTGCAAACATCCCTCGCTGTTGTTGATTCAAAGACATTGGGTATGTTATCGGCTGACTTTGATAGCCATGCCAAGAGCTCTGTGGCTTTTGGAGACTCCTGTTTACCTGCTCCATGTTGTTCACTTTCTGTTTGTGTTGCTGGTATCCATAGTGAAACTGTTGTTGGTTTTGGTATAGGCCATGCAGTGGGTTTTGGCTTTCCGATGGATGAAACCCAACCGGATCGCACTGTCCTTGAACGACCATTGGGTTAAAAACTGGAGACTCCAAAGCCTGCCTGTCTGATTCTTCTGGAAGGCTTTGAGGGAAGTGCAAAACTCCTGAGATGTGATTTTCTGAGTGCTTGTCATCTGTCCTGTCGCTGTCGCCGAAGAGAAGTTGAATGTTTTTCGTAGGGAAGGCCTTTGAGAACGAGTCCAGCCTTTGATGATAAGAGGCACCGCCGTTGTCTTTGCAACTCAGTAATGAGTTGTTTTGGGGCGTGATGTTAAACGGATAGATTCGAGAGGTTTCTGGTATTTCTTCGTGAGAAGATCCCCATGATGATGTCCTTTCAAACTGATTATATTCCCAAGTCCCGCCGCTGTTTGGCATCTCAAACGCTGGAGAAAGTTCATGTCCAGGAGTGCCAGGAGATGTTAGCTGCTCGTGATTGAGTCGAGGAGATACTGGAGATGATTGGATCGTGCTCACATTCGGTACGCCGTAGTGAGATCCACCCAATGCGCTTGGGCTGTGCTGGAACAAATAAGTCCCGTTGGTGTGGTTGGTGAACTGATTCGTCTCGTACAAGTTTTCCATCATCTTTAGAATGATTGAAGTGGCAGTTCTGTACTGTTAAATTAATGTTTTGAAGGAATGTGATTGCATGGTGGTTTCAGTGAAACTATGAAAAACGTTTTCCGTCATTCGTTATTTGGATAGACTATCAAAATGTTGTCTTCACACATTCAGTTCTCGGCAGATTTCAAGAATTGTTTTTTCCTATAAGACGAGACAGCAAGTTGTTATATTCACTGAAAATTACAAATACAAACATTTTGTCTTTTAGGAATAACCTGCATTTGAAGAGCTTAGATGCAAAACCAGCTAAAAGCCAACTTATAAGATAATGATACTGAGTGAATGCTCTCAACACATATACGTCCATCAAATACTTTTACTTCAAACTCACTTAAAAACCCACCCTCAGCCTAATCAGAAGTACCAGTACTTGCATAGAAACCTATACATCGAAACCTGATAAACATACATTTTTTAAAGAAGGATGTCAGATATATTTAGAGGCTTTTGAGCTCTTTATTTAATTGTGTACAATCAGGCTGGGAACCTGTATTGGAATGTATGCTGCTAATTTTTTTTTATTAATATTTTTAATCATTAAGTATGCATTGAATTAATCAAAAGTGACCACAAATACATTTATAATGTTACACAATATTTCAAATAAGTACTTTTTTAAAACTTTTCTTTTTAAAAAAAAATCACTGTTTTAACAAAAATATTAATCAGCATGGCTGTTTTAATCATTGATAATAAATATAAATAAACATCAGTTTTCTTGAGCAGCAAAATCAGCAGGATTTCTGAAAGATCATGTGACACTGAAGACTGGAGTAATGATGCTGAAAATTCAGCTTTGTGTCACAGGAATAAAGTAGATTTTACAGTATATTTCAATAGAAAACAGCTGTAAATTAGAATAATATTTCACAATATTACCTTTTTGACTGTATTTTTGATCAAATCATCCCAGGTGGGCACAAGAGACTTCTTTCAAAAACATTTTAAGAATCTTACAGTATTGTGTATTTTATGCTAAATTGTTCACAGTGTATTGCCATTTTATTTTTTCAAATACTTGTTAAAGTCTCGATGGTGTCTAAGATTAATTAGTTCATTTTCATACAGAAAGGAATCTGTCTTTAGCAAACTAATAATATCCTATTTTTCCACCCACAACGATACAGTAAATTCACACCATGACTCAGTCTGAGGCTTCCTCTCACATCTAGAATACGAAGTTCAGACACCATCTTATCACTTCCTGTCACATGGTCCGCTTAGAACATAGGACGGCAGTTTGATCTATATCTGAGCTCTTTGAAAGATGCTGCTGTCCTAAAAAAATATTTTTGACGTAGAAACATTTTCACATAAATTAAGCACCTGGTAAATTTAATACATCTCAAAGCAAAACTGTGAAGTTTAAATGCTTAAAAAAATGTGATCGCACAAATCTTTCCACCTGTAAAGTATTACCAATATGCAAAACAGTATGTACAGATGTATAAAATAACACATGCATGTACTTTTACCCATGTGTGATTTAGAAAGGCCAAGGGCTGAGTGTCTTGTCTAAAGAAAAAGTCTGCAAACAGATCTTTGGTTCAACTCTCTGAATCAGATTAACACAGCATCTCAGTGTCAAAGGCTCAAGTGCACTTTGTGGTTTTGAAAGTTTCCATCTTCACTTTAGTCTGTTTACTGAGTGTGTGAAGCCGTCAGACTCTGACCAGTGAGTGGAACAAGGCGACTGTTAGACCTTTAGAAATAAACTTAAAAGCAATGCGTTTGTAGCAACAAACACAACTGAAAGATCTGCACTGTCTCGAAAAAAAAGACCCTGCTGAAGCACAACATCAACTCGAGCCTCATCTATTTTTAAAAAATGGCTAGCTAATCATCCTTTGAGTTAGGCTGCATTTATGTTTGCTTTTATTCATTTAGCAGATGCTTTTTTCCAAAGCGATTTAAAGGTTATTTTATTTTGTTTTTTAATATTTGTTTTTTATTACTTTAATTTTAAATATACATTTATTTACTAATTGATTTATTTTTAATAAAAAAAAATATTTGATGTTTTAATTTTATTATATTTAAAAAATATTTTTTACTTTTTTTTATTTTTGCCATCAGCTCCATTTTTCCTGGTCTAACACATTCAGCTTAATTGCATGATGTGTCCATAGTTTTATTATTATTATTATTATGATTAAAGTAGAAACACATTTACTGTTGCATAGTTATAATAGTTCAACAGTAGAATATTATTTTTCAGTTTTGAATCCGGTTGCAATTTGTTCTCCATCTATATAATGATAATGAAAATTCTACACGAGTATTATATTTTTATCGTAGTTCAAAAGTCACAATTGTTGTCGCCTGGAACATAAAATTATGGGTGATTTTTCACATTTATCCTGACATTTGGATTATTTTTAATGGAATCAAGTACTTATGAATTGAACATTTTAATTAGACTTGAATACTTCTGTGTGCTTGCATGAAAATTACATTGCGTCAACTCTTGAGCGCAAATGAGGCGACAAAAATAATCTGTTTTTATGCCAGAAATGACTGTTATTTGTTCATTTCAACATTAGTTGAGTAACATGTTGAGTTGCGTCTCAACGGTTTCATTTACAAGTTATATGAACTTTATCCACTCTTGAGGTAAACCCAGCTCACCTAGTGCTCATAACAGTACAGTCGGCTATTAAAAACACATCTGATGTGTGTTTTCAGTAACGACCATTTTTAGAAACTGCAGCTCGCATATATGGCTCAACACAGACTCGTCAGTCTGCGCAATGGTTGAGTTCTTTAAACCATATCTGTACATGTAACGCAATCAAAGCTTGCAACACCAATCCGCAACCCCGCTGAGGTCAATGCATGCAAGATCATATGGACTGACAGTATTACTTTTTATTTCAGTTTAATCTATTTAAATTGGTCCTAACATCTTTAGAAGATGCACATGCTACATGTATTTTAGTGCTATAAAAAGTATGATAACAACAAATAGTAATGCTTACCTCTCTCATTTCTTAATGTCCACAATGCGCCTTTTTAAAAAAGGCCGACCTCTCGAATTGACCCATCAAGATGCATTGAATGCCATATAAGATATAACAATCATAGGCGAGTCAGACTGCACGCGGATAAAAAACAATAACTCAAAGCCACATCAGAAATAGGAAGTAAGTTCAGTTCATACTGCTGACTAAGGAATTATGCCTGTGTCCTTCTATAGCTACAGCAAGTGTCTAAAGGCCTGAGAGGGTTCAAGGAAGTTCAGGAAATGTCATCGTTCTCTTTAAGCCGAGAGACTTCCGGGGTTTAACCACAAGCTATTTTCTCAGCCTGCTATTATTTGTCTCATACATTTGTTAGCAGTAAACTAGAGATGAATAAAAAGAAAGATTTTACATTTTGCATATATATATATCTGCATTAGAAGCAGTACTGTCAGATTCACTTGTCGCTAATGATGTTGGTATTGTACTATAGAGGCATCTTTGAATCTAATCAAATGTACATAAATTATGGTAGCCTTATTTTTGTTTTAGTATGTATTGTCAGTGTGGCCACAATTCTCCGTTCACACATGTTGAGAAAGTTCACCATTTCTGTGAATGTGTGCTGTGGTAAACGCATACTGGCAGAGATTTGCTGCCATCAACAGTTTCAAAGTGAATAAGAGTACGATATAAATGCATAGCCTCCTTTAAAGGAATAGTTGACCCAGAAGTTAACATTTGCTGATTATGTACTCACCCTAAGACCATCCTACATGTAGATTTTTTAGTTTCTACATCAGATTTGGAAAAAATGTAGTATTGCATCACTTGCACACCAATGGATCATCTGCAGTGAATGGGGTCAGAATGAGAGTCTAAACAGCTGATAAAAACATCACAGTAATCCACAAGTGATGTGTTTGTATGAAACAAATCTATCATTAACACTTTTTTAACTTCAAATCATTGCTTCCAGCCGCAATATGGGTCCTCTATTCATAATATAGCTTTCTTAAGTGAGCGTTATTATAGATTATGGACTACGATTTTGGCCAGAAGTGATGGTTCAAAGTTAAAACACCTTAAACACACAGCTTTTTTGCTTTACAAGACTGGAGTCATGTGCATTATTGAGGTTTTATAAGCTGACAGACCAGGGCCGTCGCCAGAAAATCTTAAATGAATTTTGTTTTCATAGGGGGACACAATTATGAGCAGCTATAAAATTATAGTACATATTTATATATACAAATGATAAAATAATTCACAATTTATAATAGCATTCGTTATAAACAACATATAAAAGTCTAACCAAAACGAAGTTAAAGAGAAACTGAAACGCACCGATACATCTCTCATTCGGCACGAATACAAATCAATATTATCCTTATAGTTGCGGAAACGACTTAAAATACTCTGTCATTTTTGGTCAAATAAATAAGAATAAGACATTATTCAGAACTGTAAAGGAACGCAGATCTTTGAGTTAATTATAACAAAGCACTTTGACGAGACTTTGCTCAAGCATTTTAGAATGACAAAAGTAGCATTTCAGATACTGTACAAAAGAGATCGGTTCGTTGGTTAGTCCAGTGCTGTCCCATCGCAAAGTCGCATGTATTTTTTAACGCACATTAAGGTTTTTCCATTGTAGTTTATGCACATGTTTTCTTACCGGATAAGAATTTAACCTTAACATTTTTAGAATTTATGCACATCTTGGCATTTCCATCCACTTTTTTTTTTATGCACTGTACCAAAATGTGTGTGTGGATGGAAACACATTAAGTTGGGAAAGTTAATAGCTTCCTATTGTAGAGATTAGTGGTTCTTTGAGCTAAATGATTTGTTTGACAATATTTAATGTTAGATCAGAACAAATTTGTTTTTCGTTCTCAGTGGTAAGTTCGCTGGTGATCATGTGCGGAGGGGCACGTTGAGTCATTTGCCCCCCATTGGCGACGGGCCTGTGACAGACTCTCATTTTGACGGCACCCATTCACTACAGAAGGTCCATTGCAGAAGGTCCATCTCCAAATCAGATGAAGAAATGGATCATTCTATAATTAGGGATACATTTAGCATTTGACAGTGTGAAGAAAAACGTTTTCCTGTTTCCCAAAAACTCCAAAGACCTTACATAGCTGCTTTGAAACAATCTATTTTGTATAAAGTGCTATTTAAATAAAGGTGATCATAAAATAACATCTATGTTTGCTACTGTCCACCATGTTATCTTTACTGGGTAGCATAGTTGACTAACTTAGTTGCCTATAACTCAACATGGAAGCGTAGAACATATGGTATGTTTAAAAATATATTTTCATAAACAAAACATACGTTTTAGTTCAATTTTCTTGTTAAAATTTGCAGCAGTAATACTTAGGTAACACTGTTGACAGTCCTGACACATGTTTGCTAGTTTAACCAATATTAGGGGAAAAAGAGAGAACATAACTTCTAGTGTTTCATCCATGTGCTTCTAGAGGACATATCATCATACTGTGCAAATTATGTCAGAATTGGACAAACCATTTCTTTTTGATGGGGGTTTTCTACTGGGTAACTTAGTTGACGTTGGTTTTTTGGACACAAGTAAAACTAGTTATATCACAATAAACACTTCTTCTTTTTGAAGCGCACGCCCAAATGTCTTGGTACCCTAATCTAAAGGAAGGCAAAACTATGGGATGAATTTACATTTGAGGTATTTTCCATGCTTAAATAGAATAGAATGTAGAATGAAGTAGAATAAGCAACTTTATAAAATCGGACAGCTGAATACCAAGGTTCTATGTGATATGAACATCATTTTTTAACAAAAGATATGGCTTTTTCAACATTTAGTAAAAATATAATCATGTACTAGAAAATTAAGCATTGGGGCTTTATATTGATGAAAATATATGAAAAATATACTTCACGGACATGAGATGTACCCACAATTATAGAATGACCCACATATATCTTGAATGGCCTGACGGTGAGTACATTTGCATTTTTGGATAAATTATTCTTTTACTTTCTAAGAATTCGGTGTGCTTTTAAATGTGAAGAAATCACGAATGAATTTCATGTTTTCTTATGTTTATGCTTACTTATAGTCGGGTTGATGTCCAGAGAACAGAAGATTTGCAGTGCCGTCTTGCTAATCTCCATATCAAACCAGTGAGTTAAAAATATACAATATATGTGAGTGTAAAATCTTTAGATAAATAGTCACCACATCCGTCTGTAACTGATCACAGAAGTGATGTCACTGGAATCTTGCATGCACAGACTTTATATGTGACCATGGGCCACAAAACCTTAAGTGTGTGTCTTAAGCAGCATTGTATAAGTCAAAATGGTTGATTTTTCTTTTATGCCAAAAATCATTAGGACATTAAGTAAAGATCATGTTTGATGAAGATATTTGTAAATTTCTTACCGTACATATATCAAAATTGAACTTAACTTTAATTTCCCAGCATTTTCATTTTGCACACTCAGATTCCAGATTTTCACATAGTTGTGTCCCGGCCAAATATTGTCCTGTCCTTACAAACCATACATCAATAGAAAGCTTATTTATTCATAAAAATGACTACCCTTATGACTGGTTTTGTGGTCCAGAGTCACATATATAAGCGAGAGCCATATATTAAGTGGCATTAATTAAGTATGCATGTGAATTTTCCAATATGAATTGGAATTAGGTCATAATATGGTTTGCTATAATGTGCAAATGATGTGCATGCAAACATGATCTCTGTGTAACTAACAATTAGCTGTTATTAAAGGTGTCTGTCTTGTCATGTCCTCCAATGTTTTCAATTATATTTGAATTAAAAAGCAATTTATTGTGCACCACCAAACTTTTTAAAATAGGCCTCATTTAATAATAAAAAAAAACCTTAAGCTTAGAAATAATGAAACACTTTTTACTTGCTGTGGAGTTTTCAGCATCATTTTATCTGATCATAAAGTTGCACCTGTTAACTGAAAACTTTTGTTTCCATCTGCAGTTAAATAGTTATACAAACTGATGCAGTTTAGTGCAAATTAAAAGTTTAAATATAGGAAATAGCCGGTCAAAATGAGTACTATTAAATTAAAGGAGGGAATATATTTCAGAATTGTTTCAGGGCACTCTGATCAGAGCTATTTTTATGAGCCTAAAGGACATTTAAATCAGTATGCTTTCATAATCTGCTTACATTTTTGAGCATCATTAAATATAGTGTTTGGAGGTTTACAAAAACTGCTGTAGAAATGAAAAGTACTTACCTTTTTAGAAAGTGAAAGGAGACTTGATGAAGCTCTGAATAAAGTTCATGCTTCATCTTTCAGCTGAAGGATCCAGTGATCACATGACACACACAGACACACACACACACACACACACACACACACACACACACACATGCTGCCATCAGCTCTAAAAACTTTTTTGTTTTCAAATAGCGTTTTGAAGAGGTGAAATACATATGTAAAGCTGTCATGCGGTGAAGAGATCTGCACTGAACGTCAGCAGTGCCCTCTGCTGTAAAACATACTTCCGTATAATCAACATCCTCTAAACACAGTTTCACTATGACACATTGACACTTTTGCTGATTAAAACCACCAAACTTTAACATAAGAGTTTAATTGTTTGGTTGTTTGTTTTTATTTTATACTTTATCCTCAGTTTACATATTTCATAATGTTCTTACACAAAACACAAAATAAATTATATTTATTATTTGAATAAAATGTAAGTTAACAGAATTTTTCTTTTGTTGCATGAGAACTGTATATATAAATTGAGGAAATAATATAATGAACATACTAATAATATGCTATGTTTATAATAATGATTTCCTTTTCACATGTAACTATTTTTTCTCTTAAAAGAATAGATGTTCAGGTGTAGGTAAGAATTTATGTTTAGTAGAGCCAAATTATATATATATATATATATACAGGGGTTGGACAATGAAACTGAAACACTGGCCAATGTAGTGTTGGAGGTTTCATGGCTATATTTGCGCAGCCTGGTGGCCAGTCAAAGTGTGACGGTTGACTATGTACACCCAATGTTTCAGACATTGTACCCTAAAGGTGGTGCCATGTATAAGGATGAGAATGCACTAATACACACAGCAAGACTGGTGATAGAGAGGATTGATGAACATGAAAGTAAAGTAGAACATCTCCCGTGGCCTGCACAGTCAACAGAGCTGAATATTACTGAGGCACTTAGAAATGTTTTGGAGGAGCGTGTTAGGAAACGTTTTCCTACACCAGAATCACGTAGTGACCTGGCCACTGTTCTATAAAAAGAATGGCTCAAAATCCCTCTGGCTACTGTGCATGACTTGTATTTGTCAATCCCAAAACACAATGATGCTGTATGGGCCACAAAATAAGGCCCAACACCGTACTAATTGTGGTCTAAAGCCAAGTGTTTCAGTTTTATTGTTCAAACCCTGTATATATATATATATATATTCACAAGTATAGTACATAAAAAAAAAAAAAAAAATACTTTTGAGGGCATTTGTCATAAAAAAAAAATATCCTCACAAATATGGTAAAATGTTGAAAACCAAATTCTGAGGACGTTCAAAAGTTTAACCCTTTAACTGTCACTCCCTATTGTGAACATAGACATGAAAATGCACTATCCAAATGTAATTTTTTATAATTCATGAACAAAAACATTTTGTAATATGATTTTCATGTACAATTTCCATGATAATGCAATGTCTGATTTTAAAATGGTTTCCAAAGGATGAATTTTGAAATTTTAAGTCTTCAAGTGATATATAATTTCTTATGATTTCTAAAGCGTGATAGAAAAAAGGGCAACAAAGAAAGTCTTTTTGTGAAAAAGGTCTGAACTCCTGTTATGAAGTACATGTTTTGAGGTGCACTCTTTTCATAAATTAATCTATTACTTTTCCTACATAATTTGTAACACAAAACAGTGGTAAAATATCAACGTAGGAGTCTTAGACCTTTCCAGCGATATATAGTTTGTCATGATTAGATTAGGATGTATTTGAAATATGGTGAAGTAAACGTAGGCGTCCCGATGATGGGACGGTGACAGTTAAAGGGTTAAAAAAATTACAGGTATAGTTAAGTGTCAAAAAACAGCATTTGAGGTTATTTATAAAGAAAAATTATCCTCACAATTATAGTGAAATGTTGAAGACCAAATTTTGAGGACATTCATGAGGAGGAAATGTCCTCACAAATGCAGTAAAATGTCAAAACTACTTTTGAGGACATTAAAATATTCTTATAATTATAGTAAAATGTTGAAAACCAACTTTTGAGGACATTTGTAAAGAAAAAATATGCTCTCACATATAGTAAATTGTTGAAAGCCAACTTTTAAGGACATAAAATATTCTTAGAATTGTAGTAAAATGACGAAATGCAACTTTTGAAGACATTCATGAGGAAAAATAATCTTTACAATTATATTAAAATGTTGTAAAACAACTTTTGAGGTAATTCATGAAGAAACAATGAATTACAACAATACAGAAAACCAACCTTTGAGGACATTCATGAAAAGTATCCTCATAAATATAGAAATATGTTACAAAACAACTTTTAAAGACATTTTTTAAGAAAAATATCCTCACAATTATAATAAACTGTTGAAAATCAACTTTTGAAGACATTCATGAGGAAAAAACATCTTCACAGTTATAGTAAAATGTTGAAAACCTACTTTTGCGGACATAAACAAGGAAAAATATGCTCACAAATATAGTAAAATGTTGAAAACCAGGTTTTGAGGACATTAAATATTCTTCCAATTATAGTAAAATATTGAAAACCAACTTTTGAGTAATTCATGAAAAAACAATGTCCTCATAATTATAGTAAAATGTTTAAAAACAACCTTTGAGGAAATTCATGAGGAAAAAGTGTCCTCATAGATATAGTCAAATGTTTAAAAACAACTTTTGAAGACATTTTTGAAGAAATATATACTCATAATAATAGTAAAATGTTGAAAACCAACTTTTGAGGACATAAACGAGGAAAAATATGCTCACAAATATAGTAACATTTTGAAAGCCAGCTTTTGAGGGCATTAAATATTATTCCAATTATAGTAAAATGTTGAAAACCAACTTTTGAGGACATTAAATATTTTACAATTATAGTAAAATGTTGAAAACCAACTTTTGAGGACATTAATTCTTCCAATTATATATTATTACTATAAGGTTCATTAGTTAACTATATTAGTTAACATAAACTAATAATGAACTGCACTTATACAGCATTTATTAATCTTTGTTAATGTTAAACATTTACTAATACATTATTCAAACCTTGTTAGCATTAGGTAATGCACTGTGAACTAACATGAATAAACAATGAATAACTCTATTTTCATTAACTAATGTTAATGAAGATTACCAAATACAGTAACAAATGTATTGCTCATGGTTAGTTCATGTTGGTTAATACAATAACTAATGTTTACCTAATGAACCTTATTGTAAAGTGTTACCATTATAGTAAAATGTTGAAAACCAACCTTTGAGGACATTCATGAAGAAGTGTCCTTATAGATATAGTAAAAAACAAAAACAAAACAAAACATACATTTGGAAACATTTTTGAAGAAATATATCTTCACAATTATAGTTCATCGTTGAAAATCAACTTTTGAAGACATTCATGAGGAAAAAATATCTTCACAATTATAGTAAAATGTTGAAAACCAACTTTTGAAGACATTAAATATTCTCACAATTATAGTAAAATGTTGAAAACCAACTTTTGAGGACATTAAATATTCTTACAACTATAGTAAAACTTTGAAAACCATATTTTAAAGACATTCATAAGGTAAAACAAAACCTCACAAATATAGTTAAATATTGAAAACCAACCTTTAAAAACATTACATATTCTTCCAACTATAGTAAAATGTTGAAAACCAGCTTTTGAGGACATTAAATATTCTTCCAATTATAGTAAAATATTGAAAACCAACTTCTGAGGACATTAAATATTCTTCCAATTATAGTAAAATGTTGAAAACCAACTTTTAAAAACATTAAATATTCTTCCAACTATAGTAAAATGTTGAAAACCAGCTTTTGAGGACATTAAATATTCTTCCAATTATAGTAAAATATTGAAAACCAACTTTTGAGCATATAAACGAGGAAAAATATAATCACAAATATAGTAAAATGTTGAAAACCAGCTTTTGAGGCCATTAAATAGTCTTCCAATTATAGTAAAATGTTGAAAACCAACTTTTGAAGACATTAAATATTCTCACAATTATAGTAAAATGTTGAAAACCAACTTTTGAGGACATTAAATATTCTTACAACTATAGTAAAACTTTGAAAACCATATTTTAAAGACATTCATAAGGTAAAACAAAACCTCACAAATATAGTTAAATATTGAAAACCAACCTTTAAAAACATTACATATTCTTCCAACTATAGTAAAATGTTGAAAACCAACTTTTAAGGACATTCATGAAGAAAAAATATGCTCACAAATATAAGATGTTGAAAACCAACTTCTGAGGACATTAAATATTCTTACAATTCTAGTTAAATGTTGAAAACCAACTTATGAGGACATCCATGAGAGAAAAATATCCTCACAAATATAGTTAAATGTTGAAAACCAACTTTTAAGGACATTCATGAGAGAAAAATATCCTCACAAATATAGTAAAATGTTGAAAACCAACTTTTGAGGACATTAAATATTCTTCCAATTGTAGTAAAATGTTGAAAACCAACTTTCGAGAACATTCATAAGGAAGGAGAGCCTCACAAAGAGCTTGTAATGTAGTTTCTATGATCAGTGTGTGCGTTTGTGTGTGTGTTTTTGCAGCAGCAGCGGCTCTGATGAAGTGGTGTGAAGTTTGAGGAAGTCAGTGACACGCGTGGGGTGTGTCCAAAACATACACACGTCAGACTTTAGCTCACACACTCTTAGTTTGGATTCGTATGAATTAAACAAACAACGGACGAGAAAGCGAGAGCAAGAGAGAAAGCAGCACTGAACATCAGCTCATGCTCAGGTCTGTCCACCTTTACATTTTTGTATTTCAGTTAGAGATTCTGACCGTTTCAAATCTCGAAGGCACAGTGTAGCATTAAAAAGGAAGTTCAGTAGATGCTGATGTGTTGCAAATATCAGTAGATGTTTCCATTTTTCATTTGTGTTTATTTTAACAGTGGTGCTGTCAGTAAGAGTCAAAAACGAGGCTTTGTCTGATCAGGTGATGTGCGTTTGTATGGATGTTGTGGGATGTTTGATGTCATCATGATTCATGAATTTTGAGCTGATACCATAAAACATGGTCACAATATTTGATTCAAACTAAATGTGTTAGTAGTTTGATAGAAAAGCAATGCTCAGGGATATTAAAACACAAAGCATTTCCTTTCAAAAGAAACTTTCAACATCACTTACTGTTTCCTCTACAAATCATCTTTTATCATGGCAAAGTGTGAATGATTAACACCTTCACAATTTCCAACACATACTTGTAACATCTCCGAACCTGATACCACATGACAGGAAACCAAAGCTGTGGTAGATGGTTTTGATGCTTTTTAGAGACATGGTTAAAATAGTTGATAGTTAAATAAAAATAAAATATTTTCTAGTAGAAGTTTCCTAGCGAAGCTTAACCGAACTGCATTTCACTTCCTATTTTTTTGACGTGCTGAAAAAAGCCATTGCTTATGCTTGACAACATTTCTGTTAATCTTGTCATTATTTTAGCCTGTCGTGTTGTCTGTCCTGTGACTCAGAGATCATATGGTAACACAGGAGTAAACTGGTTCACACATCAGACATGGAGCATGTCCAGGTAGGATGTTGCATTAGTCTCTCATGTACTGACATGTTGAAATATAGTGTGCTGGTCATGAACGTCATGTGCTTTTACTACTGAAGTCTGTCATTTCTGAGAGTTTCTGTATGAAATATGATAGAATGCAATTTTAAAAGAGATAAAAGCACTGAATGTTTCAAATAAAACTACATTTAAGTTGTTCTCAAGACAGTTATGCTTACAGTCAGATTTATAGAATTTGTTTTTTCTAAAATTGTTACTGGTCAACAGACTCATAATAATAATAATAATAATAATTTAGTGCAGGTTGTTATTATTTATTTTTATAATTATTTGTTTATTTATTTATTTATTTATCCATCCATTCTCAAACTGCTTGTCCTTTGCCGTTAGTATTAATATTAATATTAAAATACTATATGTATTTAATTTACGATTTTTTAAAAGATCTGTTTATCTTTAAATATCTATACTATATAAATATAAATGATCATTTTAATGATAAGCAGAGTCTAATGATAATAATAATTAATAATAATAATGATATATATTTGATAATTTTATGTTAGAGATGTTGAGCATTAAAATTACTTTTAGTTTTACTTCATAGTGTACGTTTGTTTTAAAAATGTTCAGACTCCTATTTCTGAATATTTCCAGGTGTAAATGTAATGATAAAGAAATGACTCTGTTCTCTGACTTTGATTAACAAATATCACGACATGAAGTTTAGAATAAAACGATTCATCTTTTGAATTCACAATTTTTCATGTTCTCATAGTTTATTAATGAGTCACTTATTAATTTCCTTTGGCTGCGTCACATTCCTGCCTGAACTTGAATGTATAATTTCTGCTCCGTCTCACCACACAGCTGATAGTCAGTTGAGAAGATCCATCTCATGACAACCTATGTAGAGATGTCAGGTGACACCAGTACGTTGTCATGGAAACTGCCTCCTCCCGGTCCACCGAAGGCGTCCGTCGGTGGCGTCGAGAATAAATGCACGGGGCCGGTGAAAATCCTCAAAGTGTGCTTCATAAGCAACAGTGCCAACCTGGGCAAGAACTTCAAGCTGGTCAAATGTGAAAGTTCCTGGAATATCAGGGTGAGAAGATTAACTTGGATTTTCATACAATAATTATCACTGAAATATGAAGCACTTGTTATCATGCCCATCAGCACAACCTCCAGTTGTTACGATGATGAATCACTTTAAGCATTAAGATTTTTCGCATGATTTTTACTTTTTGAATGTTAAAGAGTTACTCCACCCCAAAATGAAAATGTTGTCATTAATCACTTACCCTTATTTCGTTCCAAACCAGTAAAGGCGTCGTTCGTCTTCGGAACACAATTTAAGATATTTTGGATGAAAACCGTTAGCTTTATGGCTGTCCCTTTGACTGCCAAGTAAATAACACTGTCAAGGCCCAGAAAAGTATGAAAGACGTCGTCAAAGTAGTCCATCTGCCATCAGTGGTTCAACCATAATTTTATGAAGCTACGAGAGTACTTTGTATGCAAAGAAAAAGACTTTATTCAACAATTCGTCTCCTCTGCGTCACTGTAACACCATTTTGGAGAGTGTCCCCTGGACGCAATCAGTATGCTGTTCTCTGTCAGCCATGTCAAGTAGCCTTTAAGCGGCTTTCACCGAACGCGAAAAGAGCGCAATGGCAAAAGTCATTGAAATTATACATAGTGTAGCGCTTGCCGCACCGCTTCTCAGATACTGTTTTAGGGGCCATTCACATGTCGCATCTTTTCCGCGCTCAAGTTCGTTCAAATGTAGCCGCGCGGTATGCACGCTCATAATGGAAGTGCTACGCGCTCATTTTTCCAGGCGCGTCCGCACCGCATCAAGATAAAATCATAGCTGTGGCTGAAACCGCTCCCTGTCGACTATATAGTATATATCGGGTGTCAGCCATTTTGTAGTGCTGTCTGAATTCTGAGTGAACGACTTCATTCCCTACATTCATTCACTACTTTTTACCCACAATGCATTCAGATATTGTACACTCGCTGAAGCACTATTTCCCACAATCCAATGCAGAGAACTGACGAGCTGGAAGAGAGAGAGCGAGCGAGTTTGAATGAGAGATGCCTTTTACATTTTTATTATTTCTGCTTTAACGTTTATTTCAAGCATTATTTATATTAAAATATCTTATGTAGGCATTAACTCAGTTGACTATTTTATTAATTTACGGAGGTGGCATCTTTGTTCATTTACAAAAATTCTGATAATTTTATGGAAATTTAAAAATGTTCATTGCTTATTCATTCTGATGCAAAATTAATGGTCACCTGAGGGCACTCTATGACCATTGTCATCTTACGTGACAAAACTTGAAAATACTACAAACAATAAATATACAATTATGAACACGTGTTAAAATGTGTTTATTTTTGTTGATAGTATTTTAATATACCGTCAATGAAACCACAAAGCTGACGCGGAGGTATGTATAATTAGGATATCAAGTCAGTTTAAGTGTTATTGCTATTAATATATATATATTTTAAATAAGGTACATGAAATATAGAAGTACGTGTGATGAAGATGTTTCTTACACGCAGTGTATACATCACCGTCCGAATCCGTTCACTTTATTTTGTTCACTCCCGATTATATGATCCACTCAACTGCCATACACTACACAGGAATTAGTGAATGAGTGAACGAGTGAACCTCAGAATGCTACAACAGTGTAAACTGTTTGCATCCAATGGATACTCTCCAAAATGGCGCAACTGTGATGCAGAAGAGATGAATTGTTGAATAAAGTTATTTTTGTTTACTTTTTCCGTACAAAAAGTATTCTCGTAGTTTAGTAAAATTATGGCTGAACCACTGATGGCAGATGAACTGTTTTGATGACGTCTTTTATACTTGGCAGTCAATGGAACAGTCGCAAAGCTCGCGGTTTTCATCCAAAATATCTTAAATTGTGTTGTGTTCCGAAGACGAACAAAGCTTTTACAGGTTTGGAACGACATGGGGTTAAGTGATTAATGATAATATTTTAATTTTGGGGTGGAGTAACCCTTTAAATAAAATCAAAGTGTCGTAATGCATTGTCCTCGTAATGCAAGTCGCTTTGGATAGAAGCATCTGCTAAATGTCTAAATGTAAATGTAATGCAAAAAAGAATAATATTTCCTTTCATGACATATAGACTTAAAAATATAAATTCGTCTTTCTTTTTTAAGGGTGAAATAAATTCACAAGTGTTGTTTGAAATGTTTGATTTGAATGATGATTTCATTCTGCAGAAAATTATACAGTCCATTCTGGACAGCGGACGACTCGGTCCCAACATCAAATTCTCAGAATGCTATGGTCTGCTGCTCAAACACCTCAAATCAGATGAGGTGCACTGGCTGCACCCTAACCTCACCGTAGCAGAGGTGGAGAAGAAGTATGAACAACAGCACGTCGAGGCCGAGTGGAGGTGTGTGTCCCACATGGCAAAAAACACATTGCTAATTTTAAACTATATTAGCTGAAATATATTTTCATTATGCACACATTTCCTCAGCCAAGTTTTGGCTGTTTTTAATATATATTTAAATCTAAATCCTATTTACCCTACCGTTCAAAAGTTTGGAATCGCATTTTTAATGTTTTTGAAAGAAAAACTAAGGCTGTTCCAATAAATACTGCCTTAGTGAGCAGAAAAGGGCTTTTCGGCTCATTAAGGCTGTGATTATTGGAACAAAAATGCAGTAAAAAGAGTAAAATTTTGAAATATTATTGTAATTTAAAAAAACCAATTCCTATGTGAATATATTTTAAAATGTAATTTATTTCTATGATCAAAGCTGAATTTTCAGCATCATTACTCCAGTCTTCAGTGTCACATGATCCTTCAAAAATCATTGTAATATACTAATTTGCTGCTTAAGAAACATTTCTTATTATCAATGTTAAAACAGTTGTGCTGCTTAATATGGTTGAGGAAACTGGATTGTGTAATAGTGAATATTGTCCAATATATATATATATATATATATATATATACATACATATATAGAATATTAAAATATAGAAAAAATACATTTTGCGTTTACTTCAAATTAACTGGTAAAGTACACTTCAAGTACATTTTGTTATAAATGCTGTTCTTCTGAACATTATATTCATCAAAGAAACCTGAAAAACTATAATCAGCTGTTTTTAACATAATAAAACACGTTTTTGAGCAGCAAATCAGAATATTAGAATGATTTCAGAAGGATCATGTGACTGGAGTAATAATGCTAAAAAATCAGCTTTGAAATCACGGGAATAAATTACATTTTAAAATATATTCAAATAGAAAGCAGTTATTTTAAATAGAAAAAATATTTCAAAATTGTACTGCTTTTGCTATACGTTGAATCAAATAAATACAGGCTTGGTGAGCAGAAGAGACTTCTTTAAAAAACATTAAAAATCTTTTGACTGGTAGTATATAAGTATATAAGTTCATGTGTTTGGGCTCTTACAGTCCTGGGAATCAAGTGAACTGCGCATATGTTCCTAATCCTGTTTTTGTTTTTCTGTCATGATCAGATATGATTTGAGGATCCGTTACATTCCTCCTGATTTCCTGGACAAGTTAAAGGATGACAAAACTACAATGCTCTACTTCTACCAGCAGGTCAGTACCTGTCACATTGGGAGTGTTTCTTCACACCGCTTTGTATCATGAAACAGCACACAGTATAGTGAAGGAAACGTGAGTCACGCCATTTGCACTGAGGCGTAGTGGATGTTTGATGCAGCGCTGAAGTGTTAATGGTGGTTTGCACATCTAAAAGGGCGACTGAAGGTGTGTTATTGCTGCCGTTATGCAGGTTCGCAGTGACTACATGCAGCACAGCGCGAGGAGAGTTAGTGACGGGATGGCGCTGCAGTTGGGCTGTCTGGAGATCAGGTATATTTATACAGATGAACCGTTAATGCAAATAACATTTATTTTTATAGTTAACATTTATTTTTATAGTTTTTATTTTTATAATTAAAAAAACATTACAATAAGCATCAAGTACTTTACTTGAAATGAATATGTTTTACCTAAATCTTTCACTGAAAATTTACTTAAGGCCATCTGAGATGTAGATGAGGTTGTTTTTTCATCAGAACAGATTTTTGGAGAAATTTAGCATTAAGCATTGCTCTGCAGTGAATGGGTGCCGTCAGTCCAAACAGCACAACAATCCACACTTAAAAATGTCTTGAATAATAGATATGTTTCCTACAAACACGCATCTTTTCCCTTCACAAGATATTAATTGATGGACTGGAGTTGTGTGGATTACATGTGATGTTTTTATCAGATATTTGGACTCCCATTTTGACGGCACCCATATACTGCATAGGTGGTACACAATAAATTTCTAAAAAATGGACATTTAAACCAAGTAACAACATAACACATAGGTTCATAATACATAGAAAGCTTTTGTATTTTTAAATTACATGTCTTTAATTTTTTCTTTTTTAACAGGAGGTTTTATAAAGACATGAATGCCAGCGGCCTGGAGAAAAAATCTAACTTTGAGCTGCTAGAGTAAGTAGTTCGTATTGTGGTTTAGATCATTTTACACAAGAATATGCACAATGCATTGATGGCATTTCTGCTTCTTTCAGGAAAGATGTTGGTCTGGATTTGTTTTTTCCTCCAGAATTAATTGAGAGCATGAAGGTGAAAACATTTTCTTGACCACTTTGAGAATAAAGCAGCAAAGCAATCCAATACACACTGAAAGCATTTGTGATTTATATTTATTAATGATGAAATGTATTTCTGGTGTGAAACAGCCAAAGCAGCTGCGGAAACTGATCCAGCAAACATTCCAGCAGTTTGCATTGCTGAAGGAAGAGCAGTGCATCATCAAGTTCTTTGAGACATTATCTGTCTTTTCCAGTTTTGATGAAGAGGTTTTTCCTTGTGAGCTGGTGGTAAGTTGCCCATCATGGTGTTTACAACCATAATAAAATAATAGTTCACCCCAAAAAAGAACAGATTTGGAGAAATGTAGCATCACATCACTTGCTTACCAGTGGATTCTCTGCAGTGAATGGGTGCCGTCAGAATGAGAGTCCAAAATAAATCTGATAAAAACATCACAATAATCCACAAGTAAGCTTGCTTGTTTGTAGGAAAACAAGCAAGAAGCTGCTTGTTTGTAGGAAACAAATCCGTAAAATTGCTTTTTCCAGTGAAGAAGTCGTCTCGCCTGAATTAGGAGATAAATATACACATTTCAAGCACCATTTACAAGTTAAAACAGTCCGAAACAATTTGAATAAAAATATGTAGGTAGATTTTGATGTGGGTGGACTTTCTCCACTGCAGGAAGCTTCATTATGGATTACTGAAGATACTATTTAAAGTTGAACACTTTAATTATGGATTTATTTCTTAAAAACATGCACCTTTTCACTTTTCAAGATGTTAATTGATGGACTGAAGTGTGTGGATTACTTGTAGATTATTGTGATGTTTTTATCAGCTGTTTGGACAATTTATCCATTCAGTGTTGGGGGTAACGCATTACAAGTAGCACAAGTTACGTATTAATATTACTTTTTTCATGTAACTAGTACAGTAACGCATTATTTTTTAATTTAATTTAATTTAATTTTTAAGTTACTTTTTCAAAAAAAGCCATTTTATTAACCAATGACTTTGCTGCTGACCTTACACTTCAAAAATTAATAAATTTTTTGTCTTGTTTCCAGCCAAAATATCAAAAAAAGGTTAAATTAAGAAGGATTTTCTAGACAAGTAAATAATTATTTTCTTGTTTTCAGAAAAAACAAGTCAAAATTAAGTGAGTTTTTGCTTAGAACAAGCTAAATAATCTGCCAATGGGGTAAGCAAAAACATCTTATTTCAAACAGAAAACAAGATTCTTTTGCTTACCCCATTGGGGGATTATTTTGCTTGTTTCAAGCATTAACAGACTTAATTTTGACTTGTTTTCAGAAAAAACAAGACAATAATTTTTACTTGTCTAGAGAATCCTTCTTGATTTAAGAATTTTTTAGATATTTTGGCTGGAAACAAGAAGAAAAATCTCAGTAAGAAAAGCATTTTTTGTGTAATAATAAGCAAAACTTACTTTATATTAACATTAGTGCTTTTTTTTCTCATTGCTGAAGAGTGTGGAAGAGTGTTAACTTTTTTTCCTACAGTTGCACTGTACAGGCGTGAATTTAATTTTCCTTTAGCCTTAGTCTTATTCACTTAATTTCATTTTGGTGTGAAAGGGCTTTTACATTTGCTAAGAGTCTAACATTTTTAAATTAAAAACAAACAAGCAAGCCCTGCCCAGATTTAAAAAGTAACGCGAAAGTAATGTAACGCATTACTTTCCATAAAAAGTAACTAAGTACTTTTTTAAGGAGTCCCACAATAATGTAATGCATTACTTTTAAAAGTAACTTTCCCCAACACTGTACCCATTCACACATTTTCAGCTAATTTTCAGTTTTAGGTCAACTATTCCTTTAGCGATGGTCGATGTGTGTCATTTAGTGTGTAAGTAGTGTAAGAACTAGTTGTGGGTGGTTGGACAAATTGAGTAGCCACAAAATGCCTTTAGTCACTGAGGGCATGTGTAGAAATGGGTGAAAGCCGTTTTAAATAACAGCATTAAATAACAGTTTTGAAGCAAGTGTCGTTAGCAATTAAATCCTGCAAAATCTTATTTTCTTCTTGTCTTTTCAGTACTATATTGGTTTATTTTCCATCATTTAAAACTTAATAAACATCTTTTGTTTGTGCATGTCTTATCTTTTTGCAGCAGAGATGGTGTTGCTTTGTGATTTTGTTATCTAATGCATGACATTGATATGAATTTGGTTTAAGTGTTAGCTATAGATGTTTATCAAGCTGCAGTTGATGCTCTATGTAACCATCTGGTTCTTCTCTAGCAAGGATGGAGCGTCTCTGTGGATCTGGTCATTGGGCCCAAAGGTATTCGCCAACGTACAGACAAAAGCTCTGTGGTAAGAAAAACATCACCTCATGTACGTTTATCCCACCACTTGACCTGTTCTCTAAAAACGCAGCACTTACATGAAAGAGATAATAACCACTTCCATTTGTCAATTAACCACAATGGAAAATTTGCATTGGTCAACGTAGTCGTTGGTTAAAATAAAGTTCTCCAAATACACATTATAAGACGTTTATTTGTGTTTATGCATCAGTGTTATTTTAGTATCATTGGGATACTGATGCTATTAAGTCACATTATAGTTTTTGTAAATATTTTTTACTTTTTTTTATGTTAATTATTTTTTAATGTGACTGTATAGTTTATTATCATTATTATTTATTCCAGTTTTAGTGTTAGTTATTTTAGTACATCAAGTTAATCTAAAACTAACAGTATGTTTTACAAAATAAAAATATATCTTTACGCTTTAAAATGTTACAATTAATTTAATGTGTTACTGGCTGTACTTAATTGTGAAATTCACTATTTTTTAATGAAAATTCAGTGTAACTTAAATTACACAAGTTGTTTTGTTTTATATATATATTTTTTTATTTATAGTCATTTTAGTTTTAGTTTTATTAAACTATAATAACCTTGTCTTGTGCTCATGTATATTAACATGGGTTTCTTTAATATGTTCTGATTAGCCGGTCGGTCTAGCCTCATTTGCACAAATTCGAAGTATTAAATGCATGCCTCAGAACGACGGAAAGACGCTGCTACATATAGACATAGAAGGAGCTAAACAGGTAAATGCATCTACATGTATCTTCCTGAAATAAGTGCTTGATTTCTATGTAATATCAGTTTACCATTTCTTATGACGATTATAATGATGCATGTGATCTTTCTATTGTCATTTTCAGCCCTTGTCCATCAGCACATCATCTCTGGCCATTGCAGAGAACATGGTGGATTTAATCGATGGCTACTGTCGTTTGGAGCATGGAAATGATGCAACTTTGATAGTGCGGCCCAAAGGTGTGTGGGTTTTAGTATTTTGTATTACCAGGTCATGAAACCAGCATCATGATGTATCTTAATTTAGCATCCACTAATGAAACCAGTTCCAGTAGTTCATCTGCCTAAACTGTCTTTGATTTGCCTAAACATTGCTATTGTAGAAATAAATAGTGTGTATCTGTGCGCTGTGTTTGCCACCATATGAATTACAAACTACCGCTTATGTTTACCAGACAGAGAATCTCGAATCTCACTACCTCCTGTACCCTGCAGGTGAGCCTTTTCTGCATTCTCTCCTTTATATACTGCAGTTCAAAAGTTTGGGATCTGTAATATTTTTGATGTTTTTTTAAAAAAAGCTCTTATGCTCATCAAAGTTCCATTTATTTGATTACAAAATACAGGATAAAAATAATATTGTGAAATATTATTTCAATTAAATAACAGTTTTATATTTTAATATACTTTAAAATAAAATTTATTTCTGTGATGCAAAGCTGTATTTTATCAGCAATTACTCCAGTGTCACATGATCCTTTAGTGGTATTGTAATATGCTGATTTATTTATGTTGGAAACATTGCTGCTTAATATTTTTTTGGAACCTGTGATACTTAGATTTTTTTGATGAATAAAAAGTTAAAAAGAACAGCATTTATTCAAAATACATCACAGGAATAAATTACATTTTAAAATATATTTAAATAGAAAGCAGTTGTTTTAAATTGCAGTAACATTTCACAATATTACATTTAGTTTTAATCAAATAAATGCAGCCTTAATGAGCAAAAAATGTAAAATGTAATTTATCCTGTGATGCAACACTGAAATTTCAGGTTTCGGTTTTAATGTAGATTTGATGACAAATAAGTTCTGAGCTTTCATAATTTTAATATTTTAAATTATATAGAAATTGTATATATATATATATATTTTTGTATTTAAATATATTTTAAATAAATATATGATATATATATATATATGTATATATGTGTATATTTTTTAATTAATATTATTGATTGATGATGATTTTGATTGAAATGGTTGTCTTATTGACTCTGTCTGATCTTGTAAAGCAGTATGGAAAACTCCAGATCTGACAGGGAAAGCAAAAGTACGTAAAGCAAAATTAATATTGCATATATACTGCCTATAATATACATCATATTTTTTTTATAAAAGATGTTTATTTCATTATTTTTTTTCACAGGTTCAGATATTTATGCAGAGATACCAGAAGATACACCAGTTTCAAGTAAGTGGCAAATAATATTTTAAGGAAATCGATGAATTGTCATTTATTTATTTGACATTTTTATCTCAAACCTTTGTTTTCCAGCTTGTAAATTTAGCATCTCACGAAATGACATTGTCCTCGGCCGGATTCTGGGTGAAGGTTTCTTTGGTGAGGTGCATGATGGAATCTATAAAAGCAAGGTTAGTGTATCAGTCACACACCTACAGGCCCAAACATTCAGTGATACGGAACACAAGGATTTAGTAGAAATCATTAGAAACCTATTCAAGTTCAGCTTTTTGAACAGAAAGCTCATGAATCTTGTGTCTTCATCCAGAAAGGAGAGCGAGTGAATGTGGCTGTAAAGACATGCAAGGACTGCTCAGCTGATGTGAAAGAGAAGTTCATGAGCGAAGCTTGTAAGATGATTCATTTTCCACCGGTAAAATTTAATACCTGCCTGAATAGAATGATAAAAATCATTGTTTTCATGCAGTGATCATGAAGAAACTGGATCATCCGCACATTGTGAGACTCATAGGTATTATCGAAGAGGATCCCGTGTGGATTGTTATGGAGCTTTACCAGCATGGAGAGGTGAGATTCATTCATTTTAATCAATTCAAGCTTGTCAGCAGCTAATTCATATCCAAGAAAATTGGTAGCAAGTAAATTCAGACCAAAGTACTCAAGAATGAACCCACAAAGTAAAATGTCCTCACCCTCATGCCATCCAAAATGTAGATAAGTTTGTTTCTGCATTAGAACAGATTTCAAAATATATAGCTTTTAATCACTTGCTCACCAGTGGATCCTCTGCAGTGAATGGGTGCCATCAGAATCCAGAGTCCAAACAGCTGAAAAAAACACCACAATAAACCACAAGTGATCCACACCACTCCAGTCTATCAGTTAACGTCTTGTGAAGTAAAAAGCTACATGTTTGTAAGAAACAAATCCATCATTAAGACATTTTAAACTTCAAACCGTTGCTTCTGGCCATAATAATCATATATAACCCAATAGTCCATAATAATAATCCTTTTTCACTGGAGAAAACACTAATATAAATAGAAAATAGAGTTAAAGCTCTTAAATTATGGATTTGTTCCTTTAAAACACACAGTTTTTCATTTCACCAGATGTTACTTGTGGATTATTGTGGTTTTTATCAGCTGTTCCGACTCTCATTCTGACGGCACCCATTCACTGCAGAGGATCCATTGGTGAGCAAGTGATGTAATGCTACATTTCTCCAAATCTGATGAAGAAACAAACTCATCTAACTCTTGCATGAGATGGAGGGTGAGTACATTATTAGCTAATTATCATTTTTGGATGAACTATCCCTTTAAAAAGGACTCTTCCCTATGTCACAATAAGGAGTAAATCCATCTCACATTAGTACATTATGCAATATTGGTTATCAGATTTTTTTATCATCCTGGTTTCTCTGTGTTTCTTCAGCTAGGAAATTACCTGGAGGAGAACAAGCACAAATTAACCACAGTCACGCTGATCCTGTACAGTCTTCAGATCAGTAAAGCTCTTGCCTACTTAGAGGGCGTTAACATGGTGCACAGGTACAACACACCTTCTTAGAAGATTCATTTTGTCTTTGCTTTAATAGTTTATGCAGTTATTGTGAACGATTATTACCTGTTTGGTTTGAAATATTGAGCATTTGATCTCAGTTATTGCTATAAAAGGGGCATCAGATGCAAAATTACACTAAATTTTACAACAAATGGAAGAGAGGGGTTGGGTGAGCAGAGCTTATTAAAATTTAAAGAGACTTTTCACATTACTTTATTTGTCTCAGGTTCAGAAGAGTGACAGACACTCTTATAGGTAAAAGTTTAGTTGAAGTTTGAAAAGTACACAAATAGCGGTTGTGGGTAGAACAACATCTGCTAACTGCAGTACACTTTATATGGGGCATCAGCACAACCACTCACTTTGTACTGTAACTCTAGTGTTTCTTCTCTTCTTTAGGCATATTTTATTCCTGTAGAAAAACATACAGTTGAAGTCGAAAGTTTGCATACACCTTAAACATCTGCAAAAAGTTAATTATTTGACCAAAATAAGAGGGATCATACAAAATGCATGTTATGTTTTATTTGGTACTGACCTGAATAAGATATTTCACGTAAAAGGCATTTATATTTAGTCCACAAGAGCAAATAATAGTTGAATTTATAAAAATGACCCTGTTCAAAAATTTATATACACTTGATTCTTAATACTGTGTTGTTACATGAATGATCCACTGTGTTTTTTGTTTAGTGACAGTTGTTTATGAGTCCATTGTTTGTCCTGGACAGTTAAACTGCCTGCTCTTCTCCAGGAAAATTATTTGGTTTTTCAGCATTTTTTGTGTATTTGAACCCTTTCCGTCAATGACTGTATGATTTTGAGATCCATCTTTTCACACTGAGGACAACTGAGGGACTCATATGCAACGATTAGGAGGTTCAGAAGGTTCAGAAGGGAACATGGTGTATTAAGAACCGGGGGTGAAAACTTTTGAACAGAATGAAGATGTGCACATTTTTCTTATTTTGCCTAAATATTATATACTTTTTTTATACTTAGATAGATACTTAAATGTTTCCCAGAAGACAAAATAAGTTACATTTACCCTGATCTTCAAATTGAAAAAGTTTTCACCCCTAGCTATGAATGCATGGTTTTTCCTTTTGAAGCATCAGTGAGTGTTTGAACCTTCTGTAATAGTTGCATATGAGTCCCTCAGTTATCCTCAGTGTGAACAGATCAATACAGTCATTGTTGGAAAGGGTTCAAATACACAAAAATGCTGAAAACCAAAATAATTTGTGGGAACTGAAGTATTTTTCTGAAGAACAGCAGGCAGTTTTACTGTTCAGGACAAACAAGTGACTCATGAACAAAAATCACGAAACAAAAAAACAGCTGTGTATCATTCAGGTAACAACACAGTATTAAGAATCACGCGTATGTAAGCTTTTGAACAGGGTTAATTTTTATAAGTTCAATTATTGTTTTCTCTTATGGACTATGTTAATGTCTTTTATGTAAAATATTTTATTCAGATCAGTACTAAATAAAAAATAACATGCATTTTGTATGATCCCTCTTATTTTGGTAAAATAATTCACATTTTGCAGATTTTGCAAGGTGTATGTAAACTTTTGACCTCAACTGTAATTTGTTTATCACACTTTGGGAAAATGACACACAATTAAATGTTCTGTCAATGAGTGATATTTACCTTGAGTCTCTTATATGCTCAGCAAGACTGCATGTGTTTACAGTAAAAACTATAAAACTGTGAAATATTATTATGTTTCAAAAGTGTTTTCTATATTAATATATTGTAAAATGTAATTTATTCCTGTGATGCAAAGCTGAATTTTCAGCATCATTACTCCAGTCTTTAGTGTCACATGATCCTTAAGAAATCATTGCTGATTTGCTGCTCAAGAAACATTTCTAATATCTATAGAAAACTTTTTTTCCAGGATTTCTTTGATAGAGTGTTCTATAGAACAGCGTTTATTTGAAAAATAAATCTTCTATCGCATTATAAATGCCTTTACTAAAACTTTTAATCAATTTAATGTGCTTTGCTGAATGTAATTATTAATTGAATAAAACAAATGTTATCTTATTGACCCCAAAATATACACATGCAAAATGTATTACATTGATGACACACAAAATTTAGACTTGCGCTCCCACACGTCACACAGGCATTAAAAGTTAAACCGCATTTGCTCGTAGATCTTCACATCTCCTTTGTGATAGTCATCTATATCTCATACGTGTGGTTGTAAAGAGCCTATTTTAGTGGTGCACATAATCAGGTTATTCACTTCAGTCTTTTTCCATCAGGGACATTGCTGTGAGAAACGTACTTGTCGCCAAACCAGACTGTGTGAAGCTGGGAGACTTCGGCTTGTCCCGATACATAGAAGAGGAGGAGTATTACAAAGGCAAGACGAACACTGACTAGTCTGTTTTAAACTTTCAAGTTTGAGTGTAATATTTCACTCATTTCTTATGTTTAGTGCTGTCAGATAAGACTGTTTGTTTTCTCTCTGAAGCCTCTGTGACTCGATTACCTATCAAATGGATGGCGCCGGAGTCCATCAACTTCAGACGCTTTACCTCAGCGAGTGATGTCTGGATGTTTGGTTAGTGAGTTTAAAGCGTGACGCGAGATTAATGCGTTTAAACATGCACAACGCGTTATGTCACATCTGCTGAATCACTATTTTGATCACGTTAGGCAATAGATCAATGTAAGCGTCAGGATTTTTCAAGCGTCATCATGGTGTGAATTCCTATTTCCTGTTGCGAGTCGTGTTGTTTCGTTGCCGATTCCTGTGAAGAACCACATCTTTCACAATGCCATGCTTCTTGAAGTTTTGCAATGAATTTGTAAAGCAGTTTATGTTTCCTGATTGGTTTCCTGTGCTTCTCCTTTCAGCTGTGTGCATGTGGGAGATCATGAGTGGAGGTCAGCAGCCATTCTTCTGGCTGGAGAACAAGGATGTGATAAACCAGCTGGAGCAGGGCGTCCGTCTTCCCAAACCTGAGCGGTGCCCGCCGACCCTTTACTCCCTCATGACCCGCTGCTGGGCCTACAGCCCCCGTGAAAGACCCAGCTTTACCGAGCTTGTGTGCAAGCTGAGGTTTGTCACATTGCCACATTGTCAGTTTGAACCCTTAAAGGAGTTGTACACTATATTGCCAAAAGTATTGGCACATCCCCTTCTAATGAACAGGTTTGACCACTTCAGTAATTTCCATGAGTACTAATCTTAATGTTTAAGCATATAATGATATTCTACGGAATTGTGTCCTTATAATTTTATAGCAAAAATTTAGATAGGACCCTTTTTTATTCTAACATGACGATGCCTATGTGTATAAGGCAAGGTTTATAGAGAAATGTTTGATTCAGTCAGTGTGGAAGAACTTGACTGGTCTGCATAAAGCCAAATCATAATCCCAGCTGAACACCTCTGGTGTGACATTAATGCAAACCTAGAGCCAAAAACCCATCACCAAACATCAATGTCTTGTACATACACTATATGGACAAAAGTATTGGGAACACCCCCTCCTTTTGAACAGAACAAGGCACTTCCAAAACTGCAGCAATCATCTCTGTTGCTTCAGTTTTGAAAGTGTCTAAAATGACTGTACCCATATGCACAAGTCATTGGTGTTTGGTCTGAGTTTTTGGCTCAAGGTCTGCATCTAAAGTCACACCAGAGGTGTTCAGCTGGGCTTAGGACTTGGCTTTATGCAGACCAGTCAAGTTCTTCCACACTGACTGAATCAAACATTTCTATGAACCTTGCCTTATACACAGAGCCATCGTCGTGTCAGAATAAAAAAAGAGTCCTGTCCAAACTTTTGCCATAAAAAATAGAAGGAGACAATTATCATTATATGCTTAAACATTAAGATAAGTGCTCATGGAAATTACTGAAGTAGTCAAACCTGTTCATTAGGGTTAGGGTTATATAATTAGAAGGGGGTGTCCCAATAATTTTGACAATATAGTGTATGTGTGCATTTCAGAGGTCAAAGGAGAGTGTTAACCTTAACCCAAAATAGAACAAGGTGTTAAAACTGCTTATTCTGTATTTCCACACATAACCCACATCAACAGTGTCTACTGGAAACTCATGACTAAAATCCATATTATGATCTTGACTAATACTGTGGACATTAAGGGGAAAAAATTAATATTATAAACTGATAAATGGATCTCAAAAACATAGTCATTGTTTAAAAGGGCTACCAAATACACAAAAATGCTAAAAAAACAAAAAAAAAAACAAAGAATTTGTGGGATCTAATAGATTTTTCTGAAGAACAGCGGAAAGTTTAACTGTTCAGGACAAACAAATATGTAAATGATAATCAAAACCCCCATTAAAATATATAAAAAATAATGCAAATAAACACAAATGCTAATGCTAATAAAGCAATATAATTATAAAAAGTAAAAATAAAGAAATAAATAAAAATAATAATAAATAAAAAAATAAACATTATAACAAGGCAAACTGAATAACAGTATAAGTGGACTTTGAGGGGAAGGTGAATATAAAAAAGCAAAATAATCAAAATGTAAAAATGAATATAAATAAATAGTACATTTTAAAAAGGTCAAACAAATTCAGAACAATTATGTAAAACATGTAAATAAATAAATAAAATTGTAATAACAATGGAATAAGAGTGTAAATCATAATAACAGTTAAATGTAAAAATGTAAAAATGTAAAAATAAAATAATAAAATAAATATTAATGATGATAATACACTACCAGTGGGCATTTTGGGAAAGATTAATATTTAAAAATAAAAATGTAAATAATAAGAATAAGAACTTTTAATATATATATATATATATATATATATACACACACACACACACACACACACACACACACACACACATATATATATATATATATAATAAAACTGTACAATTAATATAATTAAAATAATAATTATAATTTTAAAAAATGTGGAAAAAAATGCAAATGATAATTTAAAAACCTATTAACAAATAAAATTAAATTAAAAACAGAATATAAAGTAAAATATATAAACATAAACAATAAAAATACATTAAATAAGTAGATAAAATAATAAAAACATGAAAAAGCTAATATGTAAATAATAATAATAAATAACAGTGCAAACTGAACAGCGATGTAAGTGGGAAAGGTAAATAAAAAAAATTAAATCAAAATGTAAAATTTATGTATATAAGATTAAAATGTAAAAAAGTCATGCAAATTCAGAACAATGATGTAAAACATGTAAATAAGAAAACAATTCATAACAAAATAATGAAATAAAAATGTAAATGATGATAAAAATAAGATCTTTTTTAAACATAATAAAACGGTACAATTTTAATTAATGTTTAAAATGTAAAAAATAATAAAAAATGTAAATCAATCGTATACATAAATTTTATAAAAAATAATAATAAATGTAAATAAATAAAACATACAAATAATAGTAACACTTAAAATAATACAAACTGTAACATGAAGTGTTTCTATTTGCTCCTGTCAGTGATGTTCATAAAATGGAGAAGGAAGTTGAGGTGGACGAGCTGAGAGCCAGAACTCGCTCCATAAATATGACTTCATTTGCCGATGCTCCACCAAAGGTATTTGTCTTTTCACTTTCGATTTTCCACATGCTGTTATTATCATACTATTTATCATACTCTTTTTCTATTCATCTTCATTCTTGTTCTTGTAAAAAAGCCGTCAAGAATCAAACCATCAGGTTTCAGCACTCTCAATCCTCGTCTACAGCTCCAGGTGATTTTTTTCCTCCTATTAACTCTGTAGTTGCTTTAATTGCACAAATCAATTCAATTGCACAAAATGCAGCCTCTTAGTTGTGATAAATAGATGATCTAATACAGAGATGGGCAACAGTGTCTTTTAGTACTAGTCATATTAGACTCGAATGATCAATTTTAAAACATTTGAAAAGTAAGTAGCATATAGATTCCTTTCAGTTTATGATATTAATACTATCTCCAACCAGGAGAGGTCGTTAGATTGTCAGCCGCTCACCGTATTAATTACAGTGTAGTAGAAGGTGCACTCTAATGTAAATATTCACTCACATTAGTTAATAATAAATTGAAAAACTGACTATGAAAAAACTTTTTCTGTCAAGATGGTAAGCAGATTGTTTTTTTACCAAGTTCAAGGGGATACCCATAGGTTTGTATTGTTTGGAAACCGCTAGATTTCTTATGTTCCGAAAGTGAAACTGTCAGAGAACAAATTTCATTTTCAGTAAGCCCGTCTATTTTTTGCTGCATATTTTTAAATATCTGTCGTAAAGAAGCTAATGCATTATAAAAATCTAAACCATTAAGACACTATGATATATTTATATGTTATTTAATTGATAATAATTATTTAATATAATAATTGATACTTTTGAGTCATCCCTTTTCTTAATTTTTTTTTTGGAAGACTGGAATGTGAAGTGCAGGTCTTAAAAAGGTCCTAAATTTGATTTTAACAATCCTGCAGATTCCTATATTATGGTAGGCTACCATTTAAAATAACTTTTTTTAAAATAAGCCCTTTTTAACTGTCTCCTTAGGTTGTTTTGTATGGAAGCCCATCTCTGCCACTGAATAAAAAATAAAGGTTATTGCGACTTGTTATCTCACACGAGATATAAACTCGAAATTGCGAGAAAAAAAGTCAATTACGAGTTATTGAGTCAGAATTATGAGATATAAACTCGCAGTTCTGAATTTTTTCCTTGCAACTGCGAGATTATATCCTGCAATTCTGACTTTATATCTCACAATTCTGACTTTATATCTCACAATTCTGAGAAAAAAAGTCATAATTGTGAGTTTATATGACGCAATTCTGAAAAAAAGTCAGAATTCTGTGATATAAACTCGCAATTCTGAATTTTTTCCTTGCTTTATATCTTGCAGTTCTGACTTTATATCTCACAAAATCAGAATTGCGAGTTTATGTGATGCAATTCTGCAAAAAAACTGCAAAAAAAGTCAGAATTGCAAGATGTAAACTCGCAATTGTGAGAAAAAGTCAAAATTGCTAGTTTATATATTGCAGTTCTGACTTTATTTCTCACAGTTGTGAGATTATATCCTGCAATTCTTAGAAAAAAAATCAGAATCGAGATACAAACTCACAACTGTGAATTATAAAGTCAGAATTGCGAGATATAAACCTGAGAAATAAAGTCAGAATTGCGAGATTGTAAACTTGCAATTGCAAAAAAAAGTCTGAATTGCGAGTTTATATCTCACAATTCTGACTTTATTTTTTGCAACTGTGAGATTATATCCCGCAATTCTGACTTTATATCTTGCAATTTTCACATATCTCGCAATTCTGAGAAAAAAGTCAGAATTGCGAGATGTAAACTCACAATTGCAAGAAAAAGTCAGAATTGCTAGTTTATATATTGCAATTCTGACTTTATTTCTCACAATTGTGAGATTTTATCCTGCAATTCTGACTTGTATCTCGCAATTCTGACCTTATAACTTGCAACTGTGAGTTTATATCTTACAATTCTCAGAAAAAAGAAAAAAAGTAAAAAAAAATTATTTTTTATTCAGTGGCAGAAATGGACTTCCATAGTTTTGAATATGTTCTGTAGGCCACAAATGAAAAATAGAACCTCTTTTGTTTGTTGCAAATTTATAGACAATGCATTTGAGTTTATATTGGCTTGTTGGGGTAATATTTATTTTTTAAGTTTTCCTTCTGAACTAGTATAACTGCAAACGTTTTATAGTTAATAAATCTTTAAAAACAAATTACGTTAATTAAATTTTAATTTCAATAAAAAGGAAATTGAATAAAACAGTGTAACGGGTGTGTGGACGTGGATTAGTAATCTGGCCCCTTGGTATAAAGGAGAAAAAATGCTGGCCCTTGACACTGTCAAAGTTGCCCATCCCTGATCTAATATGAACACACTTTTGTCAAAAATTCTCTTAAGTAGCCTGAGCTGCTGTCCACTTTCATTTTCCATAATGTTTCTGTTTCACCAAGAGAATCTGCAATCATGTCTCTTGAGCGCTATATTTTACTCAATGGCTGATGCATTTAAAATTGTCAGACCTTAACTATAAACTGATGAACTATGAAGCAGCTTCATGTTGGTCACGTCTATGTAGGTCAAGTCACACCATTTCCAGCAGCTGTGGTTTCTGCCTGCTTTTCTGCATTTGCGCTCAAAACCGCCACGTCATGCGTGTCATTGTGTGAATCTGTTTTACCGTGTGGTTTAGTTGTGCTCGTCTCTATGTGTTCTTGCTTGCACGCCCAACTTTCCAGCTGCCTGAGTCTCTGCGCGTTAGCTCGCCAGTCCTCGCCGGCCCTCCAGACCGGTGCTCTGTGCTCGTGTCCGGCTGCACGCTGACCATGCCGCTGTCCCCTCGCCGCGGCAGTATGGGGGTAAGAGCGCCACCTGTCTTCAGTACTGCAAACAAAAAAGCACCTGTGTGTTTTAAAGGAGTAGTTCACCCAAAAATTCTAATTTGCTGACCATTTACTCACCCTCAAGACAACCAAGATGTAGATGAGTTTGAGTTATCATCAGATTTGGGGAAATGTAGCATTCCATCACTTGCTCACCAGTGGATCCTCCGCAGCGAATGGGTGCCATCAGAATGAGTCCAAACAGCTGATAAAAATGTCACAGTAATCCACAAGTACACCACTCCAGTTAACATCTTGTGAAGCCGAAAGCTGCATGTTTGTAAACAACAAATCCACCATTAAGGCGTTTTAACTTTAAACAGTCACTTCTGGCAAAAATAGTGCATAGTCCATAATAATGTTTCATCTAGTGAAAAAGTCCATCCATCCGTTGCTGTATGGCTTGTTAGAGTAGGACAACATTTGGCCAAGATACAACTATCTGAACATCTGGAATCTGAGGGTGCAAAAAAATCTAAATACTGAGAAAATCGCCTTTAAAGTTGTCAAATTTAAATTTTTAGCAATGTATATAAAGTATATCAGTTATATTTGCTGGGAATCAAACCCCTGCCCTTGATGTTGCTAGCATCACAAACTAAAATTTGATGTAGTGCAACTGCGAGTGCTAGTTTAGTATTGTTTTTGCTGTTTTAGCTGTTTTTATATTTTTACAAATTTTATTTTTAAATAATGAGTCATTTTGTTATGTGGTTTTGTGTTTCTGATTAGCTTTAATTTATATTAATTTTAGTACTTCCACTGAAATTTGATGCATTGACCTGTTTTTTATTATATTTTGAATTAGCTTTTATTTTTCAATTTTCCATTTTCATTTTATTTTAGTTAAGGGGTTTAGTGACCTTATTAAATATTTCTGTTTAGCTTTAATTTATATTCATTTTAGTAACTTTACTTCTTCACTGGTCATTGATCAGTGTTATTTTAGTTTATTTACTATTATAGCCTCTATTAATATTTTGAATTAGCTTTTGTTTTACATTTTCAGTTTTTATTTTAATTTTAGTAATTTTCTTATGTGCTTTGGTTATTAAATATTCCTATTTAGTTTTAATTTATATTCATTTTAGTACCTCAACTAAAATTTGATGCATTGATCTGTGTTTTTTAGATTATTGATATATTATTTATTAATATTTTTTAATTAGCTTTACAAATTACAAATGAAGTTTTTAGCAATGTATATTACTAAATAAAAAGTAGGTTTTGATATATTTATGGTAGGAAATTTGCAAAATATCTTCATGGAGCATGATCTTTACTTAATATCCTAATGATTTTGGCATAAAAGAAAAATCGATAACTACAATGTATTTTTGACTATTGCTGCAAATATTCCTGTGCGACCTTGTGGTCCAGGGTCACATATTTGTTTAGAGCTGTTTTAGACTGCCTTCACTTGTAAAGTCACAGATTTCTCTTCCTGACATGAAAGTAACGATTTGAAGTTAAAAATGTCTTAATGTTGGATTAGCTTCTTAAAACACAGCTTTTCATTTCACAAGATGTTAATTGAGGGACTGGAGTGGTGTGGATTACTCGTGGATTATTGTGATGTTTTTAATCAGCTGTTTGGACTCTCATTCTGACGGCACCCATTCACTTGGTGAGCAAGTGATATAAAGCTACATTTCTCTAAATCTGTTTCTATGAAGAAACAAACTCATCTACATCTTGTGGATGGCCTGAAGGTAAAAACATACATTTTTTGGGTGAATTATTCCTTGATCTAACTCTTTAGAAAGCCAATGAAGCATGCATTGTACGCACAGACAAAACACTGTCCAAAAATACCCAATGAGATTGAAGCAGTTTTCTTTCCTGTGTTAATGTAATTTTTTTGTTCAAACAGGAAGATCAGGTGGGTGCATATTAAAAGGCTCCTTTTATTTTTAAGTAACTAAGTTGCATTATTTTACATCACTGTCTGTCGAAACCACCTATGACAGTTTGCACCATAGACGAAAAAAGACTCTTTCGCAATGAGTGAATTGCAGCCACTTCCTTTGTATTCTATTCATGGCTAAGAAAGGAAATTATGAATTATGACGTAGAAATGTTACCACAACAAAAGACAGACAGATGAAACAGCATTCATGCATTTGGCAAAGGTTTTTTTCTACAGTTGCATTCAAGGTATATCAGTTACATTTTTTGGGAATCGAACCCATGACCTTGACGTTGCTAGCGCCATAAACAATATTTGGTGTAGTGCAGGACAGTGGTATTAATATTTAAAAAGAGCTGTTTATTTATTTTTAGTAAATTCAATTGAAATATAATTCTATTATATTCGCTGCAAATCGAACCCATGACCTAGATGTTGCTAGCACCACGAACTAAAATTTGATGTAGTGTGGTATTTTAGTATTATTTTTGTAGTATTAACAGTTTGTATTAATATTTAAAATAAGCTGTTTTTATATTTTTTTGTAAGTTAAGTTTGAGTAATTTTGTTACGTGCTTTTGTTAGTTTTATTAAGTATTTATTTATTTTTAGTTTTAATTTTATATACATTTTTGGAATTTTAGTACTTCCCCTAAAATTCGATGCATTGACCGGTGTTTTTTAGATTATTTATATAGTATTTATTAATATTCTAAATTAGCTTTTATTTTTCAATTTTCCATTTTCATTTTATTTTAGTTGAGGGTTTAGTGACTTTATTAAATATTTCTGTTAGCTTTAATTAATATTAACTTTATTGGTCAGTGATCAGTGTTATTTTAGTTTATTTACTATTACAGCCTTTATTAATATTTTGAATTAGCTGTTGTTTTACATTTTCAATTTTAATTTTAGTAATTTCTTATGTGCTTTGGTTAGTAAATATTTCTATTTAGTTTTAATTTATATTAATTTTAGTCATTTTAGTACTTCAACTAAAATTTGATGCACTGACCTGTGTTTCTTAGATTATTTATATACTATTTATTAATATTTTGAATTACTGTTAATTTTACATTTTCCGTTTTCATTTTAATTTTAGTTAAATGTTTAGTGACTTTATTGAATATATCTGTTTAGCTTTAATTTATATAAATTTTAGTGATTTTACTTTGATCATTGGTGCATTGATCAGTGTTGTTTTATTTATTTACTATTATAGTCTTTATTAATATTTTTAATTAACCTTTATTTTACATTTTTATTTTAATTTTAGTAATTTTCTTATGCGCTTTGTTTATTAAATATTTCCATTTAGCTTTATTTATATTCATGTATATTAATTTTAGTACTTCCAACTAAAATTTTATGCATTGATCTGTGTTTTTTAGATTATTTATATTATAGTATTTATTCATATTTTAAATTAGCTTTTATTTTTATATTTTCTGTTTTCATTTTAGTTGGGGTTTAGTAACTTTATTAAATAGTTCAGTTCAGCTTTAATTTATATTAATTTTAGTCATTTTACTTCATTGATCATTGGTGCATTGATCAGCGTTCTTTTAATTTATTTATTTACTATAATAGTCTTTATTAATATTTTAAATTAGCTTTCAGTTTTGATTTTAATTTTAGTAATTTTCTTATGTGCTTTGGTTATTAAATATTTCTATTCAGTTTTAATCTACATTAATTTTAGTCATTTTAGTACTTTAACTAAAATTTGATGCACTGACCTATGTTTTTTTAGATTATTTAGATAGTATTTATTAATATTTTTGATTAGCTTTCATTTGACATTTTCAGTTTTCATTTTAATTTGAGTAATTTTCTTATGTGCTTTGGTTATTAAATATTTCCATTTAGCTTTTTTATATTAATTTTAGTACTTCAGCTAAAATTTGATGCATTGATCTGTGTTTTTTAGATTATTGACATAGCTTATTTTTTAATTAGTTTTTATTTTTATATTTTACGTTTCCATTTTATTTTTAGGTTAGGTTTAGTAACTTTGTTAATAAACATTTCTGTTTAGCTTTACTACATCATTGATGCTTTGAACAGTGTTATTTTAGTGTACTTATTTACTATTATAGTCTTTATTAATATTTTGAATAGCTTTTGTTTTACATTTTCAGTTTTCATTTTAATTTTAGTAATTTTCTAATGTGCTTATGTTTTTTATTATTTCCATTTAGCTTCGATTTATATTAATTTTAGTAAGTTTTACTACTTGGTGCATTAATCAGTTACTATATATATTCTATTATAATCTTTTAAAAATGTTGTTCGAGTTTTTAAAGTTACGTTTGTATCAGTATTTAAATTTTATTTCAGATGTATTTCAATAAACAATTGTTTAGAATTTTAAGTTTTAAATAATGATAACAACACAAGCTTTTTGCCCAGCTTCCTTTTAAAAGACTGTCAGGTGTTAATGCATACATTTCAAGTGCACCATTAGCATTTTAATGGCCTTACTGATAACAAACAAAAATAAAAGCTGCAAGACTCCTGTTTATTTCATAAGGCCAAATTATTTCCTCGTACTACTGCTTTCATCATCCTCAGTACATGTCAGCGCGTGTTTGTGTGTGTTTGTGAAGGAGCGAGGTTTGCTGGAGCCCAGCAGTAAGGAAGACGCCCAGCGGCTGTGGGAAATGGAGAGGCAGCGCGTGCAGGAAACTTTAAGGAGGCAGAAACAGGAAATGCTGGAGGACAACAAGTGGCTGGAGAAAGAAGAGAAGCTTCTGGTTAGTCATCAGAGCCATGGCAGCATGCAATCCTCGCTGGGATCATCACAATGAGTTTAAATTTAGAGACACAATTACTCTGCTCTGCTCAGGACTGTTAAATAAGACAGGATTAAAGTTCAATTCAAGGCCAAATGAATCTTATTTAGGCTCCTGATAATATTATGCATGATTAATCAGTGCATGTAATTCAGAAGAAGACAATAGTAGTCTTTCTAATATTTAAACAAAAAGTAATGACTTGCTTCTTCACCGAAATGTAATTTCTTTTACAATACAAGGTACAAAAGCTGTCACTGGGGTGGTTCCTTATTCAAAAGGAACACTTTTGTACCTTATTTATCCCTAAAGGGTGCATATAAGTACCTTAAAGGTAAATATTGGTAGCTAAAGTACCTAAATGGTACCTTTTGAAATGGTACCACCTCAGTGACAAGCTTTTGTACGTTTTTTTCTTGTTCGTATTGAAATACGTCATTATGAAAAGTAAAATGGGTTTTATAATTTATGTTGACTTTATGCTCCTCTTCATGCTGCTGTTTCTCTTTCAGGATCCATTTGCCAATGATGACACAAAGGCTAAAGTGGTAAATACTTCTACTTCTTTTTATTAAATATTTCTATTTAAATATGACTCTTTTTTGGTCTTACCATGATGACTTTTGTCCTCCACTGTTATGCACTATTCATATACAACATTAACATCCTTTTCTCTATTTTAGATGTCAGAAAATGAGACAAGCCAAGGTCAGTTCATTTTAACACACGATTATGTAAAATGATATGAGCAAAGATTAATAAACGGATTAAAGGAATATTTCATCCAAAATTAGAATTGTCTTCATTTACTCACCTGTGCTTTTAAAACATTTATGCTGTTATTTTTAGCTCTTCTGAAGTAATTGCTAAAAGAAAAAAATAAACTAAAACAAATTTTTATTTATTTATTTTAGTTTTTTTAGTTTATTTTAGGTGCAATTTAATTTTGATCTATTTTTAATTTTTTTTTATTGCATTTGTTGTTTATTCCTGAAGGCAAATAATAATAATAAATAAATAAATAAAAATGAATAAAAAATGCACCTAAACTAAAACAAAGAAATAAAACATTTGTTTTAGTGATTATTTATATAGTATTTATTAATATTTTAAATTAGCTTTTATTTTTATATTTTATGTTTCCATTTTATTTTTAGGTTAGGTTTAATAACTTTGTTATTAAACATTTCTGTTTTTTCTTTCATTTATCTAAATTTTATAATATGGTTTTATTTTTATTTATTTAGTTGTAATATTTCATATTAAACTTAATTTATTTCTAAACTTTAATAACATTTCTAATTTTCATGTTTTTTTGTCTAATATTGACATTTCATTTAATTGTATTTTTATTTCAGTTACCGAAAATGATTTTTAATAGTCTTAGTGAACAGTAACAGCACTGCCGTTAATTTCACCTATTCCTGAATTATTCTTTTACTCTTTCTTATTTCAGTCGGTAGCCGTTGTTATCGTCATGATCACATCCAAATTACATCTTCTGCTGTCTTCTGACTTTGTGTTTTGCTGCATTTCTCTCAGCTCCTTCCCAGACTCCTCCGGAGAAGCCCCCGCGGGTGTCCGCTCAGGTAATTGCGGTTTTAATGCGGTTAGGGACGGGCTGAAGGCCAGCAGAGACTTCTGATCTCTTTTTGAAGCCGCTCAGTAAAGGTGTCAGCCGTCCTTTGGAAGTTTCCAGACGAGCAGATGGCAGCAATCAAAGCGGCGGTTTTTACTGGGAGCTCTGTGACTAAAACCTGATGAGCTTTGGGCCTTGTGAGCTCACCTTGATAATGGCTCAGTAGAAAGAGGATGAGCAGGGGTTTTCTTCAGTCTTCAGCCTTGGTGAAGCTGAAATGAAACCGATCTCATGTCTCCAAGCTGCTGTATGCAGTGGCTAATAGTAGCTTTGGTCAGCAGCAGCAAATGAGAGAAAAATGGCTTTGGGGAGTAAATAAAATAGAGAGACTACTACTTTTTTTTTTTTTTAAAGAACATTCATGGTTCAACATTCATTCAGTGTTATTATAATAAATAAATACAAAAAAAATTAAATAATTAAATATAAACATAACTGGAAAAAGTAAAAGTAAAATGCTAAAAATGTAAACTTCTCTTTTTCCAAGTTTATGTTAAAAATGAATAAAAATTAAATAAAAACTGAAATAAAACTAATAAAAAATATTTGTACATTTACAGCCTATAAAAAGGAAAAATATTGTTCATATGTTGCACCATTGTTGCTATTATTAATTAAAACTAAAACTTAAATATTAAAAATGTGTTCATTGAAACAGCTAAAATATAATCAAAAATAAATATTAGATAAAAAACTAACAAAAAAGAAATGTGTTGCTTGGCAACTGTCTGAAATATGTTTAAATTGAAGTACTAAAATTGCTAAAACTACTAAAATTCTAAGCTAAATAGAAATATTTAATAACAATAACACAAAATGACTAAGGCATTATTTAAATTTAAAATTAAAACTGAAAATATAAAAATAAAAAATGCTACAGCTCTTGAATCTAATGGCAGACCACATTCAGTTTCAGAAAATGCGTCGATTAAAGTTAGTATTTTAGTATTATTTATGTGTTATTGTAGCTTTACGTTATAGCTTTTAATTGTAATTTGTTATGTTTCAGTGTTAGTATTTTAGTAATATTTATTTACTATTGTAGCTTTTAATTATAGCTTTTAATTTTATTTTGATACATTATTATAACAACTAACTGACTAAAATGTTAACTAAAAGTAAAATGAAAATATAAAATTAAAAAAATAAAAGCTAATTCTAAATATGAACAAAAACGAATAAAATGATCTTGTCATTTTTCAGATTACATTATTCATATCAGTGTAGTATTTTAGTAATATTTATGTACTACTGTAGCTTTTAATTTTATTTTTATATTTTTTTTAACAAACTGACAAAAATGTTAACTAAAATGAAAATGAACAGTGAAAGTATAAAAACAAAACCTAATTCTAAATATTAACAAAAACTAATAAAATTATTATAATATCGTGATTTTTTTCATATTACATTTTCACATCACTGTAGTATTTTAGTAATATTTATGTACTATTATAGCTTTTAATTTTTGTTTTATTATTTTTTAAACACAACAAACTGACTAAAATGTTAACTAAAAGTAAAATGAAACTGAAAGTATAAAAACAAAACCTAATTCTAAATTTTAACAAAAACTATTACAATTATCATAATATCTTAATTTTTCATATTACATTATTAGTACTATTTATGAAAAACAGTAATAAACACAGAAATGGTTTGAATCACAATGCATGAACAAATTCTATGCGTGAATATGAATTGGATTGATTTGCTGCATGTATTAACACTGACTTGTTCTGACCGTCAATAGCCGGCACCCACAGCAGAACTGGATCGCACAGATGACATGGTGTATCATAATGTGATGGAGATGGTGAAGGTCGTGGTGCAGCTGAAGAACGATGTCAACACGCTACCAGCTTCAGAGTACGTCACTGTGGTGAAGGTAGGGCCGCTTTAAACCTTGTATTTCTTAATGCTTAACGTCTGGAGTCATGTTTCTGTGTTTAGTAAAGTCATTATTGTCGTATTTGGCAGTCGGTAGGAATGACGTTGCGCAGTCTGATCCACAGTGTAGACGACATCCTCCCGACTCTACATGACTCCGTCAGAATGGAGGTAAAGCATTGTGAAACTAAAGCTATTGTGAATTACTGAACTGTTTTGTGCTTGTAATAAAAAAGGCTATTGCAACTTCTTCTCTCACACTTTTGACATTTTTCCTCACAGTTCTAAGGCTTTCTCAGAATTCAGAATTCAGAAAAGTCACAATTTACCTTTTTAAATCTCACGAATTGTGAGATATAAACTCTTAATTCTAAGAAAAGTAATCAAAATGTGAATTCGTAAACTACTGTGAACTATATATTAATTAAGATCTTAATGATAAATGAGTTTTTAACTTGCAATTGCAAAAAAGAAGTTAAGATTGTTTCCAAAACTGAAAAAGGTAAATTAAAATTAATTAGTAATTATGAGGAAAAAAAATCTGAATTGTCAGATAAAAAGTCACAATTTTATTTTTTTGTACATGGCAGAAACAAGCTTGACTTTTTTCTGTCACAATTGTTGAGTTAACATCTCGTAATTCTGACATTTTTTTTCTCAGAACTGAGATAAAAAGTTTGAATTTTAAGATATAAATTTGCAATTCTGAGTAAAAAAGTCAAAATTGCGAGATATAAACTTGAAATTAATTCATAATTGTGAGAAAAAAAATTCTGAATTGTGAGATAAATTTGGAGAAAAATACAATCGTTAGATTAAAGTGTCACAATTTACCTTTTTAATTCTCACGAATCGTGAGATATAAACTCATAAAATGTTAATGATAAATGAGTTTTTAACATGCAATTGCAGAAAAGTTAAGATTGTTTCTAAAACTGAAAAAGGTAAATTGTGACATTTTTATCTAACAATTTAGATAAATTAGAATTTTTGCCTATAGCAGAACAAGCATTAAAAATGTCTTAAAATCATGTAATTCTGATATTTTTTTCAGTTAGAATTGTGCAAGATAAACTCAGAATTGCAAGATTCTAAACTCTAAATTCTAAGAAAAGTAATCCAAATGTGAATTCGTAAACTACTATGAACTATATATATATATAAATTATATAAATGTATTTTTTTTCTCAGAACTATGAGACAAAAAGTCGGAATTTTGAGATATAAATATAAAAAAAATTCTGCTTTGCATCGCAGGAATAAATGATATTTTAAAATACATTAAAATAGAAAAACATTATTTTAAACTGGAATATTACTGTTTTTTATTGTATGTTTGATTATGTAAATGCAGCCTTGATGAGCAGAAGATGATTCTTTAAAATGCTGATCCCAAACTTTCAGCAGTGTATAAACTTACATTTATAGACATAAACTTGACGAAATGTCAGATAAGTAAATATCTCATAATTCTGACATTTTATTGGGAGAGAAAACGCTGCTATTACCTTTTCTTTTTTATTCAAATAAGCTTCCATAACATTTATATACTTTAAAAAGTATATAAAAACTCTTGTTCTGGTTGCTCTCTGTCAGATTGAAGGAACTCAGAAGTTGCTAAATAAGGACTTGGCCGAGCTGATTAGTAAGATGCGTCTGGCCCAGCAGAACGCTGTCACGTCTCTAAAGGAAGAGTGTAAGAAACAGATGCTGGCAGCCGCTCACACGCTGGCCATGGACTCCAAAAACCTGCTGGACGCTGTGGACCAGGCCAGAGTACGAGCCAATGTGGCCAAACCCGCCACACCCTAGATCTGAGCCCTGATTGGACATAGAAAGGCGGCGGTTTCATCCAATGAGAAAGCTGGAGGATGAAATCAGTTGTAAATGACCTGGTACAATTTGCTTTATTTATGCTTTTGAGTTATAATGAAAGCAGTGCTTTCGACGTCAAATGTTTTCAGATGTATTTGTTTTCAAAAAGCCAAAGATGTTTAATCTCTGGAAAGTCTGTGAGCGGAAATAAATACACTTTTGCAGTTTTGTCATGTCAGAGCATTTACTTACTTATTTACTTAATTCTTCAAACTTCACAAGCATGTTTTTATAGAAAATAAATGCAACATCAATATAATTTGTATTTCTATACAGTACGACTGATTTAGAATCATTAAAATACTTTCAATCATTGATTGTTTTTAGTCTTGCAAATTCAAATTGTGATATTTTCAGTACATTTTAAAAAATAAATTGAGAGTTCACCATTTGACTACTTAAATGCAATGACCAGTCATTTTGCATTGCTAAATAAAGATTTGTGAAATTAATTTTATGAATTCAAAATTTCAGATTTGCAAGATATAAACTTACACTGGAAAAATGCTTTTCTTACTTAGTTTTTTTGTCTTATTTCCAGCCCAAATATCTAAAATTTTCTAGAAGTAAAAATGTATGTCTTCTTTTCAGAAAAAAAACATCAAAATTAAGTAAGTTTTTGCTTAAAACAAAATCTTATTCCAACCAGAAAACTAGATAATTTTGCTTGTTTCAAGGAAAAACTCACTTAATTTTAACTTCTTTTTTCTGAAAACAAGACAATAATTTTTACTTGTCTAGAAACTTCTTGATTTAAGAATTTGTAGATATTTTGGCTGGAAACCAGACAAGTAAGAAAGGCATTTTTTGCAGTGTATAATTGTGAGAAAGTCAGAACTGTCAGTTAAAACGCCACAATTACCATTTTTACCAGATTTATAAACTTAATACTTAATCATTATACTTACTTTAATATATATATATATATATATATATATATATTTAAATGTATTTTTTTAATTAATTTTTTTTTTTTTTTTTGCAATTGCAAGTTAACATTTGATTTATAAGCTTTATAAACTTAATACTTAATCATTATACTTAAAATATATATATATATATATATATATATATATATATATATAATTTTATTTTATTTATTTTTTTGCAATTGCAAGTTAATATTTGTATATCAATTTCTAGGTTCCCCATGACTGTGAATCCTGGATTTAAATTAGTTGTTTCACCCAACCATCAGCAGAGGGCGACATTGCTTATATGGTCTCATTATGAGTCAGTTAAGGACTTTTTACACAGCAGATAGAGACATTTATATTAATTATTAAGTCAACCGACTGAGACAGTTTTATATTACAGCAGATAAAAGCTTATCATAGTTGTTATCAAATCTAAGATTTGGGTCTAATTGCTAGTCATGTTTGGCAAAACAGTGTTTTAGTTCAAGGGACGAGCTAAATTTCAAGTAGTAAATGTCATTTTTCTCTCAGGTCCCATTTAAAAGTCATTGACCTGCATGGTTCACAAACCTGGCTTGAATAATTACACAACCTCCGCATATCAAAAGCACTGCGTTTTCAAAGACCAGAGAAAGTTACAAATAAATAGGAGTTGCCTTCTGACCTTGGAGATAATTGCTGTTGAAAGCGGCACGAAATGCAATCTACGATTCATTGAACACTTGGATAAAGGGTAAAGAGTGAACTGAATTGAACTGCCACCCGTCAGGGTCACATAAGCGTTGCCTCTTTGCCAAAGGTTAATTTTGCATATTGCGGTGCTGACGCTCCCGCTCTTTATGCATGGAAACGACAGGACTCGGCCGCAGTTTGATAGTGGTAAATGTCAGGCATTCAATACGAGGTGAGTTGCGAGCCACATCCTCAAATAATCCCTGAACGAGCCGGTATCTCTGATCAAAGCGAGAGACGAAATAAAAAGACTTTTTTTCATATAACAAATGTTTGTAATGGACTCTGGAAAAGGCCTTGGCTTCCATCAGGGAAGTCTTTATCGCAGCTCTTGATGTGGGGTCTGTATCTTAGCTCTTAAAGCGAGTGTTTAGATCATTCCTGATATCCAGGGAGGTAAGAAGAGGCCGATCGTCCCCAGCAGGCACACGATGATGAACATCCACAGAAAGATACGGTCAATCACCATTGCCACGTATTTCCAGTCCTCCTTGACCTGTCGAAAAGCAAAAACACTGTTGTTCAAAAGTGGTCACAGCAGAAAAACTGTAGAGTGAAAAATGTCTTATGAACAGCGTAATGAGGTCAGTGACAATGAGACGGGAAAGGAAAGAGTCAGTCTAGCTGCTGAAGGAACGTGACATAATATTAAAACCAAAGGGGTTTAGTATTTTATTAATCAGCTTGTTTGTATTTCCCTTAATTCCCATAATTATGCCTTAGTATGTCATAATTATGACTTTTTTTTGTCATATTTTGAAATGTTTATCTCATGATAGCTACATTTTATCTCATAATTACAACAGTATGTCATAATTTAGACTTTAAATCTCATAAATATAATTTAGTATTCCTTAATTTTGACTTCTCATAATTGGATTTTTGTAATATTTCAATTTATCTCATAATTTTGACTTTGGATGTTTAATTTAATTTCAACATTTTATCTTATGATTACTTTTATTAATAATTTATTAATAATTATGACATCATTTGTCATCATTTGGACTCATAATTATATTTTCTGTCAATTATGACTTAAACTTTTAATTTGAGCTTTTTATTGCATATCTACTTTTTTATCTCATAATTAATGTATCATATAGTATGACACATTTGTTTTATCTCATAATTTTGACTTCTCATAATTTGATTTATGCAATTCTTCAGTTTATCTCATAATTTTGATTTTGGATGTCAGTTTTGACTCAATTTCAACCTTTTATCTTATGATTTCTACTATTATAATTTTATTTAAATTATTACTCAGTCTGTCATCATTTTTACTTATCTCATAATTATGACTCAGTATGCCATAATTGTAACCTATATCTCATAATTTACACTTTTTATTGCATATCTACTATATCTCATTATGATTAAGTATGTCATGAATTAGTTTTATCTCATAATTTGGATTTATCTCATAATTTGACTTGTGAAATGATTTCAATTGATCTATGTCATAATTCTGACTTTTTATCTCATAATTTTAAAATGTTTATCTCACAATAGCTACATTTTATTCCATAATTATGACTTGGTATGTCAGAATTTGGATTCATTAATCTCATAAATATAACTTATTGTTAACATTTTGTCTCATAATTATATCTTTATGTCATAATTATAACTTGAACATTTAATTTGAACTATGAGTTAGTATGTAATACATTTGTTTTATCTCATAAATTTGTCTTCTTATAATGTGATTTATGTGAAATTTCAATTTATCTCATAGTTTTGACTTCAGATGTCAGTTTTGACTTTTTATCTCAATATCAACCTTTTATCTTATAATTTCTACTTTTATTTAAATAATTACTCAGTCTGTCATAATTTGGATTCATCTCATAATTTGACTTGTGTAATAATTTCAATTTATCTCATAGTTATGAATTAGTTCATCCTAATTTCGACTTTTTATCTCATAATTAAAAAAATGTTTCTCACAATAGCTACATTTTATCCCATAATTTAAACTTTTTTTATCACATATCTACTTTATCCCATTATGACTTAGTATGTCATAAATCAATTTTATCTCATACTTTGGATTTATCTCATACTTATGACTTAATTATGACTTTTATCTCATAATTTTAAAATGTGTATCTTACAATAGCTTCATTTTATCCCATAATTATGATTTAGTATGTCATAAGTACACTTAGCATGTCAGAATTGTAACGTTTTGTCTCATAATTTTAATAAAGTTTGTCTTAATTATGACTTTGTATAACTATGGTTTTGTATTGCATATCTACTTTTTTTTCTCATAACTATGATTTAGTATATAATACTTTTATCTCAGAATTTTGACTTCTCATAATGTGATTTATGTAACAATTTATCTTATAATAATTTATCTTGACTTTTTATCTCAATTTTTACTTTGAATGTCAGTTTTGATTTTTTTTATCGGTTTCAACCTTTTATCTCATGATTTCTACTTCTATTATTTTATTTCACTTATTACTTAGTATGTCATAGTTTTGATTTATCTCATGTTTTGACTTTTTATCTCATAATCTTACTTTTTATGTAAGAATTTTTACTTTTTACTCATAATTATGATTTAGCATGTCATACTTTTTATCTCACAATTTTGATTTCTATCATTTAGTATATAATACATCACTTCTCGTAATGTGATTTATGTAAAAACGTATCTCATAATTTTGACTTTTTATCTCAGTTTTTACTTTGAATGTCAGTTTAGACTTATCATCCCAATTTCAACCTTTTATCTTATGATTTCCACTTTTATTATTTTACTTAAATTATTCTGTCATAATTTTGATTTATCACATAATTATGACTTTTAATCTCATAATCTATGTAAGAATTTTTTACTTATCTCATAATTATGATTTAGCATGCCATACATTTTTTTTTAATCTCATAATTTGATTTCAATTTGTAACATTTTTTATGTCCGAATTTTGACTGTTTATTTTGTAATTACATAATGTCATATTATGGTTTACCAATAATAATGATTTTTTTAATGTTCTGGAGTTGGGCTTCCATAATCTCTAAACAAGGTTGAATGTTGGAGTCACTCACTGAGAAGTCTTCATCCTCAGCACGCAGATGATCAGCGATGTACCGCACCCCGTCTAGAGCTCGTAGGACACATGGTGAGAAGGTCAGACTGGGGTCTGACATGAGATTTGTAAGCTTTGTTGGACCCTGGCACAGGTTCACCACATGTCCTAACTGCTGGAGCTCGTACTTCTGGAGTAAAGGCTCAGAGTCGGACAGGTGCAGAGATGTGGCGGATGGAGACGAAATGGACGTGGAGATTCCCATCCCTAACCCGAACTCCATGTCCTGACAGTTCAGCCCATCCACATCGGTCTCCTGCTGAAGCCAGGTCTTAGACGTGCTGAGGTTAGGCGTATTGAGGGGTTTCTGATCGGGTTCCGGGCGTCTCATGAAGAGCCAGCGGGGAATGAGGTCCAAGAACACAGAATGGACCCAACGTGGCATTTTATGGGTGCTTGGCGAACGATGGTGCACGTTAAGCACAAAAACAGTAATGACTATAGAGAGTGTGACAAAGATCATGGTGAAGAGCAGGTACTCTCCAATCAGTGGAATGACCAGAGACGTCGAGGGAATGATTTCAGTGATGAGCAACAGGAAAACGGTTAGGGAAAGGAGGACGGAAATACACAAAGTGATCTTCTCTCCACAATCCGACGGCAGGTAGAACACCAAAACGGTCAAACAAGAAATAAGCAAGCAAGGTATGATAAGATTAATGGTGTAGAACAGAGGCAGACGGCGGATGATGAAGAAGTAAGTGATGTCTGGGTAGATCTCATGACAACAGTCGTATTTCTTTGTGTTGTAGGTTCCCACAGCATTGATGATGGCCCATTCGCCGCTCTCCCAGTAGTCCTTCAGGTCCACGGTGTTCTCGATCTGCTCCAGATCAATCTTGGCCTTGTCGTAGGTCCAGGAGCCGAACTTCATCTTGCAGTTTTGTTGGTCGAATGGGAAGAAGGTGACGTCAATGCTGCAGGAGCTCTTGTAGATGGCTGGAGGAACCCAACTCACCTTTCCTGTGTGGAACAGGTGGGCTTTGGTCATGTGGGTCACCGCAAACTCACCATCTGCACTGTAGACAAAACCATATGAGGTTACAATAACTTGGGTTATTATAATATAATACTATTTTAACGTTTTCGAAAGTCTCAAAGCTGCATTTTTTTTATAATCTCTCATAATGTCATAATTATGATTTTATCTTATAATCTTACTTTTAGTATGCCATAATTTTAATTTGTATCTCATAATTTGAACTTTTTATCGCATATCTACTTTATCTCATTATTATGACTTAGTATGTCATAAATTAGTTTTATCTCATCATTTAGATTTATCTCAATTTGATTTGTGTAATAATTTCAATTTATCTCATAATTATGACTTAGTATGTCATAAATTAGTTTTATCTCATAATTTGATGTGTAATAATTTCAATTTATCTCATAATTATGACTTAGCATGTCATAAATTTGTTTTATCTCAATTTGATTTGTGTAATAATTTCAATTTATCTCATAATTATGACTCAGCATGTCATACATTTGTTTTATCTCAATTTGATTTGTGTAATAATTTCAATTTATCTCATAATTATGACTTAGCATGTCATAAATTTGTTTTATCCCATTATTTGGATTTATCTCAGTCTGATTTGTGTAATAATTTCAATTTATCTCATAATTATGACTTAGTATGTCAAATTTGTTTTATCTCATAATTTGATTTGTGTCAATTTATATTTATGACTTAGTATGGCATACATTTGTTTTATCTCATCATTTGGATTTATCTCACTTTGATTTGTGTAATAATTTAAATTGATCTCATAATTATGACTTAGTATGTCATAAATTTGTTTTATCTCATAATTTGATTTGTGTAATAATTTCAATTTATCTCATAATTATAATGTAGTAGGTCATAATTTGGACTTTAATTAAACTTGAATGGCATAATTTTTACTTTTTATCTCATTTCAACATTTTGTTTAATCTCATAATTGACTTAGTATATCATAATTTTGACCTGTTATCTTATGACATGTTATTTCATAATATTGACTTCTATCTCATTTAAAATTTTTAATGTCATAATTTTGACCATGTTTTCATAATTATGACTTTTATATTGTAGTTTGTATCTCATGATTTTTACTATTTAATCTCATCATTTCAATGTTTTATATCATAATTTTGACTTTTAATCTTGTTTATCATATGTTTGCTTAGTTTATCATATTTTTTTACTTTTTTAATCTCATTACTTCAAATGTAATATCATAATTTTGGACTTTTTATTTTATTATTATGTCTTTTAATATTATAATGTTGATTAATGTTTTTATCTCAGTTCAACTTTTTATAATTTTGTCAGAATTTGGACCTTTTTCTCATAATTATGACTTTTATCTCATAGTTATGACTTATTATATCATAAATATAACCTTATCTCATACTTATGGCTTTGTATCTCATAATTTTGATTATTTAATCTCATAATTTCAATGTTTTTATGTCATAATTGAGATTTTTTAAATCTCATAGGTATGTCTTAGTATGTCATACCTTCAACATTTTGTATCATAATTATATTTTTATCTCATAGTTCGGATTAGTATGTTATATTTGACCTTTTAATCTTATAACTGATTTAGTATATCATAATTTTGACTTTTTTATAATAATTTTATTTCATAGTTATGACTTAGTATGTCATAAATATAACCTTATCTCATACTTATAGCTTTGAATCTCATAATTTTGATTATTTCATCTCATAATTTCAATGTTTTTATGTCATAAATGACATTTTTTAAATCTCATAGGTATGTCTTAGTATGTCATTCCTTCAACCTTTTGTCTCATAATTATATTTTTATCTCATAGTTAGGATTAGTATGTTATATTTGACCTTTAATCTTAGAACTGACTTAGTATATCATAATTTTGACTTATTTCAACTTTAATGTCATATTTTCTTTACTTTTTATCTTATTATTATGTCTTGTTATCTTAGATATGATTAAGTATATCATAATTTTGTCTTTTATCCAATTATTTCAACTGTAATTTAATAAATTTGACTTTTTATCTTCTTATTATGACTAATTACATCGTAATGTTGACTTTTTAATGTCATAATTTTGACCTTTTTCTCATAATTATGACTTTTATCTCATAGTTATGACATAGTATGTCATAAATATGCCTTTATCTCATACTTATGGCTTTGTATCTTATAATTCTAACTATTTAATCTAATTTTTTCAACGTTTTATGTCATAATTTCTCATAGGTATGATTTAGTATGTCATAATTTCAACCTTTTGTCTCAGAATTATATATTTTTTATCTCATAGTTATGGCTTGGTATGTCAGTGTTAAAGGAACAACAACAAGACTTCTAAGGGCAAAAAAACATAATTATGTAAAAACTTAATTATAATTAATGCACAAAAAGTAACATTAAAACTATATCTCAGAAAGTTTGACTTTTTCAAAAAGTGCTTTCTCTAAAATATGGATGAATTATAGGAAGTGTCTTTGAAGTATCTGGGCTACAAACTTGCTTTATGCCTCTAGGAAGATGTTCCATGACAATTGCATTAATTACTTCAAATATCTGCTGCACTTTCCTTTTTTTTTTTTTTTTTTTGCTCTAGGTATCTGATGATGTAAGAGGACTTCAATTTCTCATTTGTCGAGATCAAATATGCCTCCTAGATAAAGACAGACCTGGTGCTTCTGAAAATAGACGAGTCATTTGACATTTTATTAGGAGATTAAAACATGCACCTTTTTTTAATCAACTACAGCAGTGCTTAACATCTTATTTCACGCCATGTCTGTTTGATTTCACATATTAGTGTTACAGAAACACCAGAGCGCTGGATCTATGGCCTGCGGATATTAATAGAGCCATTAAGATTTGGACCGTCCTCTTTCTTCAATAATTTTAACTGGACACTGTGTTAGTTTAATCATAACCTTTAATGTCCAAATAGCCTGGACCACCTTGACCAAATAATACAGCATGCATTATGTCATGTGTGTTACAACCTTTGTAGAAATATACAGTAATACTTACTTATTGTATAAGACAATGTCAGGCACCCAAATCATCTCTGACGGGACTCTAATAGACATCACATTATCAAATTCAGAGGGATTCCAGCGTAGTTTATAATCATTCCATTCCTGCAGAGGTCAAAAAGTCACATTTGGCATGTATAGTAATTTTATATGGGCAAATTAAAAAAACATATAAAATAATGTATGAAATCAGGTAAATAATATAAGAATTAACTGCTCTGTAAAAACCTTCCGGTTATGGTTAAGAACACAAATTAAAAAAAAAGTGTTATGCTTGAGGTTTAAAAGCATTTTTATAATATATAGAACATAATTATTGCATTTGATTTCGCTGTAGGGTGATCTGAAGGGTTCATTAATTATATCAGTTGAGCTTTTACCACAATATCATTTATTAATCAATACAAGTAAATAGAAAGACTGTCACCTGTTTCAGCCAAACATTAGTTGTCATCATTTGATTCTTCTCGTCCTGTAAAATATCAGAGGAAGCATCAACAAATATAATTTTGGTCTGGTAAATGAATAAATCCCACCGATTTACTCTGAAAGGGGTATTCAGCCAAAGTATTCGTCAGAAATTTGAGGCCAAAAATGAATGCGTTGTAGATGGTTTCAGTGCATTGATGCTTTTCACTTGTTTTGCTTTCTACTCAATTATAAGACTTTTTTTCCAGGCAAAGCATCAAAAACATGCAAAATATTACTTACCACATCAATAAGCTGGGCGATCGAGAGGCCAAATTTGACAATAACAACATCGCTGATGTTCCGCACAGGTCTGGACCACTTATTGTAACCGATGAAGAGTTTTTTAAAGAGTTTGTCTTCTGCATGTGCATGGTTCCAACCATCTGATATTACTGTAAAAGATATTTATAGACAATAAGACAAAGACTAGTCTTGATCATAAAACTTTACTCAGTGTCAGCTGGATAAAAATTAATACATTTTGACTTTTCTGAGAATTTTTTTCTCAGAATTCCAAAAACATCTCAGAATTGTGAAATAAAAAGTCACGATTATCTTTTTAATATTTATTTTTATTGTGGTATAACTCGTAACTTTTTTTTCATTATAATTTAGAAATTTCTTTAAATATCTTCCAAATGAAACACTTAAACTAAAGGTGAGATAATAAATAATATTGAGATATTGAATATTGATATATGAAATAATATTTTCAATCCTTTTTTTCCATTACTATCAAATATTAGAAAATGTGTATGATTTATTATCTTGTCATATTGCAACTTTAGTTGTATTATTTATTTCACCTTTAATTTTAGTGTTTCAATTGGAGGATATTAAAAGAAATTTCAAAATGACAATGAAAAATGATCATTTTATGAGTTATACCACTATGAAAACGAAAAAATAAAAAGGTAACTGCGATATTGAAATAATATTCAACATTTAAATTAAATTTTATTTACATTTTTTATCTTACAATTATATGATTTTCTTGGAATTCTGAGAAAAATTCTCAGAAAAGTCAGAATTGACAAAAACTCAAAATTCTAAATTCTGACTTTTTTCTCAGTTTTACATCAAAAAATAAAAAGGTAATTGTTAATTTTTTTTCTGACAATTTTGACTTTTCTTCCAACAACTGAGATTATATCTAAAAAAAAATGTGAATTGTGAGTTTATATAAAAAAGGTATAAAAATTGTCAGACAAAAAGTTGCAATAACGTTTTTATTCATTTATGTTTATCCCATGGCAAAAACTAAAGGTGAAATAATAAATAATATTGAATATTGAAATGTGAAATAATATTTTCAATCCTTTTTTCCATTACTATCAAATATTAGAAAATGTGTCTGATTTAGCATCTTGTCATCTTGCAACTTGGCTTGCATTATTTATTATTTCACCTTTAGTTTTAGTGTTTCAAAATTTCAAAATTATAATGAAAAATAATCATTTTATGAGTTATACCACAATAAAAACAAAAATATAAAAAGGTAATTGCGATTTTTTTTTTATTATCTCACAACTCTGAGATTTTCTTGGAATTCTGTGAAAAAAATCTCAGAAAAGTCAGAATTCTGTGTTCTGACTTTTTCTCAGTTTTACAATAAAAAAAAGGTAATTGTTATTTTTTTCTTGCAATTTTGACTTTTCTCCCCACAGCTGAGATTATATCTCACAATTTATATCTCTTTTTTTTCTCCAGAATTGTGAGTTTATATAAAAAAAGATACAAAAATTGTCAGACAAAAAGTTATCTTTATCCCATGGCAGAAACAAGCTTCCATAGTTGAATGAAAACTATGAAGGAAACAGTGTCGCATTTAAAATGCACTTATCATGTAATTTGACGCCCACTTCTGATTTTATCAGAATACAGACACAAATAATTTTGAGATTGTTACAGATACAGATACCGATATGGTCTCCGCTGCACACCCCTAGTGACAACCGATTAATCAGCACTATAACTGATTACAAAGCATCTGATAAATGTTTTAGAAAGATGTACTGTAGAAGATGCACAACACTGAATGGGTCACAGTCGAGGTCACTCACACTAACTGAGTTATGGCTGGGTAAAATAAGAGGCTGGCCGAGCACAGCCGCCTCCTCACTGTAATTACTATTCGTTCCTTAATCACTGCAGTCAGCTCTAATTAATCCAGCCATCCAGTGATTTGTGATGTTTTTTCTTAGAGGTTGGAAACTTCATATTAGGAAACTGAGTGGAATCACAGGGAACAGCAACCAATGCAATGCAAAACAGAGTGTGTTCAAAAAAGTGTGAGGTAAAAAAAATGGAAAATGCTCTCTTTGCACTCTTTTTAGTTGAATTCAAAAATTAATATTACTTTCACAATGTATATTTATGCTAATTAATGTGATCTTAGACTTTTACATCCTTAGCTTCACATTTTGCCAATGGATTATGCAATTAAAATATGACACTTGTAGACTTTTGTGCAAGATAATCATGTTTAAAATGTTAGTAAGCAAGTAAAAGATCCACTGATATATATGAAGAGAAAATGACATTATCAATCAATATCTAAAACTTTTTGATTATACTTTGCGTGACAAAATGTTTCATACACGAATACAAACGATTTTAAAAACGCAAATGAAGTGAATAAGTCGATTTCCATAATTCCATCAAATATTACTTCACTAATAAAACAAGAACTGTGCACTTACCTGGTTTAACGTGTTCCAAGATAAGGAAGAAGAGCGACAGATTCTTCAAAAATAATTTACAATGTTGCTCCATATCCATCCGCAGAAGTCTACAAGCGTGTGAAATGTCCTGTCATTACTGTTGTATGTGCTGATCATGCGGTGCTTGTGATAGTGCTGCTCTGGCTCTATCATCAGACTCACTGTGCGGCTCTGACTGACTGAGAACCAATGATGATGCCGTGCGTCTCCATGGAGGATCCGTGGGAGGGGTTTACATTGTGAAATGTGTCTTCAGTTTGGTAAAGAACCAAAACCTAAATTATTAACTTTTATTAAAAACAATTAATTTGTATATTTACATGACGCGGTCTGTTTTAAGATTAGCCAATCAGCGAAAAGCACCGCCTACTTTGAGTTGATTGCCGTTCTAGAACCACATTCAAATCATCATATAGCTAAATAAATCTGTAAAATTAATTACTTTTATATAATTTTAATAATTGGTCATGCATTGCATAAAATAAAAGTATTTGTATTATATTTTATTGTTTGTAATATTAAATTCTTATTTATAAAAACATTAAATTATTGTCTTATTAAATAATGCGTTACATACATGTATTTTTATTATATTTCAATATTAATATAGAAATATAAAATATTTGTTTATAAAAATATATTACTTTTTTATATGATTTTTATGATGTTATGTAATAAACAAAAAATAAAAGGTTTTCTAAATAAATAGGTGCATTTAATCATTGATTTATTAAATAATTTGTTATGCGTTACATACATGTATTTTGTATAATATTTCAATATGAATTATATATATATATATGATTATGATTTTGTTATGATGTTATTGTTTTTTAAAAACATATTACTGTTTTTTGTGAAAATACATTTTATGAAATAATAATCGTTGTCTATAATGCTTTTCTTTAAATGCTGTAAAATAAATCTGTGCATTTAATTACTGACTTATTAAATCATTTGTTATGCATTCCATACAAGTATTTTTATTATATTTCAATATTATTAATAATATAAAAATATATTTCGAATTTTGTGCTATGATGTTATGATTTTTAAAAACATATTACTGTTTTTTTTTGTTTTTTTTTGTGAAAATACACAGTATGAAATAATAATTGTTGACTATAATGGTTTTCATTATAAAATAAAAAATAAAAATAAATCGGTGCACCTAATTAATGACATGATTAAATATTTTTGTTATGCATTACATTTTTTAATATTATAAATATTAAGTTTTTATATATAACATATAGTTTGATTTTGAATAATTTATTATGCATTACATAAAATAAAAGTATTTATATTATATTTTATTATTTTTAATATTATACATATTAAATTCTTATTTATAAAAACATTTAATTATTGTCTTAGTAAATAATGTGTTACATGTATTTTTATTAGATTTCAATATTAATATTATAAATATTAAATATTTGTATATAAAATAATATATTACTTTTTTATTATGATTTTTATGTTATGATTTTTTAAACATATTGTTTTTTGTGAAAATAAAAAATTGTTGTCTATAAAGGTTTTCTAAATAAATCGGTGCATTTAATCATTGACTTATTAAATAATTTGTTATGCATTACATACATGTATTTTGTATACTACTGTATTTCAATATTCAGAATAATATTGTTATGATGTTAGGATTTCTTAAAAACATATTACTGTTTTTTGTGAAAATACATTTTATTAAATAATAATTGTTGCCTAAAATGGTTTTCTGTAAATGCTGTAAAATAAATCTGTGCACTTAATTATTGACTTAGTAAATAATTTTTTATGCATTACATACATGTATTTTTTCAATTATATTTCAATATTAATAATAATATAAAAATATATTTAGATTTTTTGTTATGATGTTGTGATTTTTAAAAACATATTACTGCTTTTTTGTGAAAATACATTTTACTAAATAATAATTGTTGCCTTATTAAATCATTTGTTATGCATTACATAACACATACATGTATTTTTATTATATTTTAGAATTTATAATATTCTAAATATTAAGTTCTTATATATAACATATAGTTTGATTTTAAATAATTTATGCATTACATAAAATATATTTGCATTATTATATTTTATCATTTATAATATTATACATGTTAAATTCTTATATTTAAAAACATTTCGATTTTTTATTAGTTTTGTTATGATGTTTTAAACACATTACTGTTTTTGTGAAAATGGAAATTGGTGTCTATAAAGGTTTTCTTTAAATATATTGTTGCATTTAATTATTGACTTTTTAAATAATGTATTATGCATCATAATAGACAGAGTTTTTACATATTTGAATATTTATAATATATCATTTAATAATCATTTATATTTGCTTTGACATAATGCATGTAAAAAATAATTTTATATTAAATAATTAGTAATTACAAACGTTTGATGAAATAAAGTTTACGATTAACTTTTTTGACTTTTGATCTCTTTAAACTACTATAGTGAAGGCTAGGCTTATTAATTTTAAATAGTTCCTGTTGACGTTGCTTGGCAACCTTCCTGGGGCGTCAGTTATCTATTCTAGACACGCACGATTTGTAAACGCCCCAACTGAATATCGCGCCCTCCTACTGTCGTCTGCATTTCAGCCAATCAGATAATAGTATTTGGCGAACGTGACGGCAACGCGATTAATATTCATTAGCTATTCCTCTTGCCATAGTAGAACTCGTATTTGTGATAAAGTATGAATGCCAGATGCAGTTACGGGCTGGGTTTATAAACTGTGGCAGTGCTAGTCCTTACAGCGTTAGTTTACTAGTTGTTAACTGTACCGCAGTAACTGTACTACAGCGATCTCCCCGCGTCCAAACATCAGAAACCGCACATCAGGTAAACACTAAGCTTCATGAAATTGCGCAATGAACTTTGTACTGTAAACTTTGTGTCTTTTGTTCTGGCAGAAGTGGCAAAGTACGTTGTCTAATAATGTTTTCTGTCATTTCATGTTTCATTTTTGACCAGAAACGTATTAGTTCTGAATAAAAGAAAACAAAACTAGTTTCCAATGAAGAAGGCAGTGCTGTTTAGTTTGTGGGGTGGCGTTGTTAAACCCCATCTTGCCCAGACATTTCAGAAGTTTGAAGAAACTACTGGTCTTTCAAAGTATGTGACTTTTATTTGTTTGTTTATTTAAAATATATTTTATATATGTTTAATGTTTTGAAAGAAGTCTCTTCTGCTCGTCAAGCCTTTATTTATTGGATTCAAAATACAGCAAAAACAGTAAAATAGTTTTACTTTTCAAAATAGTTGTTTCTATTTGAATATATTTTAAAATGTGATTTATTCCTGTGATTTCAAAGCTGAATTTACAGCGTCATTACTCCAGTTACATGATCCTTCAGAAATCATTCTAATATTCTAATTTGCTGCTTAAAAACATTTATTATTATTATTATGTTGAAAACAGCTGAGTAGATTTTTTTCAGGTTTCTTGAATAGAAAGTTCAGAAGAACAGCATTTATCTGAAATAGGAATTTTTTGTAACATTATAAATGTCTTTATCATCACTTTTGATCAATTTAAAGCGTCCCTGCTAATAAAAAGTAAATAAATAAATTACACTGACTCCAAGCTTTTAAATGGTATAATGTATAATCTTACAAAAGCTTATTATTTCAGATAAATGCTGATCGTTGGATCTTTCTATACATCAAAGAAACCTGAAAAAAACGTACTCAACTGTTTTAAATATTGATGATGATAGTAATAATAATAATAATAAATGTTTCAGCAAATCAGCATATTAGAATGATTTCTGAAGGATTATGTGACTCTGAAGACTGGAGTAATGATGCTGAAAATTTTGCTTTGATGGCACAAATAAATGAGATTTTAAAATATATTCATAAATATAAATATACATAAAAATACAAATATAAAACAGTTATATTAAATAGAAAAATGTTTCAGAATTGTACTACCGTTGCTGTACCTTGGATCAAATAAATGCAGGCTTAATAAGCAGAAGAGACTTCTTTAAAAACCATTTTGACTGGTAGTGTATTTATTTTATGTTGCCCTAGGGGTTTCATTAAGAATGTGATTGCAAAACTTGGCAGTGAGAATGCACTGTATCGCTTGGAGAAAGGAAAAGTCACCCTAACTCAGGTCTTTTTTTTTATTCATTCATGTGGCATGACAGTATGCATGCAGTCTGCTTTAGTGCACATTAAAAATATTTACACATGCATCATTGGTTTCACATATCAGATGATTCCTGAGTTTGAAGCTGAGTGTCAGAAGGTGGCAGCCGATCAGGGCCTATCTTTATCTTCCCAATTCTCAGCTCAGAAGCTTTTCAGTGACATTGGGCAGGTAGAATTCAACAAGCAAGTTCTTGATGCTGCAGCTGTCCTCCGTCGTCACGGTATGTTGCTTTTGCATACCGACTTGAGCGATATGAATAAACCTTTTATCTTTTTTCTCAAAGGAAATCTTGATTTATCTCTTAAAGAAACAGTACACCCAAAAATGAAAATGAGAAGAATGGAACTTTTTTCTGTTTCTTCATGCTGCATTCCATTACTTGCTCACAGATGGATCCTCTGAGGTGAATGGGTGCCGTCAGAATGAGAGCCCAAACAGCTGATAAACTGTGTAAACGGTGTTTGATCTTTGCATATTTCTCTCCTGATTCACACAACACAATTTTTTTACTGGAGAAAACAGTGAAACTGAATTTGTTTCTTACAAAAGACACAGCTTTTGGCTTATCAAGATGTTAACTGATGGACAGGAGAGGTGTGGATTTCTTGTGGATTATTGTGATGTTTTTATCAGCTGTGTGGACTCTCATTCTGACGGCACCCATTCACTGCAGAGGATCCGATCGGTGGAGAGCAAGTGATGTAATGCAACATTTCTCCAAATCTGATTTTGTCTACATCTGGGATGGTCTGAGTGTGACCAAATTCTTGGCAAATTAAAATGTTTATGTCAGCTTTTCCTTTAAGGCATTGCTACCTGTGTCCTGGCCAATATCTGGGTGGATGACACTGATCGGAGAGACGGCGTCGCTAAGATTCTCTCCGTTTTGGAGAGCCGTTTCGATCTGGTTGTTCGATCTTGCTATGCTGATGTCAGAATCCCAGAGACAGACATCTTTACCAATGCCCTTAAGAAACTTGCGATTAAACCTCAAGAAGTAAGTGCAGTCAATCATTTCAGAAGATCTCCAATTTGAATTTGACAGCAGGTTTAAAAGCGGCTAGTAAAGGATGTAATCAAATGTTCTTATAATTTACTTATTTAAGGCAGTCTGGTTGGATGTGGATGAAGAAAGTGTCAAGGCAGCTGAAGGTTTGGGAATGGCAGCTGTTCAAGTCAAGGACATCACTGAGGCTCTTACGGAAATCCAGAAGCTTACAGGAATAGAGGTGAGGAATTTTGACCTTAAATCACTGTAAACAAAAAATAATAATATAATGCTAAAAGTCTCCAAAATGTTTAGGGTACAAACCAATTCATTAGTTAGAGGCAAGTTCCCGTTACTATATATGGCAAAAAACTGTTTTTGGAAGTTAAAAAAATAAGTCATCTACATTTACAGTGAAAAAACATCAATTAAATTCCCTCTGTGACATTTGTTATTTAATATCTCTAATGGATAACTGTTAACAGGTCACTGGTGATCTCCAGCCACCCTCTTGTGATCCTGAAAATGTCTCTCATGGATATGTGACTATTAAGGTATTTATTATTCTTATCTGTGTTTAATTTGTGCTAAAGTTCACTGGTGGTTTGCCATTAATAGAAGGGTCATTAAAAGGTTGTTCCTCTGTTTTTCAGTCTGGCGTGAGGATCCACTATGTCGACATTGGAGACGGACCGCCTGTTCTCATGTGCCATGGCTTTCCTGAGAGTTGGTATTCCTGGAGGTATCAGGTGAGGAATCTCAATCCTTCCAGTTGATACAACTAAAATACAATCCTTTGAAGGTAGTGAGATTATTGCGAGTCTGTCGTAGCTTAATGGTTAAAGGATTAGTTCATTTTCAAAATAAGAACTTCCTGATAATTTACACTCCCCTATTTTATCCAGGATCTTCATGTCTTTCTTTTTTCAGTCGAAAAGAAATTAAGGTTTTTGAGGAAAACATTCCAGTATTTCAGTCCATATAGTGGACTTCAATGGCGGCCAGTGAGTTGAAGGTCCAAATTGCAGTTTCAGTGCAGCTTCAAAGAGCTCTACATGATCCCAGTCAGGAAATAAGAGTCTTATTTAATTTTCTCAAAAAAAAAAAAAAAGTATATACTTTTCACCACAAATTCTCATCTTGCACTAGCTCGACGTAGATAATGCGCGAGGAAAGGTAAGGCGAAAGGAACAAAACGAATGTGCAAAGAAAGTCAAACCCTCTTTTTACAAAAAAACAACAATGTTGGATGATTTTTTCGCTAGATAAGACTCTTATTCCTCAGCTGGGATTGTGTAGTGTCTGTTGAAGCGGCTTTGAAACTACAATTTGGACCTTCAGCCTATTGGCCACCATTGAAGGCCACTATATACAGACAAATCCTGGAACACCTTCCTCAGAAAGCTTAATTTGGATGACCTGGGGGTAAGTAAATTATTAGGAAATTTTTATTTTGGAAGTGAACTTATTCTTTATAGATCAGGGCTGGTAATTCACAGGTGTGGGATTTAAACACCAAAAGCAGTGATTCATGAGCTTTCACCATTATACCTTTGAATACGTCTCAAGGGGAACTGAATAATGGATAATGAAAATAAGAACAAACCCTTTTCACAGACTGTGATGACGCAATGACTTATATTATGCAATCTAGTAACCTTTTCTTGTATTTTGTTTTTTAAAACCTTGTAATGCTTTCTTTGAGTCAGTAAGAAATCATCTAACAATCTTGCAACTGCGTAGCAATGCATTATAACACTCAACACCTTAGCAACCGCATAGCAATGCCCTGGCAACTATTTAGAACACAAGCACCACTCATAATTTTTCAGAAGTTCTTGTTTTTGTTTCTTATCAGATTCCGGCTTTGGCCGATGCTGGATTCAGGGTTTTGGCTCTTGACATGAAAGGCTACGGTGACTCCACTGCTCCAGCAGGTCAGTTATATTTATCATATCATAATTATAATACAGTGTGTCTCGTGCTTTCCTTTTTCTTTCCATTTGTTTTATGTTACATTTTACATTAGCCAAAGTGATTAACTAAAGAGGAACAAAAGCAAAGAGGAACAAACGCACTTCATCAAGGAGCCAACAATATGCGCTATATAAAGGTCAAGTCAAATGTTTACATACACAAATGTTAATTATTTTACCAAAAATAAGAAGGATCATACAAAATGGTTGTTATTTTTTTTATTCAGTACTGACCTGAATAAGATATTTTACTTAATATTTCACATGCAGTTCACAAGAGAAAGTAATAGTTGAATTTATAAAAATGGCCCTATTCAAAATTTTACATACACTTGCTTCTTAATACAGGGTTGTTACCTGAATGATCCACAGCTGTTTTTTTTTTGTTTAGTGATAGTTGTTCATGAGTCCTTTGTTTGTCCTAAACAAAAAAAAAAAAAACCTTTGGGTCGCACAATATTTTTGGTTTTTCAGGATTTTTGTGTTCCAAGAAATGACTGAATGATTTTGAGATCCATCTTTTCAGGACAACTGAGGGACTCACGATACATTAAGAGATGGTGGGTGAAAACTTTTTGAATTTGAAGATCAGGGTATATTTCACTTATTTTGTCTTGTGGGAAACATGTGAGTATCTTCTGTAGCTTCTGAAGTGCAGTACTAAATAAAAAAAAAAACATGATATTTAGGCAAAATAAGAAAAATGTACACATCTTCATTCTGTTCAAAAGTTTTCACCTCCCAGCTCTTAATGCACTGTGTTTCCTTCTGGAGCATCAGTGAGTGTTTGAACCTTCTGTAATAGTTGCATGTGAGTCCCTCAGTTGTCCTCAGTGTGAAAAGATGGACAAACAAGGGACTCATGAACAACTATCACTTAACAAAGAAATACAAAGCTGTGAATCATTCAGGTAACAACACAATATTGAGAATCAAGTGTATGTAAACTTACTGGGTCAATTCAACAATTATTTTCTTTTGTAGGCTATATGTAAACATCTTTTATGTGAAACATCTTATTCAGGTCAATACTAAATAAAAATAAAACATGCATTTTGTATGATCCCTCTTATTTTGGTATAATAATTAACATTTTGCAGATTCTGCAAGGTGCATGTAAACTTTTGACTTTGACTGTGCATTGCCACTGTTTGACAACTAGATTGGGAATATTTTGTGAGAGTGCAAGTGCATTGTTTTAAGTGGTTAAGTGCTTGCAAAACAGGTCTCCAACTGCTTTCTTGAAAGATTGTTTTAGCAGTTTGGGTGGAGGCTGGCAGCTCATTCCACCAGAGAGGAAGAGAAAGAGTAAAGGTTTTGGAGAGTGGCATTTGGCAGTGTTGTGAAAGCACATGAAGGCGTCACTTATTCAGTGACTCTAGTGTTAATGCGTGCACTTTCTCAAATTCACACCAGCTATTTTAAACTTTATGTATGCACACTAGATCTTATTGTGAAAAATTCATCCGTGCATATGTTTCTAGAGATGCATGCAGGACTTCTCCAAATCATTCACCCCTGCAAGCTTGAGTTTATCTACCTCCACTTTTGGGTTCAACGGCAGCATATTATCTGAGCCACAAACAGTTCACACATTTATCGTGGTTAGATGTACGTCACAATATGGCAGAAAAGATCTGTCTACTTCTGCTTGAGTGTGGTTTTAAACACTGCACTTGTTAAAAGTAGTGTTTGTCCTCTTTCGAAATGCATTGCTAAACACAGGGTTAAAAATGGCCTTAACCCAGGGTTAACTGATGAATAAAAAGCCCTTAGTTGAGTTTCAGAAGATTCTTAACCTATGACAACTACTAATTGCAATCCACAGAATCAGTGCACAGGTTGTTTTTTAGCTAGATACTTCATTTTTGCTCATTGTAAATTAAAAATGCATAGTCTTTCCCAGGAAGTTGTCAAGGTAAAGTGTTGAAGGTTTTTCTTAATTGCATCCTGTGATCAAGGACGCTCAAAAGACCGTAAATAAGCAATTCCGTCTGGAAATCGTATTGCCTTATATAAGCAGTTATGTATAATAGGTTACTTTTTATTCTTGGAACATTTATACGTTTTGAAAACAGTTTGTTTTTTTTATCCTTTGACGTCTGTGTTTTTAAGATGACCAACAGTAACTTTCATTACTATTTGGTAAGTTTGCAGTACAAGATGCTTTGACTTTGTTTGCAATAGCATTCGATAGCCATTAAATCAGTAATCTCGCATGAGCGAGAGAACTTAAAAACTGCTGGCGAGAGTTTGTTTTAAGCGTGTGTGTGTGTGTGTGCACCACTTGCTCAAATGTCATGCTTTAGCTTTAAAAGCAGCATGAATTTCCAGGTAACTGAAATAAATGCCCGAAGGGATTCTAGCACTCCAGTTCCTCTGTGATCGCTGTGGCATCATGCTGAGAATGAAAATGAGAAGCACTGCTCTTTAGCATGTGCGTCAGGTCACTTCTGTGATGGGATTTGAAGTTTACATAAAGAACTGCGTGTGGAGTGACTGTGCATGTTTTGAACAATAAGGTACGAGAGGCTGTGCTGTGTTTTGAATATATTTTCAACATAGCATGAGCTCAAGGCCTTATTGCTTTAATAAAATGATTGCAATGCAATATAAATATTAAGGCCATATTTCTTAAAAGGTGTTTTTAATTAAGCATTTTATGAAATGCTCTTATGCTAGAATATATGATACCTTTTAAATCAGTTTTACAAGGTTTGCATCAAATTTGCTGCATGAATGAAAGCCAATAATTGTTTCTTAAATAACTATCTTAATAAATATTAGGATGCTGATTCCAAAATAAGTGTTTTTTCTTTTAGCATCAGACTTTTTCAGAAAATATGATGCATTTTGTAGCATTTTTGCGTTTGACAACCTTTTATAAGGTGGCTATTGTACAAATTTGCAGAAAACGGCCACAAAGACATAATTCCTGTCTTCTTCTGAGCCAGATTGCAACTGTTTGTTCAACTCTCAAATGATTTTAAAATGTCTGAATGATTCTGAAGACATTATTTTAAGCCTAATCTTGATTTCAAGGTTAAATGCAAACATGGGGCAGATGTTTTCTGCTACATCACGCTTTACTGCATGCAAACAGTGAAAATCTTATTTTGTAAAGTTGTTATAGACATTTTCCAGTTGTTGCAAATTGTAAGTTAAATTATACATTTTGAATGCTTCATTTTTTTTAAACATTTGACTGTTGTTATTTTGATATGTGCAGTGATGTCTGTATATAATTAGAAAAATATTGCCATTATTGCCATTGAATTGATTTAGAACATAGAATAAGTCCTTTTTTTCACATCTGTCTTTGCAGACATTGAGGAGTATTCTCAAGAACAAATCATGCTGGTAAGTAAAACTATTCCATGTAAATTTATAGCAAACCTGATGTTATGTTGACCAAAAAATTAATCAATTTGTCTCTCTCTCTCTCGGCCTTTTAGGATCTGGTGACATTTTTGGATAAAATGGTATGTATAGTTTTTACTGTGACACATACATATAATTACAAGATTACTGAGAAAGGCTGATATTACATAATATTGAAAAATCTAAAATGCACACCAGATATTTTAGGTTCTGTCTTGTTACACATATAATGAAGGTTGGGACTCGAGAACTAGTTCTTATTATGAACTGGTTAGCTTAAACAAAATACTGCAACTGAATGATTTTAATGATGTTGCACAGTGTTGGGTCTAATTACTTTTCTTTTTTCTGTAATTTAATTACAGTTACGTCTTATGGAATTGAATTTAATACTGTGTGTAATCTGTAGAACATTTATATACAATGCAATAGTGCATGCTCCTTCTCACTTTAAATACTTTGGTGAGTTAATAAGTATATTGGGAACTCTTTAGTGTTCAATTCTCAATATTCACTACACCGTAAAAAACAAAAAACACAATTTGTTGAATTAACTTAAAACAATTTGTTACCCTGCTGCCTTAAAATGTTAAGTTCAGTCAACTCAAATAAGTTTATTCAAGTTGAAATGTTAAGTTGTACTAAGTGACAACTTAGATATCCAAGTTGACTAAACTAAAAAATTGTTAAACTTAACAGCTGTGTTTGTTACTCGGCTGCCTATAATTTTAAGTTTTAAAATTTAAAATTTGTCACTTAGTAAAACGTAACATTTCAAGTTGACTGAACTTAAAATTTTAAGGCAGCCAGGTAACAAATTATTTTATGTTGACTCAACAAATTGTTTTTTGCAGTATAGTTGGTTATTAGCATGAATATTACTGGGATATTGGCTGTTTATTATTACTTAAAAAGCACATGTTAATGTCTTATTTTGCAAGACCTTATTCTGAATCCCAATTCCTACCCAACTGTTAAACTTAACAAGTATTAATAAGCAGTAATTAGGATTATATTGAGGCAAAAGTCATAGTTAATAGTTAGTAAATAGTGAGAATTGGACCCTAATCTAAAATGAATCATTTATGTAGCTATTTATTATTTGAAAAACTAAAAAAAAAAAAAACGTTTCATGTCTATCTTTTTATAATTAACTTGTCGAGGTTGATATAGGATTTAGATTTAGTAATTTGTACAGTAATCTAAATACACTGTTAAAGATGTAATTAGTAACTAGTAATTAATTACTTTTTTAGAATAACCTACCCTACACTAATGTTGCATTGGTTTTTGAGCATCTGCATGCTTCTGCATTGCAGACAGAACACAGTACTAAAATATACTGTTTCCTGTGCCAAATCTATATAGCACTATGACAGAGAAAATGGTCTTTTAGCAGAGCTTGAGTTTGCAGTCTGAGTTGAGAAATAATTCTAAATTAACTGATCCAAGAACAAATTAATCTTTTGAGCTGATTCTTTTGAATTGAGTGAATGACGTAAATGAACTATGTGAATGAAGTATATCAAAATCTGTGCCAAATGCTATTGCATGTGTTGTTAGGACACATGCTTTAACACAGACTGCTGTTTTAATCAGGTTTAGTCTGAACGTAGACACATTTTTCATACATTTCCAGTGTCGTTCATCATCATACAATTGATCTCTCTGCTCTTTTGCACATCTCAAAATAGGATTGTCTGTTAAACTGACATCCTGTACTGAAGCTGAATGCAGTTCCCCTTTTTTAAGGCATTTAATCTAAATACAATGCTTTTTTTTCATACTATCAGGACATAACTGGCCAACTGATTGTATGACACAAATGTTTTCTGTGTTGTGATTCGCAGCTTCTGCTTGGGTGAATGCACAAGTGTTAGGGGTGGTGTTGCACATTAGCCTCCAAGTTCACACAACTTGACCTTAAACGGATGAGGTTTCTGAACGTCTGTTCAACCATATTTAGTTAGTCCACAGTTAGACCAGCAGATTCTTCAGTGCAGATAACACATGATTTGCATTTGGTTAGTGGAAAAAAAATGTCCCAAAATATATGCATTTGTTTTGCTGGTCTTTTATGCAGATAAAAAAAAAACAAGCAAACAACAGCTGGGTTTGCTGTGGATTACCTGAATGTGACCAATCTTGACTAGATCAGTGTCCTTTAGCTCAACAGATATGATGTGTGTCTCTTTCAGCATGTTCTTTGTCAATGACATGCAGTGAGATTTCATCCTGTAGGCCTCATGAAGTACATTCATCAAAGTCTCATTGGTCCCATTTGTCTTGAGGGTGGTGGCCATGGACTTTTAAAAGATGATGCTTTATGACTTCTGACTGTAAAAGGTTGTGATACTTGTTAGGTTAACTATTATTCAAGTATTTTTGGCAGCACAGTTGCTCTATTCAGCTTTTGTGCAGTGTGTTTGACCAATGCCTTTTGTCTTCTTTTGTTTGTGGTAGACCATACAGCTCTTTGAAACGTTGTTATGATTGAGAAAGAACTGTATTACTGAATGCAGACAACAAACCTCTCAGTGGTTTTTAAACCTGTCCTGGAGGCACCCCTATCCTGCACATTTTGCATGTTTCCTTCATCTAACACACCTGATTCAAATCATCAGCTCATTAGTAGAGACTCCAAGACCTGATTTGGGTGTGTCTAATAAGGGAGACATACAAAATGTGCAGGGCAGGGGTGCCTCCAGGACAGGTTTGAAAAGCACTGTTCTAGATAATTGTGTGCTTTCTATTCTTTCCATTCCATAATGTTTATATTTTACATTTACATTGCATTTACATTTAATCATTTTGCTTACGCTTTTATTCAAAGCAACTTAGAAATGAGGAAAATAGAAGCAATCAAACAAACAAAAGAGCAGTATGTACCGGAAGTGTTGTGACAAGACATGAAGACGCAGTACACATGGCAATTTTTTTTTTGGCACGATAATGCCTCATTGGTAAAAGTAAGGGCAATCTAGAAATTATTTACTCAGTCTGGTGCATAGTTATTATATGAAGATAAAAACTAAAACAATTAAAATGTGTTTTTAATTCAATAAATTAAGCTGAAAATATAAATATTAGATTAAAAACTTGATGAAAATTAGTAAATAAATAAATAAAGCTGTAAGTGAAATAAAAATTAATTAAACCGAAATAGTAATATTAATAAAAAAAAAACTAAGCTGTTAGGAAGAAATAACTTGCTTTTGGTCATATATTGTACTTGCAAACAACTTGCAGTGTTTTTCAACAAATCAGAATTAAGAATATGACAATATGACGTGTAAGGCATGAGAATCTTTTGTGAGTTGTGTGTGACGTTGAATTTATTTCCCATCAGCCAGTGCAACAGGGTAGGTGTCTGGCTGTCATTGTGCTGTGAAAGAGGTCATTATCCTCTAATTACCTACTGCAGTTGGTGGTCTAATTGTGTAAATAAGGCAGAGAGAAACAGAAATCATTGTGCTAGAGGAACTGATCACTGATTTTTTTGACTCTGTATGAGATTGAAACAAACAGAAACTGAGCGGGCACTGCTTCTTTATTCTCCAAATATTTCGACTTTATTCTCAAAACACTGACTTTATTCTCGAAACATTTTGACTTTACTCTCAAAACACTTTGAATTTATTCTTATTATTTTGACTTTAGTCTCGAAACATTTTGACTTTATTCGCATAATTGTGACTTTGTCAAATATATCAACTTTATTCTCAAAACACTGACTTTATTCTTGTTATTTTGACTTTATTCTTGTTATTTTGACTTTATTCTTGAAACATTTTGACTTTATTCTTGAAACATTTTGACTTTATTTTTGTAATTTTGACTTTATTCTCAAAACATTTTGACTTTATTCTCATAATTGTGACTTTAATGTCAGAATATTTCAACTTTATTCTCGAAACATTTTGACTTTATTCTCTGAATATTTCAAGTTTAGTCTCATAATATTTTGACTTTATTCTCATAATTTAAATTTTATTCTTGAAATATTATGATCTTAATCTTTTTTAACGTTGCAAAAAAACACTTGGTTGTGGACCTTGTTTTTTTTTGTTTATTCAGTACCTTTAGCAAATGTATTTATTTATTTATTGCCCAGAGTTATTTGCCTTTAGCTAAATAAGTTAAATTAAGAGCTCAAACAAAAATAATCATGCAAATATTACAATGTAAAATATGATTTCTCATGTCAATTTCAGTCATTTGTAGTATTGGACCTTTGTTTGTTTGTTTGTTTGTTTATTGCTTTTAGCAATATGGACTTGGAAGGAAAAATAATTGATTGATTAATTATGAAAGTACATGCTTATACTACACTATAATGATCCTAAAAATAGTACTTTTTATAGTTTTCTTAGATTTTGGACTGAAATATGATTTCTTATTCTTCTTATTTCCTTGTAAAATGCACCCAGCTGTAGTGTGGTCATTATTGCATAGTTATGCATGTTTGCATGGTTTTGTATTTCTGCTCCGCAGGGTATCCCTCAGGTGACTCTGGTGGGTCACGACTGGGGTGGTGCTCTGGTGTGGAACATGGCGCAGTTCCATCCTGAGAGAGTGAGGTATTGCATTTCAGTATGAATTTGTAACAAAATGATTCAAGAGTGTCATGTTTGTGTCAGGTCAGTGTTCTGGACAGTACATAGAAATGCAAACTTTTGCTTCCCATGCTCATCATTTTGTTTTGACGTGCAGGGCTGTGGCGTCTCTCAACACACCCCTTTTTCCTGTGGATCCAAAAACAAATCCAATGGAGAAACTCATGGCCATACCGATCTTTGATTACCAGATCTATTTCCAGAAGCCTGTGAGTGATTATCAATGCTGAATGTTATTTTATTAATTAGTAAGATTTTTTATGTTTTTAAAGAATTATCTTCTGCTCACCAAGCGTGTTTTTTTTTTTATCCAAAATACAGCAAAAGCAGTAATATTGTGAAATATTTTTACTATTTAAAATAACTGCTTTCTATTTGAATATATTTTAAAATGTAATTCATTCCTGTGATCAAAGCTACATTTTCAGCATCATTACTCCAGTCTTCAGTGTTTTTTGGGGAGGTAAAGATAATGATAGAAATGATAGAAATTAATACTTTTATTTAGCAAGAATGCTTTAAATTGATCAAAAGTGATGATAAAGACATTTATAATGTTACAAAAGATTTATATTTCAGATAAATGCTGTTCTTTTGAACTTTGTATCCATCAATTAAACCTGAATTACTCAGCTGTTTTCAACATAATAATAACAGATTAGTTATTCTAGTTAGCAAATTAGAATATTAGAATGATTTCTGAAGGATAATGTGACTGGAGCAATGATGCAAAAAATTCAGCTTTGAAATCACAGGAATAAATCACATTAAAATATATTCAAATGGAAAACAGTTATTTTAAATTGTACAAATATTTCAAAATTTTACTGTTTTTGCCGTACTTCGGATCAAATAAATGCAGGCTTGGTGAGCAGAAGAACTTTTTAAAAAAACACTTTTGACTGGTAGTATATATATATTATTATATTATTGAAAATGTTATATTTATTTGTGCTATTTTTGTCTGTTGTATCAGGGTGTCGCAGAGGCTGAACTGGAGAAAAACCTTGAGCGAACCTTCAAACTCATGTTCATGGCAAGTAATGACACTGTAAGTTTCTGAGTTCAATTTTACATGTATTAAATGAATTTCATATAGAGTTAAATGCAAAGCTGAGAAAGAAACAGCACATACTGACCATGACTGTCAAGCTCAGAATAGGAAAAACAATGTAGAAGTGTTTTGGTATATAAAGTGAAAAAAGTGAAAGTGAAAGTGACGTGACATGTGGCCAAGTATGGTGACACGGCTGCCCCATAAGACAATTGCACTATATTATATGTGACCCTGGACCACAAAACCAGTCTTAAGTAGCACAGGTATATTTGTAGCAATAGCCAACAATACATTGTATGGGTCAAAATTATCGATTTTTCTTTTATGCCAAAAATCATTAGGATATTAATGTTTCATGAAGATATTTTGTAAATTTCCGATCGTAAATATATCAAAACTTAATCTTATGCATTGCTAAGAACCTTAAAGGCGTTTTTTGCACCCTCAAATTCCAGATTTTCAAATAGTTGTATCTCAGCCAAATATTGTCCTATCATAACAAACCATACAGCAATGGAAAATGTATTTATTCAGATTTCAGATGATGTATAAATCTCAATATCAAACAATTGACCCTTATGCCTGGTTTTGTGGTTCAGGGTCACATATGTTTTCTGAAGTATTGCGATAGCTTTGTGTCATTTAATGTGTTAAATGATTCTTTAAAAGGGGGTTATTGGTCACTTGTGAGTATTTATGAAGTCAGTAGATGACCCAAATTTCCTCGAGATCATAATAATGCATGTATTTTTAAAAAGTATTTAAAAATATATATAATTCATGTTGGACTAGCAAACATCTTAACTGAGCACGATCATTGTGCGTGAGTAAAATTCTCCCTTCGTCTCAAGTGACACGGTTATCTGTTAAATGTTTACAATGCTTATCGCCGGCATCAAAAAGCCAGCGCTGATGGAGATCAAAGAGGCGAGGCGTGCGGTTGGTGCTGAATGACCCAGCATCATAATGAGGGCCACTTAAAGGGCTCCCATCCGGGACTCTGATCCTGGACTAATGAATCACAAACGGCAGGCTGGCCATCGCTCAGCCTCAGGTAGCCACACGCTGCATCTTAATGAGTGCGTGGGCCGTGGTGTCGGGGCAGACGGGGGATCTCTGGACACAATCCCCTTCTGCTGCTCCACGTCTCACCGATAAAACCAGGAAATCACCACAGAGGAGGGGAGACACAAGTGACTAATTACATTCACACGTATTAGTGTCATTTATCCAACAACGAATCATGTTATTTACACAACAGTCATTTGAAGGAAACCTGTGAATTCCTTTAATTAAGTATTTTTGTATTTTATAAACATATTTCGTTGATTAGTCTTTGTGATATTCTAGTCTTATTATATGTAATTCTGGATTTCTTTTTTTACCCCATTTTATGGTCCGCCATGTGAAAATTGTAAGCCTGATCACTTAGAAAAGTGATAGCACAGATTTCTTCAACCAGCTGCACATTTTTGAGGTGTAATTCACATCCTTAATACGTAGCAGCACCTTTTAAAAAGAAAAGGATTTGCAGTCTTTTATTACAAAGGAAGGACCGTATGGAAAAATCTGACCTGAGCTATATTTAATAACCAGATTATCACAGAGAAACACTATTGAAATCCCATAGTAATGTGCTAAAAATATGAAAATATCAAAATAAAAGCTAATTCAAAATATTAAATAATATTAGTAAATACTAATATGATGGTAAATACTAATACTAATATGATACATAGAAATATGATCAAATGGTAGTATTTATTATTTAGAATTTTCTTTTCTTTGTATATTTTTTCTTTTTCATTCTTAAGTTGCAGTACTAAAACTACTAAAACTAAAACAACAAAAAAAAATATTAAAAATAAAAGTACACAACAATGCTAAAACTTAAATTAAAATACTAAAATTGAAATGAAAACTGAAAATATAAAAATTACAGCTAATTCACAAAAATATATAATATTAATAAATACTATTATGATAAAATGATAGTATTTATTAATATTTTGAATGTGCTTAATAACCAGATTATCATAGAGAAACACTATTGAAATCCCATAGTTATGTGCTAAAAATATGAAAATATGAAAATAAAAGCTAATTCAAAGTATTAAAAATATTAGTAAATACTAAAATGATGGTAAATACTAATACTAATATGATACATAGAAATATGATCAAATGGTAGTATTTATTATTTAGAATTTTCTTTTCTTTTTATATTTTTTCTTTTTCATTCTTAAGTTGCAGTACTAAAACTACTAAAACTAAAACAACAAAAAAATATTAAAAATAAAAGTACACAACAATGCTAAAACTTAAATTAAAATACTAAAATTGCTAAAATTGAAAGTGAACTGAAAACTGAAAATATAAAAATTACAGCTAATTCACAAAAATATATAATATTAATAAATACTATTATGATAAAATGATGAGTATTTATTAATATTTTGAATTTGCTTTTTATTTATTAATTGCCAAAGCAATATTTCTATTTAACTTTTAAGTTGCAGTAAAACCAAAACTAAATAAAAAATGAATGAAAAATCAACAAATATTAAAAAATATAAAATTACATAACATTTTCTTAAACTTCATTTAAAATACTAAAATTACTGAAAATATATAAAATAATTTAATAATATTAATAAATACTAATATGATAAAATGATAATATATATTAATATTTTAAATTTGCTTTTATTTTATTTATTTTTAGTTAGTTGTCAATGCAATATTTTTATATTTTTGCAGTACTAAAATTAATAAAAGTAAAGCTAAAATAAAAATCAATTAAAGATAAACAGAAATATAAAAAAAAATAAAAGTACATAACATTACTAAAATTCTAAATATAAAATTATATTAATAAATAATAGTATTTATACATTTTTTGAATTTGCTTTTATTTTTATAATTTTCTTTTTTTATTTCAGTTAGTTACCAAGGCAATATTTCTATTTGTACATAACATTGCTAAAACTTACATTAAAATACTAAAATTACTAAAACTAAAATAAAAACGGAACATATAAAAATAAAAGCAAATACAAAATATTAAATATTATTAATAAATAATAATATGATAAAATGGTACTAATATATTGAATTTGCTTTTATTTTTATATTTTTCTTTTTTTAATTTTCAGTTAGTTGCCAATTTCCATTTCATTTTTAAGTGGCAGTACTAAAACTACTAAAAATAAAATAAAAATGTATTAAAGATAAACAGAATTATTAAAAAATATGGAAGTACACAACATTACTTAAACTTAAATTAAAATACAAAAATTACTTAAATGAAATTAAAAGTTGAAAATATAAAAATATAAGCTAATTCGAAATAGTATATAATATTATAAATTAAAAAAACAACATAGTATTTACTAATATTTTGAATTAGCTTTTTATGTTTTATTTTATTTCAGTTAGTCACCATTAGGCAACATATTTTATTTTTGTTTAAGTTGAAGTTCTAAAGCTACTAAACTAACAAGGAAATAACAATGAAAGATTAAAAAAATGAATATAGAAAAAGCATAAATATAATTTAATATAAAAAAGCAAAAATTACAAAACATAAAATAAAATTAAATAAAAAACTGAAAGCTAGTTCAAAATATTAATAAATACTAGTAATAGTATTTATAATAGTAATAGTATAAATAGTATTTTTAATAGTAATAATAGTAGTATATACTAAAATAATACTGGCAACCACCTACAACATTTCCTTTATAATTTGCAGAAATCATTTCCTAGCACCGCTGGAGTCTGCCAGAGAGGTAAGAAAGTACATCAAACTACGCATTTTAATTATTTGATGAACAATGGAGAATGATTGTCAGCATCATTAGCTTCAGAAATTCATATTGCTTCAGTTACACAGTCAGCTTCTGATTTAGTTCAGTGTTTTTGTATTGAGAAATGAATGCATGTTTGATTTGAGTCGCACTCGAGAAGAACGGTACAAACTGTTCGTGCACAGAGCCTCATAAGGCTGCACGACTGCACTGGCCTTAACGTTTTGTTTTCCTTGGCTGCTCTTTTGTTGATCAGGTGGATTGCTTGTGGGGTCACCCGATGATCCGCCCCGCAGTGCTATGCTGAGCGAGGCTGCGCTGCAGTACTATGTTCAGCAGTTCACCAAGAGCGGCTTCAGGTACACTGAGCAAATGGGTCCAAAATGTGCATCGTATTTATGTGTTCATATGCATAATGTGTTTTTATATAAAATTGCAACACAATGCAATTTTATATATTTTATGAGCAATTAGGACTAGAGGTCGACTGGTTTTGGCGATTAATCGCACCAATAGTTGATAGGTGGACCTATCGGTTATCTGCAAAAATCCATGCCTATAGTTTTTCCAGGTTGCATCCGTTGCTGAAGCGGCTGAGAAGGTTCTGCTGTCATTAAACAGTATGAGAGCCATAGATATGTATGATGAGAACGGCCTCTAGAGGCGGAAATCACTGACAACACATGCTGTTTGTTTCCACACGTGATACTGCACGCTGATCAGATCGGGACACTTCAGATGCGGATTTAAAACATTGACAACGAACCATAGTGCATGTTTTCATATCATTTCTTAGTAAGCACTTTGTTGACTTGATGCTGCATTAGTAGAGAAAGAACTGCAGTGTGTTTGCTATCAAGGCAAAGGAGAGGAAGCGAACATTAGCGCACCTCAAGAGGCTAAAACAATGTGACCAAAACAGTCCAACCCAAATGTTTAATGTCACGATTGTTACAATCCATTTGCTTTAGTTTATATCCAGCTGATCACATGAATGCATTTGTGTTAGCCAGCAAGTTGCATATTTAAAGCTAGTGATGTGAGACAGCAAACTGTGTTCATTCAGCCGACAGAAATCCTGCCGCATCACAGAGCGCTATCACAGAGTTTTACATTAAATACATCATACCTGTCCTAAATCGATGTAAATGTACATAAAGACTTCACCATGGGCTGGAAGATTATGTGTATTATGCGTTTTCAGCAAAACGTTTTTCTTTCTGTAGCTCTAATAAAGTCTGTATGTTTCACTAGAGAGCTATAATATAGATTGCACTTTCTCTTTCCGTTTGCTCTGTTGTTTTAAACACTGAACTTCAAACTCATCTATACCGCTTTTTGATAATTCTTGAAGTAAATTTATGTGCGTTTGGTGATTAAATTAACAGTTTTAGACCGCTGTTTGAACTGAACGTGACGTGTCCGTGTGTGTGATAACTGATACGAGATCTCTGGACGCAGCGCTGGGCTTTTGCTCGGTTTGTGACTAAAATATTTTATTATTTTGATTAGATATTCATCAAGTGTTCTAGAATAGAAGCAGTTAAACTATGAAACTATGCATACAATATCCATATGATGTCAATACTATGGCTTTTGTGTAGATGTTTAAAGACTGTTGGTATGAAATGGTAACACTTCACAATAAGAGTCCTTTTGTAGCATTAACTAAGATTAATAAAAGCTGTAGAATGTAATTATTGTAGAATGTAATATAATTAATATTAATACATTTATTATTTTACAAAGTATGGTTCTTTAAATGGTAGACCACTGTTTTAGTTTCCATTCAGTGTCCATTTTAAAAACTATCGGTCTGTTAATTGGTATCGGCCAGTGTGGTCCAACCTAGCTATCGGTATCGGTAAAATCCAACATCGGTCGACCTCTAATTAGGACTATTTTTGTGGTATTTTTTTTTACTGAATAAAGGAAATGGCCCAATGTCTAGTTGAACTAAGCCTTTAAATGTGAGGCACTGATAATGAATGCATGCTCATGCACGTGACATAGATGACATGTTGTCACTGAGGGTCTGGTTTTGTCTCAGGGGTCCTCTGAACTGGTACCGTAATGGGGAGAGGAACTGGCGTTGGATGTGTTCCAGGCCGAGGGGCAAGGCAAGTGTCCTCACCGCGCTCCTGCTCTCTGACACCATCACTGTCAGAAATACCCCAGTGCCGTTTATTCCAGCACATCCAGAATTATACATCCTGAGCTGAGCAGATGGTGCCTGTTCCCTTTGCCCCAGCATCCACTTCTCTGTGGCTGCAACATGCATAAATGTGTCTTTATTAGGAAGGAGAATCAACAACTGGTTCTTCTTTCAAATCAGTTGCATTTTTAAGAAATATTTTCAAAATTGAAATGTTGCTTCATGCTGCAAACACTGACATTATTTTCACATTTTTATTTTGATGTTACAATGAAATCTTATCTTAGTGAAATTGTTGCATTTTTAAGTCATTTCCTTTAGGCTGTCAAAACTGATTTGGTTAGTTGTAAGTACATGAATTAAAGCGCTTCTGTCGTCACAGATCATGATGCCAGCTTTAATGGTGACCGCAGGAAAGGACCCCGTTCTTCTGCCAGCCTTTGCCACAGGCATGGAGAACCTGGTGAGACAGCAACTTTATTATTCTTCTATTATGTTAATGCTGCATTCAGATTCAGATTATGTTATAATTACCATAATTAAGACTTGGAGTTGTTCACGTCCTCAGACTCACAGGTTTATGGAAGCTTATTTACAGCACAGAATAAAAAAAGCTACTTTTTATTTCATAGATGCTTGGAATTCTGAGTTTGTATAATTTTTTATTAATTTTATTTTTTTCCTTATTCTCTCAATTCTGAGAAGAAGAGTTAGTATTGTGAAATATAAACTTGCAATTGTGAGTAAAGTCAGAATAGTGAGATAAAAAGTTGAAATTATCTTTTTTTGTGAGTTTTTGTTTCTCGGTTCTGATAAAAATAGTCAGAATGATATAAATGTGATGTAAACTTGGAATTGTGAAGAAAGAAAAGCCAGAACTCTGATTTTATATCTTGCAATGCTGAATTAAACATTTTTCGTTTTTCTTTAGTTAACTTGATGTGCTACAATAACTCAAATATAACAGAAATGAATGAAAATTAATTTAAAATTTGAATAAATGTATTTTTTATTTCATTAAAATTAATAAAAATGACAAAAACATTCAACAAAATTACTAAAACTTAATTAAAATGAAAATTACAATATTACAATATTAATTAAAAATATTAAGAAAAACTATAATATTATCTTAATGATAAGACACTGTTGTGACATTATTTTCACAAAATCATCATGGACCTAAAATAGGCTTAATTTTTCCTCATGCAAGAAACGTAATACAGAATTTATGTATTAGTTTATTTATTTATACCTTATGCATATACCTTTTTTTATTTGGATGAAAGACATGGACCCAGACATGTTTTTGGAATGTTAAAATCTTTGAAATACAATCAGCAGCAAGTTGCATCATGTTAAAAGCATGTTTCTGTTTCTCAGGTCTGATAAAAATAGTCAGAATGATATACAGTAAACGAGATTGTAACTTGAAATTGTGAGACAAAAAAGTCAGAATTCTGAGTTTTAATATCTTGCAATTCTGACAATTCTTAATTTTTTTTTCTTAAATTTCTTTTCTAAAAATAAAAAAGACATTGTTTTTTCAGATATAAATGCACAATTCTGAGAGGAAAGTAAGAATTGTGAGATATAAATTCACTATTGCAAGGAAAAAAGTCAGAATTGCAAGATAAAATCTCAAACTTTAAATTAAACCAAATTCTATCTCACAATTTAGATTTTTTTTCTCTCAGTTTATATCTCAAAATTCAAATTTTTGAATTTCAGAATTGTGAGGCATAAAGTTGCAATCACTTTTTTGTTTTATTCGTTGGCAGAAATAAGCTTCCTTACTCATTATTATTGTCTATGGTGAGTTTAAAATTGTGAGTTTAACATTATGTAAATTATGGTTATTCCGATACTTTACATAAACGCAGTATGAGATTGCATGTGTAATGTCATAGAATAGCATTGTTTGTGTAAGCTGACCTGATGACTTGTATATTTCTGTCTGAAGGTCCCAAACCTCACCAGAGGCCACATTGAGGAGTGTGGACACTGGACTCAAATGGAGAAGTAAGATTTACTAGAAATTGATGTTTGTGTGACAGTTCCGGTTAAAAAGTATAACCAAGATCTTTTATTTAAAACGTTTTATTTGAAGAAATAAAAAATATGTATATAAAAATCTTTAAAAAATACAATTTTTAGAAGCTTATTTTAAAAATATTACATCGTAAAATATCACAACTTAAACCAATTAGTGAAATTATTAAATAATCACTTAATTGTGATATCGTGAGAAACTAATATGATTTGCATGTTTATAAATCGATTTCATATTATCCATGATGAGGACATGAAATTGTACTGCATAACAAGAATGATTCATTATAGATATACTGACATTAAACTTAATCAAAAACTCATATAGCTACAAGTTGCATGTCTGAATGGCTCTAAAATTACATGGTGCTGTTTAAATGTCAGCAAGGTATCAGGAATACTTGCTTTCCAAGAAAATTGGAAAAAAAATAATTGACAGACTGTCTGACCTTTAGCACTTCAGTTGACTGTTGTTTTATAGGGAGTGTAATAATTGATAGAATAAAATAGGTTAATGCAATGTCAGGTTAGCTTTGCGGGGTTAGACGCCCATAGATTGTATAAAATATGGCCAACAATGCATGTGTGAGTCTCATATTTTCTGAAACACGTACATCCTTTGTCGTGCCATCTCTTAGATCAAAATCTAGATTTATATCAGTAAATACTTTGAGTCATATTACGTAATACCAGGAGATATTTTTATTATATAATAACAATATTATATTGCTTTTTTATAATATCATACCAGGATATTCTCATGAAAACTGAATTCTCAAGGATGTATCTTTTTTTTCATCCCAGAATATAATTGAAGAAATATTTTTGCATTAAAAATTAACTATATATATATATATATATATATATATATATATAAACTATATTTCAGCTAATTGCCAAGGCAAGATTTCTCATTTTTATTTAGTTGCACTTAATGTACTAAAATAACTAAAATAAAACAGAAATTAATTAGTTTCTTTAAAATTAATTTAAATGTAATTATTTTTTTATTTAATTTACATTTATGAATATATATATATATATATAGACATTACAAAATGAGAAACACATTCAGCAAAATTACTAAAACCTTAATTAAAATGAAAATTAAAATATTAATAAAAATGATTATTTCAGCTAGCTGCCAAGGCAAGATTTCTCATTTTTATTTAGTTGAACTTAACGTACTAAAATAACTAAAAATTTCTTTAAAATTAAATTAAATGTTTTTTTTTTCAAATTAATTTACATTTATAAAAAATATATATAGACATTAAAAAATGACAAAGACATTCAAGAAAATTAATAAACTTTAATTAAAATATAAAAAAATGACAAAAAACAATCAACAAAATTACTAAAACTTTAATTAAAATGTAAATTAAAATATTAAAATATGAATAAGAAAATATTAACAAAAACAAAACTGTTCTGACATTATTTTCACAAAACAAATCACCATGGACCTAAAATAGGCTTAATTTCCCTAATGCAAGAAACGTAATATACAATTTTATTTGTGATATATTTATTTATATATCTAAAACATAACCCAGACATGTTTTTGCCATGTTAAAATCTTTCAAATTTACATTCAGCAGCAAATTCCATCGTATTGAAAGCATGTTGAGGATGCTTCTGTCAAAACAGTTAACAACAGACTATTATTTTCTGACAGACTATTGTTCATTGTCATTTATAAGCCTTTTAGTGCAGCAGCATGTTATCATTTAGCATTTCTTACAGATGAAAGCGTTTACCATCAGGACTGGTGTAGGCATTTAGTTTTAAATGAAGGATTGCTCAGATCCAGGGTTTCCATCATTGAACGGGGTCAGGGTGGTGATTGTACAATACCATCAGTGCGGTCAACCGGTCAATCACATAAATAACGGTAACATGACACTGACAGAAAGATCCAGCTCACCTCAAGGTTGAACCACCATATAGAGAAAAACATCCCTCTTATATGTCATTTAAAAATAAAAACACTAGAATTCCCTCCTAAAAATGCAGGATGGAGAAAGAAATTGGGTTGCATATTATGTTGTTGGCTTATGTAATAGACTTCTTCAGAAGAGGAAGTTTAACAATATGTTTTTAGATATTTGTCCCATTTCCAGTGCTTTTCCAGGAACTACAGTTGTTAACAACAGTCCATAGCCCATTTCATGTGAATATTGCAAAATTAACTTGGTTTCCATGAAACCGTTTTTACTAAAAATGACCCATAGTGTTGGATGAGGGGTGAAATGTTTCTTACATGCCCTTTAAAGTGTGAAAGATGGCCTGAAAGTGTTGGCAGATGCTGTCAGATAAGTCAAAAATGGAAACCATACTTACCTGATGCGTATCTCACACCAACAACGACTCTTTCCATTCAGGTCATGGGGCATTTCAGAGCTTTATTCTGTTAAACGGGCTGTTTCAGATATAGCTTTCAGATTTACTTATGGTGACATATAGTTGGCTGTGCAAAATTTGCTGCCACAATCTTAGTGTCACTGTATTTCAAAAGAAAACGATGTTCTTACTTCACTATTTTTTGTTTTCTTTTCCAGCACAGATATCTAACACATTCTTAGTACATTGATTACATTGATTTGAGAAGCAAAATCAACTTATTTTCAGGAAAAATGATCAAAATGGAATAAATATCTGCCATTGGCATAAGAAAAATCAATATAAAGCCCAATATTTATTTTTCTTATTGGAATTTTTTCTGCTTTGTGTATGCTACATATAGAAAATGAAGCCTTTTTAGAATAATTAAAATTATATATATTGTTGTTATTATTATTATTGTTATTATTATTTTATAAATATTTTGTATTTATTTATTTTATTTAAATTTATTTATAGTATAGTTTTGATTAGATTTGATTCTCACTTTTTTACATGATTTTTCTATAAATAAATAAAGAAATAAAATTAATCATAATTAAAATATATATATATATATATATATATATATATAACAGTAACATGACACTGACACATGCACACACACACACACACATATATATATATATGTGTGTGTGTGTGTATATGTATGTTTTTTTTATAATATATATTAACATTATTTTTGTTATAGATTTGTTTCTCACAAACAAATTACATTTTATATTTTTATAGATATTTATAGTATAGATTTGATAGATTTAATTCTCACTTGTCAACACGATTTCTCAAAAAATAAATAAAGTTTTAATTATTGGATAATTAACCAAATCAAATTGGAGTTGGCATCATTAACTAAATCTAAAATCATTACAAAAAAAAAACCAATTCAATAATTGAAACATGAAAAACACACACAAAAATATTTTTTTCTATCTTCTCAAAGCTTATCTGTATGACAGTGGTTTCATGGTAATGTCCTTGTCGTGTGGTTAATGTTCTCTAATTAGCCGTCCTGCTATCAGAGCAGTGCGTGATTTAACCGTCCTCTCCTCACTGACCCGAGGGCTCAATATCGCAAACCCCTGCGGCTGTAAATTATTTTAACGTCTCTTGACCCGTCCACCTCTATCACCCTCTCCACCCTCCGCTGAACTTCAGTAATCAATAGATGAAGGCTGACATTCTGAACCTGCAGGGCTTCATTTCAAAAACTGGGCATGTGACATGACCCCTTGACCCCACAAGACAATGACACCCTGTTAAGTGAGGAACATTTTTATGCGTCTCTGAACTTACACACAGGTCAGAGTGATGATGGAAATGTTTTAACTGAGGCTTGCTAAATGTGTTAAGACTTAAATAGCAAAACCAAACAGTTTTTTGAAAAACCAAACACTGCTAAGTGTTAATGTTGAGTGTGTTTGTTATTCTGTAGTGTTTGAGCTCCAGAGATGAGTCTTATGGAGGTGCTTTACTAATCATGTAAATCCTGACATGTACAATAATAGTCAGAAAAATAATTGTTTTATTTAAACAGTTTATTTAACGTTTAGTCAAAACTTTATGGCTTTAATGGCTCATATAGTATGATGGAAGGAGTTGCTTTTTTCAGATGTTCAACTGAGAAACAAGCAATTTGATGCAGATGCATACATGTATATATTAAAGCTAAATATTTATATTTATATATATTTATATCTGTGTACAATTTAGATTATAAATAAATATAAATATTTTAGATATAAATCTATAAAATATTTTTCCTTAATATATACATGCATGTGTGTGTAATTGTATATACGTAATAAATATACAAAGTACACAAATATATAGTGTGTAAACACAAACTTTTATTTTGGATGTGATTAATCACGATTAATTGTTTGACAGCAGTAAAATAAATACAGTAATAACCATAACTAAGTAAACCTGAGCCAGGGTTATTGTTAATTAAATCTAAAACCATACAAAATTATTAACTTAAATAAAATAAATGTTAAATTTAACTGAAATAAAATATTTAAAAACACATTTTCCATTTTAATTTATTTTAAATCGAAGTACTAAAATAAACTAAAACTTAATAAAACAATATAGACATTAAAAGAGACCTAATAAAATTGTCAAAACAATATAAAAAATAAATTCAATTTCAAAATATTAAGAAAGATTAGTAAAGTACACTGCCATTCAAAAGTTTAGGATCAGTAAGATTTTTTATGTTTTTAATGGAGTCACTTATGCTCATCAAGGCTGTCTTTATTTGTTAAAAAATACAGAAAAAGTAGCAATATTGTAAAATATTGTTGCAATTTCTGGTTTCCTATTTTAATATACTTATGTATAAAATATAATTTATTCCACGATCAAAGTTACATTTGCAGCATCATTACTCCAGTCTTCAGTGTCACATGATCCTTTAGAAATCAGTCTAATATGCTGATTTGCTGCTCAAGAAACATTTGTGTTTATTGTTTTATTGGAACCTGTGATACTTTTTTATTTGATTCTTTGATGAATAAAAAGTTAAAAAGAACAGCATTTATTCAAAATTGAAATCTTTTCTAAAAAAAAAAAAAAAAAATCCATTTAACACATCTTTGCTGAATTAAAGTTTTAAGTTCTTTAAAGAAAAAAATAATTTACTGATACTTGACAAATAATTTTGTAACACAACATTTCTATTTTGAATAAACACTGTTCTTTTTAACTTTTTATTTATCAAAGAATCCTGAAAAAAAGTATCACAGGTCCCAAAAAATATTAAACAGCACAACTGATGTTTCCAACATTGATAATAAATCAGCATATTAGAAGGATTTCTGAAGGGACATGTGACACTGAAGACTAGAGTAACGATTCTGAAAATTCAGCTTTGCTTCACAGGAATACATTATATTTTAAATGATATTAAAACTGTTATTTTAAATTGCAATAATATTTTACAAAATGTTATTGTTTTCTGTACTTTATATATATATATATATATATATATATATATATATATATATATATATATAACTTTTGAGCGGCGGTGTACATTAATGATACTAAAGTAGCGCTGAAATTGCTTCAGTCCAGTAAGTGTTCATCTTGAATTTAACTGACAATATAAATGTTATTCTTATGTTTCCTTTATAAAAATCAGTAAAGATTTAACAACAAAAAAACACATAAACTACATTTTTACAATGATACTAAAAGGCCATTTAAACTCTTAATCAGACAACAGAAAGCAAGTTGTACATTGTGTACAAAGTTTTTCAGTATTGTTTTGATCATGTTAATCATTTAGAGGCCTTACAAATCCAATATGATTTAAAAGGCTTTATAGGGCTGTTGATTTGTTCAAATCTCTGTCCCTCATCATAGTATTCAATCAAGCATCACTAATTATTTTAATGCCACAGTCGTTTGATGGGATCAGTCCAATCTCTTTTTCCTCTTCTCTCTTCAGGCCTGCAGAGCTTAATAAAATCCTCATCTCCTGGCTGAAGGAAACACACCAGAAAGCCTCAATCCCTGTTCATCCCAAGTTATGAGAGCATGATCTTGATTTAACTACCCGCGGGTGAACAAATGCCTAGCTGAAGTGCACTAATGTCCTGGCTTGCGATTGCATAATAATAGTTCACTGTCATGTGAGTGGATTTCAGTAGTCCAGTTCTTTTCATATGAAGTTTTTTTTAATGCACTGCAATGATGAAGAACCATTTTCAGGCACCAGCAATGTCTATTTACACTGTGCAAATACTTCAGATGACTCAGCTGGCAAAGGCTACTCTTTACTTACTCATATATTCCACCTTTTGTACAATCATTTCTGTTGACATTTCATGTGAACAGCATCTATCACTGTTTGCACTTGTTAATAGCCACTGCTTTTTTAACATAATAGTGATGAAAACCACATTTTATCATGAATTGTTTTTATTAACAGCTTTGCTTTGCAAAAAAACCCCAATAAATAATCCTTTGCATTGTCATTCCAGTCAACACTGCTTTGTACAAGAATCACGGATAGTGTTATATTTGCTACTAACATATTGATATTTGTGACCGAGTTACTCTAATTACTCTAGTAATCTACTATCAATATGTTTTATTAATAATGGGTCAGAAAGAATTTCACATCCAAAAATTTAAATGCATTAAAAGTGACAGTAAAGACATTTATGTTTATTTATATGCAGCCAATCAGCATATTAGAATGATTTCTGAAGGATCATGTGACACTGAAGACTGTTGAGTAATGATGCTGAAAATGCAGCTTTGCGTCACAGAATTAAATAACACTTTACAATATATTCAAATAGAAAAGAGTTATTTTAAATTGTAATAATATTTCACAATTTTTACTGTACTTTTAGCCAAAAAAATGCAGCCACTGTGAACATAAATTTATCAGACATGCTGATTTCTAGATATTACTTGAAGAACTAGTATTAGTCAATAATAGTTTGGTTTCCACCTTTAGTACAGCAGTTTTTCATCACTAAACCTAAACTCTTAATACATCTGCTGTTAACTAGTGTGGTATTTCCTGAGGAGGAGCTTACAAAAATTAAGTGATTTAAATGCATCAAAAGTGACAGTAAAGATCATGTGACGCTGAGAACTAGAATAATGATGCTGAAAATTCAGCTTTGCATCACAGAAATAAATAACATTTTACAATATATTCAAATAGAAAAGAGTTATTTTAAATTGTAATAATATTTCACAATTTTTCTATTTTTACTGTACTTTTAGCCAAAAAATGCAGCCACTGTGAACATAAATTTATCAGATATGCTGATTTCTAGATATTACTTGAGGAACTAATATTAGTTAATAATAGTTTGGTTTCCACCTTTAGTACATCAGTTTTTCATCACTAAACCTGAACTCTTAATACATCTGCTGTTAACTAGTGTGGTATTTCCTGAGGAGGAGCTTACAAAAATGAAATGCTTTAAATGCATCAAAAGTGACAGTAAAGACATTTTAATGTTACAAAATATTTCTATTTCAAATAAATGCTGTTAGTTTGGATTCTCTATTCATCAAAAAATCCTGAAAAATAAAAAAAAATATCAGTTTCCACAAAAATATGTTGTTTTCAACACAGATCATAATCAGAAATTTTTATTCAGCAGCAAATTGGCATATTAGAATGAATTCTGGAGGATCATGTGACACTAAAGACTGAAGTAATGATGCTCAAAATTCAGCTTTGCATCACAGAAATAAATTACATTTTACAATATATTCAAATAGAAAAGAGTTGTTTTAAATTGTAATAATATTTCACAATTTTTCTATTTTTACTGTACTTTCAGCCAAAAAAATGCAGCCACTGTGAACATAAATTTATCAGACATGCTGATTTCTAGATATTACTTGAGAAACTAGTATTAGTCAATAATAGTCTGGTTTCCACCTTTAGTACAGCAGTTTTTCATCACCAAACCTAAACTCTTAATACATCTGCTGTTAACTAGTGTGGTATTTCCTGAGGAGGAGCTTACAAAAATGAAATGCTTTAAATGCATCAAAAGTGACAGTAAAGACATTTTAATGTTACAAAATGTTTATATTTCAAATAAATGCTGTTCGTTTGGATTCTCTATTCATCAAAAAATCCTGAAAAATAAAAAAAAATATCAGTTTCCACAAAAATATGCTGTTTTCAACACAGATCATAATCAGAAATGTTTATTCAGCTGCAAATTAGCATATTAGAATGAATTCTGGAGGATCATGTGATACTAAAGACTGAAGTAATGATGCTCAAAATTCAGCTTTGCATCACAGAAATAAATTACATTTTACAATATATTCAAATAGAAAAGAGTTATTTTAAATTGTAATAATATTTCGCAAATTTACAGTTTTTACTGTATTTTTAATCAAATAAATGCAGCCTCTGTGAATGTAATTTTATCAAAAACGCTTACTTGATATATATTTAGTCAATAATAGTTAGGTTTCCACCTTTAGTACCTTTAGTTTTCATCAGTAAACTTTAACTCTTAATACATTCGCTGTTAACTAGTGTGGTATTTCCCAGGAAAGAGCTGTGATTAGTCACCGCATCCTGTCCTAAAGAACAGCAGCCGCTCTCTTTGTTAAAGCAGACTGATTACCTTGACCTGAGATTGCTGTTTCATAATGGAGTGTGGAGAGGAAGGCAGAGCAGTGCTACAAACCGCTGCGACTGCTTCATTTCAAAAAGGCAATGATTCCACATACAAAGGGGTCATTTTCTACAGTAACAAGCGACTCGCTGTTTTCAAAAAGGATAGTTGTGCTCCCTTCATTTAGCCTCAAATTATGCTCTGAGTGTCAGTGTCGGAGAATGTGTTTAGACATCCTTCCTGCTTGCTAAGATTTTAAGTTAAGTTTTCTGCTTTGAAAACTCACTGCAGTGTTGCGAAAGAGATATTATACTTCCTGGTTTAGTGATTATATGCTTTAATTATTTACCATATTCAGATTCAGATAGGGTTTTAGGCCATTTTGGTATTGATGGAATATTTTATTGAAGTTTAAATGCTTTTTAATTAGCATGGACACATAACTTGGATAATTTATTTATCAGTTTTCAGATAAACAACAACAACAAAAAAAAAACTTAAACTGTCTGAAATACCAACTAAACACCTAAACATTGCTTTATTTTGCTGTTAAGACAGCATCATTGTGTTATTAGCGTGCCTTGTTGTATGTAAATTTTAAATATTTACATGAATTCCTGTAAGTATTTACATGTACCTGTTATAAGTTTGTTTTTCCAGATGTAAAATGGCAAATTGAATACTCTGAATGCAAGCTGCTTTGGACAAAAGCATCTACCAAATATATAAATGTATTTTTAGTACATTTGCATATGCAGGTTAAGTGTCAGATGCACATTTGCATGTGATACACATCAAATGTGCATTCATCTTGACAAACAAAACCCTATATTCACTTATGCAGTTATATCATTGCAATCTGTATATATATATAAAATATTAAATTAAATATATATTATCACCCATGCAGCTCTAGTGTGCTAAATGCGACATAAAGTCATTAAGATATTACACTATCATCAAGCTGCTTTAAAAAAAAGTATGTATTGTGAAAAGCTTTATTACATTAACATTACATTACATTTAGTCATTTTGCAGATGATTTTATCCAAATAATTCTACGAATAAATTTGCTTTGCCTAGTTATTGTGTTGTTCACAAAATCTAAAACTAGCTTTACTTTCAGAAAGATTGTTTGACAGTATCGCTTTATATTTATCAGATGAAGGATGCAGACAAACAGGCGCTCCGTCTGTGATTCTGCTGATACTCAGGTCTGGTCACAAGGTTTATTGTGCACAAGGGACAAACGAAACCAGGTCAAAATGCTCAATCCCAGGTGATGCATGGAGATTGCCGACTAGTTGCAGATTTAAGGGCAATGACAACTGATGCTCAAGGCATTTCAAAAAATCTTTATTACTGAGACTGTTTGGTCCAAGTGCAAGTTGCACGTTGTTTGAAATTTTATAAATGCAACCCAGTTTAGTTTTATCTGAGATCTGTTGTACATGTAATACAAGATTTCTATGCTATGCTATAACTAGTCAAATTTATACAGCATCTTTCACAATAAATATTGTTTCAAAGCAGCTTTTTTTTTGCTGAAAATGTACTCAAGATGTAGGTGAGTTGTTTCTTCATCAGATTTAGAGAAAATAACCAATGGATCCTCTGCAGTGAATGGGTGCTGTCAGAATAAGAGTCCAAACTGCTGATAAAAACATCACAAGAATCCACAACTCCAGTCCACCATTTAACATCTTATGAAGTGAAAAGCTTCCATTATTTAACCAATCCATTATTTAAGAGCTTAATCCATAATAATATTGGGTGGAATTGGGATATTTTCATATATTGCCACGGGTTGTTTTTCATGCCCACAGGTTGAATAATGTAATATTTAGCCCCTGGAATGCTAATTTTACCAGAGGAACCCTACCACAAAACGTGTATTTTACCCTAGGGAATGGGATTTTTACCAGGGGACCCCCCTCGAAACGCGATTGGGCTAGTTTTGAGTAGTAATTGGTCGGGTTTTGTTGTGAAAACCTGGCAACCGTGGTCTAGTGTTTACCTCATTTTAAGACCGATTCACAGAACTCTCCTGATTTTTCTACGAACGAATCCACCTCTAGAGTAGGCTACTAGTCTTGCTTTCTTCTCGACAGCGTCTTTTCTCGTTTGATCTCGGGATGATGATTATCCCTGGAGAGCTCCGAGGTTTGTTGATCCTGTTATTAAAGTCACAGCTACACTGACCTGCTGTCAGAAGGTTTGGCATTACATACAGCCAGAGTATAAAGACTTTCAGGATCTTACATCTTTTTAAAATGTACATTTGTTTGAATAGATTAATGTTTCAAGTTGAGTTCAATCTGTTGAGGCTAGTCCTAATCGTCAACTCGCGATCGGTGATCAACAGTTTTTTGATGCCAATAGTTTTTGACGAACGGCAGCAATCCTAAAAGTTTTCTACACAAAACACTAAATAATTTTTTGTGAGATATATGTGATTTGTAAATTTACATTAGTGGTACTTCAATCGATAAGCATTTCTATTGCTATGGTTACCGAACAGATGCCATTTGAATGTAACGTGGATGAAAAGGAGGCTGTGAGCGGAATTTTCACAATTTACAGTTTTCAAAACTGCTTCCATTATTTAACCAATCCATTATTTAAGAGCTTCTAAGCAAACTACGAGTCCATAATCCATAATAATGTTTGCTCCAGTGAAAAAGTCTGTCTCCTGTTGTCTCTCTCACATCAAAATCCAACCACATATTTGTTTCAGAGCTGTTTTGTAACTGTAAACAGAACTGTTTGGGCTTGTAAACAGTGCTGAATCTGTGCATAGTTATCTCCTGATTCAGACCAGACTTTGTTTACTGGAGTAAGCAATATTATGGATAGAAGAGCCATATTTTATAACGGTTTTAATTTAAAAATATCATAATGATGATTTGTTTCCTACAAACACACGTTAACTGATGGACTAGAGTGGTGTGGATTACTTGTGGATTATTGTGATGTTTTTATCAGCTGTTTAGACTCTCATTCTGATGGCACCCATGCTACATTTCTCCAAATCTGATAAAGACTTTTCTGAAGTGGTTACAACAGTTGCTTCATGGATGCTGGGTGGTCAAAGTAAAAAAAAAATGCAAGTCTTTGATTTTTTTTATTTTTTTTTATTTTTTCAAACTGCATGTAATTTTGATCATATAGCAAAGTAACAGCTCTCCTCAACAGGATGCATGATTTAGGGGATCATTCATGTCTGGAGCATCAGATGTTTGTCAGTATTACTATTATTAAGCATGTAAGTATTTTCTTCAAATATTCAAAAATTGCACTACTAGCATGTATCAACAGATCCATGTAAGCTGATGGGTTATCATTACCCAGGCTGTCATTACATGCTGTTGGCTCTTTGAAAATACATGAATGTGATGCTCAGACATGATGTCCGACCTCTTAGTATGGCCACTTAAAAAACACTCTCAGCTCTTCACAGGGTGACGAGTCTATTTCTATGTCTATTTATCCTAAAACATGTCATTATGTCAGTGTAAATTACCATACTAGTAGTCCTCAAGCAGTTATTGCATTCTCTGTGTGAATCTATTTTATTTTTCAATCTCTAATTATTTGTGTTTTTAGGACCTGTTAAGCTTAAGTGATTATTTCTATTTGCTTGCATTCAAAAGGCGCAGTAATAAGCAAGGCGTTTTTTCAGTTTTCATTATTTCTTGTGACGCAAGAGATCTCTTTGAGCTCTAGCTTTGCTCTTATGTGTTAATGCTGCCTCAATGAATTTATTATGTGATTTAATCTTCCATTCATACTGCAAACAATAGAGAGGAACCTTAACAGATGAAACAGAGGTTCCGGTTCAGTTCTTTTCTATTCCCAGATGGATTTCTATTATGAAGAACTGATACATGCACCACATGTGTATTTGCCAACTGTTTTGTTTTTGCTTTTATTTTACTTTTTAAAATTTTACTTTTATAATTAAAGGAAGGGATTATTTTTTTCACACAAGTTCTGTAATATAAAAAAATTAAGCTGTCAGTACGGTGAGTAATTTGTGTGCTGATAAATTGGCTTAGTCCATAAACAATTACGTATTCTTTGATCTAAATGCATGAACCGGAAGGCTTGTGATTAAAGTCCAGTGGAAATATTACAGTGTCATATCAGAGTATCATACTTAATACAACGAGACAGCTAAATTACACAGAATTCATTCTGACAGAGAGAATATATTTGCTGCCACTATGACTGTTTGAGGTAATTGACTTTCTTAATGCAAGACGTGGCAATAAGCTTTAGAATGATCAATTATGCAAATGATTTAGAAGTGCCTGTTTGTTTGACTCATTCACTGGTGTAACCTGCACATCTCTGTTCACCACAATGGCTTTGGGCAAAAAACGGTTCCAACCGAAGAACACCTGAAGAGACCAGGCTTTATGAAAAGATTGGTTTGCTAAATCATATATGGTGTTTGCTTATGTTTAATTCTATTTCACCTATTTCAGGGAAGAAATGATAGACATTAATGCTTTCATTTAGCAAGGATGCTTTCAATTAATAAAAGTGATGATAAAGACATTTATAATGTTACAAAATATTTCTATTTCAGACAAATGCTGTTCTTTTGAGCTTTCTATTAATTAAAGAAACCTGAAAAAATTCCACTTAGCTGTTTTTAACATAATAATAATGCATGTTTTTTTCTGAATATTAGAATGATTTCTGAAGGATCACACGACTGGAGTAATGATGCTAAAAATTCAGCTTTAAAATCACAGGAATAAATTACATTTTAAAATATATTCAAATAGAAAACAGTTATCTTAAATAGTAAAAATAATTCTAAATTTTACTGATCAAATAAATGCAGGCTTGGTAAGCAGAACATTAAAAGTCTTACTAAAAATTCATGTAAATTTAATTTAGCATGAGTACAGAAATATTCATTGTGTGTGTGTGTGTGTTTGTATGTGTACGTTTATATACGTATGTATGTATACATATATATATTTTTTTAAATTAGTGCTGTCAAACGATTAATTGCATCCAAAATAAAAGTTTATGTTTACATACTATATGTCTGTGTACTGTGTATATTTATTATGTATATATAAATACAAATACATGCATGTATATATTAAGAATAAAATATTTTAGATTTATATATTTATATTTATTTATAATCTAAATTGTAAACAGGTGTAAATATATATAAATATAAATATTATTTTAAATATATCCATGTATATGTGTGTATTTATATGTACATAATAAATATACAGTGTAAACACACATATAGTATGTGAACATAAACTTTTATTCTGGATGTGATTAATCACGATTAATCGTTTGACAGCCCTAGTTTAAATGTCTTTTATTAAGTGGCATCTAATCATTATGCTCATAAATTAAGGTCACAATTACAAACGTTACAATTTGCTCTGGATTAATAATTTTTCTTTGTGCTAATTAATTTGTATTTTAGATCCTGTTGTAACAGAATTCACTGCAAAATGATTTTTAGCTCTTAGCTCATTTAGGCTATATTCAAACAGGCTATATACGGTCTAGTGCAGTGTTGCCAAGTCCGCGGTTTTCCTGCGGAATTGGGCTACTTTAACACTGTTCCTGCGGTTTTAAGCAACCATAGATAGGCTATGTATGGAAGGAACCCCATTAATGTCATATTTAGTCCCTGGAATTTGAATTTACCAGAGAAACCCCGTAAAAACATTTATTTTACACCCTGGAATGTGGTTTTTAACTGGGAACCCCCCTCAAAACGCCATTGGGCTAGTTTTGAGTAGCAATTGGGCGGGTTTTGTTGTGAAAACATGGCAACCCTGAGGTTAATCCAGATTTATATATATATATATATATATATTTAATTTAATAGTCTATATACTTAAGTTTTGTTTCAAATGGATAAAGAACAGGCAAACACCTCAAGGGCATTTTTATTTTTATTTATTTTATTTTTTTTTTTTGCAATAGCCTACACCAAAACTTATGCAACAATTCGGTTTTTGTTTTTGGGATGAATTGTCTTTATATACGCACACCATTTTATCGGTAAAAGGCCAGTAGGATGGAAAAAGGGAGACAGCAAATTTCGCAAATTGGACGAAAATGTTTTTTTTTTACGCATGTTCTCTTTGTCGATAACAAAACGGCGTAAAAACTGGATGGAAACTTGGCTAGTGACAGCAGCGCACTTTTCAACGTAATGACTCGGACCGTGGGTGCCCCTAGTTCGCTTATAGAGAGGGCCGGTGTCCGTGTATGGGTATAAATATAAATAAAGAACAAAATAAATGAATAAAAGAAAAAAGTATAATTTTTACAAATACAGTGTATTTTTGGCTCTCGCTACAAATATGCCCGTCCTACTTAAGACTGGTTTTGTGGTCCAGGATCACAAATAGCACAAGATTTTTTTGTGTGTGTGTACATTACAGAGTGTACCCACAGTATAAGAGTGGAAAGCTTCCCCTTATGGTTTCCCCTACTAACTTTATGGTTAGTCATATCTTTTTCTGCCACCCTCTGTTTAAGGAACTGTCCCTTTCACACCTACATCTACATCTTTCTTTGTCATGCCACAGTGAACACTAAGACCATCCAAATTACTCAAGTTACTTTCTTTGAATACACAGCTCAGCCTGTTTCATGATGATTATACGCCCTCTGCTGGTGTCAAATTGTGTTTACCTGCTTGCTTTCGTTTCTAAGCTCTTGTCATTCTCGAATATTTCATAGGAAATTCTAAAGATAAAACTTAAATATAGCTAATAAATATAGTATGACTAAACCTAATGTGGTTTTTATAATGCATTGATCAGAAATGACTCGTACGTTTCGTAAAAATGCCATTTTAATAAACACTTTATAGTTCTACAAAATGTTAGTTAACAATTAAACATGGCACATGGAAATCTGTAGTTTCTATATGACATTTACATTAATCTAAAAAGCCAAGACATTTCCTCATTTCTATTAGCTATGAATGAGAAATGCACAGGATAGGAGCCTATATTTTTCTGTATATATATAAAATGTAAAAAAAATGAACCTGGGCCACAAAACCAGTCTTAAGCATCACAGTATATTTGTAGCAATAGCCAAAAATACATTGTATGGAGCAAAATTCTTGATTTTTCTTTTGCCAAAAATTATTAGGATATTAAGTAAAGATCATGTTACATGAAAATATTTTGTAAATTTCCTACCATAAATATATCAAAAGTTCATTTTTGATTAGTAATATGCATTGCTAAGAACTTAATTTGGACAACTTTAAAGGTGATTTTCTCAATATATAGACTTCTTGCACCCTCAGATTCCAGATTTTCAAATAGTTTTCTTATCCTATCAAAAGGAAAGCCTATTCATTCAGCTTTCAGATGATGTATAAATCTCAAAATTAAAAAAAAGCCCCCTATGACTGGTTTTGTGGTCCAGGATCACAAAAAATAACATAAAATGTTGTGAAAGAGACATTTTCATTTTTCAAAAGTAGATAATTGATTGACATTGAATCGCTCCTGCTCTTTACCTTCTTAATTCTAAATCCAATGCAAACTTTAACTCTCTGTCGCCTCCTTCTGGACACAAAAATATATTGAATACGCAATATTCAGATACCAAATACATTCACAAAGATTAGTTAGCTAGACTTCTGTTTAAACAGTATTTAACATCAAATCATTTGAACAAAAATTATGCATGCATATTTAACATAGCAGGAATTATTTAAGAAGGATATAGCTTTGGTATGATCTTAAAGTCTTGCTTCTTCATGTAGAAGATGTAGCTCCTAAATCTTTTTCTTCTCAAATAAATCTTTCCAGGTGGGAACTATCTTGGAATAGACTTTTTCGATCTGGAAACAGTTTTCAGAACAGTTACTAAAAAGTTCTTGACAGCCAGTGTTTTCTTAAATAGGCTAATATTTATCCAAGTTAGTCAGGTTATGACCTGTCAAATTAAATGCTTATTTTGTGTGCAAAAAGTCTTACCTGCTCTGACTTTTTAATCCCGTATCGTAACATCGTGGCCTGATGTTCGCTGTTATTGAACAGGATGTCAAAGGTGACAGGTTTCGTCATGATGTCATCGATTTCTGGCTTGATGAGAACGTAGAAATCTCGAGGTGGATGCTTGTCATCCAAGTAGTTTCTGACTTTGAATTTTTTCCCGACTACATCAAGCGGGTCTAGCTTAATGGAGGCGTTTATAGCACGACCGAAAAGGAGGAGTTTGGTTTCTGCATCTTGAAGAGAAATTATATGATAAAAATGAAAATTTGCTAAAAAATGTATTTGCCCTCAGGCCATACAAGATGTAACTGAGTTTTGAGATTTGGAGAAGTGTTTCATTTCATCACTTGCTCACCAATGGATTCTCTGTAGTGAATGGGTGCCATCAGAATGAGAGTCCAAACAGCTGATAAAAACATCACAATAATCCACAGGTAATCCACACCACTCCAGTCCATCAATTAACATCTTGTGAAGTGAAAAGATGTGTGTTTGTAAGAAACAAATCCACCATTAAGATATTTTTTTTATCTTCAACCATTGTTTCTTGCTAAAGTAAGAGTCGTCAATCCATAATAACGCTTCCTCCAATATTTTGGGCAGAATCAGTGGTTTAAAAATAAAATGTCTTAACGATGGATTTGTTTCTTACAAATAAGCAGCTTTTGGCTTCTCAAAACCTTAATTGATAGCCTGGAGTGGTGTGGATTACTTGTGGATTATTGTGATGTTTTTATCAACTGTTTGCACTGCAAGAAATGCTTTTCTACTTATATTTTTTGTATTGTTTCCAGACAAAATTTCTAAAAATACTTAAATCAAGAAGGATTTTCTACACAAGTAAAACACAAGTCTTGTTTTCAGAAAAAAAAGTCAAAATTAATTGAGTTTTTGCTTAAAACAAGCAAAATAATCTTCCATCTGGGTAAGCACAATAATCTTATTTTAAGCAGAAGACTAGATAAGTTTGCTTACCCCATTGGCAGATTATTTTGCTTGTTTCAAGCAAAAACTCACTTCATTTTAACTTATTTTTTCTAAAAACAAGTCATTAATGTTTACTTGTCTAGAAAATCCATCTTGATTTAAGAATTTTCAGATATTTTGGCTGGAAACAAGACAAAAAATCCAAGTAAGAAAAGTATTTTTTGCAGTGTGGACTCTCATTCTGACTCTCATTCACTGCATAGGATCCATTGGTGAGCAAGTAATGTAATGCTACATTTCTCCAAATTTGATGAAAAAACAAACTCGTATACATCTTGGATGCCTTGAGGGCAAATAAATACCCAGGTAATGTTAATTTTTGACTGAAAAGATCACAGCGACTCACCTCTGATGGTCAGATGGGCCACATAAGGAACTCCATCTCTTTCACCATAGTAAATGCCGAAATGAGAAAAGTAACTGTTACCGGGAAACTCAAGAATATCTCCGGGGTACAGCTTTGGATGAGAGTTACCCTGAAAGAATGCATAAAGATATCATGAAAATAGATTTTAAAAGCAGGATCACATCAGAACTCCAAATCATGCTTACTTACCAGACCCATTGGTGTCCGCTGTGCTTTCGATGCCTTTACTATCAAGAACACTGGAGATGTACAGCGAGTCCTTCATTAAAGAGCAGTGAAGCATTAATTGCATCTGATATCACACATGCCAATGGGTGAATATATGGGGGAAGCCTATAAGATTATAAACTAAAAGAACAACGAAAGTTCAGGTTAGTCGTGCGAATCCTACAGACTAGTGTGTTAAAGTACAATCGGCTCTAAAAACACACACCCAGGAACTATCCTTCAGTGCCTCAAGAAAAGACATTTAAATTAAGGCCTTTATTATTGCTATATATGAACATGTGGATATTGATATTTGAATGTCTGAGTATAGGAATACAGAAAGGAATAGACATAATCAATTGCAATTGGAATTGCACAGCTCTTTATTTATATTATATCAATATGTTCAGAAAGAGATGTCTCAGGTTAACTGATGCAACAGATTCTCAAGAGACAGTTAAATAATAACTTCCCTATTTATCAGGAAACATCTGTTTATCAACTTTCAGCAAGTAAAATCCAAAATGCAAATAGCTGATAAATGCCTCAAACTTCAAACTTTTTACTTGTGGTGTCACCTCGAGGTTAAAGAAGCCAGAAGGCTGTTAGTTCAAACCCTGTAACAGATGACAATAAAACTGTGATCAAATAACTTCATAATAATTTTTGAAGTTTTTGAAATTTCTAACTTTTCACAGTTATGCGAACAGCTGTTCTGCAGATCCCACAGATTGTTTTTTCAGCATTTTTGTGTATTTGAACCCTTTATTACAATGGCTGTATAATTTTAAGATCCATATTTTCACACTGAGGACAACTTAGGGACTCATATGCAACTATTACAGAATGTTTTAATGCTCACTGATGCTCCAGAAGTAAAAAAAAACAAACAAACAAAAAACAAACAAACAAACAAACAAAAAAACACAATGCATTAAGATCCGGGGGTGAAAACATTTGAACAGAAAGAAGTTGTGTACATTTTTCTTATTTTTTCTAAATATATATTTTTTTCATTTAGTACTCTCGTTTAAAAGCTACAGAAGATACTTACATGTTTCCCAGAAAACAAAATAAGTTAAATTGACCCTGATTTTCAAATTCAAACGTTTTTACACCCCTGGCTCTCAGTGTATTGTTTTTCCTTCTGAAACATCAGTGAGCATTTAAACCTTCTCTAATAGTTGCATATGAGTCCCTCGGTTGTCCTCAGTGTGAAAAGATGGATCTCAAAATCATACAGGCATTGTTGGAAAGGGTTCAAATACACAAAAATGCTGATAAACTAAAGACTTTGTGTGACCTGAAGAATTGTTCTGAAGAGCAAAAGGCAGTTTAACTGTTCAGGACAAACAACAGACTCACTAAACAATAAAATACAGCTGTGGATCATTCAGGCATACAGTATTAAGAATCAAGTGTATGTAAACATTTGAGTGTTTTTTTTTACTTATAAATTCAACTATTATTTTCTCTTGTGGACTAATATGTAAACATCCTTTATGTGAAATAGCTTATTCAGGTCAGTACTAAATAAAAACATGCATTTTGTATGATCACTCTTATTTTCCTAAAATAATTACCATTTTGCAAAATTCTGCAAGGTGTATGAAAACTTTTGACCTCAAATGTAGTATACTATAGTAGAGGTCAAAACTGATACTGGCTGTGAGGATATAGTGAAACCGGTCAGAGAACATGTGAAAGCATGTGAAGAACTTATCTAAAGACTGGTTAAGAGAGACTGGTGTGTTTAATGGTGGCAGCTGTCAATGACATTGCAGAGATCAGATGTGATGAGAGAGAGTTCTGTCTGCATGATTTACCAGTCCTGTTGTCATCATGAAGACGCTCGCATGAACACATGTTCTCAAACATTCTCAAAACACACTTTCTTTCTTTTCTTTCATAGCTTAGTCTCTCACATATGACAGACAGATCCTAATAGGAAACATGCTTGAAAACAATGGTTATTTTCAGAATGGCATACTACTCCAGATCTTGTTTGGTTCCTCTAGTGGCCCATCATTACACTCTTCATTATTAAATGGGATTCAAACAAATCCTCACCATATAGTCTTTCCATAAAAAAATATTTTCTAAATTGCAGAACTTTACAAAACATCATATCAGTGTTATTTTTGTGTCAGTGAGATACTTATCATTTTTTAAATTTTGAATTAGTTTTGATTTGTATGTTTGTGGCAATTTTTGTCATTTTTATTACATTTATTCTTTTGTTGTAAATATGTTGTTTTTATTTTTTTATTCCATTTTAGTTATTATTTATTTCAGTACATTTAAACTAAATAAAAATGAAAAATGTTTCTTTGGCAGCTAGCTGAATTTATATATATATACACACACACACACACACACACACACACACACACACACACATATATATGTATATATATATATATATATATATATATATATATATATATATATATATATATATGTATAATTTTCTTTCAATTAAAGTTCTATTTTACGATTCTATTTCAAGTAATTAAAATATTTTATGCAGTATACAGTACATTTTCTTCCCTTTAACTTATGTCTTAAAGCATGCTGGATTAAAAACTTAAAGACAATCATGTTAATTAGGTGATTTTTTTAAGATAATAAGATACATTGCAGGTGTTTCTTCATATTTCCTCTTTCTGTAACTGTGACATTTTAATCATTTTTGTCATAAAAAGGAACAAACTTTTTTTATGAATGTGTACTCAATTTATAGTTCCAGTGTCTTTAATATCACTTTCCATCCTTTTGTTGGTCTTTTGTAAATTCCCTTCATCTTTAATGACATCATCCTCCTGGAAGTGACATCATTTTAGAGGAAAATTTTTGGGTCATAGCTAATTTTTATACATAAATTTTTGTCTGTTAAACCTCTATTTTTTTATTTTTTGTAAAGACTTGAAATGTTAATTGGATAATATATCCTCTTTCAGCAATGTCAGGGCCTTAAAATCCAAAGTATAATACTTATGCTTTTTATAACGTGCATTTGACTTGTTTTTGGTAGGGTGGGATTTTTTTTTTTTTCCTCTCTCTCTTCTTTCTTCTCAAATGTAATTTATTTTAAATAATATATTACCCCTGGCTTAATGTTTAGTTTTTTAGTTATTTTCCAGGTTCTTTGTATGCTGTTTATATATCTGTTATTATTGTTGTAGTCTATTTTGAGCTGTAAATGTGTATATATTTACCTTTATGAAAGTTCAATAAAAAAAAGTATAGAAATCTGGAGAAGTGTATATATAATTGTAGGAGTCTTCATCAAACAACTGGCTGTTGTTAATTTTTTAAAGATATAATAAAGCAATAATAATAATAATAAACAAATAAATGAATAAATAAATAAAAATTGAGTTCTAAAAAGTTTTGTGATTCGGTTTGTGTTGCTCAAAAACATTCATCCTGTTTGATCGAATTACACAAATCAGTTTGATAGCATTTGAAAAGATAGATAAAAATATGACAATTAACTTGACAAACTTTATGTTAAATTCAAAGTGTTACTTTCCATGTCTTTGTAATTGATTAAGCAATTTACTAGCAATTTTTTAATTGAAATTTGTTTCTATACCTCTCTTTTTTTTAGCATCCACTTTATTTTTCAACAGGATGTAAGCCATTTTCTGTGCATGTGCGTGACTTCCGGTTCATTAACCTTCAGAGAAATAACAAAGTGCAGTAAACGGTAAAACTATTTGCACTACAAGCTAGTGTGTTCATAATTAAAATATATTTAAAAATAATATGTCAAGACACACCAATTTGCAATATAAAGCAGCAAATGGAGCTGTTTTGTGCAGCTTACAAGCTGGGATCGAATGACAGGGAAGCCAGACACACTAAATTTACAAATGGCCACGCCCGCTCTTACGAGGAAATAATAAGGTGAATAAATAAATAAATAAATAAATAAATTATATATATATATATATATATATATATATATATATATTTTTTTTTTTTGTTTTTTTTTTTTTTTTGTACTGCAGCACATGACTGATCCCTCTATTATGTTTGTCCTTCACATGAATCCCTAAACAATCGAAGGTCCTGCAGAATGAAGCTCCCTGAACAAATGAGCGCACAATTGTCTTAAAGAGCCGGAGGAAGCAGTAGCGGCTGTGAGTCGCGGTCAGACAGCGGGACTCGCTCGGCACGTCTGCCATTCAGATAATGTGCTAGAAGCACATGCCTTTCCCTCTCATTCTCCCAGGAACTCAGAGGATGAGAGACGGGGTCTAATCGTATCCCAGCTGAATATGCCGGCCTTGGAGAGAGGTGACATTTCTGGAGGAGGAAAAGTTTTGCGGTCAACGCCACCTGCCGTGTGGAGCATGTGCAGCAATTCACCAGCTGCTGCTTCAACTGCCTCCGAGGAACGCCTGCGATTCATCCATAGGTTTGGAGCAGGGGTTCCCTGGTTTTGCTCTACGCAATTGGGTGGAATCAAAATGTTGTTTAGTGTGGAAAATGTCAACAACAATGTCACACATTTAAATTATTAATATTGCATCCAGTCTCAACAGTTGGGTTATTATAGTTAAGTAGAGAGACAAACCCCCACATAAATGCAACATAAATAAAAAGTGTTACTTGAAATAATAATAATAATAATAATAATAATAATGATTATGGTAGCTTATTTCTGCAATAGAATAAAAAAAATAAAAATGGTAATTTTTAAATCTTACAAATCAGAATTTTTTTTTGGGGGGGGGGGGGAGATAAAAAAGTCACGTGACATAGGATTCAAATTTTAAATTGTGAGCTCAGAAGTTGCAATTAAACATTTTTTTATTCCATGGCAGAAATATTTTTTAAATTAAAAAATGCTAAACTGAAGTTGGGTAAAATATGATCCAGTAGGCTTTATGGTGTTAATATGTGACCCTGGACCACAAAACCAGCCATAAGAGCCATTTTTTGAAGATTGATGTATGGTTTTTTAGGATAGGATAGGATTTGGCCAAGATACGGATATCTGAAAATCTGAAATCTGAGGGTACAAAAAAATCTAAATATTCAAAAAATTGTCTTTAAAGTTGTCCAAATGAAGTTCTTAGCAATGCATATTACTAGTGTACAAGTTATAACATTATTTATACACAAATCTGTGTTTGGGATCTGGACGTCTTTAGCATTTTTTTGTGCATGAAGTCAGTAAAGCGCATTTTTCAAGGTTCAAGGTTTCAAAGCTCTCATCTCATAATGTCCTGTCCTCTCTTACATTTACTCAGCTTTCATCCAATCCATCCAAACCCCAGAGTAAATATCAACAGGATTAAAGCAGAGCATTTTTGATTCCAGGTTGTTAATATAAAATAAAACAAAACAGTATGCATATATATATATATAAATACACACACATGCATGTATAAATTTAAGGAAAATATGTTTATATATTAAATATATTTATATATAGTATAAATTATATGTATATAAATATATACATGTGAATATTTTTTAAATATGTACTGTATGCGTGTGTATTGATTTATACATAATACATATACATAGTACATGTATTATGTAAACAAAACTTTTATTTTGGATGCGATTAATCATTTGACAGCATTTATATATATATCTGAAGGAATATGTGACTTAATGAGTAATGATGCTAAAAATGCAGCTGTGAAATAGGAATAAACTGAAAGCAGTTATTTTAAATAGTAACAATATTTATTTATATATATATATATATATATATATATATATATATATATATATATATGTTGGATCAAATAAATGCAGGCTTAGTGAGCAAAAGAGACTTCTTTAAAAAAACTTTAAAAATCTTACTGGCCAAAAACTTTTGGCAGGTAGTGTATATATATATATATATATATGAAGAGTTCAGATGCAAAAGCCTCTAAATCCATCTGATGTCTTTCATTTAAAAAAGCATTTTTATCAGGCTCCGATGTATAGAGTTTGAAGTAAAAGTATTTGATGGATGTATAATATGTGTCCAGAGCATTCACTCAGTATCATTATCTCAATTTTGCCCGAGATGGGTTTTGCATTTGAACTCTATATATATTGGTATTTATGGATGAACTGTTCCTTTAAGAGCTAAGAATGCTAATGACTCTGTTGTGACCGTCATATATTGTTATTCCATGAAATCATTTTATTTGAGATATATTAATGTCATTATGAGTGTTCAGCTGATCCAGCAGCCCTGCAAACAAAGCCTGTGTTTCTTTGGTGAGGATGAGGCGGCAGCAGCAGCAGCATATGCCGTGTCCCGTCACAATCCACACCTGTTTCTGAAGCGTTGATTACGGTACCTTTGACCTCGCTGATAGAAACGTACACAATGGCAGGTCTTTCAGGCGTCTGCTCGTATGCAACAGCTGTATCAACCACAGGCCGGCAACTGGCCGGCAAACACTGGCCTCTTACTCTGCTTTAACGGCTCAAACGCTAATGATTCAACACGAACATGTGAGGAAGACATTAGCTGATCCTCTCAAGTCCTCACCATGGCTTTAGATCAGCCGGGCTTCATTTAAAAAAGTCATTTGGTAGTTGATGGACTAACATAGCAATGATCTATAAAAAGCTTGTATGAATTCCACATGAACACAGAAAGCACTCCTCAGGCATCTTGATGTACAAATGGTTTTCCATACAATGTGATGTTCTTAGAAATGTGTAAATCTTAAAGGATTAGTTCACTTTCAGAACAAAAATGTACAGATAATGTACTTAATATACAAAGAAGATCAAATGCCCTTTACAAAAAAAGAAAAAAGAAAGGTAAAACAGCGATGTATAGGACGAAGCTGGATTTAAACTGTATTTTGGACATTCATACTTGGGGGCACCATAGAAGTCCATTATATGGAGAGAAATCCTGAAATGTTTTCCTCAAAAAACATAATTTCTTCACGACTGAAGAAAGAAAGACATGAACATCTATATTATCTGTATATTGTCTGTAATTTTTTGTTCTGAAAGTGAACTAATCCTTTAAAAGGGCAACATCTTCAGGGACGTCTGTGTGGCATGTACGAAAAAAAAAAGTACAATAGTAATTTTCTGAATGCCGGCTTAAATTCAAATCATTTCTGTGAATTCTGTCTTTTAAAAATTACATGTATCATTAATTGAATTATATATTTTGAATTCGATTGATTCTTGTGTTTTGTTTAGCTATTTTTATGTATACTATGTTTTTGTAAAAAAACAACAACATTTTATTAGTTTTATTTAGTTGTAGTTATTTTAGTAGTTCTACTTCAAGTAAAAATACTGTTAAAATGTTACTGAAAAGCTATTAAATGACCATTTTAAATACAGATATCATGAAAAATGCTTGTTACTTAGTATTGTTGCTTAGTGGAAATGTTTAACAGTTTTTTTTTTAGCAGTATTTTGTTAATATTTTGAATTTGATTGTATTTTTATAACTTTTTTAACTTTAGTTTTGGTAAGTTGCTTTGTTATTTTTATGTATTCTGGTTTTTGTATTTTTTGTCTTTTATTCAGTGTGTCTATATAGTTTACTTATACATTTTTGTTAGTTTTATTTAGTTTTAGTTATTTTAGTAGTTCTACTTTAAGCAAAAACACTGTTAAAATGTTGCTGAAAAGCTATTAAATACAGATTATGAATTTGTATTATAAATGCTTATTACTTAGTATTTAATTTTTTTATATTCTTAAAAACGTTAATACAATATATTACAATAAGATCAATGTGTGTTAAATTATCCCTTTTTGGAGCAAAAATAAAAAAACTTAACAGTTTTTTGTTTAAATAAAATATTTAGTTAATATTTTGAATTGTATTGTATTTTGTTTTCACTTTAATTTTAGTTTGCTTTGTTATTTTTATGTATTCTGTGTTTTTGTAAAACAAACAAACAAACAAACAAACAAAAATTCAATGTGTCCATTTAGTTTACTTATACATTTTTATTCGTTTTATTTAGTTGTAGTTATTTTAGTAGTTCTACTTTAGGCCAAAATACTGTTAAAAGGTTGCTGAAAAGCTATTAAATGACCATTGTGACCAAGATTTTTTTTGTTAATATTTTGAATTTGACTGTATTCTTATATTTTGTTTTCACTTTAATTTTAGTTTTGGTAAGTTTGCTTTGTTGTTTTCATGTATTCTGTGTTTTTGTCTTTTTTTCAATGTGATTATATAGTTTTTTAATTATACATTTTTTTTTTTTTTTTTTTAGTTTTTAGTTGTTTTAGTAGTTCTAGTTAAACTAAGTAAATAAAATATGTTTATTGTATTTTATTATATTTCAGTTAATGTTTATGCATAATGTTTATACATATGTGCATACATAAATCAGTTTCAAATCAAAAGTAAAATTCTAAATAAGTAATATGCTTTATATTTAAAATTCAAATTCAATGATATGCAAAAATGTAAATTTCAAAATTAAAAAAATTCAGAATCAGTAATATGCTTTATACACTTTAAATATCATAACTTGATTTGCATTTTGATGAATTGTTTTGTGTTTCATGATTGTTTACTGTTGCTAAAAATCTATTAAATAACTATTTAAATACCATGTGAAAAATGCTTGTTATTTAGTATTTCATTTTTTATTCCTAAAAACTTTAATAAAGTAAAATAAAATATATTTTCTAAAATATATTTTCTCAAATTATTAAATTGCAAGTTTATATTTGACCTATTTATACAAAAAAGTCAATCTAAAACATAAATTCAAAAATGCAACAAAAAGTTTGAATTGCAAGCAATTACCTTTTTTTCATAAAATTGCAATTAATACTTTTTTCCCTCAGAATAATGAGTTTATATCTCACAATTGTGACTTTTCCCCCTCAAAATTGCAAGTTTACATTTCACAAATCTGAATGTATATTTCTAATTTATAAATTGCATGTTTATTTATTTACATTTTTTTAACAGTCAGAATCTAAAATACAAATTCAGAATTGCTTGAAAAAAATCTGAATTGTCAGCAATTACCTTTTTTATTTTAATTAATTATTTTTATTCCTTTTAACTTTTTCTGAATTGCAATGAATTGTTTTATTATTTGGAATTATGAAGATCAATGTGTGTTAAAACTATTCTTTTTTGGGGGCAAAAACTGTGGAAATGTGTAACAGTTTTTTTTTTTATGTATTTATTTGTTTTTTTGTTTTTTTTTGCTAGTTTGCTATTTAGTTTTAAGTTTGATCAATAATCAATGATTACTCAATATAATGAATAACCAGTAATTTCCAAGAGCAGAGCTGCTTACACTATCAATTCATGGCCAGGAATCTGAAGGCAGGCGAGTCTATTTCCAGCGTCCGTGTGCCACTGAAATAGACTGCGAGTTGAATTTCAGAGCGAGTCCTACGCTCTGTGTCCATCTCTCTCCACTGCAGCTGATTTTAGCACACAGGTGTTGACCTTAGGCATTATGAGGAGCGTGTTCACATTCCCCTGAGCTCTGCTCTTTCTGTGTGTGCAGCACAGAAAGAGCAGTGCTGTACATTTGATCATACAGAAAGAGTTAAAGGCATTATACTTGCAATCGGTGCATTCGAGTCTCCTGTTATTGTCATGATCACCAAGAAGGAGACGTTCCTCGAACATCATCCCTGTTGGTTGACAACATTCCTCTCAGCCAATCAGATTGCAGGTTTAGGATTGAGGCGGGGCTGAACAACATTCTTACCAGCCAATCATTTTCTTAATAGTTCTATATTAATATTTGACCTGATGTTTTAATTTCTCATTTACTATCTTTAAGTAATTTAGCATCTTTTGCACATTCAACTATTTCCACATTTTGTTATGCATATATCATTTTTTATGTTTTTATCATAATTGCATTTTTTATTTTTATATTTTTTTCTACACTTTCTCTCTATTTTATGTTTATGTTTGTGTCTAAATGAAATAAAATCTCTTATACTGTTGCACTTCTTTATATAGGATTTGCAATACTAGGACAGCAAAAATAAAATGATTTTTTTCCATTTCTAAAAAGAAGATAAAATGCCTTTGTTTGTTTTGTTGCTGACCAAAGGTCATGTTTAAGAGTTGATACTATTTTTGGTCAGAATTGTGAGTTTACATCTTAATATTTTGACTTTTCCCCCTCAATATTGCAAGTTTACATCTCACAGATCTAAATGTATATATCTAATTTAAGAATTTTAAATTGCGCGTATATATTCAACATTTTTAAAGTCAGAATCTAAAATATAAATTCAGAATTGCTCGGAAAAAGTCTGAATTATAAGCAATAACGTTTTTTTAATTTTATTTATTTTTATTCCTTATTACTTTTTTTCTCACAAAATTGCAATTAATATTTTTTTTCCTATTAAATTTCAAGTTTACATCTCACAGTTCTGAATTTATAAATTCTTAATTGCGAGTTTATATTTCATATTTTATTTAAAAGTCAGAATCTAACATATAAATTCAAAATTGCTAGAAAAAAGTCTGAATCGTTTTTATTCCTTTTGACTTTTTCAAAATTACAATTAATAATTTATTTTCTTGGAATTACAAGTTTACATCTCACAAATCTGAATTTGTATCTAGAATTTATAAATTCTAAATTGCGAGTTTATATTTCACATATTTCTATTAAAAGTCAGAATCTAAAATATAAATTCGGTATTTGCTACAAAAAGTCTGAATTGTAAGCAGTTTATTTTATTTATTTTTATTCCTTATGATTTTTTCAAAATTGCAGTTAATAGTTTTATTTTCTTGGAATTATGAGTTTATATATCACAATTTTTCCCTCAAAATTGCAAGTTTACATCTCACAATTCTGAATTTATAAATTCTAAATTGTGAGTATATATTTCACATTTTCTTTAAAAGTCAGAATCTAACATATGCATTCAAAATTGCTAGAAAAAGTCTGAATTGTAAGAAATTACCTTTTTTATATTTTATTAAATTATTTTTTATTCATTTTGACTGTTTCAAAATGACAAATTAATTGTTTTATTTTATTGCAATTGTGAGTTTATATTCCACAATTTTTACGTTTTTTTCTGAATTGTAAGCAGTTTATTTTATTTATTTTTATTCCTTATGATTTTTTCAAAATTGCAGTTAATAGTTTTATTTTCTTGGAATTATGAGTTTATATATCACAATTTTTCCCTCAAAATTGCAAGTTTACATCTCACAATTCAGAATTTATAAATTCGAAATTGCTAGTATATATTTCACTTTTTTTTAAAAGTCAAAATCTAATATATAAATCCAAAATTGCTAAAAAGTCTGAATTGTAAGAAATTACCTTTTTTATTTTATTAAAATTCTTTTTTATTCCTTTTTTATTTTTTATGACTCTTTCAAAATTGCAAATTAATAGTTTTATTTTCTTGGAATTACAAGTTTATATCCCACAATTTTGACTTTTTTTCCCTTCAAAACTGCAAGTTTACATCTCACATATCTGAATTTATATCTCAAATGAACACATTCTAAATTGCGAATTTATATTTCACATACTTCTTTTAAAAGTCAGAATCCAAAATATAAATGAAGAATTGCTAGAAAAAAAGTCAGATAATTGTCAGCAATTACCATTTTATTTTATTTGATGGAAATAAGCTTCCATGCAAAAGTGTTGTGTGTAAGGTGATGTAAAATCCTGAAAAGCAATGCTGAGCTAAATTTCTGCACACGCACCAAAAACATGAAGTTCTTTGTCAGCTGTGCCCCAGAAAGCCTTTTCTGTCATGCAGTCCCAATAAAAGCGGGTGGCAGTTGTCTTGCGTCCCACCCTGCCCCCTCAGAATCCCCTCCTTTTTTGAAGAAGCCATTGAGATTGGATGTCTGGAGCGCAGCGTGAACAGCTGAGAGGTGTGATTTCACAGGCTGCTGGTCTGTCAGAGCGCTGAGGCCTGCGAACAGGAGGTCCAGGAGAGACCCAGGCCTCTAAAAGACATCAACAGGTGGAAGGCCGCCAACAAGGGGGAGGGCGAGCCATAGAAAAGGCCGGGAAGCCAAGCCAGGTCTGGACACAATCCAGGAGATGGCAAAGGACGAGGATACGCACGGAAGACAGCGCCGGACCTGTATTTGCCCCGTCTGATGGACCGGACGCCAAGGGACGGGCAAGTAATGTGGGAAGCTCTGATATGTCAATGTTCTGGCTCCTGGTTGAGTCTCTCTTTACAGCTTTGGGGATTTTTTTTTAAAGAAATGTAATCAATTTTACTTTTTACCAAGGCGGCAAAAGTGTCAAGCGATTTTCTAGATTTATAGGCTAGTTTCTTAGCCTATATAAATGCTTACTAGGCCAGAAAGAATTGACATGGAGTTTACCATGTCACACCACAGGACATGTCAACTTTCCATCTAAAAACTCCATTAAGCACAATCAATTTAAAGTTAAAGTCAATCAGTTTAACAATCATTTAAAGTTATTTTAAATAATATGTAACACTATCTAAAATCATTTAAAATGATTTACAAATGTAACTGTTTTAAAAAGTATTCCGTTTTTATGATGTCATAACAAATGGAATGTTTATACTTTTAAATGTTACTTTGTTGCACCGCAGGGCTGTTTAAAATCATCTAGTGGAGGGAAAAAGTTGATTAACAACTTTCATTAGATTAATTAAATTCTTGTTTATAGAAAAAGGTCCATGTTATGTGTTATTGTGTCATATGGGATCTATACTGTACTGTAGTGTATTATGTATGTTATGATGTACAGTGTGTTTAACGGATCCGGCTGTTGCTCATTGAGATGACATACTTCCTTATATCCCCATATACAGAATCAATCTATGGAATGTAAGGAAGTGTGTGGTCTCAGAGAGACTTTATCATCATCATCATCATCTTAAAACTGTAAGAGAATATGGCATCACTGAATTGAATTATGCATATAAATCACAGGCAACATTATCATCTCTTTTAATGAGTTAATGGGTTCTATAAATTATTTGTTATTCTACAAAAAAGATATTAATATTTTGTAAATATAATAATTTAATTATATATATATATAATTATATATAAATTATATATATATATATATATATATATATATATATATGAACTAAAGTTAATGAGTTCTATAACTATTATTTGTTGTATCATTTTTTTAATTTAGAAAAAAGTAAAACGTATTATTTTATTTTTCAAATGATTACAAATTGTTAAAAAATATTTATGGTAAAAAAAATCTTTTTATATAGCTTTTTTATGTATAAAGAACTACAAGTCAGTTACATTTTGTTAAATTTGACCTATAATAAATTTGTAATTTATTTGATTTATTTATTTGAAATGGTTGATCTATAGAGCTTAAAATCATTTTCAAACAAATAAATGTTTGTAAGTTGGACAACAGTGCAACAAATATCTCACATTGTAATGCATTTTCATTTTCATTTTTAATGCATTCAAAATCAGTCTGTAAAGGTTGTGTGAAAGTCAAGCGCAGGTCATTGGTGAGCACATGGTGATTTATCAAGCTTGAGCTCCTCCATGATGACATGAACACTGAAGCGTCTGAGTGACACGACAGCTGCTGCCATCACGAATGTTTACTCTTATAAATAACTGGACAGGTGGAGCAGAGCTAATTCTGGACGGACACACCAGAGTCAGGACATAACGGCACATCCAGGGACTCTGTGTCATTGTCCAGAAGGAAGATCGTGACGCGGTTGGCCGTCTTCAGCTTCCAGAGTCCTAGATGAGATGAATCTAACAGCAAAGCAGAAGTATGATGTGTGATTAATCAGATGTTGAAGTGCGAATGACACTGAGAAAACCAATGCACCTCTATAAATCTAAAGCTGAGAGCCGCCTGTCCTCAGAAACGCGTCTTAGTTGCTGGTAAAACGGAACCAAGTCAGGTGTTTGAGAGAGGTTTGGTCCCTTTCAACCAGCTACTGCGTCGTGACTTCAGCCAGCAACAGACACAGGAATACACATTATCAAAATAAAAAACAAGTGGGTTTGTATTTGCAACATTACTGATTTGTTACCTGAATCACAAAAAACACTGTTGTTGTGCATGATCATTTATATTCAGTGACGATGGTCTGTTTTTTTGTTTTTTCTCTCTGGAAAAGCTCAATTCTGCTCTCTACAGGAAAGAAATGGCAAATGCATAAACGGTTTCATGTAATGATATCATCCCAGTAGTGTTTTCCACTGTGCTGTATTGTAATAAATGCATTTATCAATTAAAAACAAACTAAGCAAATAAAAGACAGCATTGTCTTCATTTTTTCTCTTATTATACATAATTATTTCTGTATTTATATGTATGAATTTTAGTTGTCATACCGTATTAATAACTAACATTTTTAAAAATGCTTTATTTAATTGAAAACAAAGTGTTTTAAAATACTTTATTACTATATATTTATACTACCAGTCAAGTTAAAAAAAAAAAAAAAAAAGATTTTAAATGTTTTGCTCACCAAGCCTGCATTTATTTGATTCAAAGTACAGCAAAAAAAAAATGTTGAGCTACTTTTATTTATAATAACTCTTTTCTATTTCAATATATTAAATATATATGCTGTTCAATAAACATTTATTATTATTATCATCAATATTTTAAAACTTTGAGGTTTTTTTTTCAGGATTCTTTGATGATTAGAAAGATCCAAAGATCAGCATTTATTTGAAATAAAAAAGCTTTTGTAATATTATATACTATACAATTCAAAAGCTTGGAGTCAGTATATATATATATATATATATATATATTTTATGATAGAAATCAATACATTTAGCAAGGATGCTTTAAATTGATCAAAAGTGACGATAAAGACATTTATAATGTTACAAAAGATTTATTTCAGATAAATGCTGTTCTTCTGAACTTTCTATTCATCAAAGAAACCTGAAAAAATCTACTCAGCTGTTTTCAACATAATAGTAATAAATGTTTTTTGAGCAGCAAATTAGAATATTAGAATGATTTCTGAAGGAACATGTGACTATAGTAATGATGCTAAAAATTCAGCTTTGAAATCACAGGAATAAATTACTTTTTAAAACATTCAAATAGAAAACAGTTATTTTAAACAGTAACAATATTTCAAAATGTTACTGTTTTTCTGTACTTTGGGTCAAATAAATGCAGGCTTGGTAAGCAGAATAGACTTCTTTAAAAAAAAAAAAGTGCAGTAATAGAATGAAACAACAACATTTTTAGGGGCCGTTCACGTCGCGCCTAAAACGCGTGGAAAACGCTAGGCGCGCAGCTTCTTTCCAAAGCGCTATGTAGCTTGCGCTCCCGTGGCATCTGTCGTTGCTAAGCAACAAAGACCTTCGCTCTTAATGAAGACGCGGAAGTTTCAGCAAAGAATAAATGGATTTCCAACACTAAAAATTGCTTACAATAACTCTGCCACTAAATTAATTAAAAGATGTACAGCTGTGATCAGCTATTCCTCCATCTTGGCTGAGCTTTCAATGTTGTTACGGGAAAGGATGAAGCTGATTGGTTGGTTCTTGTCACATGACTCGCGGTGCGCTTGTTGCATTCTGAAAAGTTTAAATGTTTTATCTCGATGCGGTGCGGACGACCCTGGAAAAATGAGCGCCTCGCTTCCATTATGAGCGCAAGTATCGCGCGGCTACATTTGAATAACGAACATGAGCGCGCAAAAGACGCGACATGTGAACGGCCCCTAAGAATGCTGCTCGTCCAATTAAATTAGTGCACTGTAATTAAACACTATATAGAATGTTTATTCTTCAGAATTCCAGTTGTTTCATCTGTTACAAATGTCTCAACACAGCTGCTTTTAATAAAAGTTTAAAAACATCTTTATTATGAAACCAAAGGCCACTTCTTCAGGTCAACCATTTGTGTACAAATATCAGAAAGCTAAAGAAACCCACAAAAATACAGTACATAAATAATCATATTACACCATATGGCAAACCAAATATCATTGGATTCAGTGCTGTGCATCTAATTCGTTCATTCCCTGATTGCACTGAACTCTTGCGATGTATTTCAGAGCGACTGCGTCAGTTCTGTAACAGAGAGAAAACGGACAAAAGCGGAGGACCAATTAAAGGAACAGCTGACACAAAAATTTTAATTAGCCAATAGGTGCCGTCAGAATGAGAGTCCAAACAGCTAATAAAAACATCACAATAATCCACAACCACTCACACTCAAATTAATCACCAATTAATGTTTTGAGAAGTAAAAACATATGTTTATAAGAAACAAATCCATCATGACATTTTTTTTTTTTTTTAAATCAAACAACTGCTTCTGGCTAAAAAGTCCAGAATGCATAATAACGCATCCTTTGTAGACTATTATCATGTTTTTATCAGCTATTTGGACATTCTGACGGCACCCATTCACTCCATTGGTGAGCAAGTGATGCAATGCTATATTTCTCCAAATCTGATGAAAAAACAAACTCATCCACATCTTGGATGACTATAAATATTTAGCAAATGTTTATTTTTGGGTGAACTGTTCCTTTAACATCAACCATATATCAAAGTGACTGTGTACAAAATGTTTAAATGTCTGTTTTGAATGTGATCTGTTCATTATAAAGCGAATATACCCATGTGGTCCCCACTTTCCTCCTCATGAACTGGTTTGCACAACTAAAATGGGGGGAAAAGGCAAAACAGGATCTTTCCCACTAAATGTGTGAGAGAATTAAACCCTCACAGGTTTTCATGATCACTTTTCCTAAGAGAAAATTTCACAGTAGGCATCACACGTTAATCTAAATAAAACTGAAGGAAATACTTTAAAGTCAAACAAAAGACACACACACACACACACACATAATTGTGAATCTCATGAAAATACAGCTTTCCACACCAAAAATGAAAGAAAAACAAATGCATAAAGAAAATGAGGCCTATTTTAGGACCATTACAATGTTTTTTGCATTGTGACATTATTTTCAAGGCAATTAAGGTAATTTACTGTAACACATACTAATAATACTACCACAATAACTGAACAATTTATTTACTTTTTTCCACTTTTTACCATTAGCAAATAAAAATCATAGAGGTCCACAATGTCACAATGCAAAAAAAAAAAAAAAAAAGTGTAAAAAAAAAAAAATCACCTTCATGTTCTTCATGCAAAACAATCCCTTATTTAATAATCATTTGGGGGTAAATATAATGCTAGTATTTCTGAATAGCTTTCTTGAGACTCACTCATACGTGTCCCTCTAATGCCCTGGAAAAACCTTGAGTGTGCTGGGGACGGACGAGACCCCGATCAGTGCAGCATTTTGCAGTGGCACCAGGAAATTCAGATACAGTAAATGAGGGAAGGAGGAGCAGCACCTCCCCGAGACAAGGCAACATCACTGTCATTGTGCATAAGTGAACATACAGTAGCAGCCAGACTTTTTCAGTGTCATCGAATCCCTCATGAAACACAACTAGAGCTGCTGCGTCGGCCTGGAACGGGGCCACGGGATGGTGTTATTGCAGTTCTTTCATTCAGCAATTCATTAGGAGAATCCATGACAGCAGAGAGGTGAATCTCACAAAATGCTTCAAGTACATAATCCATCAAAAATAATTTAAAAAATGAATAATAAAATATAAGTTGTTATATTTTGGATAAAAGAAAATAAAGTCTGGTTTTAGGATTTATTTTGTTGCATTGCGACATTATTTTCTTTTTCATGACAGCAAAAAAATGTATCATTATTATGATTGTGAAAAAAGATTGTGGTAGTATTTAAAAAATTGTATTAAAAAATTATGATTTTTTTTTACTATTTCCAATTTCAATTATATTAAATGCCAAATTTGTAAAACAGAAAAAAAATATATATTTTTTTTTAAATGCAAAAAAAACTTAATGGTAACATAAAATTAAAAATAAATCATTGGCATTATTTATTGGGCTTCCTTTAAATTTATGGTAATTTAAATAAAAATGCTACACACACAAAAAAACAAAACAAAACAAACAAAAAAACTGTAAATATAGTAACACAAAAAACAAACAAACAAAAAAAAAAAAACAGATTATTTAAAAAATGTATTTTTTTTTTTTTTGCTGAAATTATCTGTGCCTTGTTTGCATGTTCAAAAATCAAAAATAAATATAGTTAAAAAAAAAAAAAAAAACTAATTCCAATTTCAACTATCTTAATGTCTTAAGAAATTACTAATTTGTTAAAGAAAAAAATATTTTCGAAATGCAAAAAAAAGAAAGAAATCGTAATGGTCCTAAGAAACTTGAAATAAAAAAAAATCATGGTAAAAACACACACACACACACACACACACACACACACACACATACATACATATATATATATATATATATATATATATATATAAATTATGAATATTTTTTGCTGAGATGATCTGTTCCTTGCTTTTGTTGTTTCAAAAAAATAGTTCCAATTATACTTATCTTAATGTCATAAGTGCCTAATTTGTAAAAAAAAAGAAAGAATTTTCATGATTTAATATAAAACAAAATGCTCAAAAAAAAAAAAAAAAAAACATGATAAAAAAAATAATAAAAAATTAAAATACAATATTTTTTTACTGACATTGTGTGTTCCTTTTTTGTATGTTGCTTGTGGTGGTTTATTTTCATTTTGAAAAATTTTATGAAAAAAAAAAAATTATATATATATATATATATATATATATATATATATAAAATTATTTGCATTTACAATTATATTTTAATTATGTCCTAAGAAATGCCTCATGTGCATAAAAAAAATATTTTCAAAATGCACAAAAAATCCTATTGACCCTAAGAAACATGAAATAAAAAAGTCGTAAAAACTGTAAATAAAAAGTAATTTTAACTTTGGGGTTAAACATGACCTGGACATTTTAGTGAGATTCACCCAGTGGTGCATAAATGTGCTCTTACAGCCCGAGATGACGCTGTTAAATTGCAAACCTGTGATTCTGGGATTGAAATCAGCTGCTGTAAACAGTTGGACAAAATACAATCAAGTGAAAAAAACAACAAAACAACAAAACCAGCCCTGTCGTGACACACCATTACCGCACCGATTCCTCTTATGATACTCCTATTGATAATAATAATAATAATAAGGCAACTTGAATTAGACATCAGAGAGCTCTACATTTCTCCCTCCTCATCCTCTTCCTCTTTCTCCGGCAGCTGCATCTTAAGCCATCCTTCGGCGGAGTGGCCATGTTTTTTCTGGTGGCGTTTGTAATTGTCCCAGTGTCCCGTGGTGTATCCGCACTCCTGGCACTTGAAGGGCTTCTCGCCGGTGTGCCGCAGCATGTGGCGTTTCAGGTTCATGCTCTGGTTGCAGCTGTAACTGCAAACGCTGCACTGGAAAGGCTTGGCGCCCGAGTGGATGCGCTCGTGCCGCTTGAGGTTGGCCAGGTTTCCGCAGGCGTAGTCGCACACGCGGCATTTGTACGGCTTTTCGCCCGTGTGAACGCGGTGGTGCCGTTTGAGGTTGTCGAAGTGAGCTGATGCGTAATTGCACTGCGGGCATTTGTAGGGCTTCTCGCCGCTGTGAGTCTTCATGTGGCGAGCGAGATGGTTGGGGTACTGAGTGACGAACGGACACGACGTGCACGAGTAGAGCTTGTCGCCTTTCTCCGGGCTGGTCGGCGAGCTTTTGGACAGCATGTCTAGTGTGCATTTGCCGCAGATCTGCGCTGTGGCGCCCTCCTCGTCCTCCAGCACCGCGCCGCAAACGCGGCAGGTAAAGGGGAATAGCAGCTCGGGCAGAGGGTCCGACTCTTTGGCCAAACCCTCGGCGTGCAGCAGGGCGGGAGGATGGCGCTCCGCTCGCAGGGTGTCGTAGCTTTGGAGGAAATCGGGGTCGCTGCTGATGTGCAGAGTCAGGTCAGACACCACAGACTCTGAAAGACAAAGGAACAAAAACAAGCTTCCTCTTTACAGCGAATCCAGATTTAGGAAGCCAAGTGTTTCTACTTCCCTTTTACTTCACGCTTCACTTCCTCTTTTGGTTTGCAGCATGAAGCGCTTGAAGTGCATGCATAAAGTACATGGAAATACGCAATAGCAAGACGCTTGCAGTTTTGAAGAGAACTAGTGCTTCTTTGTTTAGACTAGCTTCCTCAGAGTCTGTATTCCTGTTTAATACTGATAATTAAAATAACTGAATGAAGTGAAACAAAAGAGCTGCTTCGTCGGTGTATAAAAAATGGCATTTATAAATGCTTTTACTTCTGTGGTATGACACATTTGTCAGTGAAACAGAATAATCAACAAAAAAAAAATAGGTCTGTACTTTTACTTTTTGTCTGTACGTTTCTATTCTTAAAGTTTATTTCTAGAACTAGCATTTTTGGCATGTATACGTTTATTTTGACTGGTCAGCAGAAGCAGTGAAAGGAAGTGATTGGAGAAAAGGAAAGTCGGGAATCTACAAATTTGAATTTGGGAGAAAATTTTGAAAAAATTGATTGCAATTTAAAAACTGATTTAAAAAAGCTTTAGTTTTGTCATGCATATTTGTAGGGCTGCACAGTTTGATATTATATACTGATATGGCAATAATAAAATGTATACATTTTATTAATATTATATTATTGATATAATAAAAACAAAATATTAATAATAATAATTATTATTATTAATTTCCACATACACATATATATATATATATATATATATATGTTAGAAATTGTAAGATTACATTATTATTATTATTATTATTATTATTATTATTATGAAGAAGAAGAAGAATATTATTACCAAATAAACAACATTTATTTAAATAACTTTACTAAAAAAAAAAAAAAAAAAAAGTTGTGTTAACTGTTCTGATAATTTTGTGATTGCAAATTTAAAAAAGCTTCAGTTGTCTCATTCATTTTTGTAGGGCTGCACAGTTTGATATATATTGATTTGATATCAATATATATCAAAATTGACTTGATTTAATAATAATAAAATAATATAATAGCAATATATTATTCTAATTTTATATATTATAATATTTACATATTTTATATATTGTACTATTACGTTATTATTATTACTATTATTATACTAAAAAAAAGAAAAAAAAGAAAATTGTGATTGCAATTTAAAAAACGATTTAAAAAAGATATTACAATAATAAAATACTAATAATATTAGTAAATAAACAACATGTGAAAACAAAATGTGAAAATAAAATTGCTATTTTATAATTATTATTATATTATTGATATTATAATAATAATAATAATAATAAAAACAATAATTTCTCTTTTACACATATTCTAATATTTATTTGTTATAAATTGTAATGTTACATTATCATTAACTTTACTAATAAAATGTGAAAAAATTTGATTGTTTTGATAGATTTGTGATTGCAATTTAAAAAAGCTTTAGTTTTGTTATGCATGTTTGTAGAGCTCCACAATTTGATATTATATATTGATTATGACTTTAATAACAATAAAAAAACAGTAATAATTGCTATTTTACATATAACATTTACATATTTTATATTGTAATATAACATTATTATTATTACATCACTACTAAATAAACAACATTTATAAAAAAAATAAGAACTTTACTAAAACACATATTGACATTACAACATTTTGCTTTTAAAAAAAATCTAGCATTTAAGAAAAACTATATAATAATATTTTAAATTACTAATATTTAATTTGACAATACTAATATTTATGGCTTAATTTCTTATTAATTTCTTTAGGATGTCAGTAAACTTTGATGCTTTGCCAGCATTACTGGAGCCACATATTATAAAGAAGACTAATTTCTGTGAACTTCTGTGTACAAGGACCTTACAGTGCTTTGTGCTGCGAGACGAAGTGGATGAACTTGTCAGACGCAATTCTGGATTTTGGTGTTCGCTTTTACGGTGGCTCTGAACTGTCAAAACACCTCTCAGCTACGGATGCGAAAAATGCCCCCCCCAAAAAAAACGAACCCGATCAAACAATTTTTATGATGGACGAAAATTTCAGAGGCAGTGTGCAAACGTAATTGACATAACATGAGGTCATATTTATTTTTTAACAGGCGAAAAATTCGGACAAAAAATTCCAACTCAGTATAGTCAGAAAAGGACTATAAAGTGAATTAAGCAATTACCTTCCGTTAAGGCTGTTGAATTGTCCTCCTTGTGGCTCATCATGTGTTTCTTTAGGGAGTGGCTGTTGTTTGCACGGAAGTCACACTGGCTACAGTTGAGGTCCTTCTCCTGCGTGTGCATGCGCTGGTGCCTCTTCAGGTTACCTAGAGAGTTGCACGCGAATGTGCAGAACTCGCATTTGTAGGGCTTCTCGCCCGTGTGCGTGCGCACGTGCCGCTGCAGGTTCACCAGCTGGGCGGAGGCGTAGGTGCACTGCTGGCACTGATACGGCTTCTCGCCGTTGTGTGTTTTCATGTGCCGCTTCAAGTGATTGGAGTAACGCGAGCTGAAGCTGCACAGTTTGCAGGAGTACGTTTTACAAGCATTTCCGTCGGGCGTGGATCTGCTCTGGTTTACCTTCCCTTGTGCCGTGTCGGCGGGGTGGGCCTCTTCTAACGGACGGTCCTGCCGGTCTGCGTCTCCACCCTCTGCGCCACACTGGAGGCAGTAGAGGCCCGCGAGGTCCAACGCGCCACTCAAGGGGTCGCCCAGCAGCTGGCCGCACTGCCTGCAGGAGAGGTACGGAGCGAACGCTGCGTCAGAGCCCATCTCCTCTCGTTCGCTCTCCGTGTCCCGTGGGTCCTCGAAGTCACTTTCCATCCCGAGACGGTTGTAGCTGGAGCAGTCCTCATCGCTGAAGCCATACACTGGCATTCCCATGTCAGCCGTGACGGAGTCTGTCGGGAGATCACAACATGCTTTGTTATGCAATACTTTTTCTTTAAAAACATTTTCTTGGCTGTGTTTAAATGACAGAACATAGATAAGATTTCATGCTATTTCAAATCAAATAAAATTAACATTTTCTTCTTTAGAGTAACTAGGACTGTGCAATTTGGGGAAAACATCAAATTGATTTATTCTGATTAAAAACTGCGATAGCAAATGAAATGTGAATCCGTTAAAAAAAAATTCCGTAAATGTTGTGAATATACATTAATATAGCTATAAAATAATAATAAATATTACTAAAATTATTACTAAAAATTATTAAAAATAAAATCGACTAGGCTAGATCTTAGCATTTAAAATAAAATAAAATAATTTTTTCTTCTTTAAAATAAAATAAAACAAGACTAGTCTAAATCAAAATGCCTAGTCTGTTCTCCCAGAAGAAAAATGCTGTAACTGCTAAACATTAGTTTTGTCATTTAGTAGTACACTTTACAGATGACATGGCATGGACCATAAGCCACAAAAACCTAATTTTGAATGAATTAATTTGTACTATTAATAATAATAATATTAATAATAATTTAATTATTATTGATATTGGCACTGCTAATAATTAAGTTAATAATAATTACTACTATTGTCATTGTCATTGTCATTTTGATACAATATTATAATATACTTATAGTATCATTATTAATAATAATATTATCATTATTAATCAATTCAAAATAATATCAAAATATCAATTGATATTATTATTATTATTATTATTAATAAACACAGCTTTAACAAAATGTATTAGGAAAGTGCTATTCTGTTCTATTCAGCTATTCTACAACATATTTATATTTTTATTATTTTGATTAATAGTATTATTAATATTAATAATTATTATTATATATTATTAATAATTATATTCATTATTCTTAGTATTAATAATTATTAGTATTAATTATATTACTATTATTAATTTTATTATCATTAACATAAATAATAATGTTATTATTTAATTTTATATTATTTAATTATTATTTAATAATAATGATAATAATAAGTATTCTTCTTCTAATTATTAATAATAATATTTAACAAGGCTTTAACAAAATACTATTATTTTAATATAATAGTATTATATTAATTGCATCATTATTTTTAATATCAACAGCAGTAGTAACAATAATAATAATGATGATAATAATATTTATTATTACTGCTATTACTAAGGCCCTCACCAAGTTTAATTAGTAAAGTGTTTTTTTAATAACAGCTATTTTATAACAGCTTAGAAAATCGGTCAAATCCAATTTTTAGACCCTAATAACATTATCTGTCCTTTTAATAACTATCATAAATATTATTTTTACATTTAGAGTTGTTCATCTAACATAGCAAGTATAGCAAAATAACATATGACTGACCTGAATCCCTCTCAAAACCCACGATCCTGTAGTCATTTTCCCCAAAGCCCAGCTCCTGTCCGAGGAGGAAGTCACTCTCCAGGACCAGGTTTTCCTGATTACTGATTGCTGCTCCATCTTCAGCTCCCACTGCAAACAAACAACAAAACAACACAGTCTATAATAATATCATTTACTAAAATAATAATCGTAGTATAATATATTGTTTTACCTTAAAACAAGTGGCTCATCCTATTTTAGAGCCTATTAAAAATATTAATCCATCAATTTAATAACATTATTTAGTGGATTTAGTAAACCATATAGCAGCAATATATCAGCCTCCTCAAACTATATATATCATTCTCTGGTCAAATTAATACATTTTATAGATATTACACATTCTAGAAGAAGCCTTAGATGTAGTGTATCTGCTAATCATTCTCCATCATATCCAGTAAATAGGAATAAGAGACTTATGCAGTGATAAGACTGATGTTTATCAGCACCACAGCTCTGGAATGAGGAAAAAAATATGACAGGAATGAATGAAGGAGGAAGGAACAGTGGAGAGACGCCAGATAAACGGAGGGAGCCGGGTCAGAGATGGGTCCCGCGGCAGGAACAGGGGTCTGTCCTGAGGAAACGCAGTGAGGAAAAAATGACGACTGAAGAGGGGGGAAGTTGACGTGTTTTCACTAAGAAAGAGCTGATTCTTAAAGACACGTAACTTAAAAATTAAACAAGGGCTTGGGACGTTGATGCTGCTCAATCCTTTAGTCAAGCTATTTCCTTTAAACCTTATATAAATGCTCAAGAGGAACTAAAAAGAGCGGTTTTCAGACTTGTCATACAGCAGGAAAGGTTCGATTTGTGCACGTCCAACAAAGGCCACATGATCGTTTTCATTCATTTTGACAGAAAAAAGGACATGTGACATGAAAATGTATTCGCTACTATATATTACTACAATAAGTAAAATTTGTAAATATTTTTCCTGTTTAAAATAACACTTTTCATTTGAATGTATTCTCAAATGTAATTTATTCCTGTGATTTCAAAGCTGAATTTTTAGCATCATTTCTCATGTAGAAATGAAAACAGTTATTTTAAACAGTAAAAATATGCTTTTGCCATATTTTGGATCAAATAAATGCAGGCTTGGTGAGCAGAAGAGACTTCTTTAAAAAACATAAAAAAAACTTTTGACTGGTAGTGTATTTATGTATGTGATTATACATATGTAATATTTTATTATTAAAAATTATAATTAAAAACTACTATTAATATAATGCTTAACTGAAATAAAGACAAGTCACAATTAGTCATGTGAAGTGTCTCAAAACGAAAAGTCTCTGAAATATCAAGATATATCGACATTAGGCAATTTTCTTAACACTTATTTCAAAAGCAAAATGATGAAATGCATGAAAATCAGTGGTATCATTGCGACACAAAAGCAGAAGGCACTGACAAACTTGGTACAGCTAGAGTAAAAGTATAAGTAACCTACTTATTATAATATATTAAATATATGCTGATGATTTTCAACATTAGAAAAATAAGATCAAGCTGAAGGATCTCAAGAGGAACTAGAAAAGAAGCTAGAAATGTCTGAATGAGGTCATGAAATAACTAGAGACATTGAATGAGGGCATCGACACATTATTTTTACGCTCTTACTAATAACTATCAATAGAAATAAACACAATGACACTGAATGCAACAATAAAACAAAAATCAGCTGTTCTTAAGAAAAAACTGAAGACAGAAAGCCAAACTGTGAATTTAAGTGAAATGTAGTGAGACACAAAATCCAGACTTACATTTGACAGGCTGTGGGTTCGACTGTTTTCTTCTAGGCATTTTTCAAAATGTGTCTGTTTATAATCAGCAGTTCCCTGTTGGTCTGACCTTCATCACCATCATCTTCCTCTTCCTCATTTTCCTCTTCCTCTCTCGAACAAAGAGTTCCTCAAATCACTCATAAACCCCGAATTAAACACGTTTTATAGTCTGTATTCACAAAAGTCATATCCAAACACCCAAACAACTGAAACACCCCTGTTATTATTTCAGTTAGCTTGAGCTAACATTAAACTACATACATAGCTCATAGGCAAAACTGCAGAAACGCTGTCATATACGATTTACATCGCGAAACTGGCGACTCGAGTCTGTTATTAATCCGCATCAATGAAAAAATGAAGATATTTAGAATACAAATTGTTTATCTTATTATCAATCGAAGGCTAACTAGCATGACCAGCTAGCCAAAAAGAAAACATTCAATAAAAGTCCAGTGTTTGTAACCACTGAACAGCCAGCAGCGGAAATATCAGCATCTCCCCAGGAGGAATTATTCGTCCATGTGGATTTTTATTCCTGTAAAGTGTCTCCTTGTGTTGAAGAAGTGAAAGTGTACAAGTTTCATTGCTGCTGGAGTTGTTGTGATGGGAATGTGCAGCACAGGAAGTGATTGAAAGAGTTCAGCGTGAAACAGGGAAACCGCGACATCTACTGGACAATCAGAGTACAACAGCGCTCTATTCTATTCTATCTATCTATCTATCTATCTATCTATCTATCTATCTATCTATCTATAGCAGTGGTTCTCAAACTTTTTTGGTCGCGCCCCCCTTTAAACTTATCAAAAAATCTGGCGCCCCCCTTCTTTCTTTGTAAAAATCTAAAAGGAAAAAAAACATCTGCAACACTTGAAACTTAAAATAGCACTGAGAGAATAACTGTATTACTTTTATTTTTGCTGTTTTATGCTGTCCCCAAGGCATAGGGCACACACACACACACACATACAGACCTTTCCTCCTCACCTACGCAATTAACACCGTTTCTACACCAGACGCGAGCGGCAAAATACAGTAGAACCTATTTTAATCAGTACCCATTATAAACTTAAGTCACCGTGTCTAAACCGGACTCTACAGTTGTCGCGTCGCGTCACAGCGCAAAAGCTCTTCACTGGACGCAACAAAGCGAACGTTGCAAATCATTTTAACTTTGTGTCAGTACGTCATAAACAAAAAAAGGCATCAGCTTAATGTCGGGGATTTATCGCGCTCCACATTGAGTATAGACAGCATGTTTGCAACGGTAGTTTTGTTGCGTCCCGTTTAGAGCTGTTCCGACGTGAAAACTGTAGCGTCCGGTGTAGACGCAGAGAAGCTGTGTTTAAGATACGTCTCCTCATATTTTCTGCATTTAGCTTTTGAATGACTAGCACCTGCCTGGGTCTGTGCGACTTCATTTAATGCTTTCACAGACCAATCCGTCTCCCATTCTAAGTTACGCCCGACTTTTTTTTATTTTTTCATTTTTCTGCTGATGGACCGCGCCCCCCCTGCAATACTTGTGCGCCCCCCCTGGGGGGCGCGCCCCACACTTTGAGAACCACTGATCTATAGTCTTCCATGGATTGTCATTTGTTTTGTTTTTTTCAGAATAATATAATATAATATAATATAATATAATATAATATAATATAATATAATATAATATTTCTGCCTCTCTAAAAGAATTAAAAGACAAAGTTCATGGTTTTCCATTTTCTATTTATTGAAAATTTGGAATTAAAAATTGAAAACAATAGATTGAATTACAATAAACTCTAATAAAAAATCTTACAGATGATCTATTTTTACCACATTTACTATGGTATAAAATTATACACTACAGTCAAACGTTTTTAGGATTTTTAATGTTTTAAATGTTTTTAAAATCCAAAGATCCAAAGATCCAAAGTACAGCAAAAACAGTAACATTTTGAAATATTCTTACTATTTAAAAAAATGTTTTCTATTTGAATATATTTTAAAATGTAATTTATTCCTGTGATTTCAAAACTGAATTTTTAGCATTATTACTGCACTCACATGGTCCTTCAGAAATCATTCTAATATTCTGATTTGCTGCAAAAAAATAAAAATAAATAAAAATAAAAAATATATTATTATTATGTTGAAAGGAGCAGAGTAGTTTTTTTTCAGGATTCATTGATAAATAGAAAGTTCAGAAGAACAGCATTTATCTGCAGTAGAAATCTTTTGTAAATAAATAAAAAATGATACTAACTCAAGTTGCAAAAGCTTTTTATTTATTAAAAAGCAAATAAATGCTGATCTTTGGATGTTTTTATTCATCAGAGAATTCTTAAAAAATGTACTCAACTGTTTTAAAAATGAATAATACATTGGATTAAATAAATGCAGGCTTGGTGAGCAGAAGAGACTTCTTTAAAAACAAAAAGTATTACTTTTCAAAGACTTTTTTGCCTATAAATAAATAAATAAATAATAAATAAATAAATAAATAAATAAATGACTAACTAACTAACTAAACAATCAAATAACCAGATGGACAAAGCTTGTGGTTTTTAATTTTCCATTTATTGGAAAGCAGGATTGAGAACAAGAATATTAACAAACTTCCCTTCTAACTTTTGCATTGAAATACAGTATTTAAACTACATTCTTTATCTATTGCCAAAACTACAGCTATGTGTAGCTAGTTTACCATATACAACTGAATCAAAACTTCTCACTTAGAGAATGAAGAAAAAAAATATAACAATAAAATAAGTATTACTTTCTGAACTATGCACATTACAATACCAGGGTAGACATATGGTTTTACTAACTCAATTTACAAGCTCAAAATAGAAACTTTCAGTAGTCTGGCATAAAAATGCCACACAAAACCATTTCTTCTGGACTGCACTGGATCATCTGTAAACCTCACTGTTGAACAGTCAACAACCATCTCTACAAAGGTGTGAAACATTTAGTAACAGTGTTAATACTTAAAAAAAAACATAAAACAACCCATTAATACTGTTCACTGTGGTTAGAAATTAATAATGTAATATAAGGCCACTTCTGTGGCTGATGATGAATTTATTGTCAGAATTTACATGTATTAATGAGAAATGCCACTTTCGTTACAATTATTAATCCTCTTTCAGTGTAACCCATTCACACACAGACAAAAACATCATCCCACATTTAAGCCGATGTATCCGGCTGCCAATGTTTTCGCAATCACATTCATAGCACCAGAAGCTCCTCCTGTGGTTATAGATAATGTATTAGTTAAAGAGGTACAGTATGTTCATCGTCCAGGACATTGTTGTTTATTGGAGTATACTGTACTACTAAATACCCGTATACTACCTTACAATTCCTGATGTGGCTAAGGGAGCTGAGAGGTTTACGTTACTATTGCCTTTAACGCTTGAATATCAGAAGATGAGCTGAGGTCTGATGACAGACCTGGTGATGCCGTGGTTAAACCTTGATGATGCTGACGGAGGATGATGTCCTTTGGAACTATAAAAGAGTTAAAATGGTCAAATTTTCAGTAATATTTTGCAATAAAGTTCCATTTGTTAAGATTAGTTAATAATACTAGTTAACATTAACTAACAATGAAAAAATACACCGAAAGCAATTTTTAGTGATATTTTGCAATAAGGTTCCATTTGTTAAGATTAGTTAACTACACTAGTTAACATTAACTAACAATTAAAAGTACACCTAAAGCAATTTTCAGTGATATTTTTCAATAAGGTTCCATTTGTTAAGATTAGTTAACTACACTAGTTAACATTGACTAACAATGGAAAATACTCCAAAGGCAATTTTTGTAATATTTCATAGTAAAGCTCCATTTGTTAAAATTAGTTAATAATATCAGTTAACATGAACTAACAATGAAATATACTCCTAAAGCAATTTCAGTGATATTTTGCAATAAGGTTACATTTGTTGAGATTAGTTAACTATACTAATTAACATGAACTAACAATGAAAAATACCCCTAAAGCAATTTCAGTGATATTTTGCAATAAGGTTCCATTTGTTAAGATTAGTTAACTATACTAGTTAACATAAACTAACAATGAAACATACTCCAAAAGCAATTTTTGTAATATTTCATAGTAAAGTACCATTTGTTAAAATTAGTTAATAATACCAGTTAACATGGACTAACAATAAAAATATAACCCTATGGCAATTTTAGTAATATTTTTCAATACAGTTCCATTTGTTAAGATTAGTTAACTACACTAGTTAACATTGACTAACATTGGAAAATACTCCAAAGGCAATTTTTGTAATATTTCATAGTAAAGTTCCATTTGTTAAAATTAGTTAATAATACCAGTTAACATGAACTAACAATGAAATATACTCCTAAAGCAATTTCAGTGATATTTTGCAATAAGGTTACATTTGTTGAGATTAGTTAACTATACTAATTAACATGAACTAACAATGAAAAATACCCCTAAAGCAATTTCAGTGATATTTTGCAATAAGGTTCCATTTGTTAAGATTAGTCAACTATACTAGTTAACATGAACTAACAATTAAACATACTCCAAAAGCAATTTTTGTAATATTTCATAGTAAAGTACCATTTGTTAAAATTAGTTAATAATACCAGTTATATGTTATGGACTAACAATAAAAATATAACCCTACGGCAATTTTAGTAATATTTTTCAATACAGTTCCATTTGTTAAGATTAGTTAACTACACTAGTTAACATGAACTAACAACGAAAAATACCCCTAAAGCAATTTTCAGTAATATTTTCCAATAAGGTTCCATTTGTTAAGATTTGCTAACTAGTTCACATGAACTAACAATGAAAAATACTACTAAAACAATTACCCGTGATATTTTGCAACAAGGTTCCATTTGTTAAGATGAGTTAACTTGACTAGTTAACATGAACTAACAACGAAAAATAGGCTCCTCCTAAAGCGATTTTCAGTAATATTTTGAAATAAAGTTCCATTTGTTAAGATTAGTTAACTACTAACATGACTAATTAACATAAACTAACAATAAAAATATTTTAAAGCAATTTTCGATAACACTTCATGATACAGTTCCATTTGTTAACATTAAGTACAGTAGTTCTGCATTAACTAAGAATATAAAAAAATACTTTTTATCTAACAGTTAATGTTAATTTGAACATTTACTAATATGTTATTAAAATTAAAAGTTGCATTTGTTATTATTATTTATTGGACCTGAGATAATGATAATGAGCTAACAATGAACCATAATATATTGTTTTTATTAACTTATTTACTTACTTTCATTAACATTAACATAGATTAATAAATACTGTAACAAATGTACTATAACAAATATTATGGTAACTGTTAGTTAATGCATTAACTAATGTTAACTAATGAGACTTTACTGTAAAGTGTTAAATCATGCAGTATATAACACATTTGAATTATCCAGACTGACAAAATCAAATATATTACATTTTGTATTCTGGAAAATGAGAATGCATATCCTGGAATTAAACTTCCTTATTTGACCTTACGTTTCCAAAGTAACATATCAACCAAAAGTAATATGATGTGTGACTTTAACATTTTTTATTTGCTGAATAAATGCTGATAAAAAAACCATATGTGATCAGTGGTGAAGGTCTCACCTTGCTGCCCAGCAGGCCACCGTTATGATACTCTGGAGTGCTCTGTCCGGACAGCGGCTTGCTCTTCTCTTTACTGTGGTTGTTGGAGTCATTGTCTTTGATGATATCATACTGCTTACAGAAGAGGACAATCACAGCTGCAGCAAGACACAGATTAGCTTGATTACAGGACGCAGATCTGATACCTTTCATTAAAACAACACACTATCTTCCATCTGGACATCCCAGTTGACTTTGAAACGAGAAAGTTTTCTTAAGGTCATTGTAAAAAAAAAAAAAAAATTATTCTTAAAAGAATGTTACAGCTTTGATAAACAGAAACTCTGCATTCAAAACTGTATAAAGCTTATTTGTAAGGTCTCTAACTTATCAGCATGATCAAAACTTGGCTGTAAAACCTGTCTCCTGCATGCCTTCTGTCATCTGACTGATAGCTTATCCTTTTTTAGCACGTCTAATTGTGGCTCACATTTCTTTTTGCTGTCAAATCTGTTTTCTTGATGATCCATACATATTTTTTTTTAGAAAATCATGTTAAAATAGTTGAGCTCCATATTCTCATTATGTCCTGAGTCATAAAAGCCTGATCAAACATGAGACTCACATGACTTTGCTGGATTTTTGTGACTGTTATTTAAACTATCAGGCTTTACAGGAGGAAAGAACGAGTCCAAATTATTTCCTTTTGATAATCAATATCATTAATCTCATTACAACTAGACTATTTCTTGTTCTCATCATGATTATGTGTGTAACTAAATCCAACAGGATGTACTTTACCTGCCCACATCAGCAGTACAGTCATAATGATCAATATCTCTCCAGTCTGAAGGTGTCTGGAAATGTCTAAACCCTCAACCGCAGGGTCATCTGATCAGGCAAACAAGACAACAACACATGTTAGAGGATTGAAGAGACTTCATGATGTTATTTATTAACAAACTCATGAAATCAAAATGTTTTATGGCATTTAGTTTGTCTGTTAGCTTTGAACTCATCATGTTCTCAAAATAATCATAGCAGATATATAAAATGTACAAAAATGCACAAAAACTTGGTCCTGCTTAGCATTCACACTGGCATTTTTGACAGCGAACCTAAAGATACCGAACCTAAAGGCATAGTGACATGTTCACAACCTGATTGGTTGGGTTGAATGACATATTTTTGATGACGGAACTCACCGAACACTACAAACAAAAGGAAAAGGTGCGTTCGATTTAAACTCACAAAGAGCTGATAAAAAGGCACTTTACTTCCTCATTGCTCCACCTCTGCTCGTTTTGTTTGGGATACACCGCTTGTTCCCTTCCTGAAATCATGTCGCATAGCATCGCATCATTACTTCCTGTTTTGGTTTGTATTTGGTCCGTATTGCGTATATTTCAATCCAACCACACCAGAGTTAGTTTGGAAGCGGACGAAGACCCTCTCGGTTTGCTTGATCGGTGCGCACCAGGATTCAGATGGCAGTGTTCACACTTACTCAAACGAACTGCACTCACCGAGCAATTGCACCAGAGTTTGTTTTAATCGAATCAAACATGAGAAGTGTGAACACACTAAACACACTAATTATTGATTTCCATCACAAGCTATTAATACAGATCAAGGGCATAGGTTTGCTTTTGACAGCCTATTTACTTGTCAATATCAATGATGTGACATTTCAGATGCATCCGAAATGACAAAAACATATACATATATTTAATTGTTTGATCAAAATTATTGGTAGGGACCAGGGGCGGCACTAGGGGTGGGCTAAGGGGGCTAAAGCCCCGAATGTTTTCAATACCATGTTTTGTGCACATCAAGAGTTTTCATGCACATTAATAACAAGTAATTTCTAAACCAACACAAAATGCAGCTGCTTCAGGTAGGCTATCTGACTGTAGGACTTCATAATACCGATCTCATCATCTGTCAAAATTAGGTTACTGGGTTACTGTTACTATAGCAAAATTGCAAACACATGCACGCATTTAGAGCGATTATATGCATGGTTAGCATTTTCACTACTTTGTGTCAGGGCAACAATTCAATAAAAAATAAGTTATTATTAAGTGATTTTAATCTTAGAGAAAATATTGTCATTTTGCTCTAGTTTTAAGCCATGTTGTGCCTCTGCCGTTTCAGTACAGAATGAATTTGCATTTTTTCAAACGCATTTTTGAATCTATTTACTGACCCATTCATAAAAACAGTTTCTTCAGCTTTGAAGGAATCAGCCTTTTTCGACAATTTTAGTCTCACATTTAAAAGTGTCATTAATTTTTTTTTTTATATCATTTTATATTTCTCTGTTCTAAATTTTATATTTAAAACATTAATCTCATAATATTATTTACACAGTTTGTAAATGCAGTGTAAATGCATACAGGAGCTCAGAGCCCTGCGTGTTAATTACTTCCTCTTACGTCCCGTGCATCCCCCTCTAATTCTACGCCCGTTACAGATACTGTAAGGAAACCTGCTCCAAAGTCCCGATCTGAATCAAATGATTCACAATCCTGCCACAAAGTTCTGATCTAAATCTACCTGCTCCGAAGTCTGATTCGCAACACACGATTTGAAGTCCCGATCTGAATTGAATGATTCGTGATTCGCCATCCAATTGGAGCGTTTCGAAATAGTGAATAATTTTGTGATGCAAAAAAAAAACTCCTTTTCACCCATCAGTGCTTTTTAAAATCTTAACAAGCGATGTCGATTCTAAATGAATGGCCCTTTTAATTTGATCTGGTTTTTGCTAGTGAATGGCTTGAATGAATTTGAATTAGTAATGGGAAGTTCAAATTATTTTACTGATCTTTGAATCTCGTTCATCAAAATAAACGAAAGTCATTTCGTTCTCTTCAGCACAATATTATTAAAATGTTACATGTTAATAGCCAAATCCCACAACACATCTTTTTATGTGACGTAAAACAATAATGCAACCAAGGCTAAAATATGAGAAGCAGAAATGATTAATTCATTGTTTCAGGTTATGCAGTCTGTTAGTTTCCCTCACCTGCTGACCTGTATCGTTTGTTCTTTTGTCACGTCACATCACCATATACTGAAGCTATGCAGTCTGTACCGGAAACAGTATTGATTAGTTCACCTCTCAAGTCTTTGGGTTCGAGACGTTTGTTCCCAGTCCCATGTCAGTACTACTACTGGCTTAGCTCACTAGTTTTATGACATTAACTGAAATAAGCGAAAGAAGTATGATGTTTACTAATAAAATATCAATATTTCCATTCCAAATAGATAACATCCAACACAACATCCTACAAACATATTTAGGTGTGGTAACCGGTTTACTGCTAACTACTGCTAACTAGTGAAAACACTCCATTAATATGACTAGAACAGATGGAAGCCTTATGATCAAATTTATAGCTTAGTTCACTATATTTTAAACAAATCTTTCAGTACTTAAGTTTTAAAAAGTCAAATTCAAGTGCTTCAAGCACTTTAAAAGCTGTTTGTACAAACCCTGCTTACTTTTTGACCATACAGATATCAGTAACAGCACCAAATTAAATATTTTAGTGGAGTTGGGGTTTGCTGAGCCAAAAAACATTTTGACTTTATGTGTTTTTGCTGGATGAATCACTTAATGAGTTCTTTAAAGTATGGACGCCTGTTTATTTGAGATAAAAAAGGTAACTGTGACCTTTTATCTCACAATTCAGACTTTTTTTGTTTTTTTGAATCCATGGCAGAAAAAAAAATTATTGTAAGAAGTATACTCAGAATTCAGTGAAAATAAAATGTCATAATTGCAAGATATAAATTCAGAATTGTGAGAAGTAAACTTGGAATTGCAAGAAAAAAGTCACAATTACCTTTATTTTATTTTTTTATTCCGTGGCAGAAACAGACTTCCATATTATGTCACAATAAAACATGAAATTTATTAAATGAATGATACGGCATGTTAAATATGATCCAGTTAAAAATACCTAACATACATTACCTTGATCCATTATGGTGGACTGAAAATGTTCAGACTTTTTAAGCGTCCTGAAGTGAATCTTTTTGCTGGCCAGACTCTCTCCATAGAGTCCGACGGACTGCACCTGGATAATATAATCAGTGTCTTCATCCAGATCCCAAAGTATACAAGCACGACTGGTCGTGTTCACCTCACGAATGAAACGCTGCATCAGCCCGTCCTGGCGCTAAAACACACACACGGACGTTTGAGCACATGAGGATTTATCAGAGGGCAGATTTATTGCAGATATTAAATGTCAGATTTATGCAATTATAATAACAGCCCAGAGGGTTGTATCTCATTGTAATAACTTTGTTTGACCTGCTGTGAGATGGCAAAGCCAATTACGGTCTCTCCCTCTGGAATATTCCAGGACACAGTGGCCGAATCCGCCCGCAGGTGAGTAACAGAGACATTGACAGGAGCAGCAGGGCGGTCTGTGAAGCACAAATCACCGGCATGAATCATTTATTAACACCCCCCTCAATGCGCTCAAACATATACAACTGAAATTAAGACTGAGCTATTCAGGGCTCCATAAACGTCATGTTTAAAAAGATTAAACCATGTTACTGTTGCATGCGAAAGATGATGTTTGGGAGGTATTTTTAGATGCTTACTTCCTTCTGTCTCCGTTCCCCCAAGACATCACAAGGACCAACTTGACATCGGCTCAATGAACAACTACAATAATGCAGTTCATAAATATGCAGCACTTCTGTGTTTAGCTGATTCACTCTGCTGGGATATTATGCAGATGAATTCTAATTTTAATTCTTTTCTTAAATGGGATCAGCGTGACTCAGTTGGTCAAAATTAGTGGTAAAACATGTCTTTGCCAAATCGCTGACTTTATGCATCAGAGTGAAAATCTGCTCGACAGAAAAAGGACACAACACCCGACAACATATGCTTTACATAAAAATAGTTCAGACAATCTAGAGGGGGTAAATACAAATGCATTAAAGGGATAGTTCACTTTGAAATTAATTTTTGATATGTTTTAGCTTACCCCAAGGGCATCCGAGATGTAGGTGTCTTTGTTTCCGCAGTAGTTCCAATTTTGATATTTTTAGGTCCAACCGTTTTTGTCTGTCAGTCATATAATGCATGCCTATGGTCACCTCATCAAAGAAAATGCACAGATTCAAATTAAACAGTCCAAATTAAACAATTCCACATCGTAAGTAAACATTGATGGCCTAAGACACGAAACGAGCGGTTTGTGTGAGAAAACGAACGGTATTTATATCGTTTTTACCTCTTGTAAACAACTATGTCCAAGTTGAAGTGCACGAGTGTCCTGGTGTGTGACCGCGCGTTCTGGCTTAGTGATGCGCCGGCGCGACTCGCGCAAAGCGCCGGAAGTAAACTCTCGCGTGTGCACGTCACTCACTGTTTACACAGAATAGAGATTGTAGGTAAAATGGCTAACAAAAATGGTATTAGTTTGCGCTTATCCGGGATGTTTAATCCGACGAAAAAGAGAAGAATTACGTATGCACGCGCGAGAGTTTACTTCCGGATCTAAACCAGAACGCGCGTTCACACACCAGGACGCTCGTGCACTTCAACCTGGACATAGTTGTTTACAAGAGGTAATAAACGATATAAATACCGTTCGTTTTCTCACACAAACCGCTCGTTTCGTGTCTTAGGCCATCAATGTTTACTTACGATGTGGAATTGTTTAATTTGGACTGTTTAATTTGAATCTGTGCATTTTCTTTTGTGAGGTGACCATAGGCATGCATTATATGACTGACAGACAAGAACAGTTGGACCTACAAATATCAAAATTGAAACTACTGCGGAAACAAAGACACCTACATCTCGGATGCCCTTGGGGTAAGCTAAAACATATCAAAAATTAATTTCAAAGTGAACTATCCCTTTAAGGCACTTTAAACATGTTTTTGATGAATCTGTTCAGTAGGGACTTTAAAGACATAATAAGCACTATAGTAAATTGAAATAGAAATAAATATGACATGAACTAATAATTAAGCAACACTGCTTAAAATGTGACCCTGCTTAAGTAGCACAGCAATAGCCAAAAATACATTGTATGGGTCAAAATGGTAGATTTTTCTTTAATGCCAAAAGAAGGATATTACTTAGGATATTAAAGATCATGTTCCATGAAGATATTTGGTACATTTTCTACCGTAAATATATCAAAAATCAATTTTTGATTAATCATTTTTATTGCTAAGAACTTCATTTTGACAACTTTAAAGGAAATTTTCTCAATATTTTGATTTTTTTGCACCCTGAGATTCCAGATTTTCAAATAGTTTCAAATATTTTGGCCAAATATTGTCCTATCCTAACAAGCCATACACCAACAGAAAGCATATTTAATTGACTCTTAACTGGTTTTGAGTCCTTTTGATAATATTTATCTGATTCTGAATTATGTTGCATGCTTGTTAAGCAGAATATATATTTTTTTATTTAACTTAATTTGATAGCAACCATAAATAAAAGGAATGTTTAATAGTCAGATAAGGTAGAAATAGCTCTTTACATAACAAAAATGACAGGAAAGTGCTATTTGTGCCAAAATTTTGATACATGTATTCCAGAATTTTTTTTGACAATTGTCATTTTACTGTTATCCATTCATTTTAATATATATAATTAAAACAATATGTGGGACATATATGCTTGATCCCTGTTAACTAACAGCTCTGCAGCACATTCAGCTGCACCAACACTTTTATTTTCTTAAGTATGCTTTCTAACCAGAGCTCATGCATATATTGGCATATATTACTTCAAGAGGTAGATAAAATACACTTTAATTACTAAGATGACCAACCTTTGCACAATACAATCTATAACATCATTCTCTTTGGTAATATTGCAAGCAGCCACAATAATCAACAGATATGTTAACATCTATTGAATACATTTTTTTGTTAGAATAATAACAGGTTTAATAAAGTGCATATCTATTCCTTGTACAAAAATATACTTTTAGTACAGTTACATACAGCTCAAAATGTCACAACAGAGCCCTGCTGTAACAGCAGTGCATTAAACCCAATCTATGTGTCTATTTCAATGCCAAACACCCCCTTGTAAATAATTTAGTCCCCAATGAGAGCACAAATGCTGGCCTGGCAGGACAATTGAGCCAGTGTTTTAGGATCAAACATGTTCACAAAGCTCAGCAGGAAAGCAAACATTGCGTCAGAGGGATGAGTAACCGCACTCATTGTTTTATCTTGCTATTTGCAAGAAATTCAGCTCAACGTAACCTGCCAAGGTCAATGCTAGATGAGCATTCATCAGTGTGGTATGGTTTCTGGTAAAACTGGCTAATTAAGATTAAGTGCACTCAGGGAGATGCCAGTCTTTAAATTAACTGTGGAGTTTGATGTAATTAAGTAGTTTAAATGACTTGAAGGGTGTGCAAAATGTCCAGACCTTTCATAAATGACTGTTGTGTATTAGTTTTAAGCAACAAGGCTAACAGATTAATAAAAAAAAATCTCTTTCGAACATATAATACATTATTTTAAACTATTACTGCACTTGCACTTAAATGTCATAATTTGACATGCTCTAGCTCAGATCATTCCATCAGCACTATCTATTGGGCCATTAAATCAAAGACGACGACTAACAGAGTAAAAGCAATTTCCTTAATGTCTTCCTCCGCTGGCTCCGGGAGAGCTTATATTAAAACACAACAATGAAAGCATTATATAACACAGCCTTTTCTTGTGTTTGACTGTAGCCATGGTGACCAACAAGTAAAAGAGATATACACACAGCATTTTATCTTTATTATTAGCCAAACTGTACGGCATAGAAGGAAAACAAGTTGACTTACTCGCCCCTGCAAAGCAGATGTGGCATCCAAACAGAGACAGAACGAGGCTCATAAAAGTGACTAGGTGAATCATATCTTCCTCAAGAGTTAATCCAGATGAGCGACCTGAACTAAACATCCCTCCAGGTATTACATGGTTATCAATAACGCAGTTGTTTGTAGCACTTATACGCTCTGATTACGAAGATGATAAACAATCTAAGCCAGCATCATCAGCATTCTCGCAGGCTGATATCCAATGCCTCAGTCTGTTGCCATTCGAAGACGCTCCCTTTCGCAATGAATTGAGAGCTACGGAAATCACACTTTTGATGTCCTTTCATCTATTCTACAACGGAACGTCAACCTGGCCACCAGTTACATCCGCTCGCCGCGCGTCTAATGTAACGCGTAAACGCGCATGGCGTCCATCGTAGAGCTCGCGTTCGCCTTCCTCACTTTATGCGCTCGTGTAAGACGCTTTAAGAATACCAATAAATCAGCGGCGCTGCATCGCGGGCACATGACCCACAGGTGGCCAGTTACTGATTGATTCTCAGCAGTCACTCGTTCACCTTCTATAGCCGCATGACGCACGAACCTGCACCGGCATGAATGCGGTACAGCCGACACCTCTCCAAAAACACCCTGTTGGATGATATTTATGACGCCATTCAAACTTGCATATCGATAGTCCACTGCAAACATTATGAGAGACACAGAATAGAAGAGCGCAGAACTGTGGGAAGAATGGAACAAAATAAATCACATAAGAACACATCATATCTATGGACAGAATAGAGTAGTCTTTAATAATAAATCATTAAAATACTCTAGAGTTTCACATTAGATAAGATGTGTGAATATACTGTAAATACAATAGAATAGAATTGATACAATAGAATATAATTGAATTGACTGGATAATAATGTTGTATTAAGAATACTATGAATTATTTGAATAATTAATAATTAGATAAAACAGACTTGGCTGGTTCACTCTGCTAGGAAATTGTGCAAATGAATTTAAATTTTAATTCTTCTCTTTTAAGGACTAATTTAGTCAAAATTAGAGACAATCCAAAGTGATGAACTTTTCCAATTCTCTTTATGTGTAAGCGTCAAAAAAATTTTTGACATGCAGAAGTTTTTACCAAGGCCCAATGACATATTCTTAATATAAAAATAATTATTTTAAGACTCATACAAGACTTTCTGATTAAACGGAATATAACCAAAATGGGAATAAAAATCTAGGAATAACATGAATAAAATAATTAGATAGACGGCTATGAGAAATTAAATAAACAATAAATGCACAGTACTAAATACACAATAGAAGAATAGAACAGAATACCTCTTTGACTACTGATCATACCATAATAGAATACTCATATAGCAGAACAGAACAGAGTAGAATAGAATAAAATAGAAAACTGCTTTGACCACCAATCATACCATAATAGAACAGAATAGAATACTGCTTTGACTGCTGATCATACCATAATAAAATACTAATATATCATGATAAAATAGAGTAGAATAGAATAGAATACTGCTTTGACTACTGATCATGCCAGAATAGAACAGACCAGAATAGAATACAACTTTGCCTACATATAACACCATAATAGAATACTGATATTCCATAAAAGAATAGAATATGGGTTTGGTTACTAGAATAGAATAGAATAGAATAGAATAGAATGTGGCTTTGACTACAGATTATACCATAATAGAATATGGATATACCATTATAGAATAGAATATGTCTTTGGTTACTGATCATACCAGAATACTGATATAACATATTAGAATAGAACACTCCTTTACTGATCATACTATAATAGAATAGAATAGAAAAGACCAGAACAGAATAGAATACTGCTTTGACTACAGATTATACCATAATAGAAAATATATATACCATAAAAGAATAGAATATGGCTTTGATTACTGATCATACCAGAATAGAATAGAATAGAATAGAATACTGTTTTGACTACAGATTATACCATAACAGAATATGGATATGCTGTAATAGAACAGAATACAGACTTGATTACTGATCATACTAGAATAGAAATAAATAGAAATGAATAGACTATGGTTTTGATTACTGATCATACCAGAATAAAATAGAATAGAATATGGTTTTGACTACAGATTATCCCATAATAGAATATGGATATACCATCATACTAGAATAGAATAGAATAGAACGCTGCTTTGACTACTGATCATAATAAAATAGTGATATACTATAGAATATGGCTATGATCAGAAAACTGAATATTCATATAGAACCATAATAGACTTTATAACGTAACAGAATATAATAGAGTAAAATATATAGTTGTAATATAAACCAAACAATCCACTGTGTGTCAGTATCCATCTTTTAGAAAGGGAAGTTTTTTTTTTTTGTTTTTTTTTTTACAGCCGATGAGTCAAAGTTCATTTGGTGAACTTTGCTACACTCACTTTATGCTTAGTGAGGGCTTTTTTCTCTCTCATGTGATCTCATTGCATTGCATTTTCATGCATGTTTACTGTGATTTGTACTAATCAGAGTACATGCTGAAACGCTAGAGTGTGCTGAACATGGATGACTTGAAGGTGAGTGAAAACTGAACACTATTAACTGGCTGTGCTTTCGTTTCAAATGTCCTGTAGCTGGTAATAGACCAACCAATCTTCCTCCCCATAAGCTAAAATGTAATTACAGGAGCTCCTGAGTGATGCTGTTAATCTTAAGTGCCATGTTTTCTGTCTAACGTAGCAGTCGTGTTACGAGCTCTCTCTACCTGTCACCGAGAAATGCAACGCCATCAGCAGAGATATTGATAGAGCGAACGGCAAACAGATGGTGCAAATACTGAGAAGATGCGACGCAGAGATTTTTGAGAAGAAAATAAATGATGATTCATTTCAACAGGTTTGGCCTATTGGTTTTAAACAGAATATGTGAGAAATAATTGTACTTTAAGTCATTACACTCCTAACAAGACCTGTGCTTTTTGTTTTTAGACGCTTTATAGTTCATCTGTCATCCAAACAATGGTGGATGTTGCAAAGAGGGTGGAAATGATACTGAGGGTCAGTAATATGAACTATTATTGGCCTTTATTTTAATTAACAACTGTTTATATTTAGAGGTATTTTTAATTAATATTTTATAATTAAATTATTTGTATTAATTATTGTTTTATTAAAATGAAAATTATGATTTAATGATTATTCAATTTAATGTCTATTTTATTTAACTATTTAATGACTTAATTATATTCATATATATTATTTATATCAAATTAAATTGTAATATATATATTACTTAGATTTTTAATGATTTTTAAAGATGTTTCTTATGCTCATCAATGCTGCATTTATGTAATCAAAAATACAGAAAAAAATGTAATGTTGTGAAATATTATTTCAATGTAAAATAACTTTTTTTCTATATGAATATATTTTAAAATGCTGTTTATTCCTGTGATATAAAGCTGAATTTTCAGCATCATTGCTCCAGTCTTCAGCGGCACATTTGGGGTCAATAATTTTTTTGTTTCTTTTTTTGAAAGAAATTAATACTTTTATTCACCAAGGATATGTTAAATGGATAAAAAAGGCATAGCAAAGACTTATAGACTATAAAAAGACTTATATTTTGAATTAACACTGTTCTTTTTAACCTTTTATTAAACAAGAATCCTGAAAAACAAATCACATGTTCCAAGAAAAATATATTAAGCAGCACAACTGTTTCCAACAGTGATCATTCTAAAAATAAATCAGCATATTAGAATGATTTTTAAAGGATCACGTGACACTTAAGACTGGAGTAACAGCTGATGAAAATTCAGTCTTGCATCACAGGAATTAAATTATATTTTAAAGTATATTCAAATAAAAGCCATTATTTTATATTGTAATAACATTTTGCAATATTACTGTTTTTTTTTCTGTATTTTTGATCAAATAAATGCAGCCTTGATAAGAGACTTCTTTAAACAAAAAAAAAAAAAAAAAACATAATAATCATAATTGATTTGTTTCTGCAGGACCCAGAGGAGAGTTTGATTGTATTAAGTGGCTGTGGAACATCAGGCCGTATTGCATTTCTTTTGGTGGTATAGAGTCTAAGAAAGATTCAGTAAATAAAACCAAATCAATAGCAGTTTGAATAAAACAAATAAAAATTTCAATAAGAAACTACTGTATATTTACCTATCTGACATTTCTTCTTTAAATTTGTCATATGATATTTCACTCCTCAGACATCCTTTAATGAGATGTTGAAAGCTCAAAACCAGAAGCAGATCTGTTTGTACATCATAGCTGGAGGTGACAGGTGAATAAACAGTCTGTCTGTTTGATGCATAAGATGAGACTCCAGTGTGACACTGCAGTATTTCAGGTCTATGTTTTCAAAAGGGCCCTGCTGACATCACAGGAGGCTCCAGAGGACGACCCGGCACTGGGAGCTCTCACACTGGACAAGGTGAACGCAAGAACAAAGAGTCAAAACAAGAGAGGCAGCTTTACCGTAGTAATAAATCAGTTTCATCATCCTAAGCTGAGACAACAGGCTATTCTTTGACATTTTCAGAAGAACATGTGATCAGCACCTGTGCGCAACACTGCAGTGCCAGAGAGCTCTGGGCAAGTGCCAGGTTGCTGCTGTGTGATTACTAAAGTGTTCGAAATTGTTTTTTAACACATGGTTATGCGCTTGCTTGGGTTTTGCTTATAGGCAAAATTCACTCACCCTATAGCTCTAGATCCGGCTCAGGTTGTTCCTTGATTATACGTCTGTTGGATTTTCAACCATTTTATCATTTAATAATGATGCTTAAGAACATTCATAGAGCTTACACATAAATATATTTAAACATGCTATTTTTCTCCATTTCCTGATTTCTTTTTGCACTAACAGGTTTGTGCAGGAAAGAAGCGTGTCCTGTTTATTGGAATATCCTGTGGCATGTCGGTATGAATGACACATGACACTTTCTCAAATCACATGATTCAATCAATAGTAGAAGACAAAAGTTGTGATAATAGAAGTCCAAATAAACCATCTTCCTAACTACATAACTAAAATCCAAGAGCTCTGGGTTAAGTGTGTATTTCAGGGTGACTAGACGTTCCAGTTTTCCAAAGACCCCATTTACAAAGAAAGAATCCCAATTACATACAAAAGTTCACAATTAAATTTTTTCAATAAGTTAAATAAATTGGTAAAATAAAAATGTAAAAAAATAATATATATATATATATATATAATTACTGTATACTGTATAGTCAAAATGTTGAAAAACTTTAATAAATAAATACATAAAATAAAAAAGTAAAAAAACAAAACAAAAACAGTATAGTCAGTTTGTGAAAATTTAAATATTAAATACAGTTAGGAAATGTTGCAAATATTTGTTACATCTAAAATAAAAGTATTATAAAAAACTGAATGAATAATTATACATTAAATATGTAACCATTTTATTTATCATGATTTTTTAAATATTTATTTTTAGTTTTGTAATAAATAATTGTGTTATAACACTAATTTGATCTGTTTGGTATTTGCAATGGCTACTGTTTACTATTTTTCATAGTGCGATTTTTGGTGAATTGTATAAAAATCAATTGGGCCAGTTTAACCTGCAAGCATTATAATAATTATTAATTCAATAATAATAATAATAATAATAATAATTATTATTATTATTATTATTATTATTAAATAATAATATGAATTCAATAATAATACCAATAATACATGGACCACTCAACAATTACAAAAAACAAAGGCATGAATGAAAAATGAATTGCCCTGATTTTTACTTAGTTGGGTCAGTTTATTATTATTATTATTATTATTATTATTATTATTATTATTATTAATAATAATAATAATAATAATAATACTACTAGTAATACATGGACCCCACAACTAATAAAAAACAAAGATATACAACAATGAGTTGCCCTGTTTTTTACTTAGTTGGGTCAGTTTAATAATAATAATAATAATAATAATAATAACAATAATAAAAATACTTGTAATACATGGACCCCACAACAATTAAAAAAAAAAAAAGATATACAACAATGAATTGGCCTGTTTTTTACTTTGTTGGGTCAGTTTATTAATAATAATAATAATAATAATAATAATAATAATAATAATACATGGACCCCACAACAATTAAAAACAAAGACATAAGACACAAAAATGAATTGCCCTGTTTTTTTACTTACTACATAATAACAAATGTGATTTAGATGATATTGACCACTGAACTACGCAGAAAAAGCCGCGAAAGCTGTCACTGGTTGTACCTTTTAAAAATCTGTACATAGGTACAAATATATACTTTTAAGGTACTAAAAGGCACCTTTTAGGGGTAAATAAGGTACAAAGGTGCACCCTTTGAAAGGTGCTCCCATAATGACAGCTTTTGTACTTTTTTTGATGCACTGTAGGAAACGTCTGCAGTTTCCATTTGATTTCTTTCAGACGTATGTAGGTAACATTAACGCAGGCTTTTATCAAAGCCGTCTGCGGGTCAGCTGTGAATGCGCCTCATGATGTTGTTCTGTGTCAAAGGCACCATTTGTTGCTGGGCAACTGGATTTTTGTCTGAAGCACTTAGACGTCTTTACTCCAGTGCTCCTGGGATTCAATCCTGTACATATGGCGAGGTATTGCATTGACCTACAGAGTGCAAACAATGGCTTTCTGCATATTACAACCTTCTCATTCATATTTACATATCATATTCAACAGTATATGACAACATTCTTGCATTCCTGACAGGAGTGAGCCAATGCAGAACTGCTCGTTTCACTTTAAAGACGTTGCGGAGAGGATGACTGCAGAGCAGAGACAAAAGAAAGCATTCGTCCTAAATCCTGTATTGGGGGTAGGAGACACTGCACTGACATAAACACAACTGTGCACATGCAACACCTTAGCAACCAGCCTAGTAACCACTGGCAAGCAACCAGGACACTATACTAATGGCTGCACAAGCAGGCACTACTTACATTTCTATGGAAAATGTAAAAGTGAAATTTCTTGCTAATGTTAAAGAAGTTTTCACCCATCATTGAGCAGTAATGATGCTGTTTCTGTACCTCTGGTCTCTCTTTATAGGCTGAGGCCATCAGCGGATCGTCCCGGATGAAAGGAGGCAGTGCAACTAAAATCATTCTGGAAACAATTCTTCTGGCTGGGCATGAATCTGCTTTTAGAGGAAAGATAACAATGCCTGAGTAAGTTTTAATACCAGTTTATATAAATAAATCTCTATCTATCTATCTATCTATCTATCTATCTATCTATCTATCTATCTATCTATCTATCTATCTATTACTGTATGAAGTTGCAATTAAATACTAAACCACCTGAAAAACTGACGGCAAACTGTAACAAAATAAATAATCAATAAAAAAAAAAAATCAAATAAACAAGCTTCCTGCATTTTTTCCCTCTCATGATACATTGCAAAAAAATCTTTTCTTATTTAGATTTTTTGTCTTGTTTTCTGACAAAATATCTAAAAATTCTTAAATCATTTTAGGATTTTCTAGACACGTAAAAATTATTGTCTTGTTTTCAGAAATAGCAATAACTAAGTAAGCTAAATAATCTTGTTTTTCTTCTTGAAATAGGATTACCCTATTGACAGATTATTTTGCTTGTTCTAAGCAAAAACTCACTTAAAATTTTGACTTTTTCTGAAGAATTCTAGAAAATCCTTCTTGATTTAAGAAATTTTCGATATTTTGGCTGGAAACAAGACAAAAAAATCTAAGTAAGAAAAGCATTTTTTGCTGTGTAACTGTTACACATTTACTGTCATAAATAATATGGTAAATTTGATATCCTAAATATAAAAATAACATTGCAAACTTTTGACAAAATTGTGGAAATTACCATCACAAAATCAAGCATTTTGATCACAAAATAAATAATAAACAAATTATTCCTGCTAGAACTTATATTTGTCAGGTTTTGGGACTCTTTTGTTGTATTTTCTTTTGGTTCAGTCCTGTTTTAGTTTGGTTTCCTCCACTTCCTTTTTGCCCTTATTTGGTTTTGTTCCTGTCCCTCCCCTAATTATGTCATTATTGGATAATCACGATCACCTGTCTGTGTCTCGTTACCACCCTATTTAAGTTGGATTCTGTTCAGTGTTTGGTTGTCCGTTCTCGTCTTTGTGTGTGTGTCTCCTTACCTGTCTCTATTTGGATTATTTGTTGTGGATTTGTTCATTAAAGACTTGTTTTCTACGTAATCCTGTACTCCTCGTTTGTCCTCCCTACATGACACCGTGACAATATTTGTTTATTTATTTATTTATTTTTACATATGTACTGCATATCATTGCAAATATGATACCAATCAAAAGTTTTTTTAATGTTTTTTTTAAAAGTTAATGTTTTTAAAGTTTTTCCAAAGTACAGCAAAAACCGTAAAATTTTGAAATATTTTTACTATATAAAATAACTGTTTTCTATGAAAATATATAAAAATGTAATTTTTTTCCTTCAATTTCAATGCTACATTTTTAGCATCACACTCCAGTCTTCAGTGTCACATGGTCCTTCAGAAATCATTCTAATATTCTGATTTGCTGCTCAACAAAATATTTATTTATTATTATTATGTTGAAAACAGTAGAATTTAAAGGTTTCTTTGATGGAAAAAAGTTCAGAAGAACAGCATTTACCTAATATAGAAATATCATCACTTTCAACAAAATTTAAAGCATCCTTGCTAAATGGAAGCATAAGTTAATTAAATAAATGCAGGCTTGGTGAGCAGAAGAGACTTCTTTAAAAAACATTAATAATCTTGCTGTTCAAAAACTGTTGACTGGTAGTGTATATATCTATAAAATGTAGTATAAAATATGGCATCATTTTCCACAGTTCTCTTAAGACTAATCTACTATAATTAAATGTGTCATTCAGATGTATTACGGCCCGGATCACCACTAATGAGATGGTTTATGAAACTACTTACTCACACAGTGATGAGCTTGCAGCACTTATTCATAAAGCAGGAGAGAGGTACAACATTTCATTACTTTACCATCTTCTAACAAAGAAACCTGGGGCCAGTTGCATAAACTTAGCCTCTATGTTACTAGTTTGACCAACTATCAGTTAACCAAAAGGTAATCAGTGTTATTTTTTGGATTCAACTTAGACTAATCTACATTTTCTGTAACTGAATTAAAAAAATTATGACCAGTCTTAAAGAAAAAAATAGCTGTCTAACTTTTTAAGACTAGTGTAAACCTTTTATGCAACCGGCCCCCTGAGTTTTCCCACATGAACAGGCTGAACTGGTTCATGTGGTAAAAAAACAATGCAGAAATGCAGAAGGATTGTCATAATCAAAGACACACTTATTATTTATTTTTTGCAAATGTTTCTACAGCCTTCAAATGAAAGCACATGTGTACTATATTGGATGGCATACTCTAGGCGTTATAGGACTGACTGATGCCAGCGAATGCATCCCAACATATGGAGCAGGTGCTGTTTGCAGTGCCAATTATTATTTTAACATATGTGACCCACAAAACCAGTCATAAGGGTCAATTTTATACATCATAAATAAGCTTTCCTTTCATGTATGGTTTGTTAGGATAGGATAATATTTAGCCGAGATACAACTATTTGAAAATCAGGAATCTGAGGGTGCTAAAAAAAAAAAAAAAGAACTATTGAGAAAATCACCTTTAAAGTTGTCCAAATAAAGTTCTTAGCAATGCATATTACTCCTCAAAAATTAAGTTTTGACACATTTACAGTAGGAAATGTAATAATATCTTCATGGAATATGATCTTTACTTAATATCCTAATGATTTTTGGCATAAAAGAAAAGTCAATCATTTTGACTCATACAATGTACTTTTGACTATTGCTACAAATATACCCCAGCGACTTAAGACTGATTTTGTGGTCCAGGGTCACAAATGTTCTTTAAATATCTTCATTTGACAGTTTGTTAATGGGAAATTAACGCAATAATTAATTTTTAGGAATTTTTAACCCAGAACCACTTTTTAATTACTTATTTTATCAGATTTTGATGACATCAGGGGTTTTATCAACAACGGTTTCAGCGAAATGAAAAACAAAGAGGGAGATCTATCATCTTTGGTAAGTTCAAACTGATTTAACAGCTTTAAGTGACAATTTGTCTTCTTTTAGCTCATTCTCGTAACATTCCAAACTTGTATGTATTCAATATTTTTGCATTTGCAGAACTATAGCTTAACCCAATACCTTGGATGAACATGTATTACCAGCTGTTAATATAAAAACAACTATTTCTAGGGGCCACAATTTGTAATTGGTCACAAGGATTTTGTGGACACCATCTTACCTACTCTAAGTCAAAATGACATGATCCTGTTTCTGTTTTCAGTGAATGGTGAGCAAACATCAACCAGTTGCATATAACAATATTGAGTTCCTTAAATATGTTTTAAACATATTTTGATGTCTCTCCTAAGATGACCTGCATGAGGTGACAGCGCTGGCTGATCAAGTGAGGCGAAGGACATCTAATTTGCATGCAATTGCTCATGACCTTGAGAAACTCACCGTTCCTGTGAGTAAAATGAGTAATCTGGGTTTTTGCCGCTAGCAAAAACTCTCACTTTTCACTTCCAGTACACGTCTTCTAAGTTTCTAAGTGCATAATGCTGCTTATGTAATCAGATCATTTCTTCCATTGACTTTGAAAGAGAGCAAATATCTTATATTATTCTATGTATTGCTTCAGAAGAGAGTATGCAACATGTTCAAAACTGTTCTGCACCTCACATGGTCTTTTACTTCAGAGGAGGTGAACTCATTTGTAATGGTAAGCCATTTGTCATTTAAACTGCTCCCACAAGTACCAATTTAGCTGAAGTATTTATACTGCAATATCTATATATACACATGCTGTAAGAATAATAAAGTAAAGACTTCAAAGAGTCTTTTATTCGACAGAGACAGCGCTGGGAGCTTTCAACCAAATGGTGTCTTAATGCAATCAGCACAGGAGCTCATGTACTGAAGGGAAAGGTCTACATGAATTATATGATCGACCTCAGAGTAACAAACAGCAAGCTGTACAGGAGAGCCATCAACATTTTACAGGTAATGCATGAGAACTGAGGGACTCATATGCAACTATTACAGAAGGTTCAAACAGAAACACAATGCATTAAGAGTCAGGGGGTGAAAACTTTTTGAATTTAAGATCAAGGTACATTTTATCTTCTGGGAAACATGTAAGTATCTTCTGTAACTTCTAAAGGACAGTACTAAATGAAAAAAAAAATATATATATATATATTTAGGCAAAATAAGAAAAATGTACACATCTTCATTCTGTTCAAAAGTTTTCACTCCCTGGCTCTTAATGCATTGTGTTTCCTTCTGGAGCATCAGTGAGTGTTTGAACCTTTTGTAATAGTTGCATATGAGTCCCTCAGTTGTCCTCAGTGTGAACTGATGGATGGAAATTGATCAAAATCATACAGTCATTGTCAGAAAGGGTTCAGAAGCGGGCAGTTTAACTGTTCAGGACAAACAAGGGACTCATGAACTATCACTAAACAAATAAACACAGTATTACGAAACAAGTGTATGTAAACTTTTGAACAGGTTCATTTTTATAAATTCAACTTTTATTTTCTCTTACGGACTTTATGTAAACACCTTTTAAGTGAAATATCTTATTCAGGTCAGTAGTAAACAAAAAATAACATGCATTTTGTATGATCTTCTTATTTTGGTAAAATAATTTACATTTTGCAGATTCTGCAAGGTGTATGTAAACATTTGACCTCAACTGTATACAACAAACATGATGCCAACCAAAAGGGTCCAAAATGTTTTCACATCAGTGTCAAAGAAAGACTATTTCTGCTTCACCTATAAAGTCAAAAGTTCTTAAAAGAACTATTTTCTTTTAGTGCAAAGAGTATTTAAATCATCTGGTTCTATAAATGTGAAAAGTTCTTTACTATTTTTAAATTGTGCATTACATTTAAACAAACATTACATCTGGCTATTTTTTAACATTCAGTTTTAAAAGCTAATTGAGCAGGAACTGTAATATGACTCCTGTGTGTGGTTTCCGTATGTGAGTTTAATAATACACCATCACTGTCAGCGGTTCACAGGCTGCGCCAAAAGCGAGTGTGAAAGAGCTCTACTGAGAGCCATCTACAGTACAGATGACCTGAGTGAAGACATGACATCAGCAGATGTGTGGAAACACACAGATGCGGCTAACAGACGGGATCAAGTAAGAACTCGCTTATTATCTTGACCATCTGTGAAGGCAGACGGAAGTATTAGCGGCCAGGTTACCTAACACCTATTTTTAAAGGAAGTTTTGCACCAAACAACAAATTACACATTAGTTAACATTATTTATTGCATTAGAATTGAATAGTTCAACCAAAAATGAATATTTCCTGAAAATGTACTCACCATCAGGTAATCCAAGATTTCATCAGATTTGGAGAAATGAAGCATTATATCACTTGCTCACCAATGGATTCTCTGCAGTGAATGGGTGCCGTCAGAATAAGAGTCCAAACAGCTCCTCCAGTACTTCTGTTAACATCTTGTAAGGTGAAAAGCTGTGTGTTTGTAAGAAACAAATCCATTATTGATTGATTTTAACTTTAAACCATAGCTTCTGGCTGAAATATACTCTATAAAACTGCTTTCTACAGTGAAATAGTCACCTGGTCTGAATCAGGAGAGAAATATGCACAGTTCAAGCACCATTTACAAGCAAAAACAGTCCAAAACCGTTTTAAACAAATATGTGGGTGGATTTTGATGTGGACTCTTTCACTGGAGGAAGCGCTATTATAAAACATGAACTTGTATTTTGGCAAAAAGCAGTGGTTTAGAGTTAAAACATCTTAATGATGCATTTGTTTCTTACAAACACGCAGTTCTTGGCTTTACGAGACATTAAATGATGGACTGGAGTGGTGTGGGTTACTTGTGGATTCTTGTGATGTTTTTATCAACTGTTTGGACTCCCATTCTGACGGCACCCATTCACTACAGAGGATCCATTGGTGAGCAAGTGATGCAATGCTACATTTCTCCAAATTTGTTTTAATGAAAACAAATGCATCTACGACTTGGATGGCCTCAGGGTGAGCCAGTTTTCAGCAAATGCTCATTTTAGGGTGAACTGTTATAAAGTTTAATGGGCACTTTAAAAGATGTAATATAAAGTGTCCCCAGAATATGTCTGTGAAGTTTCAGCTACCTCACAGATTATTTATTAAATCATGTTGAAAATGCAGATTTTGAATGTAAGCAGAAACACACTGTTTTCGTGCATGTCTCTTTAAATGCAAATGAGCTGCTGCTCCCCGCCCCCTTTTCCAGAACAAGGCTGTGCCTTTACAGCTCATAACTCAGATACTCTGCCAAGAAACATCTGTTTGGATTTGATTATTATGTTTATCGCATTAAAATCATGAGCTTTAAAGCCATGTCAGGGACTACTTTCATTTATTACGCCGGAATGAGAGTATAGTTCCTATCCATATCAGTCCAGAAAATCACAACTTTTCATTTTCTGTCGGTCTTAGTACACAATGTACTATAGATGGGTCAAGTTTTAAATAGGAAAAATATTGAAACTCTTTGGTCATTTTTGAACAAGATGCTAACGGTCTAATCAGATTCAATTATTTATGCTAAGCAATGCTAAAAGTGCTAACGCCAGACCCGGAGATCGGCTGAATGGATTCAAAAATGGTAAAACTCATCTGTTTAACTCTAGGGGAAGTTGGAAAATGAGCCTATTTTCAAAGAAGTGGAGTGTTCCTTTAAGGCATAAGAAAATAATTTTTACAAGAAAAAACATTTAATATGTCATTTTGATGATCAAAGATGTGTTTTAAAGGATACAACTTTTGACTACAGGAGGACTGTAAGATCACTCAGGGGCGGGGTCTCTGCTAATACGGTGGTGTCCGTCATCAGTCGTGGGCGGGGCATGTAAAATGTGATGTCACATTTTATGGATTCTGCAAACGGACTGTTCTGAGACACTGCCCATGATTTATAGGGATTAAAAAAAAGGAGCGGGTGGATTTTTATCATTTTAGAGTGGTTGTGTTCACACACTGCCAACACATATATATGTTCAAACAACGTGTAACAAACAAACATTGCATTATTAGCACCTGATATGTCCTGCACTTGCAGGTGGTCCCGACTGCGCTGGTGATGATCCAGTGCGGCTGCACTCTCGCTGAAGCACGGCATCATTTGGATTGTCATCCTGTGATTCGAGATGCAGTGAGCGCCTGCTTCAGTTCTTCCAAGAACAAAAGCACTGTGGACTAAACACACAACAAAATAATGCAAGATAAAATGTTTCAGGCTATGTTGCTTGGCTACTAATCAATGACTCCAAATTCTTGTATGCAAACTGTGGCCTTTTGTTTTTGTTGAAATAAACCCAACTGCATGACATCAGGGGAATTCTGATCATTTTTTCGCCTAAGACTTCCTTGACCTAATAACTAATAGGAACCTGTCTTGCTGCAGTGAGCTGGTAGTAAAGTGAGTTAGTCATGCCACTATACCATCATTCTGCTGGAGTGCACACGGCATGAGCAGATATGACTGTTAAACATGGGAAATTCTCTGTTCACCTGTGAACGCTGCTGCCCGTGTTGCCCACAGAAGAACGAAGAGCGGACCCTGTGCCGCAAAAGAGTCTTCAAGTCAATCTACGACTATCCCTCACGCACAATATGGGACCTAAATCTGAAGAAAGGAGACATTCTGGAGGTGACGGGAGAGACAGATTACTGGTTGTATGTGAGGAGACGCACAGCTAAAGGTAACGGATCGAAAGGCTTTGTGGAGGAAAAGGGATATGTGCCTAAAGACTTCGTCAAACCGCTGGATAGCGTAGAGGCCGAGCCGTAAGTCCTTGAGTTACTTTTCATCATTTTGAGCTTGTGTAAACACAGAATATACAGAGAAAGCTCACGCTTGGTGTTTTAAATGCCTGACCTGAATGAAACTAGAATCCTGTGTTTCCAGTTTCACAAGTTCTGCTGAAGTTGCTACAGTGCAGTTTGTGTTTTTCTGTAGAAATCTTTCTTGAGAATGGTTATAGAGATAGAGTTTGGATAGCTAACAGATAGAAAGCTAAGATATTTTAGGGTGAATCTTGTGAAAACTATCAATAGACAAGTATAAGTTATCCAAAAATAGAGATCATTTTAGGGATCATTCTTTTTTTTTTGCCCTAAGGCTTGTTACTTAAAATTAAAGAAAAACATTTTGTTTCTGAAGAATTCAACTTTTTGTCCTCCATATTTTGAATACTGTAATGTTAAAAAAAAGCATAAATAAAAAGTGAAAAAAAAGTAAAAAAAAAAAAATTAATTTAGCTATATATGTGTGTGTGTGTGTGTGTGTGTGTGTGTGTGTGTGTGCATCACATTCAATGTACTATTTACTGTAATGTTGAAATAATTTAATGTTAATATGAGTATGTAAATAAAATCATCATAAATATTACAATAAAGTACTTTGATTATTATACTTTACAAATGCACACACTTAATAATAAATAAATAAATAATCAAAAAAATAATACATAAATAAATAAGATCATTTTAGGGATCATTAAGTTTTTTTTTCCCTAAGGCTTGTAACTTAACAGTAAATACATGAAAAACATTTTCAATGGTTTGTGTGTGTGTGTGTGTGTGTGTGTGTGTATGTGTGTGTGTGTGTGTGTATATATATATATATATATATATATATATATAAATTATTGTACAAAATTAATGTTAGGGTGAAATATGACCCAATGTTAATGTGATTTTTTCCCCCTTTTTTTCTGTAATATTAACCTATTAAATTCATTATTGTTTAAATAAAATCAGCATAAATATTACAATAGAGTACTTTGATTATTATACTTTACAAATGCACACATTTAATAATAAATAAATAAAAAAGATAATTTTAGGGATCATTAAGTTTTTTTCCCTAAGACTTGTAACTTGAAAGTAAATACATGAAAAACTTAATTTTTAATGGTTTGTGACAATATTTTCTGAACAATTAAACTTTCTGTCCTCCATATTTTGAATACTATAATGTTTTCAAAAATCATAAATAAAAAAGGGGGAAAATAATACATTAATATTGCTATATACGTGTGTGTGTGTGTGTGTGTATGTGTGTGTGTGTAAATAAATAAATGAATTAATTAATTAACAAATAAATATATCTCAGTTATGTCAGGGTGAAATATGACCAAATGTTAATGTGAAAAAATGTGATTTTTTTTCTATTAAATTCTTTATTGTTTAAATAAATCAGCATAAATATTACAATACAGTGCTTTGATTATTATACTTTAAAATGTTATATATTTATTATTATACTTTAATATTTATTTATTAATAAGTTATATTTTAATTCATTAAAATAATTAATTAATTAATTATTATTTATTATATTGTAATTAAATTTAAATAAACGTAATAAAAGCTAGTATCACTTCATTTTCAGATGGTATTTTGAGAGTGTCAAAACACGTATAGAGGCCAAGAGATGTCTGCTGAGACCAGAGAACAAAGAGGGTGCATTTCTCATCTGGAAGTGTAATGAGAATAATCAATATTACTTATCAGGTATGACAAGTGTTATTCACACACACCTCTACTGCTTTCATTTAACTGCATTGTTTTGCACTTCAACCTAATAGAAAAGAGATCAAGTCACAATAAACCAACCTTAATCTTAACTCTGTGAGTAGCTAAATAACATTTTCTACTCTCTCTTAAAGTGAAGAACGGCCTTCATGCACGGCATTACAGAGTCAAGCAGACAGAAAACGACAAGCAGTTTTTCCTTGTTCATCATACACCCTTCCAGACCTTGCGTGAGCTGACAGACTTTTACTCTAAAAACGAAGGCGGACTCTGCACGAAGCTTCACGAAGCCTGTGTGAAGGTCTCACATTCAGATTAATGAAAGTACTGCTGCATTCTATAATGAGCTTTTCCAGCACCATTCCAATCTGTTCATTACTTTTCTAGCTGGACCAGCCAGTTCCTCTGACTCTGTCATTTGATACCAAATGGGAGGTAGACAGAAGTTCACTAACCAAAATAAAGAAGCTGGGCAGCGGGGAGTTTGCGGAGGTCTGGCAGGGGCTCTGGAACAACACCACAGAGGTGGCCATCAAAGAGTTCAAAGGTAAATCAGGTTAAATCAGTGTTTTACATTTAATACTGCACTGTAAAAAACTATTTGTTGCGTCAACTAAAAATGATTTGTTATCTGGCTGTCAGTCAACTCAAAAAAAGTTTAGTCAACTTGAAATGTTACGTTTTACTAAGTGACAACTTGGATATTTGAGTTGATTCAACTTAAAATTTTAAGGCAGCCGAGTAACAAACAAACAATTTTTTAGTTTAGTCAACTTGAATATCTAAGTTGTACAACTTAACATTTGAACTTGAATGAACTTTTTTGAGTTTAAAATTTTAAGGCAGAAGAGTATCAAATTATTTTAAGTTGACTCAACAAATGTGTGTGGCGAACTAAAAGCAAACAAAATGTCTGGTAGCACTTTATTTTAAGGTGTCCTTGTTACACATCACATGTACTTAGTATTATAATAACAATTAATGATGCATAATTACATACAAAGTAACTCAAAGCCAAACCCTAATCCTAAACCTAACCATATAGCAAGTACATGTAGTTAACTACTGTTACTCAGTACTATAATTACATTGTAATTGGACACCTTTTTTTAAATACATTTTTTGAAAATAAAGTGTAACCAAACGCCCTAAAAAATTAAGAAGTGACATTCATTAATATTGCCATATGCATATTTTGCTATCACAAATATAGGGTTTGTTGCATGTTATTATTTGCATTTAGTATATTATTTTTTAACTGTTCATCTAGATCCAAAACAAGTATACCAGCTGAAAAAAGTATACCTCTGATTACATTGTGAAAACATTATTTCTGAATGTTTGAAACATCTAGATGCTTTATGCAAATGTTAAAGAAACACTTTCTTTTATAATTTTGTAAACATTATGGAAACATTGCTTTTCAACTTTCTCTAAGGAATCAAAATGTTCAGTTTTTAAATGTGTAATTTATTTTATTTTAATTATTATTGTAGCTATCTGAATGTTAACGGAAGATTTTAATTCTATTTATTTAATTTTAAAAAAATTCTGAAATGTTAGATGACTAAAACGTCTCAGAAATAAAACATTCCATGAGCGATGAATAAATAACATTTTTGCACGTACGTTTTGAGAACAGATAGCTGGTATCATTGAACAAATATTATCTTAACATTAATAGAAGACTGTTTCTAACTTTGTTTGAAGTTTTTGTTTTAATCTTGCCAGAACCTTAGCCAAAGTGTGTTTGGCTGGGAATGTGCATCTCAGATGTGACCCTTGAGCACAAAACCAGTCATAAGTGTCAATTTTTCGAAATTGAGATTTATACATCATCTGAAAGTTGATTAAATAAGCATTCAATTGATGTATGGTTTGTTATGATAGGACAATATTTGGCTGATATACAACTATTTGAAAATCTAGTATCTGAGGGTGCAAAAAAATCAAAATATTGCGAAAATCACCTTTAAAGTTGTCCAAATGACGTTTTTAGCAAAGCATATTACTTATCAAAAATTTTATTTTGATATATTTGCGGTAGGAAACAGACAAATTCATGGAACCTTACTTACTTAATAATTTTGCCCTATACTATGTATTTTTGACTATTGCCACAAATATACCCCAGCAACTTAAAGGGATAGTTCACCCAAAACTTACCCCCATGTCGTTCCAAACCCGTAAAAGGTCTTCGGAACACAATTTAAGATATTTTGGATGAAATCCGGTAGCTTTTTGACTGTCCCATTGACTGTCAAGTACATTACACTGTGAAGGCCCAAAAACACATGAAATATGTTGTCAAAATAGTCCATCTGCCATCAGTGGTTCAACCATAATTTTACGAAGCTACGAGAATACTTTTTGTACGCAAAGAAAACAAAAACAACGATTTTAGTCAACAATTCGTCTCCTCTATGTCATCGTAGCGTCATTTTGGAAAGTATCCACTGGACGTAAACAACCGACACTGTTCTGTATCAGCCACAACACAAGGATGCGCTGTTTTCGTTCTAATAATAGCATAAATACACATAGAAAACGTATCCGTGTGTTGTGGCTGATACAGAACAGCGTACGTTGTTTACGTCCAGTGGATACTTTCCAAAATGGCGCTATGGTGACATAGAGGAGACGAATTAACAAATATATGAAAAAAACAAAATTATGGTTGAACTACTGATGGCAGATGGACTATTTTGACAACGTATTTCATATGTTTCTGGGCCTTGACAATGTAATGTACTTGACAGTCAATGGGACAGTCAAAAAGCTACCGGATTTCATCCAAAATATCTTAAATTGTGTTCCGAAGACGATCGAACCTTACATGGGCGTAAGTGATTAATGACACAATTTTCATTTTTGGGTGGAGTAACCCTTTAAGACTGATTTTGTGGTCCAGAGTCACAGGTGATTTTACTTTTAAACTGATATTATCTGTCCTACTTTACTTGCAGATGTCAACTATACAAATATCAAATCAGAGATTGATATCATGAAAGAGCTGCATCACGAGCGTTTGCTGAAGCTCTATGCTGTGTGTACCAATAGTGAACCCATGTGTTTAGTCACAGAGCTCATGAAAAATGGAAGTTTAAAGAAATTTCTCATCAGTAAGTGAAGTAATGTTAACTTCTTTGCAACTAAAAACACTATAGCTATCTTTACCTTTGTTCTGATGTTAACTGGCACAACATAAACAAGTTTATGTTTTTCCTCAGGCCACAAAGAGAGCCAAGACCTGGAGTTTTCTCTCATGATGGATTTTGCCGTCCAGGTAACTTGATTTTTTTGAGAGTAATTCAGTTGTCTGCAATGTGATCAAAAATCATACGGACAGTTTTTCTTAAAAAACAATTAAGCTCAACACGAAACTCCCATAATATGATGTATTTTTGAAAGAAACAAGATAATCAATAGTGAGAAACTGTAGGGCAGGATTTTACAATGATATACAGCACCGGTAACGTTTTTGAACAGTAAGATGCCTCTTCTGCTCACCAAGTCTGCATTTATTTGATCCAAAGCACAGCAAAAACAGTCACATTTTAAAATATTTTTACCATTTAAAATAACTGCTTTCTGTTTTAATGTATTTTAAAATGTAATTTATTTTTGTGATTTCAAAGCTGAATTTTCAGCATCATTACTCCAGACTTCAGTGTCACATGATCCTTCAGAAATCATTCTAATATTCTGCTTTGCTGCTCAAAAAACATGTAATATTATTATGTTGAAAACAGCTGAGTAGAATTTTTTCAGGTTTCCTTAATGAATAGAAAGTTCAGAAGAACAGCATTTTTCTGAATTAGAAATCTTTTGTAACATTATAAATGTCTTTATAATCACTTTTGATTAAATATTTCTTCAATTTCTTTTGAATTGCTTTGAATGGTATAGTACATAATTTTACAAAAGCTTTTATTTCAGATGAATGCTGATCTTTGGATCTTTCTATTTATGAAAAAATGTACTCTTTTAAACTGTTTTAAATATTGATAAATAATAATAAAAAAAATGTTTCTTGAACAGCAAATCAGCATATTACAATGATTTATAAAGGATCATGTGACACTGAAGACTAGGGTAATGAGGCTGGATATGTAGCTTTGATCTCAGAAATAAATGGCATTTTAAATAAATTCAAATAGAAAAGAGTTCTTTAGTGTTTAATGTTTAAAAGAGCTGTTTTAAATGTAACTTTATAGTAGGGCTACATTTTTTTTAGAACGTGCAAAGATGAATTGTTATAACCAATATATGTCAATGCATTCCCTCTAAGTAAGCAACTCATATATTGATTTCTCTCAAGAGGCTCCGTTTATTGCTCTGTTAGTTTAAGCGGCCTGACACCGCAACATTGACATTAATGTTATAGAGGCAGGTGGCATGTTCATTATTTTTGCAATTCCATTCGGTGCTGCTGTCATGCAAGATCAGCTGCTTCTCGACATTTAAATAGATGCTTCCTCATTTCCTCGCTCCACCGTCCTCCTGCCCATGACCTGGAAATCGATCATCATGAAGGACATATCAATTCTCCAAATGCACTTGAGGAGCTGAGGAACGAGGAAAGAGGAAACCCTCTATTTGGTGTTAAAACGTGTTACACATGTGTAGAAACATTCACATCTGGCACAACAATCGTGTTTATTTGCCTTTTAAATAAAACATTTTATATACTTCAGCAGTGAATCTTGCATTGTTAACACTTCAATCACACTGTGCAACTGACACTAAACCAAGGCCCTAAATTTGTGGGAAATCTTTTTATTTAGAAGACCCCAGTGGTCTTTTTATTCAAATTAATTAAATAGATAAAGGATTTACATGGATTAACGTTGACTTGTACAATGAAAAGAATTTCTTGTTAAGTAATCTGTTTGAAAATAATATATACAGACTAGGGTTGTATAAGATGCAGTAATAGGCCTAACATTATATAGAAAACGCCAAACAAAAAAATAAATCTCATCTCGTCACATTCAATCATGACGTGAATTATGTAAATGGCAGCCTATGTTTTAATTAGTTTTAAATTGGTGAAATTTGATAACAAATTCAAGTAATTGTATCACTTTATATTACTGTTAGTCATTTTACATTTTTATAGTGCACCATTTGTCAAATGTTTACTATTTTACATCTTACCTTCAGGATTCATATAGATATGCCTACTGTAAAATGAAATTCCAGGACTTTTTTAAATACCTTTCAAGCGCTACTTTTTTGCACATGCAAAGTATGCAATGATGTCAACTTTAAGAACAGAAAGAGAAATAAAGCACATAACATTTAAAATGGACTGTTATTCTGGCAGCAACATGTGTGATACCAATTTAAAATATATATAATATATTCATTTGTATACATTAAACACGTGGTCACATTTGATTTTTCCAAGAATTCATTGGTGGGGATTTGTGATCCATGCTAAATGATTCGTAAATCCTCTCCAAAGTTCTGCTCTAAATCAATCACTACATGATTCTCAAACCCGCTGTGTAGTTCCAGTCTAATCCAATTTTTCACAAACCCACTCTGAAGTCCCGATCTGAATCAAAAGATTTGTGAACCCACTCCGAAGTTCTGATCTAAATTAAATGATATGTGATGTGCACTCTGAAGTCTCGTTCTAAATCAAAAGATTTGTAAACCGGCTCTAAATTCCGATCTAAATCAAATGATTCGCAATCATGCTAAATGAATCGAAAACCTGCTCAGAAGTTCTGATCTAAATCAGATCATTTGTGAACCCACTCCGAAGTCCTGATATGAATCAAATGTTTTGTGATCCGCGTTCCGAAGTCCTGATCAGAATCAAAAGATTTGCAGTTCTGAACTAAATCAAAAGATTCACAATCTACACTTTGAATTTTCAAACTGAATCAAAATATTTGCGAACCCACTCTGAAGTTCTGATCTAAATCAAATGATTTGCGGTCTGCGCTCCGAAGTCCTGTTCTGAATCAAAAGATTTGTGAAACCCACTCCGAATTCTGACCTAAATCAAATGATTCGCAATCCACACTAAAAGATTTGCAAACCTGCTCTGAAGTTTTGATAAAAAAAATCAGATCATTTGTGAACCCACTCTGAAGTCCTGATCTAAATCAAAAGATTTGCTGTCTGCGCTCTGAAGTCCTGTTCTGAATCAAAAAATTAACAAACCAGCTTAGAATTCCGATCTAATTCAGATTATTCACAAATCCCTGTTCCAAAGTTCCGATCCGAATCAAAAGATTTGCAAACCCTCTCTGAAGTTTCGATCTAAATCAAATAATTCACAGTCTGCGCTCTGAAGTCCTGTTCTGAATCAAAAGATACACAAACCCACTCCGAATGGTTCCAATTTAAACTTCTGATTCGCAAACCCGCTACCCTCTATCTGATTCGTGATACGTGATTTGAATTAGACATGTGATGCAATTGGAACACCTCGACACAGTGAATCATTTTGTAACGCAATGATTTAACTGATTTTGAGAAAAGCTGTTTCGCCCATCACTATTACCGCTTTTTAAAATCATTAAAAGCAATGTTAAAATTCGAAAATAAATGGCTGTTTTAGTTTTATCTGGTTTTTGCTAGTGAATCACTTGAACTGAATGATCAAAGTCATGAGTTTGAATCAATCGGAGCAGTTCAAATGATTCATTCAATTGATTCAGTTTGTCTGTTCCTCTTTTCACATCTTCAGCCATGTTTACACGACACTGTCAGTACTACTACTAGCTTAGCTCGTTAGTTTTATGACATTAACTGAAATAAGTGAAAAAAGTATGTTTACAAATAAAATTTCCATTCCAAAGATAACACATAACACAAATCTACGAACATATTCAGGTGAGGTAACGGGTTTACTTCTAACTAGTGAAAACATTCCAAAAATACATGTAAACATTGTGCATTATGATCGAGTTTGTAGTTTAATTCACTATATTTAAAATGGTTTGAGCACTGCAGTTTAGTTGGTGACAGTTCAATAGGAATCAGTTGAAAGCATCCAGTCATCTCATACCATTGAATGTTTAATTGATCAGTATTTATAGTAATAAATATTTGAGAGTTCATGAGCAATGTAATGTTTGTCGAATCCTGGATTTCTTATTTTCTTTTGTATTTATTTTTTAGATTACAGAAGGAATGATGTACATTGAGAACAAAATAGTTCACCGCGATCTGAGAGCCGAAAACATTCTGCTTACCGACATGCAGTGCTGCAAAATAGCCGATTTTGGACTCGCTGAAATTAATCTCAGTGGAAGCCACAGAATTTCAGCAGGTGAGACATTTGATATGTTCATTATAATATATAAGACACACAAACACATAAAGTGCATACATCAGTCCTCATCTATTTGCAGGTATAAAGATCCCAGTGAAATGGATGGCCCCTGAGATATTCGAGAACAAGGCTTACACAAGCAAAAGCGACGTCTGGTCTTTCGGTATCCTTTTAACTGAAATCGTGACGTATGGAGAAGACCCATACCCTGGTAAAGACATTTCACCACCCTAAACACAACACATGTGGGTGTATGACAGTATCTTAACCAACACTGCTGTATTTCTGTCTTCCACAATCTCAGGTATGGACAAAATGACATGCGTTCGGTCCATTCAGAGAGGAGAGCGGATGGAGCGACCGACCGGCTGCCCAGAAGCGCTCTACGACATTATGCTGATGTGCTGGAGGTCAAACCCTAAGGAGAGACCAACATTTTCAGAGCTACGGACAAAGCTGATGGCTCTCATAAATGAGCCTGATTGTGAACTGGAGTAGACACTCTAGAAATGAAAAAAAAAAAAATGTAGACACTTTTGAGCTCAGATTATATAACCAACACGTTCAATCACTTGAGGTAAAAGGTAAAAGCATAGGACAGATCTAGTGAAATTAATGCAATACGGGTGGTTCTCATGAAAACGCAAAACATTACCAAAGATATTACAGTAAAAATTACAGTAATGTGCCTTTTTAAAATTCAAAACAGAATAAAGATGCTAAATATGTATATTATTTAAAATTATGTAATGCAGTTAATGAGAATTTGCAGCCAAAATACTTGTCATTGAACACAAAGAAAGAAACATAATGACCTTAAAAAGAGCACTCATTTTGTTTACACAAACAATATTTAAAAAAAAAATTTAATTTTGGCATCATATGTGCCTCAGATATGTTCTTGACAGGTTTCATGAGATACATTCATAATGCAAACTGACATAAATCTCTCAAACACATGATTATGAATAACTTTTACTAGTATTGCTAATCAGTATTCCTAAAGGTGATTATGAAGTTTCTAAGGTTTCCAAAAAGCTGTTTTAGTATTCCTTGGTAAGCAGGAAATACTCCAATTTCTGACTGACATTTTTGTGACCGATGCTGCTGAACTAAAAAATTGCAAATGAATGTTCGATTTTTAGCCTCTTGTGTTAATTCCACTGTAGGAGCATGTATCTTCTGTGACCTGATAAAGAAACACTGTAATGTAATTGTGTAAATCTGGGCTTAAGCTACTACTGTAAATGCACTTTTTAAGGCAAGTTTCCTTCTTCCTTCTGAGAACATTTCCAATGACTTTTACATTACTAAAATGTTTTAACAGCTCTAAATACTTGTCTTGGAAAAAACAAGCTTAAATTCTTTACCTTATCTTTACAGTAAATGTTTTTATTAGGAAGTATACAGTACCGGTTTAAAATTTTGAAATAATTAGAATTTTTAATGTTTTTTAAAGAAGTCTGCTCACGAAGCTTGCATTTATTTGATTCAAAGTACAGCAAAAACATTACAATTTTGAAATATTTTTACCATTTAAATAACCGTTTTCTATTTGAATAAATTTTAAAATGTAATTTATTTCTGTGATTTTTATCAATTCAGCTATTTCTTCATGACTTTTGCCTCTTATAAGATTTCTATTACAGATAAATGCTGTTCTTCTGAACTTTCTATTCATCAAAGAAACCTGAAAAATTCTACTCTGTTGTTTTCAGCATAATAATAATAATAATAATAATAAATGCTTTTAAGCAGCAAATTAGAATTTTAGAATGATTTGCAGCTTTGAAATCACATGAGTAAATTATATTTTGAAATATATTCAAATAGAAAATTTTAAATAGTAAAAAATTTCACTTTTTTGTTGTACTTTGGATCAAATAAATGCAGGCTTGCTGAGCTGAAGAGACTTCTTTTAAAAAAAATCTTACTGTTCAAAAACTTGACTTGACTGGTAAGGTATATATCAAAAATACAGTAAAAAAAAAGCTTTTTTTTTAACAATTTAAAAGATCCATTTTCTGTTTTAACATATTCTAAAATGTAATTTATTCCTAACGCAAAGCTGAATTTTTACTGTCACATGATCCTAGTCTTCTAAAAAGTCAGCTTTTCCATCACAGGAATAAGTTACATTGTATATATTAAAATAGAAACACTATTTTAAATTGTTAAAAAAATAATAATAATAATAAATGCAGACTTGGTGAGCAGAAGAAATCCCTTTTAAAAACATTTAAAAATTCTTAATTGAATTTCAACTTGTAGTAAATTGTAAGAATGACACTCGAATGGATGTCATCCCTTCTCTAGCCTGTGGTATTGAAAGCACAACACAAGGGGGCATTACATTGGAAATAAAAGGGTTAAACACATTATTTTATTCAAAATACCTACCTGAGATAAATGGCTTTCTGTACATTTTCTGTAAGGTCCAGGCTTGTGTGATATCTATGCACCCTGCTGAACTACATTTACATACCATTGACTAATAGCTGTACTAGATTAATGACTGATGCAAGTCAACCTCAATCCTCTCACCCTGCTAAAGATACTCCCACTGCAAATGCAATGAGATTAGAATGACGCATGAACCATTCAAGCTGCTGGACTCAAACTCTGCTACAATTATTTGTGCTTAAGTGTGTGTTCCCATCTATATTACTGAATCCAAGAAGGATGTATAACAAAGAAAAAAAATGTTAGTGGTGCTTACCTGTGCAAAACTCCTATGCAAAATTATTTGTGGAAACACCGTACACAAATACATAAGTAGCTACAAACTTCTAAACTTGTGCCACAACACTTTCAGGCTAAAAAAACCCTGCCTTGGCAGAGCGGCAATACAAAGAGAAACTTGCTGAGCAAGTCAGTGTAATTGTTGACATGTTTATATAGTCAGATACCTGAAACAACAGACTTCTAATGCTAAATATATGCTGACCTGCTATGAAAACAACAAGTGACATTCTCAGAGTTGAGCATTTATTACTGTAAATGTTACAGTACAATAGCAACATACAACAAACCCTGATCAAGGATGCTTTAAATACCACGCATGGTGAGATCTTTCATGACATAAAATGCAGCATAAAGCACCACTTAGCAGCATCAGAAACTCTTGAAACTTCAGAAATAAATAAAACATGGTTATAAGTCATTTTGAAATATACAGGCATGGCAAAAAGTCACTGCTAAAGTGAACACATCTCAAAAGCATTTGGGTAATACCTCTTTCTTACACATATATGCAATTATACAGCTGAGGTAAAAAGTTTACATACACCTTGCAGAATCTGCAAAATGTTAATTATTTGACCAAATATTTCACATACTTCACATAAAAGATAGTCCACACGAGAAAATAACTGTTTTTTAAAAAAAAATTACCCAGTTCAAAAGTTTACATATGCAACTGTGAGTTGTTACCTGACTAATCCATAGCCGTATTATTATTAGATATTTTTGCTGTTCTTCAGAAAAAATTTTTTGGATCCCACAAATTCTTTGGCTTTTCAGCATTTTTGTGTATTTGAACACTTTCCAACAATGACTATGATTTTAAGATCCTTTGAGGACAACTGAAGGACACATATGCAACTATTAGGGTTTGAATGTTCACTGATGCTTCAGAAGGAATAATGCATTAAAAAACAGGGGTGTAAACTTTTGAACAGAATGAAAATGTGTAGGCTAAATTTTTCTTATTTTGCCTAAATATTTTTTTCATCTAGTACTGCCTTTTAGAAGCTACAGAAAATCTATGTTTCCCAAAGACAAAATAAGTTAAATTTACCCTGATCTTCAAATTCAAAAACGTTTTCATCCCTGGCTCTTAAGGCATCGTTTTTCTTCTGGAGCATCAGGGAACATTTGAACCTCCTGTAATAGTTGCTGATTTAAATACACAAAAATGCTGAAAAACCAAAGAATCTGTGGGACATGAAAAACTGTGGGCAGTTTAACTGTTCAGGACAAACAAGGGACTCATGAACAACTATCACTAAACAAACAAAATAAAAACAGCTAATTCAGGTAACAACACAGTATTAAGAATCAAGCGTAAACAATCAAAATGATCAATTCAGCTATTATTTTCATGAATTTTGCCTCTTATTATGGTAAAACAATTAACATTTTGCTGATTCTGCAAGGTATGTAAACTTTTGAAATCAACTGTACATTTTAAAATACAATTGTCCCATTTAGCATATAAACTAGAAATAACGCAATGCTAAACTTGGTTGAGGTTTGGGTAAACAATGCATGTAAATTGTAATAATTGTAACATTCAGAACCCTGAGAATTCATGTACATGATTCTGTGATTGTGAGTATATACAGTATTAGACTGTCTATGAATCCATGAGTAAAATATTTATAAATTAAAGTTTAACAGATTCAATAAAATAATAATACCTTCACTACATGGGTAGAAATATACAGAATTGTACAATATACAGTTTTGAAAACTTAAAAGTTTCTATTTAGCTCTTTAGATGTCTTTAAAATGAGATTAATCATCTCACATAATCATTTAAGTTCCATCTAAAGTAACATTAGTAATAAAGTGCTTTATATGAGGGAATATCAACTGATTCAGATTCTTCATTGTTCACCATAACATCACTGTCCTGTCTTTTGTTTATTGGCCCTGTTGCTTATTTTAGGAGACACTTGCCATTCAGTGAAGCCATTGCACATGTCCTTTTGTTTTCCTGGCCCATGTGGCTCTTTATACGGCGGTTGTTTTGTAATCACAACCATGCTGTCTGCTTGACTTTCAACACTCTCCATGAAACTCTGAAGATCTTTCAGTTTAGCTGTCTGATTCTCCACAGATCCTGGTTGGGACTCCACTGACGTTTTTGTTGCCTGTTTCACTAGTGCGCTCTCAGAGTCATCAACAACGTTTTCATCAGATTTGTCCTTCTCCAAATCTTCCTCAACAGAGCTACATTTGTCCGTTTCATTTTCGCCATCTCCATTGAGCTCTACCTCAATATTAGCCTTGGAGTTTTCTTCAAGCCGGTCCTCGTCCTGTCCAGTGTCTAATGTACCAACTTCATTGGCATAATTTTCTACAGATCCATCCTGGTTCCCATCAGCATTCCTCTCACTGGTGGACTCCTCATTTGGAGTTTCATCTTCAATAATTTCAGGTGCATCGTCTTTAGATTTGCCTCCATCTTCTGCAGACTTGTCTTCTGTACTTTCTTCCCCATTCTCTGCCACCTTGTCACCCGACCCAGCTTCCTCACCAGTTTCTGTCATCTCATCCTCTTTTTCTGCCTCCACAGGCGTATCACTGTTTTCTGCATTTGCTGCATCTCCCTCAGGACTTCCTTTCATCACACAGTCCTCTTCCTCAACAATCTCTACTCCCTTTTCCTCTTCAGAATCTGTCTTGCCATTTACCACCAGTTCTTCTTTTGCATCCTCACCTTCTTCATTCTCCACCTCATCTTCACCACCAGAATCTTTTTTGACGTTTGCTTCCTCTTCATTTGGATCTCTCGTCTCAGAGTCTAGAGACACATCTTTAATGCTTTCTGTGTTTTTGTCTTGATCGTCTGGCTCTTGATCTGCCATCTCTCTAGTATTGTCATTCGAATCTTCGACATCTTCATGAACCACTTCCAAGTTGTTCTCTTCTTTATCAACTGGACAAGTCACATTGGTTGCATGTTGCAGTTCAATCTTTGCTTCTGTAGAATCTCTTTTGTCGTTTGCTTCCTCTTCATTTGGATCTCTCGGTTCTTCGTTTGCATCCTCACCTTCTTCATTCTCTGCCTCATCTTCACCACCAGAATCTCTTTTGTCATTTGCTTCCTCTTCATTTGGATCTCTCGTCTCAGAGTCTAGAGACACATCTTTAATTGTTTCTGCGTTTTTGTCTTCATTGACTATATTGACATCACCATCTGGCTCCTGACCTGCCATCTCTCTAGTATTGTCATTCGCATCTTCGACGTCTTCATGAACCACTTCCAAGTTGTTCTCTTCCTTGTCAACTGCACAAGTCACATTGGTTGCGTGTTGTTGTTCAATCTTTGGTTTTGTAGGTTGAGCTGGATCCTTTTTCGTCTGCAAAATTTTCCGCAGATCAAATTCCATCATAACTGGAGCCAAACTCAGAGCCTGAGCTCGCTGGACCGCTCTGGACGCCATTTTCTTTTTCATGCATGCATCACACGGGCAGTATTCATCATCACTGCGCTGATCGCTGTATTCCGTACCGGACGCAGTGTAATTTTCGTCACTCCTTGATAAGATGGACTTATTGCGCATGACCCGAAGACGCTTGCGTCGCTGCTCAGTCTGGGCCGTAGACTCTCTTGATAGAGTATTTCCCGGAGGTCTCGGACCCCTGCCAGCCCTACTTTGGATTTTTAGCAGTTCTCGGTTAATACTTGATTGAATCCGTTTGTGTACTTCCTCTTTCAGCTCACTTATCATCTTATCAAGCATCTCATTGTCATCCAAATCCCACCTCACTTTGAACTCTGCCATGGCATCTGCGTAATGTAACATGAATTGCTTTTCTAACTTTTTTAATAAGCTCAGCACCCAAACGGGATCTGGGTCTTGTGAAATTCTTTTCGTAAGCGGAGCTCTCTGAACAGATGGTGGAGATCCTGAGCTGGTATTTTCTTGAGATTTCATAGCAGAACTCTCATTTCCAGAGCTCTTGCAAGAGGTTGTTTGTGGCGTCTGATCTGATTCATTCTTTTTCTCAATGCTTTCAACATCATCTTTTTCTTGGTCATCATCTAGTTGTGCATTTACCGGACTCCCCTGGACTCGCTCTGCAATGTCCGGAGTTACTGGATCTGAGGGGGCTTTGGATGGATCTAAACATTCACATGCTTGAGCTGTAGACTTTACCTCATCGTCTTCATCTTTTTCTTGCAGTGAGCCTTCTTGTTCAGCAATTGGTAGTATTGTGGCTTGGACAGTCATTTTTTCTACTACGCCATTAACAGAGCCGGCAGAGCCGCTGCTTACATCAACTCCAGATGAAGACCGTGGGTTAAATTCATCTTCAGCTGAGAGATTTTTTTTCTGCTCATCCTCAGAGGGCTTTTGGAGCCAGAGTGACTGTAGGATCATCATGATTTCATTATACTTACGATGCTTTTCGTTTTTAGAGTCTGAGTCAATCAGTCGTAAGTTTGCAAGGCAGTCCAACAGCCCTTGAGCAGACTGGCTTAATTTTCTGCCATATACAGGGGAGACCTCTGGTAAGCTACTAGATCTGTCTAGTTTTGGACCCAGCAAAACCTTCATGACCTGAACTGAAGAATGGCGCTGCTTTTGCAAACTGTCTTGTTTGGTTAATGCTTCACGGTCAGGATGTATTGTGCTCACTTCCAATTCGTTGCACAGCTCTGTCTCAACACAAATGTCATGAATAGGATTCTCACCTGCTTGATCATCATGAGGTTCCTCAACCTCTATTTTACTTTCTGGTGCCTCAACTTTGTCCTTTTGAGAAGTGTCCTCACCACCTTGAGTCAGGGTCATGTCTTCAGTGAGTTCGGCATCCATTTCATAAACATGGCCATCTATAGGAATGTTCCTAAGCCAGTCGTTCACAACTTCCGTAGGGGAAGCGTTTGGTAAGCATGATGGCATCAGCACCTTGTTGGTGCACTCTGATGAGATGCTGACTTTGCTGTGTTTGCTTCTGCTGCTTTTTTGGCTCTTATTTTCTTCCTTGTCAACATTTTTGCCAGAGGCAACTGACTTTGATCCTCTGCTGACTGGTCTCACATTGCCGACAATCTCTTTCAACAGATCTGCCGCTGAAAGTGCCCTAGATAAAACACTGTCGCTTGAGGAACCAGGATGCTTGAATGACGCTTTACTCTTGTTTGTCATCTCTTGTGGGAGATTTATACAATTTTGAGAAATATCAGACATCCCTACTGAATTTGGTCTGGATGTATCATTTTTTATGTCTGATGTGGTTGACTTAACCGTGCCACAATCATTTCCATTATATTTTATATTCAGTCCATTTATTTCCAAACATTGGGAAGAACATTTAGATCTTTTACATTTAGATCTATCACTCACTTTAGTACTTTCCCCACTTTTGGACTTCCCTGAATGTTCAGATGTTTTAGAAGAGTTTAAACAGTTACTTTCTGGTGTAGCTTTTTCAGAGGTTCGTTCACATTGGTCATGTTTTGAAGACATCTCATTCATTTCTGCATGGTTGGTGTTGTTGACAGCTTCACAATCTCTCTTTTTCATATCTGTATTTTTAGCACTTCCCTGTGAAACTCTTGAGGGTGACTTAGTTCGAGAAGATGACAGTGATAAAGTGGAGGGCATTCTGATATTGTTTTCATTTAACTGGCTTCCTGACTTGCTTTTCTTGAGTTCTGCTGACATAACGCTTTCAGCTGAGACAGGCGAATGGGCTCGAACAGAAGTCTTACAGTTCTTGTGATGGGACTTTTTGGATTTGTCTGAAATTGCAGAGTTTATAGACGCCTCTGTCCTTGGCCTTTCCTCTGCATCCACTCCATTTACCATCTCTAACATATGTCCAGCTTGCTCTGTGGTGGCTGACATGCCACTGGTTGGTCGTTCATCAAAGTCATCACCTTTGAGCTCTTCCACTAGTCCAAGAGAAACAGATGCTGTTGATGTAGGGCTTAGAGGTTCATCAAACTGGTTACCTGAAGACTTAATGTCATTCATAAGAGATTTAGCTGACCGTTTTGATTTTCCTGACAAGCTATCAGATTCATCTTTGGGATCCTCTTTTAGCATCTCAGTCTTTGTCTCTCTGAAATTACCACTAGAACAATGACATTTACTGGATCTTTGGGATTGTAAGGAGACATTAGAGGTTACGGACATCCCACTTGCTGCTCTGCTCTCAGTTTTCTTAATTTCACCACTGCGCGTTGATCTAGGAGATGGAGACCTCTTAGATTTAGGAGATGGAGACCTCTTTGACCTAGGCAATGGAGAGGTCACAGTTAAGGCATTCTGTGTCAAGTCTTTGCCATTCTCCAATTCCTGAGATGCAATGCTCTTTGCACCAGATTTGACGGATCTTTCAGAGCAGGCATTAGACTTTTCTGAGGTCTGAGACATTTCACTGGTGGCTCTATTTGACTCACTTTTTGGAGTTGCCCATTCATTAGGTGTTGTATCATTTGGTTCTGAGGTAACTGTGGTTTTTGGAACATTGTGGTTTGATTTGCGGGACCTACAAGATCCTTTAGATGCATTTGTTTTAACAGACATTGCACTGGGAACTCTATCCTTAGATTTAGACTTTGCATGTGAATCCTTTGAGGATGCATTTGACTTTAGAGACATTTTGGAGCAGTGCGACAGTGGACTGCATAATCTTTCAGTTTCTGCCTCACACTGAACTTTGTCTTGTAAGTCGCAACAAGATTTGACAGTTTTAGTTGTTTGCTCCGATGCATGCGACGGATGTTCAGAGGATCGGTCTGATTTATTAGACATGGCACTAGCTGATCTAACGTCTTGAGGAAACTCTGTGTCTTGTCCACAATGATTATCTGCCGTTGTATGACTCTGAGTAGCAGCAATTTCTGATATATCACCCTGAGAATTAAATAAGTTTGATGGCACTTCCTCTAAATCATCTGGACTACAAGGTTTAGGCGTTTTAGCATTCTCTGAATGTTCAGACTTTGATTTGCGGGATGTCCTCGATGCAGCTGATAAATTTGAACGGGTTGACAATGGGCTGACAGCTCTTTCTTGGCTTTTTTCTTCAGCTTTATCCATTTCTGTCAAGACCAAGGCTGGTGTGGGCTCTCGCTCTGAAACAATGCAGTCTGACCCGACTGGTGTGGCACTTTTGGTTCTTTCTGCAACATTTTCTGATTCATTATGTTCATATTTTGATGATTTCCCAACAGAGCTCGCGTCATGTGCAGAGCAGTTGGACTTTTTGGAGATTTTTGTAGTAGAAGCAGCATATGAATGTTTAGACAGTGCAGACCCAGAGCGTTCCCCTGTGGCTTCTCCTTCTGACATATTAACTGGTTCACAGCATTTATTAACATTTGAAGTGGATGCAGCAGATTTGTTTGAATTTGACACTACAGAATCAGCTTTCACAGGTTCGCTCGCCTCTGGATTCCCATTCAATCTTTGATGCTCACCACAGCATGAACATCTACCAGATTCGCCAGATCGTTTCGACACACCTGATGTTGCACTTAAAGATCTGCTTGCAGCATCTTTGTCATGTATCTCCAAAGCATCTGATGCATTGGATCCAGGGGTGATTGCTTCACCTCTAGATTTACAAGATGCTTGGCTATGTCGGAAATTTGTACTACAAGCCCCTCCCTCAGACACAACCGAACTTGGGGTAATGGCTCCACAATGACACGGATGAGATCTGGAGGACACTTTTGAAACTGGAGATGTCGTACTCATCCCATCTGGCTCTGCTGGTGCTGCAAAAGGGGTTTTATTCTTTTTAAGCTTAAGTGAGTGAACAGCACTGCTTGATTCTTTACTTGGAGGTCTGGGAGATAAATAAGATCTTGCAGAAGACTGGTAGCCACAACAGTGAACACATTTGGGCTGATAATCACTCTCTAGATGGTCACTTTGAGACCAGTGTGATGCTCTGGAGACGCTTGGTGGCAGGTCATCATAATCATCATCTTGATCTTCCTTTAAAGACTCAAGCACTTTGGACGAGTTGCTGACTGCAGAAACCGGACGCTCTTCCGTGACCTTAATGACCTCACAATGCAGCATAGGAGAGTTTTCAGGCTCTATATGAGAGCATTTCATTTTAGTGCGACTCTCACAGACATCCTCGCAAGATCTCTTGCTTTTTGATGTGACTCCGGCAGATGCTTCACTTCGATTGCAGCAACGACTTATTGCACAGTATTCTACTCTAGTGTCACCTTCCTCAACTGTCTGCTGAAAGCACGAGGCCTTTTCCACCACATGCTCAGTGTACTCGCCGCTGGAACGAGAAATTGTGCGCGTACTATCCACAGATGACTTTTTGCGTACAACTTTATGAGACGACGCACTGGAGCTAGGTGATTTACAGGCCCCGGGGTCTTTATGCAAGGGGTTTTTCCAGATGTCATACTCTTGGCAGTGGTTGCAACAGTTCTGATGTAGGGTTTCCTCGATATGCTTCTGATGCAGCTTTGTTGCAAAGGCTTCTTCAGTCTCAGATGGAGATATGGAGTCTGGGCCTGAATACTCAGCTTTAGCTTGAAGATAATCAGCATCTTTCACAGAGCCAGAGTCGTTGACTTTCACTGATGACTTCTTGATCTCGGTGGACCACTGAAGAGTCTCATCGTTGAAGAGCCGAAAGCGAACTTTCATCTCCACGGAAAGGCTGCCATCTTTGTTAACAAGCACTCTTTTCTCAATGTCATCATTCAAGACGACTTCTTTAACGTAAGGACAGTTGCTGACGCAACCGGATTGTCCTGGTGTCATACATAATCCATTCTGATAGGACTTTTCTGAAGAAAGAGAGAATCTTGTAGATCTATTACTGGAGTCTGATCGTGGATGGATAATGCTTTTCTTTGTCTCCAGGCCAAAGTTAACTGTTGAAGCAAAATAAAAAAAATATATGTGATTTTATCAAGGACAATAACATGCTGCAAACAACAAAATTTAAAGAGGCCCTTGAATGCATTTAATGCATCTGAGTTGGTGGTTTCATCTTCAGTCTATTATTAGAGACACGTGGGTTGGATACACGGTTAGTTAATCATTATAATGACTCACCTAAAAGCAAATGAATGTAAACGCTAGTTAACTTGAAGTGTGTACACAATTAAAGAAAATATTTACCGTTCTTTTTGCTTTCATGCCCTTCGCTGCAGATACTGGAGTGAGATCTTGCGCCCATTCCTGGAAGCTTTTCGTCTGAGAGCTTCTTCAAGCTTTCCATGAGGAGCGGCCTGAAGGGCTCTCGACCCACGCAGACCAGCACACTGGGACACTGCATCAGACTCTGAATATTGTCAATCTGTGGAGAGCAGTGAATAAACAGACAAAAGTCATATAACGTGTCAAAACCACTCAGAGGTAAACACTCACTATCACTGTGTACACTGAAAGCTACCTTTTAACATCAACATCCTGACTGAAATGTAACCTCATAATTGACTGATTTAAAATGCTCAACATGATTGCACTAATAGACTCATTTTAGCTTTGAGAACCCCTTAAATCACTGAAACTCAAACATAATGACAACAGCGGCATATTCATTTAAGCATGGCAAATTCAAGTAAATTGGGACACTTTTTGCCATTGTGATGACTGGATAAATTGTCCCAATTATCCTGAATTTACCTTAAATGTAAATAAACAAATTAAACACAAAATACATATAAAAAACTGACCAGTAATGAAAATTCGAATAATATTTATTCATCCTCACAAAATGAACAAAAGAAATTACATAAAATTAGTTATAAAAATGTGTTATTTGCTGAAAAGTCCAATAGTCCTCAAATACTGCATGCACACATTCAGACATTTAGTTATGAGACACAACAATCACTGGCAATTGTTGTTGTTCACATTAATCCTGAAAATGTGCATGCATAAAGGAGATTTTAGAGCTATAGTGGAGGGTAAGTATATTTGAGTAAACACATTTTAGTCCGTTCCTCAGAACACTAGCATGCAAATCATATGGTTTATTTTTTATGGTGCCTTCTGGTCCATAATTTAAGAAGAAGAAAAATCATACACTGCCGTTTAAAAGTTTGGGATCCGTATGATTTGTAATGTTTTTTAAAGAAGCTTTTTATGCTCATCAATACAGCATTTATTTGATCAAAAATACAGAAAAAACAGTAATATTGCAAAATGTTATTACAATATAAAATAATGGTTTCTATTTTAATATACTTTAAATTTATTTCTGTGATGCCAAGATTAATTTTCATCAGCCAATAGTCCAGTCTCAAGTGTCACGTGATCCTTGACTACAAAACCAATCATAAGCCACACAGGTATATTTGTAGCAATAGCTAACAATTTTCCTTTTTCGCCAAAAATCATTAGGATTTAAAGTAAAGATCATGTTCCATGAAGATATTTTGTAAATTTCCTATTGTAAATATATCAAAATGTAATTTTTTATTAGTAATATGCATTGCTAAGAACTTTGGACAATTTTAATTTTCTCATTATTTAGATTTTTTTTTTTTTGCACCCTCAGATTCCAGATTTTCAAATAGTGGTATCTCTGCCAAATATTGTCCTATCATAACAAACCATACATCAATGGAAAGGTTATTTATTCAACTTGTATAAATAAATGTATGTATAAATCTCAATTTCAAAAACTTGACCCTTATGACTGGTTTTGTGGCCCAGGGTCACATATTTATTTATTATTAGAATGATCAATGTTGGCAACAGTTGTGCTGCCAAATATTTTTTTGGAACCCATGATACTATTTTCAGGATTCTTTAATGAATAAAAAGTTAAAAAGAATAGCATCTTCTCTAACAATATAACTCTTTGCCATCACTTTTTAACAATTTAACACATCCTTGCTAAATAAGAGTATTATTAAAAAAAAGAGGAAAATGTACTGACCCCAAACTTTCAAAAAAAGTTGTATATTATTAAAAAATAGATTAGATAGATAGATAGATAGATGCTGTTCTTTTTAACTTTTATTCATCAAAGAATCCTGAACAAAAATATCACGTGTTCCAAAAAATATTAAGCAGCACAACTTCTCCCATTACTGATAATAAATGAGCATATTAGAATGATTTCTGAAAGATCATGTGACACTGATGACTGGAGTAATGATGCTGAAAATTCAGCTTTGATCACAGGAACAAATTAGATTTTAATGTGTATTAAAATAGAAAAGCGTTACATTATAATAATATTTCAAAATATTACACTTTTTTCTGTATATTTAATCAAATAAATGCAGCCTTGATGAGCATAAAAAACTTCTTTAAAAAAACATTACAAATCATACTGATCCCAAACTTTTGAATGGCAGTGTTGGGAAATGTTAATGTGGGTGAACCATCCCTTTAAGATGCATATTAGATTAGTAGCTAGCAACTACTTTCCCAAGGCCTTCATCTCTGTCCTGATCTGACACCTGCCTCTTAAAATACTTGACCTGGCTAATTAAAGAATGTCTGAAGAAATGAAATCCTCGCTGACCTTACGTCCCTCCAGAGTGTAAAGTTTCTTGACATGACACTGCATGAGTTCTGAAATCTCGTCCAAGAAGACGCGAAGACTCCGAGCGGTCCGTCGGCTCAGAATGATGGATCGCCTAACAGTTGGGTCATTGTTTTTGACCAGAACAATCCTTTTGGGGTGCCGATGGTGGTGCTGATGTCCCGAGGGGGGCTCCTCGGGTCGGGAGGGCTTGCGGCGAGCGCTATGCGGGTGGCTGTGGTGGTGCCAGACCGCTGGCCTCTTCCCTACAGCCTCCATGTTGATTGGCTTTACATAGCGGCGGTCAGAGCACAGATAACAGGCTCCGTCCTCTAACTGCTCTAAATGTTTAATGCTGTGGGTCCCTCTGGGGGTCGTGATGGTACGCACACCAAAAGGGAGAGGAACCTTTTGGGAAAGGTCATCCAATAAGGCATCAAAGCACCTGAAGCTACGTTTATGGATGGCCATCTTAACGCCTTTGAACTGAGCGTCGCCACTCTTGTAGAAGGTAATTCTCTTGGCTGGGCTGGCAGCAGTCAAGCTGGAGCCAAAGGACGACCCTGGAGGATGAGGAAACTGATGTGGTTCATTCTGGAAACGGGTATTGGCGTTGAATGAGCCTTGGGTCGTCCTCTGCATCTCTCCTCCACGTCAATTCAAGCTGTGGAGGAAAGTTTGGTAATGTAAATGACATTGTTTGAAACTCACAATCAACAATATGAATTAAAAAATTCAAAAATATGAATTTAGAAAGGAATTAGATTAAATGGTGACTATATGCATCTTATATTTTAATCAAAACTCAAACATTTCACATTAAGCTATCCACATTAATTTCATAGCTCTACAGTGACCTCATAGCAGATCTATACAGGTGGAGCTGGGGAAGGTGCAGGGTTTCTAACGCATGCTGCAAACTGCTACATCTAGCACTAGTCATATATTTGAATGTTGAGCAGTGAGCTCGTTGGCTACTGATACAGGAGAGAACCAATCAGCTGTGCCATGTGATTATGATGTCATGTTATCAGACTGAGTTAGACACATTGGACTGCTTTCTACAGTTTCATGCCAGAACTCTGTATATGTTTCTACATTTATTTTAGGTGAAACATGTGGGACAAAGTAAGATATTTGAAGTAAGAAACAACTGAGATCTCCAAGTTATGAAAAAGCAACCCTGAAAAACATTTTCTCATAGGATCAGAATACCAAAATTAAGCCTTAAACTTGTTGGGTAACTCAAGCTAAAACAGGTATTAAATCTTCAAGCTCTCAATCAAAGATATAGCTGCTAAAATATCACTCACAATAATTTGTTTGTTTAATTAGTTTTAGTCAGAGGTAGAAAACATTTTTTAAAGAAGTCTCTTCTGCTCACCAAGCCTGCATTTATTTGATGGCAAATTGTATGGCAAATATTTTTACCATTTAAAATACCTGTTTTCTATTTAAATATATTTTAAAATGTAATTTATTCCTGTGATTTCAAAGCTAAATTTTTGACATCATTACTCCAGTCACATGATCCTTCAGAAATAATTCTAATATTCTGATTTGCTGCTTAAAAAACATTAATTAGTAGAATTGTTTCAGGTTTCTTTGATGAATATAAAGTTCAGAAGAAAATCTTTTGTAACATTATAAGTGTCTTCATCATCACTTTTGATAAAGCATCCTTGATAAATAAAAGTATTAATTTCTTCCATTTCTTTCCCATTAATCCTGTTATTTCAGAAAAATACTGAATCACTGATTTTTATCCATCAAAGAATCCAAGAAATGTATTCAACTGTTTTAAAAATTAATAATAAAAATAAATGTTTCTTGAACAGTAAAACAGCATATTAGAATGATTTCTAAAAAGATCATGTTACACTGAAAACTGGAGTAATGATGCTGAAAATGTAGCTTTGATCACAGAAATAAATTCCATTTTAAAATATATTCAAATAGAAAGCAGTTATTTTAAATAGTAAAAACATTTCACAATATTACTGCTTTTGCTCTATTTTGGATCAAATAAATGCAGGCTTGGTGAGCAGAAGAGAAAAAAACATTAAAAATCTTACTGTCCAAAAATATTTGACTGGTAGTGTACATAATGTAATTTTAAAAAGCAACTAAGAAACTAGGCCCCACTCCAGAGGTTAATCTCATACTCTTCGGGAAACAGTTACAGACTAGTTTAAATTGCATTTAGGTCTTAGTCCTTAATAGGCACTTTAATCCAACATTTAAAGACGTTCAAGAGCATTGTCTCTAAGCAAAGTGTGTGTAATAAATAATTTTATATATTAAACTGAGACTAAAGACAGTTGTCTTGTAACAAGATTACTTATAACAAGATTCTGGTAAACGGTACCTGGAGGTAGTTGAATTTAAAAACAAATGCACAAAATCATTTCATGACAGTCCACACTGAATTAAATGGTGTATCTTGATATCTGCAACGTTCTAAGTCTCTTTGTATAAAATGTAAATAATTGATCCATATTTGACTACAAAAGCCATGCACCAAGCATGTTTTCACTGAACAATTCAGTTTATCAATAACAAAACAACTTTTTTACACTTAAAATAGCATTTCAGTAGCTCAGCTCAGCATTAAAAAAAAACAATATTATAAATATTATACTTACATTCACAGAATACATGATCATATCTGATGCTAAAAATAAAACTGTACAACTGTACGAAAACTGAAAGATAAATAAAAATTAGACTATACAGAGCAATGTTCCAGGTAGCATCCAAGCACACGACTGCTACAGGGACGCAAGTTCAAGATCCCTCCCACAAAGGGACTGGCCACTAATTAGGGCCTTCGGCGGCTAAGGATAGAACGAAAAGCTTCTTTAATCATCTTGAGATTTTACTGAACTCTAGGGGAGCGTGAGACACATGACAGCAACACCGGGATTGCATAAACAGAGCTGCGCAGGGCTACGAGACGTCTGCTTTCTGACCCCTGATGACAGCCTGGTTTTGTGTATATTCTATAAACATGTCATTGAAACAATGATGCACCAAACACACAGACTGGAAATACACTTGCTGTCAAATTCACTCCAGTTCTCTAGCGCTTATATCTGCTGACACAACATGCATATATATACACATCTAATTTTTTTACATACATATAGTACTCTCACATTTATAGTAGCGAAATCTCAAGCTAAATCTACTATATAGCAAATCTCATCTGCTTGAAAATTTTACATAAACCTTGTCAAAAAAAGTTTACATACCTTGCAGAATCTGTCCATATTTGACCAAAATAAGAGGGATCATATAAAATGCATGTTATTTTTTCTTTAATACTGACCTGAAAAGATATTTCACAAAAATGGCGTCCACAAGAAAAATAATATATTATAAATATATTATAAAAATGTCAGGTCCCACAAATTGTTTTTTCAGCATTTTTGTGTATTTGAACCCTTTCCAACAATGACTGTATGATTCTGAGATCCACCTTCTCACAATGAGGACAACTGAGGGACTCATATGCAACTATTACAGAAGGTTCAAACGAGAAATTGCTCGAGAAAGAAACACAATGCATTAAGAGTCTGAAAACTTTTGGAATTTAAAAATCAGGGTCAACTTAACTTATTTTGTCTTCTGGGAAGCATGCAAGTATCATCTGTAGCTTCTGAAGGGCAGTACTAAATAAAAAATATGATATTTAGGCAAAATAAGAAAAATGTACACATATTCATTCTGTTCAAACGTTTTCACCCCCGGCTCTTAATGCATCCTGTTCCCTTCTAAACTACCAGTGAGCGTTTGAACCTTCTGTAAAAGTTGCATATGAGTCCCTCAGTTTTCCTCAGTGTGAAAAGATGGATCTCAAAAGCATACAGTCATTGTTGGAAAGGGTTAAAGTTCATAAAAATGCTGAAAAAACAAAGAATTTGTTGGACCTGAAAGATTTTTCTAAAGAACAGCAGGCAGTTTAACTGTTCAGGACAAACAAGGAACTCATGAACAACTATCACTAGTAAAAAAAACACAGCTGTGGATCATTCAGGTAACAACACATTATTAAGAATCAAGTGTATGCAAACTTATGAACAGGGTCATTTTTATTCATTTAACTATAATTTTCTCTTGTGGACTATATGTAAATGCCTTTTATGTGAAACATGTTATTCAGGTCAGTACAAAATAAAAAAAAAAAACATGCATTTTGTATGATCCCTCTTATTTTAGTAAAATAATTAACCTTTTACAGATTCTGCAAGGTGTGTAAACTTTTGACCTCAACTCTTATACTAAAATAAATATAATTTACCCAGATATGTTCATGGCATGCTTTATGAAATTCACCCAGATATGACACACTGTACATGGCAGGTAATATACCTTAAATATAGTATTAGTATCTTAGTATTTCTATTCATATTATATTCAATTTGCTTTAAAAGTGAATATTTTGTGTGAACCTTCCTTATGGGTTGACAATTCATCCTCTCAATAATTTCTGCCTGGTACTCATTCATATTGATTTATATGCAGTTTCTAAGGGCACCTTGAGATGAAAGTGAACGTGAAAAGGGCCTGTAGTGAATGACTGCTTGTTCTCTCTGAATTCTGCAGTGCCATACTGTAACCAAGAACTTTTAAAAAAAAGTTTTTTTTATAAAAAAAGTGAACATTCCATGCATGTTTTAAAAAAATGGTGTAGAAACACTTTTAACTCAGTAATTGCTAGTAAATTCTACAATTAATTGTGATAACATTGACTGTTGCTCGCTCTAGTACTGCCAAAGCACAGGCTTACTGTAATCTCAGGAAAAGACAGCACATCCTCTCCACTCTTAACCGACCCACTATTACGGTTACAAGCTGAACGAACATTAATACGGATGTTTGTAGGTTCTATGTTTAATTCAGATTCTTTTAATGGCACACCAAGAACAAACCCCATTTAATTAGTGCTAATTAATTACTAAACACCTCTGAAAGGTGTACATATATTTGACACTAATTATAAATCTCTAAAGGCTGAATTAACAGTTGAAAGTGCTACACATGATTTCCACAATTAGTAACTGAGAACTTGGCAGCCCACTGGGAGAAACGGGCAACACAACACTGACAGATTACTGAGACTGAGGGAAAAGCGACTGAGACTCATGGGATACGTGTGAGAAGAGGGAGGCGACTCACAACAGCTTTACCACGTCTGAAATACAAATATACATCTGTTCAGTTTGGAAGCCTGCGTCTGACAAGGGATGCAAAATACAGGTAATTGTGACTTTTTATCTCACAATTTGACCTTTTACTTTTGTAATTTTGTCTTTATATCTCACAACTTTGATTCAAAATTCCAAGATATAACTCAAAATTGCGAGGCATAAAGGGCCCCTATTTTTAAGTTTGTAACTATTTTAATGCATGATCTGAAGTGAATGGAGCAGGTGCACTTAGGGAGTGTCCAAATCTTAAAAAAATACTTTGGCTAGTTTAACGACAGAAAAAAAAATGGTTGGTGCCCTAGGTGCATTGCCCAAAAGGGTTGTACCCATTCTCTTAATGAGTTATGGGTGTGTTTTGGGTGCATTGACTTTAGACCAGGTTTTAGACAAGGCGCAATCATTATCATTTTCAGTTTCTGAGAAAAAAAAGTCTGAATTGCAAGATATAAACTCAGAATTGTGAGATATAAACTCAGAATTGCGATATAACTGAAATTCTAAGAAAAAAAAGTCTAAATTTTTAGATACAAACTCAAATTCTGAGAAAAAAAGTCTGAATTGTGTGGTAACTCATATTTGTGAGATATAAATTCAGAATCGCAAGATATAAACTCTGAATTGCTATATAAATTTAGAATGATGCAATATGAACTCAGAATTGTGAGATATACAGGTCCTTCTCAAAAAATTAGCATATTGTGATAAAGTTCATTATTTTCTGTAATGTACTGATAAACATTAGACTTTCATATATTTTAGATTCATTACACACAACTGAAGTAGTTCAAGCCTTTTTTTTTGTTTTAATATTAATGATTTTGGCATACAGCTCATGAAAACCCAAATTTCCTATCTCAAAAATTAGCATATTTCATCCGACCAATAAAAGAAAACTGTTTTTAATACAAAAAAAGTCAACCTTCAAATAATTATGTTCAGTTATGCACTCAATACTTGGTCGGGAATCCTTTTGCAGAAATGACTGCTTCAATGCAGCGTGGCATGAAGGCAATCAGCCTGTGGCACTGCTGAGGTGTTATGGAGGCCCAGGATGCTTCGATAGCGGCCTTAAGCTCATCCAGAGTGTTGGGTCTTGCGTCTCTCAACTTTCTCTTCACAATATCCCACAGATTCTCTATGGGGTTCAGGTCAGGAGAGTTGGCAGGCCAATTGAGCACAGTAATACCATGGTCAGTAAACCATTTACCAGTGGTTTTGGCACTGTGAGCAGGTGCCAGGTCGTGCTGAAAAATGAAATCTTCATCTCCATAAAGCTTTTCAGCAGATGGAAGCATGAAGTGCTCCAAAATCTCCTGATAGCTAGCTGCATTGACCCTGCCCTTGATAAAACACAGTGGACCAACACCAGCAGCTGACATGGCACCCCAGACCATCACTGACTGTGGGTACTTGACACTGGACTTCAGGCATTTTGGCATTTCCCTCTCCCCAGTCTTCCTCCAGACTCTGGCACCTTGATTTCCGAATGACATGCAAAATTTGCTTTCATCCGAAAAAAGTACTTTGGACCACTGAGCAACAGTCCAGTGCTGCTTCTCTGTAGCCCAGGTCAGGCGCTTCTGCCGCTGTTTCTGGTTCAAAAGTGGCTTGACCTGGGGAATGCGGCACCTGTAGCCCATTTCCTGCACACGCCTGTACACGGTGGCTCTGGATGTTTGTACTCCAGACTCAGTCCACTGCTTCCGCAGGTCCCCCAAGGTCTGGAATCGGTCCTTCTCCACAATCTTCCTCAGGGTCCGGTCACCTCTTCTCGTTGTGCAGCGTTTTCTGCCACACTTTTTCCTTCCCACAGACCTCTTGCTTGAGGGTGTCAATGATGGCCTTCTGGACAGCAGTCAGGTCGGCAGTCTTACCCATGATTGCGGTTTTGAGTAATGAACCGGGCTGGGAGTTTTTAAAAGCCTCAGGAATCTTTTGCAGGTGTTTAGAGTTAATTAGTTGATTCAGATGATTAGGTTAATAGCTCGTTTAGAGAACCTTTTCATGATATGCTAATTTTTTGAGATAGGAATTTTGGGTTTTCATGAGCTGTATGCCAAAATCATCAATATTAAAACAAAAAAAAGGCTTGAACTACTTCAGTTGTGTGTAATGAATCTAAAATATATGAAAGTCTAATGTTTATCAGTACATTACAGAAAATAATGAACTTTATCACAATATGCTAATTTTTTGAGAAGGACCTGTAAACTCAAATTCTAAAAAAAAAAAAGTCTGAATTGTGAGATATAAACTCAGAATTGCAAGATATAAACTCTGAATTGTGATATAACTGAAATTCTGAGAAAAAAAGTCTGAATTGTGAGATATAAACTCAGAATTAAGATACAAATTCAAATTCTAAGAAAAAGTCTGAAATATAAACTCAGAACTGCAAGATATAAACGCAGAATTGAGATATAAACTCAAATTCTGAGGAAAAAGGTCTGCATTGTGAGATATAAACTCAAATTCTAAGAAAAAAAAAAGACTGAATTGCAATATATAAACCAAGAATTGAGAGTTATAAAGTCAGACTTCTAAGAAAAAAGCCTGAATTGTGAGAAATAAATCAGAATTGCAAAGATATAAACTCATAATTGTGATACAAACTCAAATCCTAAGAAACAAAATCTGAACGGCAAGATATAAAGTTGAAATTACCTTTTTTATTTATTTATTTTTATCCCATACGTGAACAAATTTCCATAGTTAAGCATAATTTAAAAAAAAGAGAAAAAAAAAGGAAATTAGCAAAGAACTTAAAACAGTGTAAAATGACTTCCATAACCCTGCCTAATAGTGCCTATAATAACAAAGATCATTAATGCTTACTTAACGCACTTAACAGCACTAATATTAGTCAGAGCTGCTAAATCTTAGTCACTTCTGAACAAAAAAACCCAATGTCCTTGAAAATGTTCTGTCTGAATTTCAAGCGAAGCATGAAAATCTGAAATAGGAACTGTAAAAATGACAACATTATGAGAAATGCTTTAAAACACTAGAGACAAAGACACTCAGGATTTAAAACCAGTGCCAAGTTTGACATCCAAAGCAATTCATCAGTTCATCTGCCAGTTCTCAATATCGTTGTAAAAAGCAATAAGTGTTTCATAAAGAAAACAGTTGCACTGCCAGCTCTCACACAAATAATTACTCAAGTCCATAATCCATATTCACATTCTCCCATTTTAGCTTAGCTCTCTTACTTCACCAATAAATAGACAGCATTTCCGCCTAAAAACAATTGAAAAACATGCCTTTTTATTAACCAAACAAAGCCATCTTGATGTTCTGTCTTTATTCCACAAGCCGGCTTACCCTGCAGGGGCAGATTCATTCTCCTCCTCCAAAACCAAACCTCCAAACTTTGTCAATACTTCTGAAGTAATCCAGTTAGAGAATTCAACAGGTTTTCTCACAATAAGCAGCGCTCCTTCCTCCGGTTCACGCAGGTGAGGACTAAACAGGCGCAGCGTTTGAAATCATGGCGTTCCCTCCTGTGAGGAATGTCACTTTCCACCCACGACGATGAGCCACGGACGTGCCACAGCTGCATATTGTCTATCCACAGTCATTCATTCCATTAGGCTAATTATCACAGGCAGACCTTCATCCACAGAGGAGGAGGAGGAGGAGGAGAAGTGGGACTCCTCTGAAAGAGGATTATACTGTGTGGCCATCTGTGCCAGACCGAATTAACTCTTAGATCTCCAAAAACGACCTGTTGTTCATGGTTTAGGCATCAAAAACACAAACAGAAAACTATGGACCAGTTCTGACCAACAAAAATTTACACTGCATAAAATGACCTACGTTATGTTAGACATTTTTCTTAATATTCTGAAAACAGATCTAATATTACTAAGATTATTTTGGGGGCAAATACAGTATGCAATACCTTTTCATATTACAATAAAATTCAAAACAAAAACAAACATTGTTCTTAGCATAATATCAAATAATATTCTGATTATATTTCTATATGATTATATTGATTATATGATTATTCTGACAATATTTCTGATTAAATATAATAATCATATAAAATTATATAGAATAAAATATTAATATTAATGTAATATTGTTGGAAATATACCTTATTATTATTAAAATTAAATTACATAATTATTACTATTAATTTAAATTATATATAGATTTACTTTATAGAGAGAGAGAAAGAGATAGAGGGAGAGAGAGAGAGAGTTAAAACATTTAATAATTAAATATTAATTTGAAGAACAATAATGTACTTAAATATGAAACTATTTTAAGGTGTAACATTTAAAACATATTACAATCAAATAAAATATTGTTCTTAGCGCAATATCAAACAATATTCTGATTATAATAATTATATATGATTAAAATTATAGTAAATAAAATATAATAAAATATTCATATTAACAACATATTGTTAGAAATGTACCATATTATTATTAAAATGAAATTACATTATTATTACTATTAATTTAAATTATATAGATATACTTTATATATACATATATATAGAGAGAGAGAGAGAGAGAGAGAGAGAGAGTTAAAACCTGTAATTTAATAATTAAATATTAATTGTAAGAACTAAAATATACTTAAATATTAAACTATTTTAAGGTATAGCATTTAAAACATGTTACAATCAAATAAAATATTGTTCTTAGCATAATATCAAACAATATTCTGATGAATTATAATAATTATAGATGATTAAAATTATTGCTAATAAAATATTCATATTAGCAAAATATTGTTGGAAATGTACCTTATTATTATTAAAAAGAAATTACATTATTATTACTATTAATTTAAATTATATAAAAATATACTATAGAGACATAGAAAGAGAGAGAGAGAATTTAAAATAAAATGTAAGAATTAAATGTTAATTTTAAGAACAATAATATACTTAAATATGAAACCATTTTAAGGTATAACATTCAAAACATTAGAATCAAATAAAATATTTTTCTTAGCATAATATCAAACAATATTCTGATTAATTATAATAATTATATATATGATTAAAATTATAGATAATAAAATATGCATATTAACATAATATTGTTGGAAATTACGAAAGAAATTAAATTATTATTACTATTAATTTAAATTATATATAAATATACTATAGAGAGAAAGAGAGAGAGAGAATTTAAAATAAAATGTAAGAATTAAATATTAATTTTAAGAACAATAATATTCTTAAGGTATAATATTGACAATATATTTTATTAATATTTGTAAATATATTTATTGAAACTGAATTGACATGTTTGCCCCCATAATGGGATATAACATAACATTTAACAGATATAACAATTTAATTTAATAATTTGACCCTCTAACACTAGTGCTCTCTATTTTATTTATATCTACTATTATTTTTATTAAAAAAACTTGCTACATTACGCGTGTGTGTGTGTGTGTGTGTGTGTAATACAATATTAATGTTAATATCATAATATTGTTATGACAAATTTTGTTTCAAAAGAGCAGTTTTATGAACCATACTCTAAAGAATTAATAATACAACATGAACGTTAATGTTAATGCTATAGTGCTTCTGCAAATATTGGGTCAAAGGTGCAGTATTACGAAAGCGTATTATATAATAATAATAATAATTATTATTATTATTATTAATATCACAATGTTGTTATGCAAAAAGTTTACATCAGATAAAAGCTCATGTGTGTAAAACAACATACATAAGAAACACTGTGCCGTTTAAAGTCCTCTGGGTTTCCCTGGCAACAAACACAACAGCAGCAGTCAGTCATGATGGCCTCCATACACACATTACAGGAGATTTCGAGGATGAAGGTAAACCTGCAGCGCTTAACCTCCGATTTCACCACATTATCACACAAATAAACAACAGTTATACTTCAAAACAAACAACGCGAGATATATAGTGAAGCGATGGCTCTTACCTGCGCTCGCACTTGTTGATAGAAGCGCGAAACACGCAGCAGATTTGCGCGACGCGTCTGAAGTCAAGATACAGTAGATCCATCATCAGCTGTGAAGGACGTTTGTGCGCATTAACACACGGCACCTGTTGTCTGAAAGCTCGTATGATATGTGTTGTTTCAGAGAGATGAAGGTATCGAGCGACTGAGCGCCTGTTTTCACTGGACAGAGTTTGATGGTGACGATAAACGACAGTATTTACATCAAGAGTTTGTGTATGAGAATGTGATGTTTGCAGTTACGCGAGGACTGTCGTGGTCAACAGTGGAACAAGTGGCAAAAATCAGCAAACACCTCCTGCCAAAACTCAAAGGTGGGTCATCATTAACGAGAATTTTCTGATGCTTATTTATCACGTGAACACAGGGACGCGTCATTGCGGCTGCGCGTCATTTTATGTTTTGTTTATACCGACATAAATATCATGCAAACCACTTTAATTTATCACAGTTATTTCGAATTAGTTTTTCAGATATATCTTTGTAAATCTGTGCTCAGTGTGATGAATGTTACCTCTTCAAATACCAATTGAGGAGTTGCACTTTCGTCACGATTTGGTCAGTTACCCGGATGCACGGCCATATTGGCGATACTCGGATGTAAACAGCAACATGGATTGCACGGTTTGTGTATTACTGAATACGTTATTCTGCTAATTTATGCTGTCTAAACCATGGAAAACCTGAATGGAAGCTGCTGTTTCATATAGAAAAGGATTTCGTTAGCGAGAAGGGACACAATATTGTGACAAACTAAAGTTAATAGGTGGTAAAGATATGTATGAGCAGTATTAATTAAGATATTAACCTAATATTTTCTCAGCCTGACCGGAAATTATAAAAACAAACACAAATGTTGTCAAGATTCTTGCCCTGTAAATCCTGGTTCAGTTTGGCAAACCGCAAACACCTTTTGTTCCTCAGTCCTTTTTTTGCAGTATTTTCCTTCTTGTGTTTTCCCAGTCTGGCCAATTAGTATATATCTGCTAAGTTTAAATTGCAAAATATAAATGTTGAACTATGAAATATAATCTCAAATTTGCCAAAAAAAAAAAGCGAGAACTGCGGGATATAAAGAGTTGTGAGATGTAATTTTGGAACTGTGAGACAAAAAATTTTGAATTACGAGATGTAACTCAGAATTGTAAGATATAAACATAGAATTGCAAGATAAGATATAAACAGAATTGTGAGATATAATTGTGAGGAAAAAAGTCAGAATTGTGAGATAAACTTAGATTTATGATATATAAACTTTTTGATATATAAACGATTTTGTACGATTTGCCTAGACCCCAGTGACGGGTAGGTTTAGGGGCGGGGTTAGGTGAAGGGCATTCGTACGAATTCATACGAAATGGGAACTCGTAAAATACGTACGATTTAGCCAAAAACGTAAGAATTTGTACAAGTGAGGTCGTACAAATTCGTACGATTAAGCCACCTCGTAAAATACATATGATCTGCTGTGAGATCGGGCTGGAATTGCGAGCTATAAACTTTTCTCAGAATTTTGAGAATAAAGTAAGAATTGCGAAATGTAATCTCGTAACTGTGAGAAAAGAGTCAGAATTGCGAATTCTAAAATATAAGCTCGGAATTGCAAGAAAAGAGTTGTAATTGCGAGAAAAAAGTCAGAATTGCGAGATATAAACTGTGAAATATAAAGTTTGAATTTTGAAATATAAACAATCACAATTACCTTTTTATTTTTTTATTCTGTGGAATAATTATTGTAAAAAATAATTGTAATTGTA